>JAQFVV010012417.1:3840171-4570648 GCA_028023455.1 Epiperipatus broadwayi | reverse complement strand
TTTAGCTGCTCTTCTTTATTATCCATAAATTGTAAATCACCAAACATTTCTTCATTTTTATTTTTGGCACTTCTTTATAGGGAAACTTGATCTATCCCATTTCTCCCTTTGAATTGCTTCCCTTACGTTCAACTTGCATCCAATGCATGTCTTCCTACTTCCCTTTGAGTTTTTCTTAAATAATCTAATATCTTTTTACTAACATATAATGCATCATTACCATATGTTAACCTCGTTACTGCAACCTTCTCCATATAATTGTAGCTACATCATATTTATTATATGAAAATACTGTTAATTTCTTTATCAATCCCTTTCTTTTCTTCTGCTTTCATTTATCAATTTTTTCTCCCATTTCCATCCAAATAATTTTTTTCTGATTACTTAAAATAATTCCCCAAATAACTCATATCTATTCACCACACTTAATTTAATATCTCCAATAAAAATTCTACCATCTTCTTTCCTCAGTATTAACCATCATTATATTTGATTTTTTCTTCACCAAATTTAATCCCATCTCTTTACCCACCCTTGCACATGTCCTCAATATAACTACTCCACATCTTTTCTTTTTCTGCACACAAAAATATATCATCTGCAAAAAAGACCTGACAAAATATATACTCCTTACTGCCTATTAACTGTATCTCTACTCCTCTTCCTAAACTTTTCTCTATTGCTCTTTCCATTTCACCAAAGGACAACAGAACAAAATAGGTGATACAGGGCATTCTTGCCTAATCCTAAATAATTCATTTTTAACTTTAATGATTTTCATATTCTCTTTAATTGATGACATGAATAATTATTTTCATACACTTATACAAAAATATCATATTAAAGCTTCAATCCATTCCAAATTTTCATTGTTAAAATCATCTATAATATATTTTTTTATTTAATCATCAGGCGCCTTCAATATTCTGAGAAATCTGAGATATAACTGTTTATCTATCTTTACTCATATCCATAAGTTGTGTAACTACAACAACCATTCCAAGTACGCCTATCTAATCTAAAACCTCCTTATATTTCTCACCCACTCACATTATTCCCTTTCCATCCATTTTACAACTTTACTAGCCACTCATATACTTCCAGGAAACTTCATAAAACTGATGTTACCGCCATCGGTCTATAATTATTCAACTTTCTATGATCCTTACCCTTCCTTTAAATAATAACCTTATCTTATTACTTCCAACTACTTCTTAAAATCCTCTATTCTGTGCCATTTTATTAAATATATAAATAACTTTACTTTTACCCAGACATCCTAAATTCGGCACAATATATATATATTCATTGTAATGAATTATTTTATAACCTATTTCAATTCAGCCCTGGAAGCAGGTGCCTCATCACCTCATGTATTGGGATTTGCTCTGATATTAGATGAAAGAATACTAACTACAAAAATGATAATACTTTATTGATAAGATATTAGTGATAATTTTGTTTATTTTGCTTTAAAATAGTTTGTTCTGGTATTTCAATTTTAAAGTTTTTATTGTAAATTTTAATGAAGTCATTTCCTCATAAAGACTCATCAATAAAACATTCAATTTAAATGTTGCTGTTTTTATTTTTCAACACAATTATTTTATTACGAATAAAATAGAATATTTACTTTCAGAATAGAATTGAAAATACGAAACTATTTCTCTAATGAGTGATTGTTTTCATCATTTTTATTTCTTTATTTTTTAAAGAAAATAATTATATATATTCTCTGCCAAATGCATGTTTAAATATCTTAGAAAATAAAGTTGTTCAAATTTAAATGAGTAAAAAATAGAATTATACAATATTTGTATTAAAACTTTTTTCGCAAGTAAGCAAATAGAAGTAAAACTTTCCAACATAAGATGGTAATCTTATTAAAAGAAATGTGTCCTGCTACGAATTAAATTGTATTTTGAGAATAATCTTTAGTTTATTATAAAAATTACTTAGTATGTGTGAATTAGAACTCAAACGATTAGAACTATTTTAACTTCAATGATTTTGAAATTACTTTTTTTTTTAATATTAAAAAAATCTTTTTTTTCCTTTTTCTTTTTAAATTCTATAAAATTTTGAATTTAAATTCTTAAATAAATTAACTTTTTAAACAAAATTGTTATTATAGGGAATTTGAACACAGACTTTCAAACTCCCTTCAGCCATCAACTCCATCTCATAAAACCAATACACATGACCACACACATGTAAAAAAGATAAATGATCTCCAATATTCATATTTCATGCTGAATCAGCACTCATCAGTTGATCCATATCATCATCTTCCACACACATATATAATCAGTGCTCGGTTTACATTGAGATACCAAATTTTCAAACTTAATAAATAGGCTTCAATCTACTCCACCTTCCACCATACCATTGAAAATCTGATGATGGAATGCCCAAATCCCTTGCTGATATCAATATTATCATCTTGCTCATGTTGAAATTAAGTCATATTGATCTATCATATATAGGACCTCATCCATTCAAATACACAGAAGAAGTATAGACAAGATATAGGCTAAATCTGTAATGTTTTGAATAAATACAACTATAATTTATATACCTGAAATGTATATGTAATTATAAGAAATTTGAACACAGACTTTCAAGCTCCCCTTCAGCCATCCATTCTATTTTATACAACCGATATACATGACCACACACATGTAAAAAAGATAAATGATTTCCAATACATATATTTTGTGCTGAACCAGCTCACATCTGTAGATCCAGATCATTATCTTATATATATATATATATATCCACAGATGGCGTCCTACCAAGACTGCCAATCAAGCGTATGTTTTGTTTACATAAACGTCAGAGTAGTTAGTATTCACTATCTCTAACTATAATTCCACTTTCAGATCATGATTTCAAGCTATTTGCTATCGTCAGTGAAAGACAGGAATAAAGAAACTAGATCTGAATACAAACTCTGAGCGTTTATGAAACAATTTCTATTCAGCTTGCAAGCGTGAATTTTTTAGACACGTAATGTCTTCAAACTCAGCATAGCAAACCAGATAGCTACATGGGTCTGATCTCAGTTCAGCATCACCACATAGTAGAAGCCTCTGTAATCTATATCATTGCAAGAAAGACCTCAAAGGTACATTTATGATAAACAAAAATGCAAGTTAAAAAACTTGCTAACGCTTGTATTTATGTCCACAGATGGCGTCCTACCAAGACTGCCAATCAAGCATATGTTTTGTTTACATAAACGTCAGAGTAGTTAGTATTCACTATCTCTAACTATAATTCCACTTTCAGATCATGATTTCAAGCTATTTGCTATCGTCAGTGAAAGACAGGAATAAAGAAACTAGATCTGAATACAAACTCTGAGCGTTTATGAAACAATTTCTATTCAGCTTGCAAGCGTGAATTTTTTAGACACGTAATGTCTTCAAACTCAGCATAGCAAACCAGATAGCTACATGGGTCTGATCTCAGTTCAGCATCACCACATAGTAGAAGCCTCTGCAATCTATATCATTGCAAGAAAGACCTCAAAGGTACATTTATGATAAACAAAAATGCAAGTTAAAAAACTTGCTAACGCTTGTATTTATGTCCACAGATGGCGTCTTACCAAGACTGCCAATCAAGCGTGTTTTGTTTACATAAATGTACCTTTGAGGTCTTTCTTGCAATGATTAGATTGCAGAGGCTCTATGTGGTGATGCTGAACTGAGAGACCCATGACTATCTGGTTTGCTATGTGAGTTTGAAGACATTGCGTGTCTAAAAAATTCATGCTTGCAAGCTGAATAGAAATTGTTTCATAACGCTCAGTTTGTATTCAGATCTAGTTTCTTTATTCCTGTCTTTGCGATAGCAAATAGCTGAATCATGATCTGAAAGTGGAATTATAGTTAGAGATAGTGAATACTAACTACTCTGCGTTTTGTAAACAAAACATAAAGCTGATTGGCAGTCTTGGTAGGCCATCTGTGGACATAAATAGCGAGCAAGTTTTTAACTTGCATTTTTGTTTATCATAAATGTACCTTTGAGTCTTTCTTGCAATGATATAGATTGCAGAGGCTTCTACTATGTGGTGATGCTGAACGAGATCAGACCTATGTAGCTATCTGGTTTGCTATGCTGAGTTTGAAGACATTCGTGTCTAAAAATTCACGCTTGCAAGCTGAATAGAAATTGTTTCATAAACGCTCAGAGTTTGTATTCAGATCTAGTTTCTTTATTCCTGTCTTTCACTGACGATAGCAAATAGCTTGAAATCATGATCTGAAAGTGGAATTATAGTTAGAGATAGTGAATACTAACTACTCTGACGTTTATGTAAACAAAACATACGCTTGATTGGCAGTCTTGGTAGGACGCCATCTGTGGACATAAATACAAGCGTTAGCAAGTTTTTTAACTTGCATTTTTGTTTATCATAAATGTACCTTTGAGGTCTTTCTTGCAATGATATAGATTGCAGAGGCTTCTACTATGTGGTGATGCTGAACTGAGATCAGACCCATGTAGCTATCTGGTTTGCTATGCTGAGTTTGAAGACATTACATGTCTAAAAAATTCACGCTTGCAAGCTGAATAGAAATTGTTTCATAAACGCTCAGAGTTTGTATTCAGATCTAGTTTCTTTATTCCTGTCTTTCACTGACGATAGCAAATAGCTTGAAATCATGATCTGAAAGTGGAATTATAGTTAGAGATAGTGAATACTAACTACTCTGACGTTTATGTAAACAAAACATACGCTTGATTGGCAGTCTTGGTAGGACGCCATCTGTGGACATAAATACAAGCGTTAGCAAGTTTTTTAACTTGCATTTTTGTTTATCATATATGTATATATATATATATATATATAGTCAGTACTTGGTTTATATTAAGATAGCAAATCTTCAAACTTTAATGAATAGGCTTCAATCTACTCCACCCTTCACCTCTTCAGACATCCATACCATTGAAAATCTGATAATGGAACACCCAAATCCCTTGTCATGCCCATGATATTAAGTCATTTTGACCCCTTATGTATAGGACCTTGTCTATTCAAATGGACAGAAAAGGGATGTGAAGGATATAGACTGAATCTGTAATGTTTTGAATAAATACAAGAGTATAGGGATAATTCTAAATATTTAAATGCTTTCTGTTCAGCATTTATCGGAAAAGTTTGTTTAGATCTATTAGCATGCTCATTATATTATATTGTAATGGTCATATTTATACATTCACATAACAAAACCCAGAGCCCAGGTAAAATTTACCAAAGATGACTGAAATGGGATGGTGAGATCCCTGAATCCAACCAAGCTTTAACTCATTCATCAGTACTCCATGATTTATACTATATGAATAACATTTCTGAGGTTACACATGGATCTCAATTTCTTCTATGAGCCAGCTCTGAACAGTGAAAAACATGAAACTCAGAAACAGACTAACAATTTAACTAAAAAGATTAAAATGGGCTATTTAACACATGAATTAACTCAAAACTAAAGTTAATACCTTTGATTAACTATAATGCATATCATACACATATAATAATAATAATAATAATAATAATAATAATAATAATAATAATAATAATAATAATAATGATGATGATGATGATGATGATGATGATGAATTAGATTGCAAGCAAGAAATATATGACATGAATATAATTTTAAGTAGGTTTATTAAATCAATAAAATAAAATCTAGTAAAACAAAATGATAATAATTATATAGTGTTAAGCATGTGGGATCATTGCATACAGGTATTATATAGTGGATGAGACTAAATTATTACAGGGATCTCATCTTAACATTTTAAATAGATATGTGTATATGCGCAGTTAATAAAATTATGCCTATTTTATTTAACTAATATGCCAATCCTATTCCTACATTTGGTTTGCCAATTTTACAAGCACGTATTCTAACCCAAGATAGATTATTAATATATTGCTAATATGGCTGATATATATAGACCAGCATAAAAATAATATTAAAACACAACCATATATATATATATATATAATTATAATTGAAATAATATTTTTAACGGTTTACAAACAATTACAAACAATCCTTAAATCCACAGAAGTACTTTTGGTTACTTTCTAACCTGCCTCAACTGCCATTAAATTCAAAAACCAAAAGTGCAAGCAAACATCATCAATTCAAATTCCACGAATCTCGTATTTTAATGTTAGAAGCTTGCCGATTTATTAAATGCGCTTTATTCCTGTTTATAAAAATTGCCTCTTTAATTTTTCTTTTACTATGGTTTCTCTCTTCATGAAGAATTTTCACATTTTCAAAATTAAATTTAAATTTATATTTACATGTTTTTTCATGATCAAAGAAAACTGAAGGAGATATTAAATCACCATTATTTTTATTTTTTACACGCTTATATAACAATTCATGTTCCTTCAATCTTTTCTCAATACTGCACCTAGATTCACCTATATATGATAGCATACAATCACAAAAAATTTGATATATGACATTACTTTTTTGCTTGACAGGTATGACATCCTTAGAATTATTGACTAATTTATTAATATTGTTTGGAATGTAGAATGAAACATTAAACACATTTCTATATAAATCCTTAAAAATTTTTACTTGTGGATTTGAAATAAATGAAATAGATATCCATTTTTTACTATTAATCTTCATTTCTTTTAAATTATAATAATTTTTTTTAAATTGACATAAAGCATTTTTTATTTGTTCCATTTTATAACCAACATCAAGCAATTCCTTGGCAAATATCTCAATATTTTTCAGTTTATCACTTTGGTAACGACATAATTTTTCATTCCGAAATAAAAAAGATTTAAAATTTGCCATCTTATGCATCATTGGTACTTTTGATTTACAATTTATATATCCTCTTTTTTGCAGTGGCTTAATTATTAGTTTATAATTTAATATACTGTTATATCTTGTGATCATTAAATCTAAATAGTTAATCTTATTGTCCTGTTCTTTTTCAATAGTCCATTTCAAGCCATTCAACTTATTTAATTCCTCTATAATCAAATTTATACTATTAGTATTTCCACAAACAAAAACATCATCCACATATCTTTTGTAAATTTTAATATCTCCAAAAATACACATATTTAAAATACTACTCTCATGTGTAGATAAAATGAAATTGCAAATTGGTGCAACAACAGGCAACCCCATAGGCCAACCTTTAGTCATTTTATAATATAGACCTTCAAAAGATGCAACAATGTTATCATTAAAAAATTTTAAAGAATCAATGATAAATTTTATCATATATTTACAAATATTTTTACTTTTTAATGCATGTTGAATTATTTTTATGGAATTCATTCTATCAATAGATCCATACATTTCTGTAACATCCAATGAAGCAATAACATCATTTTCATCAATCATTAAATTTTTAATACTATTTACAAAGTCAAACAATGAAGTAACAGTATTTTCCCCAAATCCTAAAAAGTCTTGTAAAAGTTTACCAATATATTTAGAAGTCTGATATATGAAGGAACCACCAAAATCTATCATAACTCGCAAAGGATTACCTTTTTTATGTAATTTTATATTTGCAAAAATACGAGGACATATAGCACAAGAAGGATATATCATATAGTATACATTATTATTTAAAACTTTATTTTTAGCACTTTTTAAAATATTGTTAATAAACTTTATTTTTTGACCATCCATATTATAATCTTCAATCAAAAAGAAACCAAGTTTGTCCATTTGCATTTTAATTTTATTAATATATTGACATTTCATCAACAAACACATAGCAAAATATCCTCCTTCAAACAAATCATATTATCAATCCTCAATTTCCATTTAAATTCAGAAATAGCTAATTGCCATGATTTATCATAAAATATTGTATCAAATTTATTACAGTTAATTTTCTTAATAATATCATCAACAAAATTATCATTACCAGGAATCATTTCAAATGAATTTTGAACAGCTGCAATTAGTTCCAAATTATAATCTTTCCAAATACCACTAACATATTTAGCTCCGTGACTTAAAATGTATTTCTGAATTAAATGTATCCTATTATTTGATAAATTAACAAAGTTTAAATCATTATAAGCATGTGGATATCGCTTATTAAATAAAAAATCAACTTTTTTCTCAAATTTGTTATATAATTTACGTTCAATTACTTTAAATCCATTTTTACAAATAATTTTATATTCGTTCCAAGCACACCATTCATTTAAAGTTCAGGAACTCGAATTGGCTTTATAAAAAGTGGTCTGGACCTCGTGTCACAGTTCTAATAAAAGTAGTCTTACCCGAACTAATATATGGGTACAGCCTGACACTGTAAACACATTAAAAACTGCAGCAAGACATAATGTACTAAATGTACTTTGTAAAAGCACATCCACAACACAATAAGTAAAATACAAATATATATATTTAAATTAAATGTGCCTAAAAACAGATAGCTGTATAGCTAACAAAACTCAGTTCTTAAAATTAGCATTATAATTATGCTATCTTAACAGACTAAACTTAATTATTAATCTCATTTAAAATACTAAATCTACATCTTTAACCATTAATTAAGAAGAGGAAAATATATTTAATTGCAATTAATAAGACATTAATAAATATACTTTATCATAATCTTTAAGGTTAGTCTATTAATTCTAAATAATAGATATTAAAAAATACATAGTATAAATTTGATTAAACAAATCAAAAATAACATATGATGTAAATCTAAATCAATCAATAATAATGAGCATTTAGTGATTAGTTATTATCTGGCATACTAGGATTTCAAAACAGCACTATGGTGGGCCAAATAGCATTACTAAAATATTAAAATGGAGATATTAATAATTGCATCTCCACTAAAAGTTTACGATTAGTGCTCGCTGTTTTGAAATACTTGGCATATTATAACATATATATTAATTTTTTTTAGAAAATAAAACAGAATGAGTAGATATATAGGTAAGCACAATAATACAGAAATTTAAAAAGCAACTGATTACAGTTGTCATAATTAAAATACTAAAATAAAAATTAACAGATTTAATTTTAGGTAGATTATGAACTTTGGATTTTACTTTAGATAGTTTTACAGGGTTAAATTTGAACATTCAGTTAACATTTAGCTAGCTTTAAATATTAATGTTTAAAGGATTAGAACTTGACTAAGAGCTCTGCAGTATTTTATAAGAATGTTATCAATCTTCATCACAGCTGGCAATTCAGGCACATCAGGCGACATGTGGTAGCACTCTCGATTTCTGGATAGACTATTATTTGAACTATTGTCTTCTTGCAGCAGGCTGTTAGTTGGAAAGTTTTCCATCTTTACAATGATGGTTATATACTGTTGTGGCATGCATTATGGGGTTCAAGATCACTATCTTCCCAAAGGAAAGCAGCAAACTATGGCCTCCTACTGTTCCATTTCAATATAAAAACTGGCATGGATTCTGGTAGCAATACTTCATGAAAAATACAGAGTAAGCTCCAGATTGTAAAAATATAGACTATTTATATGATTCTAGGATTAGAACACCTGGCTATCAACAAGATTATTTACTGCTCAAGAATCCATTATCACCTATCTGGTATTTTGTAATTTAATTTATTAAATTGATTTAATTCTTGTTTAAATTTTAAGCATGGTATTTTTAAGTTGATTTGGTCATCTCAATTAACCTAAAGACTGAGCAATAGTGATGGTTCATTAAATTTTATTTATACTAAATACATTTAAAAAGAATATTATTATCAAAAATAAGATTTTAAACTTCAGTCACATGCTATATTAACACCGGTGCACTGTAGCATGACTTTTGTTTACAACTATTTGAATCCAAAAATAAAAAGCATTAGAAACTTCTAAATAATATTTAAATCATTGGTCGTACATGAATTACACATATATACATGTGATTTTAAATATAAAAATAATAAATTGACTCTTTAAAATAAAAACAAAAGGTTTGATTTTAAAATAAAATGCACATCTGTTGTAATATATATATATATATATAAATAATAGCAGTTGAGGCAGGTTTGAAAGTAACCGAAAGTACTTCTGCGGATTTAAAGATTGTTTGAATTGTTTATAAACCGTTTAAAAATATTATTTCAATTATAATTACAATATTATTTTTAATTAACGGATATTTTTATTTATTTTATATATATATATATATGCACTCATAACAGGTTTAAAACTGTCATAGATAGAACTATGGGGAAAAATAGGTGAAATGTATATTATGAACAGGAATATACCATTTCAAATATATATATATATATATATATATATATATATATATATATATATATATATATATATATATATATATATATATATATATATATATATATATATATGAGGAGAGATGATGAACTAGACCAGCACAAAATATGGATATTGAAGATCATTTATCTTTTTCACTTATGTTGTATGAAATAGAGTGGATGACTGAAGTGAGCTTGAAATTCTGCGACCAAATCCTCTATAATTACATATAAATTCCAGATACATAAATTATAGTTATATTTATTCAAAACATTACAAAATTATATAATTAATTTAAAAATCAATATTTTAAAATCCAAGTAAAAATTGTTTACATAATGTTATTAAATATTTTTTAATGCTTAAAATAATTATTATTTTCATAATCATAAAGATCATTAATACTGCTGTGCTCAAATGGCAAGAGTTAATTACTAACAGTACATTACTATACACAATTTTTTTTTTCCTCATATGTCATAGCATCAGCCAGGAAGCAAACCCACTAACCCAGGACAACTGCTTGTAAAGCAGCTGTTGCTGACCTCTCAACCACCAATGCTTTGAAAGGACTTTTTTAGGCAAATAACATAGGTTTGACATCAGCTTGTTTGAACTATTGGTATGCTCTCTGTATTGCATTTTTGTAACTACAATCTTATAAAAGTAATTATCACATTATATATGACTTGCTTTTTTAATTATTAATATTAAAAATTATGATTTTATATATGTAAAAGAAAGAAGGATAACCAGAAAGGCGATACCAAAGATGCAATGGAAATAAAATACTTTAAAATTGTGAATTTGATTGTTCCAAGATTATTCAATCATACTTATATTGTCCTAAGTGCATGTGAACTAATAATGTTATATACTTTGCTAATCTAAATATAAATATATATTTATAACTTAACAGATGTAGAATTATATATAAACTTGAGATCTAAAAGCTCCTGGATTGAAGTTCAATCTATCAACATCTGATCTTCCAGCAGCTAATTTATGTACATCTTTTAATTCTATTAATTTTATCAATTTTGTAAATAAAAGTTATTGAATATATAATGCTAGCAATGTATGGTAAGGTCTGCTACATCAAAGATTTATTATAGTAAATAACTAGTAGAATAAATACAGACACAAATTTAAATTTATACTACAAATGCAAAGTTATATGAATACTAAAATGACATACAACTTTACCTTTTAAAACTTTATTATCAGTTTAGTTTATGGAACTTTTTATATATTTAGTGGTAAAAGGTGTTTATCCCTGAATACTTATTGATGCAGACTAACATTCTAAGAGAATCTGTGAAATAGGAAAAAGAAAAGTTGTCTAATGCTTATAACTACATGGCCCAGTATACCAGTGAGAGAGTTCATGAAGATGAAAAAAGTAAAAGAGCTAATAGCTGTGAAAATAAATATGATTTGGAAGTAATAACAAACAGAATAATGATATCATTGTAAAATAACTTTATTAATGAGTTTGGCATAAATGGTGCAATGGGATTATTGATTATTAGGACATTTTTTACAGTTTCATATTAAGAAGCTATATCTATAGAAAGGTCAGGGTGAAGCATTTTAAAGATTTACACCTTTAATTGCATTATATAAACATAGGTGAGAATTAAAATTTTCTTGGCTTCCATTCTATAAGCAGCACAAAGAAGTCTATTTTCCCCCTAAGGTTTGAAATCAGCCAATCAGAGTTTTTTTCACTTATTTTGAACTATTCAAGTTTCTATAGCAAGCTAATATTTTTAAATAGTCAATTTTATTATTTTACAAAAATAAACTTTTATTTTTTACAATTACATTGTTTTATACTTGTTAATAATTAAAAATTAAAATAAATAAATAACTTATACATTTTAAAATTCGTAGTAATTTTTGAATTTACTTTTTTAAAATTATACATGTAAACTATATCACAGAGGTTATAATATATATGATTGGTCTGGATCTGCACAAGTATATCTGTTAAATATATTCTGCATCTATGAATAAATAAATAAATATGAAAGTTTAAAATGTTGATTTAGTGTTTGTAAGTGTGGGATATTTTCTTCAACAAAGTCTGTTATGCAACAATCACCTATAGCATTTGTATTATAAAGAGGACATTAAGACTCACAATCCAGACTATCAGGGAAAATAGCTATGATAGATATGAGCTGGTTATCTAAAAAAAGTCTCTATCTTGCTTTTAAAAAAATCTTGAAAATATTGAATTGCTTAAAAAATTGTTAAGCTTCACCCAAGATTTGAACCCCAAATTCTGAGGCACTAGAAAAAGATAGTAACTCTGATAAAAAGATCTGATATTTGTGAATATATATATATCCAAAAATAATTTGCAGGATAAAATATACCCATTTTTCAGTATCATCTTTTCAACCACTACTCATTCACAGCATGATGAAAATCTTTATAAATTTAATTGTTATTCTGATTTCTAGCTTGCCTTGTTCACAATGCATCTGTACATTTCCTTATTAGGTATAATTTCTTTCTAGGTTTTTTGCAATTTTTTGCAATCCAATGTAAAACTTTAACAGTTCCATCTACAATATGTTCAGACTATCTTCATTTCAGTCTTTTAATTTTTTCATGATGTCAGTGAAAATTATTTCTTCTCTCACCTATGTATTTTGCTTTTGATCTTTTACTTGTTATTCTTAACACATATCTTTCTATGTTTCATCAAGTAGTCAGAAATCTCTATATTGCTCTTCTATTAAATATATAAGTCTTATACCCATAAGTAAAAACTGGCAAGCATGTCTAGGTTTCTTTTTAAACATATAGGTATATTTCTTTTAATATTAAGTTATTTTTACCAAAAGCATTCTATCTAAGTTTGATTCTATAATTAATTTCATCTCGTATGTTTCCATGCACATTAATAATCTGATCAAAGTGTTTATATTGTTAACTTCTTCAAATTCGTAATTATCAGTTTTTATTTTCCTCCTCTGGAAAAATTCATTGCATATTATCAGCATTTATTTTTAGTCCTATTTTTTTTTCTTTCATCTGATAACAGTTGCCACATTTCCTGGAGTTTCGAACTATTATTTGCAAAAACAACAACATAATCTACATATACAATATTGAACATAAATGTCATATGGCAACGTGAGTAAACATTTCTGTATACATATATAGTATGGTTTATCTTTTTTAAGTGTAGATGTATATATAACATATAAGGAAAGAGCTGCTGCGTGCGTGGATATATATATAATGTACGAGAAACTTTTTATTTCCAATTTTATAATTTTTAATAGAATTTTTCTTTAGTTCTAAAGTATGATTATAGACCTCACAAAAGAATTCCCAAATGAAATAAAAACTTTCCTTAATGTACTGAGACTGAATTTTAAGTCAAAGAGCAAACATACCTAATTCATTTACTTAAGTTAATCTTATAGACAAAAATCTTTCCAAAAAATAATCATATTGTTCTGAGTCAGAGATTTATTTTTTCCATTTAATTAAGTTCCCCGGAACATATTATATCTTCATTTCAAATATATTAAGTTATTAGCATCAAAACTGATGTCATTTACAGTCAAATCACACACACACAAATATTCTGTTCTTATTGGCTGTTCGAACAATAATTCTATCCATTACTGGAAGTCAAAAAAAACTTTACCATCTGTTGCATTTGCTAAAGGTGACTTCTTACATTCGAAATAAGAAAGAGTTTATTCTATAAATTTTCTTTATTTTTTTTAATCTAATAAAAATATAGTATTTTAAATAAAAGAAATTTAGCATATACGTGTGTTGTTGTTTTTTAGAAAAATTATATTAAATTATGATTAAAGGAGATTTGAAACCAGACTTTCAAGCTCTCTACATTCATCCACTCTATCCAATATAACCGATACACATGATCACATACATGTAAAAAAGATAAATGATGATCTCTAATATGCGTATTCCATGCTGAACCAACACACATCAGTTGGTCCTGATCATTATCTCCTACACACATATATAATCACTGTTCGGTTTATATTAATATAGGAAATCTACACACTTTAATGGACAGGCTTCAATCCTCTTCACTCACCAATTCTTCACGTATGTGGGCGTGTGTATCAGTTATATTGGATAGAATGGATGCTGACTGTAGAGAGCTTGAAATTCTGAGTTCAAATCCTTTTTAATTACATTTATATACATCATACTTGTATTTTAATATTATATAGTAAGTTATGTATTTATACATAATTATATAGAGTTTGCTATTATTTAACCAAAAAGAAATCCATTGATTAGTCTCTCAAACATTAAAGTAAATGGAAAAGGTAAATTCCTAATGTCCATTTCATACATTCTTACCATAGTGATTTATTAGTATCAGTAAAACAGGCAAAACTCTCCATACAGTAGTGCCATTCAGTGCAAGCTAGAGTAATCAATGGATGCCAGAAGGCTTGTGCACAAAATCTCTATCCAGTGTCTACTCATCCAATATCCCCAGACTAGTTTCTAGCTTGTTTCTTTTATCAGTGGGCCTAGATCTTAGGATCTAATGCAACCCTCCAGCAGCCAACTTTTATCTCTACTTAATTACAAAACTATGAGTATAAAATTGAAAACAATATTTTCAATCCAAGTTCATTAGCTTATATAGTCATATGAGTCTGAACTCAGTTCAGTACCCATACATTTTGGTGTCTTTGTTTTTTTAATAACCATAGCCACCATGATTCTATTAGTTAGGCAGGATTGGTATTAAACCACTAAACATCACATGATCACCATTTCTTATGCTTGCTCCTATAAACTTTCCATACAGTAATGCCTCTCAGTGCAAGCCAGAGTAAGCAATGGATGCCAGAAAACTTGTGCATAAAATCCCTATCTAGTGTCTAGTCATCCAATATCCCCAGATTAGTTTCTAGCTTGTGGATTTCATCAATGAAGAACCTTGAATCTGAGAGCCCTGCACTTAGATCATAGAATCTAATGCATATATTTTCTTATCAAAATTATTTTGTTATTTTTGAGATTTAGAAGATTGTAAAGTCAATTACATAATGTGAAGAATATTGCCACTTTTTTTCTTATTGCCTGAAATAAACTATTGTCAGTTTTTAAACCTGGCCTCTAGTCTCAGTTCTCATTTTCGCATTACATTGATCAAATAAATGATTTGGATTAGTTAAGTTGTTCAAAATCATGTTTAAATCTAGTGTGCTTTGCAAGCTATTGCTTGGTGCTGAATGGGATTATTAAAACTTAAAAAATAAGGATTCAAACCTGGGTTTCTGAACATTTCTCAGAAAAGTAGTGAGGTGTTACCTGAAAAGATATTGATTAATTGTACTAGTCCAAAACAAATAAAAATTGTTCAGTGAGCTCATGTTTTTTAACCAGCACAAAATAACATGTTTAATGATATATATATATATATATATATGTGTGTGTGTGTGTGTGTGTGTGCAATAAGCATTTTCATGAATGATCATGAGCAGGAAATATTACTGATGCTAGGCAGCCATTTCAGCAATACATTTATTAACCGATTAAGCCATCAGTATATTCATCATAGATCTTTTGATCGGAGTTCACTCACAAATCCTGTTACAATATAGATATACAAAATGCTTTTGATCAAACCAAACAATATTTTGAAATTGTCATGGGAAGCATTAATGCTACAAATGGAAAACAACTGAAAAATAGAAGTGTTATAAGTAAATTTGATTACAGTGATAGAAATGAAAGAAAACATATACTTGTGGAATTTTCTGAAAAACTATACCCTTTCATTAAAAAAAAAAATTGCTAAAGGAAAATGGTCATAGAAATATCTAAATGAAAGTACAGCAAAATTAGATATATTCTGGCTAACAAAAAATGCATATTACAGAATTATAACATTTTTAATAGAATTCAACACAGAAAGTGATCATTGATTAATGAGATGTAAGGTAGGTATTAATGCAAAACTAGAGAGAAGAAAATGTTTTAAAATTACATTATTGACAATTGATATTTATAATATTCAAAAGCATCCAATGAATTTAAATTAGACTTTGTTACCCATATTAAAATATTGACAGAATATTGAGATCAGTAAAAAGATAAGTAAATTTTCAGTTGCTCCAAAAGAATATATGAAAAAAGAAGGAATACGAAAAAGTAAAATAATTTATTAACAGGAATTAAATATCTGAGTTTTGTAAAATGGTATAAAAATATTTTATAATAATATAAAAAAATATAATTGTAAATCCTCAAGGAAAGCTATAGAAAAAAATAAAAGTATAAAATAACATCTTGATATTGGATGAAAAGTTATTTTAAAAAGAAAAGATAGAACTATTACTAAAAAGAAGAATGGCATCATGAAATATGTGGAAGAATTCTACAAAGAATAATATAACAAGAAAAAAATAACCACTACAATTAGAAAATCTTCTAAATTGCCAAAAAATTTAAATGAAGTGACATGCAATTAAATCTGTAAAGAAAGAAAGAGCTCTAGGAAATTATAACATCTTAAAAGCATGTTAAAAAATAGAATACAAGATGTTGGATAAAGAAATTGTAATACTATTGTTTAGGAAAAGTAATAAAGGAGATATTAAAAATTAAGATCCATCAGTCTTTTATCATTTCTATATAAAATTTTAACAAAATAATTACAACCTTCTACAATGAACTTTGAATTTAAACAACAGAAGAATAATCTTGATTTTAAAATGTATTTAGTACATTGAATCATTATCCAAGTATTGAAAAAAGTATAGAAAGGACCAATGAATATGAGTTCCCATTATACTTTGGATTTGTATATTATATTTAATTCTATAAATATTTCCACAGTAATTAAAGTTTTGGATCATCTAGACCCAGATATTATATATTCTGAAGAATATTCATCAAAATGCAATAAGAAGTGATTAAATTATATGATATCATGAAGAGATTAACATTGATGATGATGAATGATGTGATTCTAAGTCTCCAAAACTTTTTATAGAAGTTCTGCAAAAGAAATATTTTGTGGATTAAAATTGGAAGCTACAGAAGAAAAATAAATCAAGATTATGTAAGTCATTTAGAATTTGTAGATAGGTGTTTGTTTTGACAAAAAATGCTTCAAAGCTTCAGAAAATCTTGCAAGAGTTATCAAGTGAAAGTAAAAAAATAGGACTAAAGATAAATGCTGAGAAGGCTAAAGAAAGTATAGTGAATTTTCTCAGAAGAAAAAAATGAAGATTGATAATCATGAATTAGAAAAAAATCAATTATTTCAAATATCTTCATCAAATTATAAATACAGACAAAAAGATAATGAATCAACTTTATCATAGAATTAAATTTGGATGGAATGTTTTAGGCAGAAATAATATAATATTACAAGAAAATATGCTTAACAAAAGAACAATTTAGATTTTCAAATCACCAATTCAAAAAAGCAGAAATGTATGTGGAAATAACAAGAAAGAATCATAAATAATATACTTGTTATAACTTAATCAGATTGAGAATTCATTGCTGCAGATCAATGGATATATGATGATATAAATATATCCAATAGCAGAAACAGGACAATAGGTGGGATGCTCAGTGAATTCAATTGCTCTCATTATGGAAGGAGATCTGGTTATAAATAGGCTGTCCATTGTGAGGTAAAGACAGACAACAATAAATAACAATCAGAGTTAAATGGGTAGTCATCTTATAGCTAAAGACGTTGCTCTATGGCACAGTTTTCATGCTAAAACACATAAAAATGCTGTTTCTGCAGCCAACACGTTCAGACCCATGTTTTCTATAATACAACTTTTTTGTTGTAATGCAGGCTGCTATGTTGCATCACAAAATTGATAAAAAAAAAGCCATAACACAAGTAAAAAAATATCCGATAGAAAATTTATAAAAAAAAGCCATAACACAATTAAAAAATATACGATAAAAAAACACAAATCAAATTGTAATTTGTTGATTTTATTTTACATTTATTATTATCATTTAAATTGTATACGTTAATAAAAAATAATATTTATAAAATACGATTTTGTTTTGTTTTTATTTTCGCATTACAAAAAAGCACAGCAAAATTAGTATAATCAATGGCCTGGGAATGATCATATTTTATAGTTTTTGTGTGAAAATGGCACCATCCAATGGCATCTTTATCTATAAGACAAGCACCGATGAATGGTAGTAAACATATTGTCACAAAATTTTTAAAGCTGTAAAGCAAATTCACGTTGAACTAGAAGCTGCTGGAATATAAGCCTGACACAAGACAATTTGTCACAGTACAGCTGGAAGTGTCTCTATACAAATATATGAGGCAAGCTGTTATGGTGTTGCTGGAGGTGTTAGATAAATCTAGAGGGCACATGAATTCTTTTTTTCAATAGTTGTACCACAACTAGAACTTATACCTAGCCAATGGTCTTACACAAAAATATATCAGTTATATATTGCAAATAAATATTGTATATAGATTAATAAAATATTTAATTATTCTTACACAATTATGTGGTTATTAAAATTATATATAAACACAACATACTTGGATGAAAAAACAAATTGGCATCATTTATATTATTAAAAAATTAGAAAATTAAAATAAAGCTGGGTTAGACATATTATTAGAAAAGATAACAACAATTGAAGTCTTAAATTGGATCCCAAGATGTAACAGATTTAGAAAGAGACCATATGTAAGATGGATAGGTGAACCAAGAAGACTATTAATGTGAATTTGAGAAGAGAAACTATTGATTAGAGATAGAGATTTTCATCTTGCAGTTGATGGATAATGTTTGAAATTAAATATGATAATGATGATCTAAGATTAAATAAAATATAATAATTTACAGATTAGGAAAGAATGATTAGTAAGTTTTATTGATTGATACATTTGTTCAAAAATATCTTTATAGAAAACACATTAAATCTCCCACACACATATATACAATCAATGCTCAGTTTATATTAAGATAGCTAATCTTCAAACTTTAATTGACAAGTTTCAATCTTCTCCAATCTCCAATTCTTCAGCCATCCATTTTATTCAAAATCCAAAGACAGAATGGACAAACCTCTTGCTGATGCCAATATTATTGTTATACCCATGTTGACCTTAAGCCAATCTGATCCCTCACATATAGAACCTTAATATGTCCATTTAATTATACAGAAGAGGAATGAGCAGAATACAGACTGAATATGTAATATTTAAAGATATTTATATTGTCTATTCAAAACTTAATATAATTAGAAGGGACTTGAACTCAGACTTTCAAGCTTCCTATATCTATCCAATCTATCTTATGCATCTGATACACATGACCACATACATGTAAAAAGATGAATGATCTTCAATATACACATATCTATTAATGTTTGAAGATTTGCTATCTTAATATAAACTGAGTACTGATTACATATATATATATATATATATATATATATGTGTGTGTGTGTGTGTGTGTGTGTGTGTAGGAGATTGTGATCTGGACCAACTGATGAGTGCTGGTTCAACACAAAATATGTATATTGGAGATTATTTATCTTTTTCACATATATGTGGTTATGTGTATCAGTTGTATAAGATGGATTGAATAGATGTAGGGAGCTTGAAAGTCAGAGTTTAAGTCCCTTATAATTACGTTAAGTTTAATATAGACAACATACATATATTTAAATATTATATATACGTATAATCCAAAAACTCTTGATTTATCATTTTATCCCAATATTTTATCAATAATTTTTATTGCCCATCATATTATTCTCTCTCTCTCTCTCTTTTTGTTGTTGCTATATTTCATTCATCTTCCAGTTATTTAATCTGATAATATCACTCATGCTATATTTTATTTCTATTTAATATTATTAAATTTTTAATTTCAATATTTCTTAGAATTAAAAAAAGAATTGAATAATATAATACAAAGACTAACCATTCATAAAAACAGGTTAGATATTATGATTCAAGACTTTTCTTTTTAAACATAAAAAATTGTTCGTCATATTTATTCTTTTACTAAAAATAATTATATGACTTGTTAATTAAAATATTGTGTGATATTCAAGTACCAAAGTTGCAAGTTGAGCATAATAGTTCCCCTCAAATTACCAAACTGAGATCTTTTTATTTATTTAACTAAGATTCGATCCAGAACTATTTAGTTGTTTAGTTTGCCATTCTACTATTCTACTAAGTCATGCAAAGCATCTTCCTGTTAACTTTATTTATCCAATAACTATAGCCGCTGCTATATTGGACCAATTAACATAATTACGCTCTTTTTTAATTTTGTTCCAAATCACTGTAACATTTTTAGAAATAAGTTTTAATAAGCATTATTAAAATGTATTCTCAATTCTGTCAATAAACTGCTACTTTTAACAAATTTTTAACTGCAAACTTAATAAGAGTTAATGTAAAAAACAACAGAAATTAATTCAAAATTGAGAATATTATAATTACACTTATTTTTATGAGATCTGATACTTTCTGATATAAACTTTTAAAAACTTTTGAAATTTCAAATAATACATTTGAAAAAGTTACTTCATCTTCATTTCCCTCTCACAATAAACTTGAATTTTTCATAAACTTTTAATAACTTTCTGGAGAATTTTTTTAATAATGTAAACCAATATCCTGAAATAAATTGAATCAAATCAAACACAAAATAATATCAAGTGACATTTGACCAGCAGAAATGAAAGTTGGGTTTTGTTTCAAAACTTTCACCCTTGAATTCATCATTATACCAAACAGCACAAAGCACACAAAATAATATAACAAAAAATGTATATTCATGCATTTTAAAATTATTTCACATATTTATAAATAAGTGATGCATAAAATCTAAATATTAATCTGCTTCTGTATCTTGCATAAAAGTTTAGTGAAAAATTTATAAATGATCATAAGGTAATATGTCTCTGTAATTTTTTGAAATCTGTTACATTAACCTTATGTACATCATCATAATTATATAAGCACATTATGGCAGCTATTAATAAGTGCTGTTTTTTTTAAATCTCACAAACAACAGTGATTGTTTCTTCTTTACTATAATATCTTTTCCAGATGATTTTCAATTTTTCATATTAGATATTTAATATTCCACTTCTTCAAAAAGTATATCTAAAATTATAGCTTCAGGATAATTTTGTTAGTGTTAGCTTAACTTATAAGAGCACCAATTTTATTTAATGAGATAAAAAAAATTTAACTTTTTATTAGATCAATCAACTTTTTTTAAAATTAAAATATTTTTTTTAAAGCAATCATTAAAACTGACTTTAAATAGCTGACTGTAACTAAAACCACTACAGAAACAAAACTCTTCAGGATAGTTAAATGATGAAAGTGGTAAAGATTTATGAGGGTTTTCTACTAGGTTTACCTTCTTTTTTTTTAAGTGTCATAGCATCGGCCAGGATGCGAACCCGCAACCCGGGCAACTGCCTGCAAGTGCAAGGCAGTCGCGCTGACATCTCGACCACCAATGCAAGACTAGATTTACCTTTTTAATACTCATTTACTGATCAATATTTAGATATTAGTTGATGAATTAAGAGCCAACTAATTAAAAGAGAAAATTTAAATTGAATTGGAACTTAAAAATTTTCAAACTTCATCTAAGCTAAAACTATGATATAAGTTTGACTTTCTATACTACAGGTCAAATAATATTAATCCAAATTTTCTGATTCTAAGATTTGTTTTCATTTATAAACATTTCAGAGTTCAAAAATAGATATTTACCCTCTCATTGTAATCCCAAACTAAAAAAAAAGCAGGCGGGTCATTGCATTTAGGCTTATTAATATATAGGCATTTTATTTGATCTCTTTTACAATTTGTGATATTATAGATTGAAATTTAAAAAACAAATGTCATGTATAGTGTATAATATTTTTAATTTGATATATCATACTTTTAAAATTAAATCTTAATTATTTTTTCATTCTTTACATCCTCAGTGCTTGTCAATAAATAGATATTATTTTGTCAAGAGTAAAGATACCAAATTTATCTGCATTGGATCATATAAAAATCAATATGCTGACTGTTAAACAAAAAATATGATTGTAATATAATTTTGCAGTTTGTATTATAATGGGAAATGTATTTACTCCTATGACCTGGAACCCATGAATTACCTTTACTGTTGCATATTGTACATTTATTATTTTTTAAAATTTTCTAAACTTTTAAAACACTTTCTTAACAATAATATATTTAAAATTTCAGGTATTTTTTTTAAAAATATCTGACTTTATCTCATTCAATCAATTTCTTTCCAAGATCTATAAAACAAAAACATCTCTTTTTTTTTTTCAACAATTGCACTTAACACTCCAGATGTATCTCTTGTTTTGTTTTTATGTTGAATTCAAATTCCAATCAGATAAATCATATTTTATCTATCAAAAATATATTTATTTAAAAAATACAATTTTAGCAGGATGTCATTCTTCAGTCATAAATTACATTATTTTTACCAATGTACCAAATGCTAAAACAAATAATAATTTGTCAAAACTTTTTAATATTAATACCATCTACATTCTTTATTACTTTTTACAATGCTTTTTTTACAATCCACTATTGCCAGTTTTAATTTCCCCAAGCAATCTTCTTCAGAACTAGAACAAACACAATGCAAATACATGAATACAAATTACATGCATGAACACATAAATTTTACATATATATCATAACTTGCTTTAAGCTTGCATTTTATGATCACTAGATGGAGCTTTACCAATAACTCCTAACAAGCTTTGTTTACATAAATGCCAAAAGAAATAGAATTCAAAATATCTATCGTTGTCACCGACCTGATGTGAGCCAATAAGCTTGAAACCAGCTCATCTGGAGGTGAGTGACAATGATAGAGATTTTGAATTCTATCTCTTTCAGCATTTATGTAAACAAAGCTTGTTAGGAGCTATTGGTAAAGCTCCATCTAGTGATCATACATATATATATTTGTATGCATGTATATTTGTATTCATGCATTTGTATTGTGTTTGTTCTAGTTCTAGTGAAGATTGTTGAGGCAATTGAAATTGTCAATAGTGAATTGTAAAAAAGCATTGTAAAAGTAATAAGGAATATAGATGGTATTAATATTATATGAATTTGGCAATGCAATAAGAAAGATATTATTATAAATTGCTGTATTAAAGAGTAAAAATATTTAAAAAATATGTAATCAAAGTAATTAAAATTTATTTGTATTTATATATTGGACTTTTTCCATTATCTAATATAAGTATTGAATAGAAAAATTTAACTATTTAAATATTCCAAATACATTCAACTGTTAGTAATAGCACGCAGGTTTGTTGAATGTATTTGGATTATTTAAATAAAGTTAAATTTTTTTAAAGACATTTAATACTTATATTAGATGGAAATAGTCCAATATATGAATACAACTAAAACACCATTATCACAAATCTTAAAAAAACACTAATTAAAATTTATATTTAAATTGTTCAACATATGCTTATTTGTGTAAGAAAGATATTTACACAGATATGAAACAAAAAAAATCTATAGGAGCTCTGGCCATAGGAGTAGGACACTTCCCTTACAAGTGATGAAAGCTGCATTATATATATATATTTTTTTTAATTTTACTATCACCGACCAATGAAGAGTAACCTGGGCTTGATTATACAAAATGGATAGACCCCCATTTACCAGCTAGTAATGATGTCTAAATGATTGGCTGTGATATAGCTATCTAAAAAAAAGAATCCTAAATCAGGGTGTAATTTGGAAAAAAATTCAAGGTTTATCTATTCTACACTCAAACTCAGTCATGGAACATAGCACCAGATGTACTAACTATTATGTCACAGGAATTTTGCAGTTTGAGAATCAAGTTAAAAAATGAATATATCTTTTTAAAAAAAAAAAAAAAAGATGCTAATTGCAAATAAAAATATTTCATTAAATGCATGACACAGAATGGCGAGTTTCAGTTCACTATTCAGAGTTTTATTTGTTATTAATTTTAAAACCTCTTTTTCTCACATGGATCCATATTTACGAATAACTTAATACAAACCATAAAACAATTAAAATTTGATCAAATTTAATATGATTAAATAATATATGAAAATGATATAACAGAAATGAACTAATTTTATTTCTAATGAATGACATATTGAAAGGTAAAACTGTTAAACATATCAGATATTTGATAATTTAATTATTTCTTCTTTTTTTTTATTGTCCAAAAAGATTCTATTTAATTAAGATAAACAATGTAATTTAATTCATTCGTTTAAAAAAAAAAATGCTTTAAAAGCATCAAAACTATTGTAAAAAAAAATGATACGTTGAAAAAAATTATGAATAATTAATCTATTCATTTTCTCTGAATGTTGCATATAGTTTTGACATGGTATCATTATGTACTTGTAAGTATATAAAATATTAACATTAATTGTTGCAATAATTTACTAGAAGTTTAAGTAAAAAAACAAAGAGAAGTAAATACAATTAGCAACTTAACATTATTGTCACAATTAGGCCAGAAGAATTAAGCTTAATTTTCAGCAGAAAATTTATGTGTTTAAAAATATTATTTGAAAGTAGTTATAAAATATATAATATTTTTACAGTCATGAAATTATACAAAATGAAAAGGAAGCTTTTGTCTTGGATTGTAGAGTAGTGGCTTATATATTCACACATAACGTATGAATGCAACAATATTATAATTTTGCACTAGTGAATAATGCCAACTACTTGATAATAAAAGCCAATGTCCAAAAACTAAACTGGGAATTTTGTGACACTGATGTCTAATATGCATTAATTACTCATGCTTACATAAATAGTTCTAAAATAAAGTGAATAACTGCTATCAATTCAAATTTTAAATATAATACACAAGATCCATGTGAAGTTATGTTTTGGTGTGTGTGTAAATACTTCTTATAAAAATTTAGTTGTCATATAACTCAGTTTTAAAATGTCAATAACTGAACAGTTTGTATGTATATATATATGAAATCTTTAAATACAGTAACCAATCAATCTGATTGAAAATGTATAATATAAAAAAATAGAAATGACTTAATCAGTAATAATTGATGTAAAGAGAAAGTGATTTGACAGGGCTTTAAACAAAGATAGATAATAGCAAATGAGGTGTGTAAAAGAATGAACACCAGCAAAGAAATGATCCAAAAATAATAAATGCATCATAAAACATAGAACAATATTTTAAATAAATCAAATTACAAAAATTATAAAAAACCTAGATATGTGATGAGCAATATACTATTTTAAAGAAAAACAAAAAAAGTTTTACCTATAAATTTAAAAAAAAAATTAAAATAATCGGGTTTTGTTTTAATTTTAAAAATAGAACTTTTATTATTCTCTGTTTATATATTTTTTAAAACAATTCTCAAATAGGATTAAACAATCTGATCATTTACTTTCATTCAGTATACATTGTACAGGCTTAAACCTGCACTTATATATGTAATATATGCGGAATTCGAATTCAGACTTTCGCACGACCCACTACTCTCAGCTCTCAGTGCCATCCCATATTGCTGACCCACCTGATCATGCACATTTAGTATATAAATGTTTGTATTTGTGTTTCATAGAGTGGTTTGAATAATCATCAGATAACATTTTTTTCTCATCATTATCATCATCTTTTTCATTATTATTATTATTATTATTATTATCATCATCATCATCAGAATTACATTAGGCAAACTAGTATATAAAAAGCTGCAAATGATTGCAAATATAAATCACATACAATTTCTAAATAAAGAACATGTGATGTGTTCAACAAGAATAATTATATAAATAAAACAACCGATATTTAAAAAAACATCTTCACATAAGATATGAATTTTTATCAGAACAGTTTTGTCAGTTATGCATAATCCTTTATTCTTCTTAGTCTAATGATTAATATCAAATTGTAATATTTTTACAATGTTTAATATTTAATTCTGACCATAAATATGTTTTAAGTAAACTTCAACTCAAAAATATCTTTAAAGAAATATAACGTTCAGCATTACATTTAATCACATATTACAGAAATGATTAATTCAATTTCAGCTTATACATACATATATAAATGTGTGTGTGTGTGTATTTATATATATATTTATATATATATTGAAACACTTATTTCAAAATGGTCTTGAACCTAATAATACTAAAGGTAAATATTATAATTGTAATTTTTTTAAAAATATCGGTACATGGAATTGTAAAAAGTCTACTTGATACGCACTTTCAGAATCAGAATGGAAAACTGCACTAGTGGTTAAGAAACTGTCATATGTTAAAATCAATGTAGCCGCTCTGATAAGTGAATATCATCTCCGGGAAGGAAATTTAATACAAGAGATGGATGGCTACAAGTATTTTTGAAAAGGCAGATCAATTATTGAAAGAATGCATCATGTTGAATTTGCTTAAAATCTATTATAATATCTTCTATTTTTGGAATTTTATGTTGTATCAGTGAAAGGCTAATAGTATTAAAACTTGATTTTTACTATGATACTAAAGCTTATATTATTACTGTCTAAGTTATAAACTTATATTTAGAGATCAGGGAGAAGTTTTATTCTTTAGTCGATAGTATTATTACAATAATACCATTAAAAGATTGCATTTTTTTCTTGGAGATTTTAATGCACATATTTACCCAAATAGTACACTTTCATCAAAAGTTGTTGGAAATAATGATACTGATACTGTAAAAGCTGTGATCTGTTGTTAATGAATTTTTGCACAACTCATGGATTGAATAGCATACTTTGTTTAGGCAGAAAAATTACTGTAAAGGTACATGGCAGCATGGATGCTCAAAACAATGGCAATTAATAGATTACATTATAATTAGACACCAGAATCCAAGAAAAAACCATTAAATAAGCACAGATTGTTAGGAATATCATAGATTAACACATTCCAAGTTTAGAATGACAGTGGCATTCAAACATAGTTACTATTCTAACCATATTCATAAGAAAAGTGATGTTCATTATTTAGAAAAATCAACTATACATACTAAATTTTAACAACTTTTAAAACCCAAAATGTCTTAATTTGGATCTTCAGCATTGTCATATTACTGAAGCATGAAATTGTTTTAAGTAGTATGTTATGGATTCAAATTTATTCTTGAATTCACTAAAAAGAAGAGTTATGATTGGCTTTATGACAATGTTCATATTATTAGTGATTTTATTAAAATAAAGCCTATTATTTTTTGCTTGGCAGAGATCAGATGTGGAACTTTGTAATAAATATAGAAATCTGAAGGCAGAAGTTGAATGAGGTTTTAAATAATTGGTGTATTAAAATTGCAAAGAACATGCAGACATTTTCTGGTCATGGTCATTCTAGATCTTTTTCTAATGCATTGAAAGCAACATATGGACCTGAGGCACAGTATTAGACACTCTCTTGTAAGTCAATGATATTTTGTACAGTTGCAAAAAGTATTCTGAGCATTTTTTTAAATAATGGTATAAAAATTGAAATGATGCCTTTTAATATGTCATTTTCTCTATTTAGTGGAGTCAAAACAGCTTTTAGTAATCTTTAAAATAGAAAGGCTTAGGTCCTATATGAGCCTAAAAATATTTATTTTTTTAGGAATATATGGATCCCTAAAGTTTTCCCACCCAATCTTAAGAATACTTGTATTGATTCATTTTTTTTAAAAACAAAAGGAATAAATGAGATTCCAGTAATTATTATGGGATATTATTAACATCATCATCATCATTATTGTTATTATTATTATCATTATAATTGTTGTTTTTGTTATTATTATTATTATTATTATTATTGTTGTTGTTGTTGTTATTATTATTATTATTATTATTATTATTATTATTATTATTATTATTATTATTATTATTATTATTATTATTATTATTATTATTATTATTATTATTATTATTATTATTATTATTATTATTATTATTATTATTATTATTATTATTATTATTATTATTATTATTATTATTATTATTATTATTATTATTATTATTATTATTATTATTATTATTATTATTATATTTCAAAGCAAACTTTATTAGTCAAAAAAAGGTTACATTCTTATCAAGTAATACATTGTATAAAACATCATATACTAGGATACATCTTGAAACACAGAAAAAATACTTTTGTTTTTCTTAACCATTAGAGTCTTTTGTAGTTCACACCTTTTAGATATTTCAGTTCTTATTATGAGTTCATTTCAGTTTTCCATTTTTCTGAGGTTGTATTTGGTCTATCCATTATAAGGTTGCTTTTATTTTAAATAGAGACCAAGTGGCAGCATAAATGTCCGGTGGTGCTAGAATATTGTCCCTTTCCTTAATTTTTTCTGGTTTATTGTGATATGTGTTAGGATGTCTTCTTGGATTGTTTTCTAAAGTGAAAGCACATCTGGTACACCATAAGGCATATATACTGAAAGTTGCTGCACGTATTATAGGTATTTTGTTTTCATTGAAAGCTTTTAACATTTTTTCTATTGTGGTTTTCCTTTTCCTATAATTATTCACCATCAATTGTCTGACTTTCTCAAAGCCTTTACAGTGATATATTAAATGTTGTGTTTTTTCTTCCCGGTGACATAATGCACACATTGGATCAACATTTAGGTAAAATCTTCTGAACCGAATGAAAGGTGCTGTAGGTAGTGCATTTAAATTCAATTTGAGGATGAAGTCAAACAATTTAGGTTCTATATACCATGTTTTGTACTTTTTGAGTAATTGACTATTATTTATTCCTAGTACTGTTAATCTATTGTTGTTTTCTTGGCTTTGAGTTAAAAAATCATGAATTTGCCAATAAGTATATTTAATTGGGTTCTTCAGTGCTATTTTATCTTTAATGTTTTTAATACTTATCAATAGTGTATTTATATAACTGTCCATGGGTGGCGGTCAGTCCGTTGGTGTGATTTCCACTTTTGGTTCTAGGTTTGGAAAACGTCTAAATATGGTAATCAGTAGATTTACTGTTTTTTTGGGTGTAGAAAGTATGTATAGCATGCAGTCCAAGGCCATTCCATTTTGTTAGTTGGTTAAGTTGCTTTAAAGAGATTGCTACTATTTTTCTGTTCCATAATAGTTTATTACAGAGTGAGTTAATTGACTTCGTAAATTGTTTTGTAAAAGTAATTATTGGCAGGTAGTAAGTTATTTTGGTCATTATAAGTTGATTAAATAGTGACACTTTTGCATAGAGTGATAGATATGATGTGGAGAGTGATGTTATGATCCTTTCCGCTTCGAGCTTGAGTTTATTTTGTATATTCCTTCTCATCTGGCTCATTCCCAAGTGGAAAGGAAAACCCAGGAAATTACTGGGCTTACCTTGATAAATTTGTGTGTCTGTTTTGCCTGTGTATATTGACCATGATACTGATTTATTGATGTTAATTTTTAATTTGAAATTTTTTGTGTATTCTTCTATTATTTCCTGTAGTATATGTATTTGCTTTTTTGAGTTTAGAAACACTGTGACATCATCCATATAAGCTATGCAGGGAATGTATGTATTAGTATTTGGTATTTGAATTCCTTGAATTTTTTTATTTATTTGCTCTAGCAGTGGATTTAAATAAAAGGTAAATAGCAGTGTTCTTAGAGGAGAACCTTGCAGGATTGATTGGCTGGGATTGAATGATGATGTAGATCTACCATTGAGCATGATGTGTATTTCTCTATTTAGAAGCAAATTGCCTATTGTATATAATATTGTTTTAGGTATCTGTGTTTTTTTAGCTGGCTCAAAAGTGTTTCTATTGGGACAGAATCAAAAGCACTTTCAAAATCGAGATGGACTACCATTGGTGCATATTTTTTCTTTTTAATAATTGAATTGATTAGTGTTTTATATTTTAGTGCTGCCTGCCTTGTAGATGACCCCTTTTTTGCATATTGATGCTGTGATATTATTGGTTCTATGTATTGTTCAATTTTATTCTTTATGACCTTTTCCAGTATTTTTATCCCCAATGGCTTCATTGTAATTGGTCGAAGATTGGCTAGTGTGGAAATTGGTTCTTGTTTTTTCATAAATGGGACCATTGATATTGGATATAGTCCTTGTATATTGTATAGTTTCTGTGATAATTGATTTGCAAGATGGCATAAATATTTATTTGTAAATTGGCTGAGATGTGACAGTACAAATTGTGGGATCCCTGGTGGCCCTGGATGACATGTGCTTGGGACTGAGTTTAAAACTATTGCAAAATCTTTTATTTCAAAAGGTGTTTCCATTTCTGGCTTGCCAAAATAATCTGCAAGTGGTTTGACATGATTATGGTTAGTTAGTTTTTTTTTTGAAGTAGTTATATATATGGTCTAGCATATTATAACCAGCTGTCACTCTATTCATTTTAGCGCCATGGGGATTTTGTTTGTGGATGGATAACCTAAAGCCCGATGAATATATCCGTGGGTCCATGTATGTTGTTGTGTGAGACAAATTTTCTTTTTCTTTATTGCTAGAAATTGTTTCAGTTTATCAACAGTTTGATTGTATAACTTTGTTAGCTTTATTATATTTGCTTGGTTATTCTTGACTGGTTTTGACTGAATTATCCTTTTATTCATTTCCTCTGCTAATGTGATTAATTTTGAAGGGGGGGTAGATTTTTGTGTAATGTGATTTATGTTAATGAGAGGGTATTTATATATGCTATATATTTGGAGATCGGGTCCAGTTCAATTTGATTTATTTTGTTTAACATTATATACATTTCTAAGAAGAGAACCTCGGGAGTACTATTTGGAAGTAGAATTCTTATTGTTTTTTGTATGTTGTTAAATGTATTGTGGTGTGTGTCTAAATTTAGTTTCATTATTTGTGCTGCATGATCAGAAAACTTGGTGGGAGAAAGTTTTACTTCAATAGGGTGGTGTAACATGGGAGAATAAAACAGCAGATTACCATGTCTGTTATTATAAAAAGATACTGAGTCCGGTGAAAGAAAACCTTCTCTGCTCATTAGTGATATTGTAAGTTGGTGTAACCATTTTGTGACAAACTTTTTATAGGTCATATTAAAATCTCCAGCAAGAATAGTGGGGTGGGGATTGGTTGCTAGAATTGAATTTATTGTCGAAATTATTTTGCTAATTACTATTGGCCCTGGAGGTATATATACAAAAATAACATTGATTGAAAGTTGTCTATGATTGAATGTTGTTATAAGGAGATTTGCATCTATAAAAATTATTTTAAAAGTAGTGAATGGGCATTGTTGGTTGATAAAATTCCCTGTGCCATTTGAAGGCATTGCTGTATCCCTGGAGCATGCGCAAAAGCCCATTTTATTCATATGTAACACTGGATCAAAGCAGGATCTGCTATAAATTTTTGTTTCTAATAGCCCTAAAATGGATGGTTGTGTTGTCTGTATCCAATATTTAATTTGCTGCATTCTTTTAATGGAATTCAAACTTCAGACGTTTATTGCACTAATATTTATCTTCATTTGAATTGTATATTTTTGTATATAGGGGATATTATTTATATATTTTTTTTCCGATTAGAGTGCTGGAATTTTATCTCCTACCTGTGAGCTAAATGTTTTTTCATTGCGGTTTTTTTTGCTGCTGGTAGACTCACTATTTGCATATTTATCTATTGCAGTCTCTTTGTTTTCGTTTTCCAAAGTCATTTCATCCAGTAAGAGTGATTCTATTTTTATACAGTCATCTGATGATTGGTCTGGCATGTCTACTTGTGTAAGTTCATGCTCGTTTGTTTTAATTTTTTGCTTTCTCTAGTTTTTTTTATGGGGGGCTGCTTTCTTTTAATTTCCGGTGGTGTGCTTTCAACATTTGAAAAAACTTCTGTAATGCTGTCCATGATTTCTCTTGTGGTTTTATTTATTATTGTGTGTTCTGTTTGATATTTATTTTCTTTTGGGATTTCTTTTGCTTCATTTTTCATGCTTTCATTTATTTTCTCTATTTTTTTTGGTTCTGCTTGTTTTTGTTTACTTTCCGGAGGTGTGTTTTCAACTGCTGGAAAGGATTGTGTGGTGGTATCCATTATTTCAGTTGACATTTTGTTTATAATTGTGACCTCAGCTTGATTATTATCTCCGTTTGGCAGTTCTTTTGCATGTGATTATTTTCATTTTCTATTAACGTATCACTAAGTGATTTTGCCTGGGGTTCAAAGTTTTCCTCTTCCTCATTTGTGTTTGTGTTAATTGTTATTTCCATTGACTTGCTTGGGGGATGGTCTATAGTTTTATTTTTATTAATTTTAATTTTTGATATTATTGACTTGAGTGGGGAAAAATCTATGTTTTCCTGCTCCGTGGATTTGTGTGCTCTATTTGGTTTCCCTTCTAATCTTTGTGAAGGGTGGTTATTCTCTTCCACTAGATTTACTTCTTCATTGCATTGCATTGCTATGAGGCCTCTTTTGCCACAGGTGAAACGTGGCTTTAGTCCTTTGATATATAAGTATAGCATTGCCTCTTGGTCTGTTATATGTGTTGGAATGTTTTCTGGGTCTATTTCTTTGTTTAGCTTGACTTTGTATTCAAAACTATTTGTGAATACGGGTACTGATGTTTCTTTGAGATATATTTGCTGAAAAAAAATAACCTTTCTAAATGGATTCATCATTCTTTGGAAATCGTTAAAGCTATATCCAAAGTAGGCATTTTTTAATACTCCGGTGATGTTTTTGTATCTGTTTTCATCAACTCGTATGATTGCAAAATTACCTAGAGTTTTAATATGGTTTTTGAGTTGATCCCTTTGTGCAGCTTCGCAAAACTCAACCGCTACATATCTACTATTTGGATGGTCGCCTATGCATTGTACTGTCTCCAGTAAATTATTTTTGTTTAGTGCTTAAATAAGTAGCTTCTTGGGGAAATGGTAGAGAGTGCAGTGATTGTCTGTTACCACCAACACTATTGATTTTTCAGTAAAAAATCTTTTGAATGTTGAAAAAAGGGTTCTAGGTATCGTATTATTGAATATGACCCCAATCTGTTCCAGGATTTCATCTGTCCATTGGGTGTGGGGGGGCTCAATTTCATTTTGGTTTACTAGATCCAAGTCTTTAAGATTGTCTGATGTAGTTTTTCTAAATCTGGGATTTTCCCCCGGGTTTACGTTATCTTGGTAAGTTTTTGCGATAGTTGCATATGTTTTTCTTGTGTGGTGTGAAGGCCCAGCTTTTTTGATATGACGACTGGGCAGTTACCATTTTATTATTTACACAAGTAATTTTTCAACAAGGTAAAGTTTTGTTTTGATTTTATAAACTATTTTTTTAAATTTAAAACTTATTAACTTATTCGCTATTTTTCCTTCTACTCTTTTTACTTTTTGTTTCTAAATAATGTTATTAATTATATTTGTTTGAATTGATGTCTATTCGCCATACTGGAGAACTAATTATTACTCGTAGCTATTATTGATTTTTTTTTTATTGTTGTTCACTAATTATTTTAGGACACGCACATTTCTTAAAACATTCAGGTAAGCATTGAGTATAGCATATTTAAATATTAAAGGAAAAAAATCCACTTTTATAGCTATTTTAATTTGAAAAAAACCAGGAGACTTTTTTCTTACCTGCAACAATGTGAGTAACCAGGTGGCATTATTATTATTATTATTATTATTATTATTATTATTATTATTATTATTATTATTATTATTATTATTATTATTATTATTATTATTATTATTATTATTATTATTATTATTATTATTATTATTATTATTATTATTATTATTATTATTATTATTATTATTATTATTATTATTATTATTATTATTATTATTATTATTATTATTATTATTATTATTATTATTATTATTATTATTATTATTATTATTATTATTATTATTATTATTATTATTATTATTATTATTATTATTATTATTATTATTATTATTATTGTTTTAAAGATAACTTTATTTAAAAACAATACATAGTGTTATACATAGGTTTACACAGTTATTACATTACAGTCTGTATATTTTATTAGAGACTCTTTGCACTTAAAAATTGACTTTTTAAAACTTAGATAGTGGCTTTCACAATGTTTTCGATTTTTTCACACTTCATGAAATATTTATTGTCCAAGTTTATTTACAATATAAATCAATGATTATGGTTTCAGTAATTTTTTCATGTTCTTGCAACACTGAATTTCATGTTTGCCTTTGTCCTTTTCTATTATATCCTTTATTATAAAGTGGCCTGAATTTTAAAGAGACCACATTGCTGCAAAGATATCAGGTGGTGCAATAATGCTGTCTCTTTTATTTTTTGCAATTTGTTCCTATAAATGTTAGGGTGCCTTCTCGTGTTGTTGCCCAGTGTAAAAGTGCATCTGGTACACCAGAATGCATATAGGCTGAAAGTGGCTGTCCTTATGATGGGTATTCCATTATTTTTGAATGTTTGTAGAATCTCATGTATAGTGGTTCCATTTTTCCTATGTCCACCAACCATCATTTGTCTTACTTTTTCAAGTCCTGAACAATTATGTATGAAATGGTCCTGTGTTTCCTCATCTTTGTGACACAGCATACACAAGGGATCTATATTTATATAGAATCTTCTGTATCTAATAAAATGACTTGTAGGTAGTGCTTTCAAATTGACTTTAATTATGAAATCTTAAAATTTTGGTTCCAGGTACCATTTCCTAAATTTTTTTAGTAATTGGCTGTTATCAATTCCCAATACAGATATTTGATTATTCTCAGATTGTTTTTGTGTTAGGAAATCATGTATTTGCCAATATGTATATATTTTATTGGACTTTTCAGTGTTACTTTGTTTTTGATGCTCTCAATGCTTTCAAGCAACGTAAAGATATAATTGTTTGTAGGTGGTGTACGATCTGTGGGTATGATCTCCAATATTGGTTCAATATCTGGAAATCTTTTGACTATGGCTATTAGCAGATTTATTGTTTTTTTTTGTGTCTGAAACACTAATATTGAGTGAAGTCCCAGACCATTCCCTTTTGTTGGTTGGTTAAGTTGCTTTATTGAAATGGCAACTACTTTCCTGTTCCATAGTAGTTTGCTACAAAATGAATTAATTGAGGGTATAAATGGTTTTGTGAAACTGATTATTGATAAGTAGTAGCTTATTTTTGACATTATGAGTTGATTGAATAATGATATTTTTGTGTATATTGATAGATATGATCTGGATAATGATTCTGTGATTCTTTCTGCATCCACTTTGAGTTTGTTTTGTATTGTTGTCCTCATTTGATTCATTCCCAGATAAAAAAGAAAACCTAGAAAACTGCTGGGCTTTCCTTGATAAATTTGTTTGTTTACTTTCCCTGTAAAAATTGTCCAAGCACCTGACTTATTGATATTGATTTTAAGTTTGAATTTTTTTGTATATTCTTCTATGATGTTTTGTAGTGCTTGTAGTTGCTTTTTTGATGTTAATATTATTGTGATATCATCCATATAAGCTATACAAGGAATGTATCTTTTTGTATTTGGTATTAACACTCCCTGTATTTTTTTTCAATTTCTTCTAATAAGGGGTTTATGTAGAAGGTGAACAGTAGTGTACTCAGTGGTGACCCTTGTGGTATTGATTGAGTGGGATAGAATGATGATGATGTTCTTCCATTAAGTGTGATATGTACTTCTCTGTTTAAAAGTAGGTTGGCTATTGCATATAATATTGATCGTGGTATTTGTGTTTCCTTTAGTTGGTTTAGTAAGATTTTTATTGGTACAGAGTCGAAAGCATTTTCAAAATCTAATTGTACTGCAATTGGAGCATATTTCTTCTTCTTAATTACTGAGTTAATTATAGTTTTAAAGAGTAGTGCTGCCTGACCTGTGAATGAGCCTTTCTTTGCATACTGATGTTGTGATATTTTTGTCAGTGTAAATGGTTCAATTTTCACCTTTATTACTTTTTCTAGCAGTTTAATTCCTAAAGGCTCCATTGAGATGGGTCTTAAGTTGGTGATCTTGGTAATAGGTTCTTGTTTTTTCATAAATGGTACCATTGATATGTTGTATAATCCCTGTATGCTATAAATTTTTTGTGATATTTGATTTGCCAATTGACACAGGTATGTATTTGTAATTTGGCTAAGATGTGCAAGTATGAACTGTGGAATGTCTGGAGGTCCTGGATGACATGTGAGTGGGATTGATTCTAACACTACCTTAAAATCCTCAATTTAAATGGCATCTCATCTTCAGTTGTTCCAAAATAATCTTCTTTGGGTGTGAATTGTGCATGCTTAGTTAGCTTTCTTTTGAAATAGTTATATATAGGTGCAATCATGTTAAATCCTGCTGTAATCTTATTTTCCGATTCCAGCACCATGAGAACTTTATTTATGGATGGGTACCCCAAAGCCCACCTAATATATCCGCATGTCCATGTGTGCGGCTGTGCTAGGCAATTTTTTTTCTTTTTTATGCTTAGATATTGTTTTAATTTATTGCAAGTCTGTTTATAGAGCTGGGTGAGTTTAATTATGTTTGTTTGATTATGTTGAACCAGTTTAGACAGACTGATTCTTTTGTATATTTCATCTGCTAATGTAATCAGCCTGGAGAGAGGAATTGATTTTTGTGTGATATAGTTTATATTAAATGAAAGGGTGTTAGTGTAAGCTATGTATCTGGATATTGGGTCTAATTCAAGCTGATTTATTTTATTTATCATTATATAAATTTCTGAAAAAAGTGACTCCGTAGTATTGTCTGGTAGTAGGATTCTGATCATTTTTTGCAAATTAATTATTGTGCTGGGGTGTGTGTTTATATTTAGCATTATTATCTGCACTGCATGGTCTGAAAATGGGGTTGGGGAAAGTGATATTTCTATTGAATGATGCAGCATTGGGGAATAAAACATTAGATCTATTAAAGTTCCATGTCTATTGTTATAAAAAGATATCGAGTTAGTTGGTAGAAAATCTTCTCCACTCATGAGTGGAAATGTTAATTGGTGTATCCATTTCGTAATAAATTTCTTATAACTTATGTTGAAATCTCCCGTAAGAATAGTTCGGTAGGGATTGTTTGAGAGGATTGTGTTAATTGTTGTTATTATTCTGTTAATTACAGTTGGCCCTGGTGGTATATATACAAAAATAATATTTATTGAGAAGTTTTTATTATTGAATGTGGTTATTAATAGATTCGCATCTATGTATATTATTTTAAACATTGTAAAGGGACTTCTTTGGCTAATATATATTCCTGTTCCACCTGAGGGTGTTAGTAAGTCTCTAGAGCATGCACAGAAACTCATTTTACTCATAAGTTGTGCTGGATTTATAAGCGATCCATTATAGATTTTCATTTTTATGAGTCCTAATATGGTAGGTTGGAGTTGTTGTATCCAGTGATTGATTTTTTGTATTTTTTTTTTTTTGAGTTTAATCCCCGAACATTTATTGTGCCTATCTTAATTTTCATTGAGTTTAACTTATATTGGGAGGGAGATTTAAATTGGACCCTGGTTTATTCTGCCATTTTTGTTTGCATGTTTTTTCCTGTGGTGATTCTGTTTGTGTTTGGATACGTGTGCTATAGTGTGGTGTTTTTTTAAATTTTTTTTCTTCTGGTGTGGTTAGTTCTATTTCCATCTCTTCTGCTGTGGTTTCTTCTGTTAAATTAATCTGATTATCTTCTTCCTCGTTCATTTTAATTTTCTTACTTTCTCTTGTTTTTTTTTTGTTTTATGCGTTTTCTTCCTGCTTTCAATTGATGTGCTTTCTAGCATTGGATAGTACTGTGTTATTTTATCCATGATTTCTGTGGTCATTTTATTTATTATTATGCTTTCTGATTGCTCATCATTTCCATTCGTTTTTCCTTTAAACTCTTTTGGTAGGTTCTCGTTTTCTTTTTCCTCCATTCTATTTAAATTGGGCGGGTTTTCACTGCTTTGATTTTCCTTATTTTTTTTAATTTCTCTTGTTATAGTGTTTACTGGATTGCTAATTCTTTTATTTTTATTAGATATGTTGTTTTTCTGGGTGCTTTGTAGTGTAGGGTAGTTTAACTCGTCTAGTTGGTTATTTGTGTCTTCGCTTTCTGTAACATTTCCTGAGTTTTTTGATGTATTGTTGTTTTTATTTTCCTGTGTTTGTTCATTGAATTCCGTTGCAATATGTCCTCTCCTTCCATAATGGAAGCAACCTGGCTTAAGCCCTCTGATGTAAATATATAGTGTAGCTTTTTCATCGTTTATGTGGGTGGGGATATTCTCCGGGTCTACTTGTTTTTTCAATTTTATTTTGAATTCAAAGCTATTTGTTAGTACGAGAATTGCTGCTTCTTTAATGTATTTTTGCTGGAAGAAAACGACTTTTCTGAAAGAATTCATCATTTTTTGAAAATCTTCCATGTTGTAGCCAAAATACGTATTTTTTAAAATTCCGGAGATATTTTTATACTTATTCTCATCGACTGTTATTAGTGCGAAATTACTTAGCATCTTAATTCGATTTCTAAATTGTTCTCCTTGCGCATTTTCATAGAACTGGACTGCCACATATCTGCTATTTGGATGGTCGCCTATGCATTGTACTGATTCAAGCATATTATTTTCATGCAGTATTTCTATTAGAAGGGATTTGGGGAAACTGTATAGTGTGCAAAGACTATCTGTTACAGCGAGTACTATTGATTTATTGGTGAAGAAACATTTAAATGTCAGGAAAAGTGATTGAGGTATTGTTTTGTTGAATTTCTCTCCAATTTGTTCCAGCATTTCATCTGTCCATTCAATATGAGGGCGGGGATCATTTTTATTTTGATCCATAAGATTCATGTTTTCCAAATCATCTGCTGTTGTTTTCCTGAACCTAGAACCTTTAGCCGGGCTTACGTAATCTTGGGCATTTTTTGCTAAAGAAGCATATGACTTTCTCATGCCCTGCGATGGACCACCCACCAGGTTAATAGGTTGAGCGCTCGCCATTTTAAGTTTTTCAATTATTTTTCAAAGGTATGTTTAAATTTCTTTTTTTTTTTTTTTAACAAACACTAATATATATAACCAATACAATTCAGTTATCCGCAAAATTAATGAGTTTTGTAGATTTGATTTTTTATCTACTCTTATTAAAAAATTTAATTTGCCTGAGATTTTGGTATTAGTTATTAGATCCACTAGCTTTTAACTATGCGCTTGTCTAATAGCATTAGGTATGGATTTTCAATAGAAAACTCTCTGGATTTCTCTGTCCTTTTTTACTCTTTTTCAATCAAAATAAATATTTGAGTGTTTTAAATTGTTTTATTGGACATTTTTATTAGTTATTAGCAAATAAATTGCCTTTTATTAACTAAAAACTAAGAGGTTATTTGCTTACCTGCTACTAGGTTTGTATCCAGGTGGCGCTATATTATTATTATTATTATTATTAATTTATTAAACACACATTGATTATGTAAGTAATATTTACTGAGGCTATAACCTCTATAATATGCGTATAAAATGTGATATTAGGGACCTCAGGTGTTTAACCACAAGCTTATGTAAGCTTGTGGTTAAAACACCTGCAGAGGTCCCTGCTATCACATTTTATATGCATATTATCGAGGTTATAGCCTCAGTAAATATTATTATTATTATTATTATTATTATTATTATTATTATTATTATTATTATTATTATTATTATTATTATTATTATTATTATTATTATTATTATTATTATTATTATTATTATTTTGTTTCAAAGCAGAACTTTATTGAGTCTAAAAAGTTACTGAGTCACATCTAGTAATATATTGATTTGTTACAAATGAAAAACAAATTACAACTTTCAGTATATAAATCTTTAACTTTTCTGCATACTTTTTTTTTTCCTTCTTGTTTTTAAATTTGGTCTTCTATTTAGTTCAGTTTGTGCTTGCATCTTTTTGAAGTTGGAAAAAATGCTGATGTTGAAAATGTCATCATCTATCTTATTGGCCTTTATATTTTATAGACTGGATCTTTGTTTCAAGTGTGACCATGTGGCTGCAAACACATAAGGTTGAGCTAGGATGCTTTCTCTTTTTCTGAACAGTTCTAGTTTTATTGAATATGTTGCTGGGTGGCGTCGAGGGTTATTGGCAAGTGCAAAAGTGCATCTGGTACACCAGTAGGCATAAAGGCTGTATTATTATTATTATTATTATTATTATTATTATTATTATTATTATTATTATTATTATTATTATTATTATTATTATTATTATTATTATTATTATTATTATTATTATTATTATTATTATTATTATTATTATTATTATTATTATTATTATTATTATTATTATTATTATTATTATTATTATTATTATTATTATTATTATATTTCAAAGCAAACTTTATTAGGCAAAAAAAAGGTTACATTCTTATCAAGTAATACATTGTATAAAACATCATATTCTAGGATACATCTTGAAACACAGAAGATATACTTTTGTTTTTTTTAACCATTAGCGTCTTTTGTAGTTCATACCTTTTAGATATTTCAGTTCTTATTATGAGTTCATTTCAGTTTTCCATTTTTCAGAGGTTGTATTTGGTCTATCCATTATAAGGCTGCTTTTATTTTAAATAGAGACCATGTGGCAGCATAAATGTCCGGTGGTGCTAGAAGATGGTCCCTTTCCTTAAGTTTTCCTAGTTTGTTGTGATATGTGTAGGGATGTCTTCTTGGATTGTTTCCTAAAGTGAAAGCACATCTAGTACACCATAAGGCATATATACTGAAAGTGCTGCACGTATTATAGGTATTTTATTTTCATTGAAAGCCTTTAGCATTTTTTCTATTGTGGTTTCCCTTTTCCTGTAATTATTCACCATCATTTGTCTGACTTTTTCTAAGCCTTTACAGTGATATATTAAATGTTCTTGTGTTTCTTCTTCCCGGTGACATAAAGCACACATTGGATCAACATTTAGGTAAAATCTTCTGAACCGAATGAAATGTGCTGTAGGTAGTGCATTTAAATTCAATTTGAGGATGAAGTCAAACAATTTAGGTTCTAAATACCATGTTTTGTACTTTTTGAGTAATTGACTATTATTTATTCCTAGTAGTGTTATCCTATTGTTGTTTTCTTGGCTTTGAGTTAGAAAATCATGAATTTGCCAATAAGTATATTTAATTGGATTCTTCAGTGCTATTTTATCTTTAATGTTTTTAATACTTATCAATAGTGTATTTATATAATTGTCTATGGGTGGGGGTCGGTCCGTTGGTGTGATTTCCTCTTTTGGTTCTATGTTTGGAAAACGTCTGAATATTGTAATCAGTAGATTTACTGTTTTTTGTGTGTAAAAAGTATGTATAGCATGCAGTCCAAGGCCATTCCATTTTGTTGGTTGGTTAAGTTGCTTTAAGGAAATTACTACTATTTTTCTGTTCCATAATAGTTTATTACAGAGTGAGTTAATTGACTTTGTAAATTGTTTTGTAAAAGTAATTATTGGCAGGTAGTAAGTTATTTTGGTCATTATAAGTTGATTAAATAGTGACACTTTTGCATAGAGTGAGAGATATGATCTGGAGAGTGATGTTATGATCCTTTCCGCTTCGAACTTGAGTTTATTTTGTATATTCCTTCTCATCTGGCTCATTCCCAAGTGGAAAGGAAAACCCAGGAAATTACTGGGCTTACCTTGATAAATTTGTGTGTCTGTTTTGCCTGTGTATATTGACCATGCTACTGATTTATTGATGTTAATTTTTAATTTGAAATTTTTTGTGTATTCTTCTATTATTTCCTGTAGTATATGTATTTGCTTTTTTGAGTTTAGAAACACTGTGACATCATCCACATAAGCTATGCAGGGAATGTATGTATTAGTATTTGGTATTTGAATTCCTTGAATTTTTTTATTTATTTGCTCTAGCAGTGGATTTAAATAAAAGGTACATAGCAGTGTGCTTAGTGGAGAACCTTGCGGGATTGATTGGCTGGGATTGAATGATAATGTGGATCTACCATTGAGCGTGATGTGTATTTCTCTATTTAGAAGCAAATTGCCTATTGTATATAATATTGTTTTAGGTATCTGTGTTTCTTTTAGCTGACTCAATAGTGTTTCTATTGGGACAGAGTCAAAAGCACTTTCAAAATCCAGCTGGACTACCATTGGTGCATATTTTTTCTTTTTAGTAACTGAATTGATTAGCGTTTTATATATTAGTGCTGCCTGCCCTGTGGATGACCCCTTTTTTGCGTATTGATGCTGTGATATTATTGGTACTATGTATTGTTCAATTTTATCCTTTATGACCTTTTCCAGTATTTTTATTCCCAATGGCTCCATTGAGATTGGTCGGAGATTGGCTAGTGTGGAAATTGGTTCTTGTTTTTTCATAAATGGGACCATTGATATTGGATATAGCCCTTGTATATTGTATAGTTTCTGTGATAATTGATTTGCAAGTTGACATAAATATTTATTTGTGAATTGGCTGAGATGTGACAGTACAAATTGTGGGATCCCTGGTGGCCCTGGATGACATGTGCTTGGGACTGAGTTTAAAACTATTGCAAAATCTTTTATTTCAAAAGGTGTTTCCGTTGCTTGCCAAAATAATCTGCAAGTGGTTTGAAATGATTATTTTTAGTTAGTTTTTTTTTTGAAGTAGTTATATATAGGGTCTAGCATATTATAACCAGCTGTCACTCTATTTTCCCATTCTAGCACCATGGGTACTTTGTTTGTGCATGGATAACCTAAAGCCCAATGAATATATCCGTGGGTCCATGTATGTTGTTGTGTGAGACAAATTTTCTTTTTCTTTATTGCTAGATATTGTTTCAGTTTATCAACGGTTTGATTGTATAACTTTGTTAGCTTTATTATATTTGCTTGGTTATTCTTGACTGGTTTTGCCTGTATTATCCTTTTATTTATCTCCTCTGCTAATGTGATTAATTTTGAAGGGGTGTGATTTATGTTAAACGAGAGTGTATTTATATATGCTATATATTTGGAAATCGGGTCCAGTTCAATTTGATTTAATTTGTTTAACATTATATACATTTCTGAGAAGAGAGCCTCGGGAGTACTATTTGGAAGTAGAATTCTTATTGTTTTTTGTATATTGTTAAAAGTATTGCAGTGTGTGTCTAAATTTAGTTTCATTATTTGTGCTGCGTGATCAGAAAAATTGGTGGGAGAAAGTTTTACTTCAATTGCGTGGTGTAACATGGGAGAATAAAACAGCAGATCAATCAAAGTACCGTGTCTGTTATTATAAAAAGATACTGAGTCCGGTGGAAGAAACCCTTCCCCGCTCATTAGTGGTATTGTAAATTGGTGTAACCATTTTGTGACAAACTTTTTATAGGTCATATTAAAATCTCCAGCAAGAATAGTGGGATGGGGATTGGTAGCTAGAATTGAATTTATTGTAGCAATTATTCTGCTAATTACTATTGGCCCCGGAGGTATATATACAAAAATAACATTGATTGAAAGTTGTCTATGATTGAATGTTGTTATAAGGAGATTTGCATCTATAAAAATTATTTTAAAAGTAGTGAATGGGCATTGTTGGTTGATAAAAATACCTGTGCCATTTGAAGGCATTGCTGTATCTCTGGAGCATGCGCAAAAGCCTATTTTATTCATATGTAGCGCTGGATCAAAGCGGGATCCGCTATAAATTTTTGTTTCCAATAGCCCTAAAATGGATGGTTGTGTTGTCTGTATCCAATATTTAATTTGCTGCATTCTTTTAATTAGATCGGAACCTCGGACGTTTACTGCACTAATATTTATCTTCATTTGAATTGTATATTTTTGTATGTAGGGGATATTATTTATATTTTTTTTCGATTAGTGTGCTGGAATTTTATCTCGTACCTGCGAGCTAAACGTTTTTTCATTGCGGTTTTTTTTTGCTGCTGGCAGACTTACTATTTGCATGTTTATCTATTGCAGTCTCTTTGTTTTCGTTTTCCAAAGTCATTTCTTCCAGTAAGAGTGATTCTATTTCCATAGATTCATCTGATGATTGGTCCGGCATGTCTACTTGTGTAAGTTCTTGCTCGTTTGTTTTAATTTTTTTGCTTTCTCTAGTTTTTTTTACTTTGGGCTGCTTTCTTTTAATTTCCGTTGGTGTGCTTCCAACATTTGGAAAAAACTCTGTAATGCTGTCCATGATTTCTGTTGTGGTTTTATTTATTATTGTGTGTTCTGTTTGATATTTATTTTCTTTTGAGATTTCCTTCGCTTCATTTTGCATGCTTTCATTTGTTTTCTCTATTTTTTTTGTTCTGCTTGTTTTCGTTTACTTTCCAGAGGTGTGTTTTTAACTGCTGGAAAGGATTGTGTGGTGGTATCCATTATTTCAGTTGTCATTTTGATTATTGTTTTGTACTCAGCTTGATTGTTATCTCCGTTTGGCAGTTCTTTTGTTTCTTTTTGCATGTAATTATTTTCATGTTCTATTAACTTATCACTAAGTGATTTTGCCTGGGGTTCAAAGTTTTCCTCTTCCTCATTTGTGTTTGTGTTAATTGTTATTTCCATTGACTTGCTTGGGGGATGGTCTATCGTTTTATTTTTATTAATTTTAATTTTTGATATTATTGACTTAAGTGGTGGGAAATCTATGTTTTCCTGCTCCGTGGATTTGTGTGCTCTATTTGGTTTCCCTTCTAATCTTTGTGAGGGGTGGTTATTTATTTCCACTAGATTTACTTCTTCATTGCATTGCATTGCTATGTGGCCTCTTTTGCCACAGGCGAAACAACGTGGCTTTAGTCCTCGGATATATAAGTATAGCGTTGCCTCTTGGTCTGTTATGTGTGTTGGAATGTTTTCTGGGTCTATTTCTTTGTTTAGCTTGACTTTGTATTCAAAACTATTTGTGAATACAGGTACTGATGTTTCTTTGAGGTATATCTTCTGAAAAAAAGTAACCTTTCCGAATGGATTCATCATTGTTTGGAAATCGTCAAAGCTATATCCGAAGTAGGCATTTTTTAATACTCCGGTGATGTTTTTGTATCTGTTTTCATCAACACGTACGATTGCAAAATTACCTAGAGTTTTAATATGATTTTTGAATTGATCCCTTTGTGTAGCTTCACAAAACTCAACCGCTACATATCTGCTATTTGGATTGTCACCTATGCATTGTACTGTCTCCAGTAAATTATTTTTGTTAGTGCTTCAATAAGTAGCTCCTTGGGGAAACGGTAGAGTGCAGTGATTGTCTGTTACCACCAACACTATTGATTTTTCAGTAAAAAATCTTTTGAATGTAGAAAAAAGGGTTCTAGGTATCGTATTATTGAATCTGACCCCAATCTGTTCCAGCATATCATCTGTCCATTGTGTGTGGGGGGGCTCAATTTCATTTTGGTTTACTAGATCCAAGTCTTTAAGATCGTCTGACGTAGTTTTTCTAAATCTGGGATTTTTTCCCGGGTTTACGTTATCTTGGTAAGTTTTTGCAATAGTTGCATATGTTTTTCTTGTGTGGTGTGAAGGCCCAGCTTCTTGAGCTGACGACTGGGCAGTCGCCATTTTATTATTTACGCAAGTAAATTTTCAACAAGGTAAGGTTTTGTTTTGATTTTTTAAACTATTTTTTAAAATTTAAAACTTATTATGTTTTTCGCTATTTTTCCTTCTACTCTTTTTACTTTTTGATTCTAAAGAATGTTATTAATTATAATTTTTTGCATTGACGTCTATACGCCATACCGGAGAATTAATTACTACTCGTAACTATTATTGATTTTTTATATCGTTGTTCACTAATTATTTTAGGACACGCACATTTCTTAAAATGCTCGGGTAGGTATTGAGTATAGCATATTTAAATATTTAAGGGAAAAATCCACTTGTATAGCTATTTAATTTGAAAAAAACTAGGAGACTTTTTTCTTACCTGCAACAATGTAAGTAACCAGGTGGCACTCTATTATTATTATTATTATTATTATTATTATTATTATAATAATAATAATAATATTATTATTATTATTATTATTATTATTATTATTATTATTATTATTATTATTATTATTATTATTATTATTATTATTATTATTATAGCTTCTTAACTTTCTTTGTATTTCTCTTCTTAAATTCATATATATTACTTTATTACAACTCTTGTCTTATACACTTAAATGCAATTATATATATATATATATATAAATTGCATTTAAGTGTATAAGAGAAGAGTTGTAATAAAGTAATATTATTATTCTCCACTATAATAAATATATATTTAAAAATTTTTCTAAATAGGTTACTTCAATCAAAAAGCAGTATAGATATGGTTTTTGTTGCCAGACAATTGCAAGAAAATTTTTGAAAACAAATGAGTGATTTATATATTGGTTTTTGTTGATTTGGTCAAAGCATCTGATTCAATTAATAGGATAGTTTTATGGCATTGTTTGAAATTATTTGGTTATTTACCAATATTTATTTATATTACACAGTTTCTACATGATGCAATGAGAGGAAGTGTTATTACTACAAATAGAAAATCTTAGGCATTTAAATTGAAAACTGATATTAAACAAGAATGTGTACTTTCCAAGGATTGTTTTCAATTTTTATGACAATTATCTTTGGAAGTATTTGTAGGCAACTTAATCAATTAAAAATTAAGATGTGATGCAGGTTTTGTGGTGGAATTTTTAATTTGAATTAATTAAAAGCAAAAACAAAAACTTTTTCTCTTTGATTCTAAATTTACAATAAGATGATGTTCACAATATTTTTTTAATCCAAAAGATGGTTTACAGAATATATTTAATCATTAAAATCAGTCAACACTTAGACAATCGCAATATCAATAATAATCAACAATCTTAATTTGTTGTCAAGGCAACTTCCTTTTAACAAGAAAGGTGAAGTCCCATCTTTATTTATGGTCCAATATATTTATATATATTTAAGATTGCAACTTGACCACAGAGATTGAAATTATTGCTACAAAGAAGTTGAAATAAACCTCCTTAAATAGGTAAATATAATATTCTCCGAATGCAGACTAATAAATAATCAATTATAACACTACAAACTGCAATTATAATTTTCAAATTGCACCCAAAGAATTATTTAAACAATAAGTGTAATAACTCCCAAGGCTAAATCAATAATTTCAATCTCCATGTTGTAAAGTTAACTGTATATATACATATATTGGACCACAAATAAAGGTGGGATTCCACATTTATTGTTAAAAGGAAGTTGCCTTAGCAACAGGTTGATATTGTTGATTGTTATTGATATTGTCTAAATATTGACTAATTTTAATGGTTACTTATAAACACATTTAGCATTGAGCATTATTATACTTATTATTTAAGTAATTCTTTGGGTGCAATTTGAAAATTATAATTGCAATTTGTAGGGTTATAATTGATTATTTCAGAACCGGTTGTATTTACCTGTTTAAGGAGGTTTATTTAAACTTCTTTGTATCAATAATTTCAATCTCCACAGTCAAGTTAAAATATTGAATGTCTATATAAATATATTAGGCCATAAATAAAGGTGGGATTCCACCTTTCTTGTTAAAATGAGATTGCTTTGACAATAGGTTGAGATTGCTAAGATTGTTATTGATATTGAGATTGTCTAAGTGCTTATTGATGTTAAAGATTACATATAAACCCATTTAGCATTGAACATTTTTACACTTAGAATGTATTTAATATTTTAAATATAACATATAAAAACTTTAATTTATTAATTAAGGTTCAAAAAAACTCAACTTCTTCATCAGCCAGTGATGGAAAAAAAAATCTTTTACAATTTTTACTTGAAGAGTTATCGATTTGAGAATGTAAGCCAGTTTAAATATCTTGGTAGCTTATAAGGAGAATGATGGACTTACATCTTGAGATATGACATAGATTCCAGTGTTTTTAATAAGTCAAAAGGTATATTTTATCACAGGGAAATAACAACTGCAACTATGTTTGATTTATATATAGCTGTTATTTTGCCAAATTTGTCATATAGAAATGAGCTTTGGACATCCTATTAACACAATACAAAGGCAATAGAAAAATTTCATGTGAAGATTCTTCATAAATCGTTAAAAATACAATGGCAAGATCATAAAACTAATCAATATATCCTTTAACTTTCTGGGTTTAATACTATAGTCCAGGGGAGGCAATTGTTTTGGCTCAGGGGCCACAGAGGTTGGTGGAGGACTGCATCAGGGGCCACTTTGTGGAAGCAAAGGTTAGCAGAGGGCCACACTTTTTTTTCATGACCCAATAAACACACTGCTTCATTCCCTGTATTACCAAAGAAATATTTGTTTGTCCATTCTTCATTAAACACATGACATTCATCACTGATTTTACATTTTTTTGGTGGGTTCATGGTTTCACTAAAGTTGGAAATGTATATATTTGCTAATGCAAAGACAAAATTGAAATTAACCAGATCAACTGGAAAAGCACTGCACATCATATCTACACTGTGCATGTGTATTGACATGGCTGTCCTAATGAAAAATATGAGACGAATCTTCGGTTGTGCATGGGAAGAAAATCTCAGTTCAAGGTGGATTTTTCTGATTGTCTTGGTGGGCCACATAAAACCTCTTAGTGGGCCATATGTGGGCCATGGGCCACTATTTGCCCAACCCTGCTATAGTCCATTATTGTAAAACCATGCCTATGTTGGATCGGTAGTTTAAAATGAATAAAAATGTAAGACTTCCTAAAAAGATGTTGTATGTTGAACTTGCACATGATTCTTTTGGAAAAGCTACATTTTATTTATAAGACTAATCTTAAAGATATTCTAATAAAATGCAAATGCATTTGTATATTGATTGTTGTTCTATGCTTTTCAGATGTTTAGTAATGTGTTATTTAATTAATACCAAGATATTTGATATTTCTAAAGCATAGTTTTGTTATAAGAAAAGTTAAAAATGGGCATTCATGAATATTTTAACTGCACTGACATTGTTATGTTCTGCACATATATGAGAATATGCCTTGAAGCATACATCATAAATAATTAAAAAAAAAAAAAAGGTTATTAATCATTTAAGTAAGTCTGATTAATTAATTGTCTAAATAAATTTGTATAATACTATTATTAAAATATATTGGAAATAAACTTTCAAATTATATGTGAACAAATTTCTGCCACAATAAAATAGAGAGTTACAATCTATAATTATAATAATTGTTTATTATCTCACACATTATTTGTTATATATACTTTTTAAAATTAATTCCTAGACATGTGAATATTAATTTTCTTTTATTATTTATTATTGTTTTATCATTAATAAAATTATATATTTATTTCTATGTCATTATCTAGAAAAAAAAAAGAAGGGCCCAGAATAAACTCAATATAATAATTAGTAGTGCAAAGTATATATTTGGAGGCCAATTATATCAATATAGTACATTGATTATCATAATGGTAGATTATTTTAAGATCTACCAGAGAAAAAATATAAAGATGTATATAATAAATAAATTATACTCTCTTTTGAAGGTTAGTTATGCTTTAAATTTAGAAGTTTTCAGATATTTATAAAAAATTATGGATTTAGTTATATAAATTTAATTCAGACATTCATACATTTAGACAAAGATGTTGCATTTATGTTTGATTTATCAATATATCATAATTCATGTACGTGGATGATCTAATGATATTCATTGTAATAAAGATGTAATGAATCTTCATTGATACAGTGGTTTCCAATGAGATTAGAGAGAGAGAAAATAATACAATTTTTTATTGTGAATTAAAATATAAACTACAGCAAATGTACTTTTTGATGATTTAATGATATTTTATATTTTTTTCAAACTCTAAATATATTTTTTAATTTATTGAAACAAAAAGAATTTCATGGGTTGTTGTTGTTGTTGTTGTTGTTGTTGTTATTATTATTATTATTATTATTATTATTATTATTATTATTATTATTATTATTATTATTATTATTATTATTATTATTATTATTATTATTATTATTATTGTTATTATTATTATTATTATTATTATTATTATTGTTATTATTATTATTATTATTATTATTATTATCTTTCAAAAGGACTTTATTGAATATAACAAGAAAAGGTTACATTTATAACTATTTTACCACATGCAGATGAATTGAAGTCAGTATAAATAAGTTGAAAATTGTAATTGGGGGGGGGTAACAAAATTCCTTTGTTACATCCAGTTAACCAAGGTATTGTTATACTGAATTGGTCATGTGATGTTTAGTGGTTTAGTACGAAGTGCTGAATAGAGAGATTTTAATTTTCAAATTTAAATTTGTCATTTCTGATTTTGGTCTTCTTGTCTTTATTATTATTTCTTTATCAATAAAACTCAGAAACCCAAGTGATCTTGTCAATAAAAATTAATTGTGCAATATTTATTATTAGATTTGCCCATTTCAAAATTAAAACAGCTCTAAAACAATTGTAAAGTGTATGTAATATAAAGCAAAGAGCGGATTAAAATATTATTCTTGCAAATTGGAATATTACTTTTATCTTATTAATATATAATAATTTTAATAAAAATATTTTAAATTCTACTTGAATGAAAATAGCACATTTACTGTATCGTACAATTTATTCAGAATATAGAAATAAAATAATAGTTTTTACTTCACCTTTGATTAGTAATTAATTGAGATTGCGCTTTACACAAAAAAATGAAGCTTGTCTAACTCTTACAAAGTTATATGGCTTAGCGCTTTCGGAGACCTTGAGTCTCCATAATCATAGCCTACTTTTAACTGAAGTTTAGTTGTGGTTTATGTAAAATTTATGCATACATACCATCAATTGCTAGAAAATATTATAAAATATTTGCTGAGTCCTTTGAACTAAGATTCCACACCCCACCATCAACAAACAGAACGATAAACAATACCAAAGACAAAATACCTTCTGATCAAATATCCCAAGCAGTTTATAAAATTTCATGCCCAACCAATGGATGTAGAGTGGCATACTATGGGGAGACCCATGCCAACATCACAACAAGAACAGCTCAAAATCATTATTTGTACAGAAAAACTATAAATAATGATGAAAACAGATCCATATTCTTCGAGCACCAAAATACAACCGGCCATATGTTTGAACCCACTATAGCAAGGGCACTGTGCACTGAATGCAATGATGTGAAACGAAAAATCAAAGAGGCATGTTTTATTGCAAATGATAATTATGCAATAAACCGGAAAGAATCATGCTTTACAATCTCCAGAAAATGATCATTATAAAATTTGCATAAATTTTACATAAACCACAACTAAACTTCAGTTAAAAGTAGGCTATGATTATGGAGACTCACGGTTTCCAAAAGCGCTAAGCCTTATAACTTTGTAAGAGTTAGACAAGTTTCACTTTTTTGCGTAAAGCACAATCTCAATTAATCAGAATATAGAACAAAATATCTTATAAATACTTACAAATATGTTGAAACTACTGAAATGCCATAGATGGTAACTTTGTCAAGTTATTTTGTAAAATTAAAAAAATGGCCTCCAAGAAACAAAAGTATTATATAGACTATTACCAATATCTCTACTGTAATGCCGCAGTTATGAACAATGACATAATATTTTAATTTTATATGGATATTATTCAAAATTGCTTCCTTTTATATTTAATATGACAAATGTAGGATAGAATAAAAACTTTTATCAGATAAGAACATTCTGAATTTAATGATCATCTAAACTAAATATGCACCTGCTTTTGCCATTTTTATTAAAAAAATTATATAAATGCTAATTTTATCATTTTTTAATGAAAAATAATTAAAAACAGTTATAAAATATTGTAAATATTATATATAAAAAGATTTACCAATAACCAGCAGAATTTTGGCAATTTGTTATTAAAGCAGATAACAGATTACTGATATTTTATTGGTTAATATTAAACATTAATTTGGAGTGATATGATTTACTTGTGATAACAAATTAGCCATGTGAATTTATTGTTTAATATAATCTACTATGACAATATATTGATTATGGAAAATCATTCTATCAATTCATATATTTCAATAAGTTATATACTGTTAGAAACACATTAATATCTTTATGATTTTGTATTACTAAAAACTGATTGATTATTTTATGATTACTATAATACAAGGTACATCCTAAATTAAATTATTATAATTTACTGTGATTGAATTTATTATAATATGACTAAAAATTAGAATCATTTAATGAAAAATAAAATTCTAAACATATCTGACTTAATGTTTATAATTTGAAGAATGTATTGAAATGAAGTCACAATTTCACTACATCTTTGTTATAAATTGAGAAAAATTTTGGAGAAGTTTTTTCTTACCTTTTTGCAAAAAAAGTTGTAAAAAAATATCATTTTAATATTTTTATTAGACAATAAAACCAGGCATGTAGATTTAGCAGTAACCCTTTGTCCAAGATGTGATAAGTTACTTATTCATGTGTGCATTAGCTGTGGCTAAAATAAGCTCTGGTGAAATCTAACTATATATTATGATTCCTAGAATGCATAATTTAATGTATTTACAAAGTACTATTATGTATTTAAAAACATGTGTGGATTGATAAATTTCAATGAAACTGACAAAACTCTCCATACAGTACTGCCACCCTGTGCCAACCAGAGTAATCAATGGATGCCACTACTGTATGGAGAGTCTTGCCTTGTTTAATAATAATTATGAGCTAGCATAAGAGATAGTGATCATGTGATGTTTAGTGCTTTTACAATAAAACTGCAAAAGTAATTTGTACATAAATATCATTTTTTTTTAAAAAAAATTGTTATTAAAAGGACACTGTGAAAATTGTGATTACTTCTGACTTTATATAGATTAAAGGAAGTGATCCTAATCTTTTGGATCTACTATGGTGTAATAAATCCACATGATTTTTAAAATTATTTGAGAAAAATAATGTATCTCAAATAGATGATTAATTAATTATTCTGATAAGACTGAATTTTCCCTTTAGACTTGCAGGTACATAATATCTTTCATCACCAACAAATTATGATGCTGGCATACACTTTATTTTTAAGCAACAAATCTGTTTTTCTATTTATAAGTTTGAATAATCAATAAATTTAAAAAAATCCAAGTCTACAAGATCCAGATCTAGGATTTCCCACTGATAACAGAAATAAGCAAGAAACTAGTTAGGCATAACATTGAATAGGGCTTTATAAAACATTACTATCTGACATCTACTTACTGTGTAAGCTGACACTAGGTGGCAGAATTGAAATAGAAGAAATAGATCTAATAAGTTTTTCTTGGTATAATTGCTGAGAGATTCTTGACTTCATTTAAGAAGCTACAGTACATCATATCACATCAGAGCTGTTACATAATATATCCAATAAGAAAAAATCATTTATTGAATTTCCTTATTTTAAATGCAATCAATGGATGTGTTAAAAATTAATTTTGATAAGAAATATCTTTTGATGTTGTTTTAAATTACATGTTAATATAGTAATTACATTATTTTAGCAATAATTTTTTTTTTCCAGTGTTAAAAATTCAATAAGAAACAATAATATATATATATTTTAGATTATTCATCTTGCCAGTTTTTAAAATACGACCATCTTAATCGCCAATTTGTTTTGCAGTAAACAATATACACGCACACATTCTTTAATCCAGCAATTTTTTATAGATCTTTTCTATATTATTGTTATAAAATATTGTGCAGCAGTTTCAAATGCAATGATAAATGGAAAATAATATTTTATTATTTTTAAAAAAATAATAATTTAATTTCTATATGAATAATATAAAAGCATCAAAAACATATATTTCTAATTTGAAATATCAAAATAATTCCCAGAATCCCTACGGTGTTTTTTTGCTTGTTTGTTTGTTTGTTTTGATGTTCTTTTCAAACCTTTCATCTCCATAACTTTAAAATTTTTGTAATATTTTACTTTCTATTTCTTTTTTTGTTTGTTGTTGTTGATGATGATGTTTCCGTATATATATATATGTTTGATTTGTTTAGCAAAATCAGAATAAAAAAATGGAAAATTTTACAAATTATTTCTTCTTAAGGTTGTTATTGTATAATAATACAGTTGAAATTTTTCAGATTTACTTTTATTGTTATTTAAACAATAATGGAAAAGATGAAAAGCAAACATTACTGAAAATGTTCAACTTATATGCTCAAAATTAAATTTGCAACTGTACTTTTGATTAAATTTCATAAGAGCTATTTTTAAAAGACTATGATTTAAATAGTGTACCTTTTCATTTCTTTTAATCAAATCTTGTTTGTACATCAGGCCGAGCATGTGATTAAAATGTCTGACATTGAAGTTAAGGTCTTCAATCTGTAAAAAATATCAAAGAATGATCAATTCTGTAATCACTTTTATATTTATTTAAAATTGTTAACTTTTTTTATTATACATTATTTCTATATATTTTAAAGGCTATGGTAGTTAGAAAATCCACTTACCATGCTATAAAACTGGGTTCAAACACAGCCTAACTAAATATTTAAAATTTGTTTGACATTTAACAATAAGATCATATTAAAGTGAATAACAAATAATGACAAACTATCACTAATGTTGAACAAATCTTATTCAATTGTAATGATTCACTTTGGATAGACAACTTATATATATATATATATATATATATATATAAGTTGTCTATCCAATATATATATTTTAATGTTATATATATATATATATATATATAACATTAAAACCAGTCAGCACAAACAATCCCAATATCGATAATAATCAACAACCCATTGATTTTCCACTTTTACTAATTTTGTATTTCTTGCTCTTTTGTGTTACATTTTATAGAAATATAAACACAAAGCAAATGTGGGATTATTCTTGACATTCTAAGAGTAATTTTAATAAACCTTATTTATTGTGATAGCTAACAAGATATGGTCTTAAGTACATTGACCGATTGTCTTTTTGTCAATGTCTTGAATAAATTTAAACATAATAAAAAAAAGAGGTCATATATAATTATTTAACATTTTTTAAAATTTCACTGAGTTTAGTATAATCTAGGATAGGGGTCCCTAACCCTATGCCTGCGGGCACCATGATGCCCGCAGACCATTTTACGTGTGCCCGCCGCTATCCGAACACAATAAAAAATTATTTATCTGATACAAATAAATTTAATTTTTACATTTTCTTATAAATTATTGTATTATATTGTAATCAAATTGTAGGGCATACTATACTTTTACAGCGTAAAAATATAAACATTAATTATATGTTAAAATTTTATTTTTGAAATAAATATTTTTTTGTATATTATGTGTATTATTAACAATATCCAACTATAAATTTACATTGAAAAAATAAATGGTGCCTGCCATCTGGTTGAAAAAATAAATGGTGCCCGCCACCTGGCCAGTATTATAGAATGTGCTCTTAAGTGCAAAAAGGTTGGGGATCCCTGATCTAGGATATGAAACTTATTTTTAATATAAAAAGCATAAAGCATGTCATTATAGGAATAGGTTTGGAATATAGATTATTGAAAATAGATTGGTTAATTATTAAAATAAAAGTTGTGCTAATTGCCATTGATAACTTGAAGTTTATTTGAGTCATTTTAAGATTATATATTTTACTAAAATCTTTATGACTGAAAATCAAGTATTAGTAACATAAGATTCTGCAAGTTTTAAATGACATTCTGCATAAGATTGCTAGTATACTAGTTATATTATCAGGATATTCAATTACTTGATCCATGAACATATATAAGAAAATTTATAAAGATGAATGAACATTTGTTTTAGAGGAGACAGCATTCTTTCAAAGTGCATTGTTTTTATATACTCTTGTATAAATGGTATAGTGATAGAATGATTGATTCTATGACTAACAGTTCCTGGATCAAAGTTCAATTACTTTATCTAGTGCTCAAATGTCACACAACCTTCTGACCAATAAACCATTTGATTATTCTCTTTTACATGGAATTGCATAATGATAGAATGGTAAACACAATTGCTAAAAATCTCTAGATTGGAATTCAACTTTGCTACTTTTGGTGTTTAAATGTCACAATTTTTATACAACAATATATTCAATTCCTTTTTGTATTCTTATTTTTATAGAAATTAATTTTTGGCATGGTTTTTAAAAATTTTGTATGAGGAATTTGCAGTGGGTTGAGTATCAGTATGATAATTTTCAAAAATTGGGCTAATTGTCCTTTTTAATAGAATTTGTAAGCAGAAAATTTTACTTTACTCATTGTTTGGACTATGATTGATAATACTGTCAGTAACCAATCTTTTTTGATTAATTAATAATTTTTATTTTTCTTCACTATTTTGAGTGAAGTTTTTGTTAATATTTGGGGCAGTTTAGTGCACTAGTGGAATGACAGGCCGAAGACTTAAGATTCCTGGATTAAAGTTCAAACTATTACCTTTGATAAGCAAACATCATATGATCTCCTTAGCAACCTACTATTTGATTATTTAAGAACTGCTGATATTATAGTTATTGGTTTTGTTAATTAGATTTATTGTTGGGCGAAAATAAAATTTATATTTACTAGTTCAGTAATAATCTATTCTGCCCTAAGCACCAGCGTTATCTGCAATTTATGCATTTAGTATATTATTGTTTTTTTTTAAGTGTCATAGCATCGCGCTGACCTCTCGACCACCAATGCACGACAAATATTATTGTATTTTGTTACACAAATTTTATGTTACTTTAAACTAGTTTTATACAATAATAATAAAACAGATGTTTAGTATTTACAATTAAAATATAAAAAAGCATTTTTGAAAAAATCTTAGTTTAATTGAGTAAAGCTTCAGTTAAAACTGCAAGGCTTTTTTTAATCAGCATTTCCTAAACATCTTAATTTAGTTTGAAGAAATCTCGGCATTTCTATTTCTTAAAAAATATATCTTAATTAAGCTTTCTTTTTTTTTATTTTCTTTTTAGTAAAATATAAAACTGGAAAAGTAAAGAGAAGGTTCGTTTAAACCGGATTTGAAATCTTTAATATAAAACAAGCACTTTGCTACAAATTCAAGTTTAAAAACACCTGAGACTGAATATATTATGGTAAAGAATTTCATTAATATGGATTTGAAATACAGGCATTTTTATATACTTGGACCTTAATTGTAAATATAGGGGATTTGAACACAGACTTTTAAGCACCCTTCAACTATCTACATTATCTGATACCACTGATATACCTGACCACATACATGCAGAAAAGATAAATAATCACTAATATCCGTAATTTGTGCTGAACCAGCACTCATCAGTTAGTCCAGATTATCATCTTCCATATATATATAATCAGTGCTCAGTTTATATTAAGATAGAAAATCTTCATATTTTAATGGACAGGCTGCAATCTACTCCAACCATGTATGGGAGATGGTAATCTGGACCAACTGATGAGTGCTGGTTCAACACGAAATACGGATATAGGTGATTATTTATCTTTTCTACATGTGTGTGGTCACGTGTGTTAGTGGTATGAGATAGTGTGGATAGTTGAAGGGTGCTTAGTGGTATGAAATAGTGTGGATAGTTGAAGGGTGTTTGAAAGTCTGTGTTCAAATCCTCTATATTTACAATTAATATGGATTATGGAAGCTTAGTTTTGATCAAAAAACATTTCAGCTGAATGCGTATGCATACACACACCTAGACATAAGAATTTATAATAGGAATATTACCAATTATTTAACAAAAAAAAATAAATCTTCTACATTCGTTTCAAGAGCACGAAACAAAATTACAAAAAAAAAAACTCTCTAGGTTGCAAATACACTAGTTAGCACGAAATGAAATTAAAATATTTAAATTATTGATATCACAAAATTCAAGCGCCTGAAGTGACAGAACATGGCTACCTACCAGAGACTTTCTTACTGTATTACGGCACCAGAATTATTTAGGGCATTATTGAAATTGTTTAATGTTGTTTGTAAATTTACGTTTTATATAAATAATAAGAAAATTATACTTTATATATATATCGTTAAAAAAAAATCAGAATAAAAAGTTTTTAGAAAATATATTATTTAAAAATAAAATTAAGCAATAGAACAATATATACTATTCACTTATATATTACTCAAAAAAAGAGTACGTAAAGCACTAAAATTTGTAAACTAGGAAAATTATATGAATATTTATTACACCTAATATATTAGTAGCTATTTTTTCATTTTATAGTGATCTCCCAACATTTGCTATTATTTCATTTATTAACCATGTTTACTTCATATTATTTGCCATTTTCCATTCAAAAGTTTGATATAATATAATATATCCAAAAGAATAAATCATCTATTGGAGGAATAATAAAAAAGAAAAGTATATTTCTCCCATGGTTTGGATGTTTGGTCTTAGCTGTGTTATAAGTTGAGAAGTTATTCAAGGCATGATTTGAAATGTTGAAGGAAATTACCCTTCCCACATTTAGTAGTTTATTAATTTCACACAGGCTATTTTCATAAATAACTTGGTAGCAAGAAAATTTTTAGCCATGGTTTAACAAGGAGGTAAGAAGATTCTGATAATCCATGTAGAAACTGAGGTAGTCTGGCTTTATAGCAGCATGGAAAAACTTCATTTTATTGATGTGGCATTGAAATATAAAACTAGATCCACTCAACTGGATGGACCTTCCAAAGTACTCAGATTTTTAACTGGCCTTTTTCTTTAAGGATGTGACCAAATAAATATAAAAAAATCTCTATATAAAATGATATGGTGTAAAACAGGTAGAAGAAGAAAATTGTCATTATAAGAAGAGCAGTTATCAGAAAGAAAATACTGAAAAAAATTGGAATAGACTACCAGATACACATACAAGATGTTCAAACTAAACTACAAAATTCAAATAGTCATACACAAATTTTTGAAACCAAACTAAAATTCTAAAAACATCCACCTAGAAAAGAACATTTATCAAGTTCATAATTTTATTATTGCTAATTTCAATGCTATTTTTTTTTTTTTTAATTTTTTTATTCCAATGTAAACAAAGGGAATAAATCACTTTTCTCTAGAGACATAAAATTTATTCTACTGTGCATATTATTGTATAATATCTAATATTTTGTTAATGTATGAAATGTAATATTTTGTTTCCCTTCTCTTAATATGAATGTGTTGAAATATGTTGAAATATATAAATATAATATTTATATAATGCAAGAAATAAAAAAAATCATAGAATTAAAATAAAAAAATTATGATTAAGCAATACGTAAATGTTTATAAACAAATAATAACAACAATAATAATATAAACATAAAAACATATTTAAATTGTTATATTTATATTAATAATGATTTAAAAAACATAATACATGCAGGATTTTTTCAAAATTGAACAAAGATGCATAAAGAATAATTTAAAAATGCATTAGTATTCATTAGACTCTGTTCTTGTTATCTGGTCAACACAAAATACTATGAAGCTCTAAACAGTTTTCTGACTAATTAATACTGTAGAAAATGACTCAATTAATCATATTCTATGTCAGAGAATTTTATTTTTTAAAATTTTCAGATTCGTATTCCAAATCTCAATATTTGCATCACTGAAGTTTAAAATAAGTGGATCATAACCTTTTGGCCAAACTGTTTAATCTTTTACATTTAATGCAAACCATTTTACAATAACTGCTATTTCATTAATATAATTTGATTATTATATAAATACTCATACTTTTATTGGACATGGCAGATTGTTCAACTCCTTATACATAACTTAATTTATTTAAATTTAACTAATCAATCATATGACTACAAATGAGTATTCTGAAAGAGTTTTTACTCATCATTATTGTAAATACATATAATAATTACTTATCTGCAATAATAGGTCATATCTGAATTTTTCCAATTCCTGATGTTGCCTTTCATACGACATAATTAATCTTTTAAGCTCAATTATTTTCATCTTTATGAGCAATTGATGACGCTTTTGAGAACCTGAGGCATTCATAATTGTAATTCTTCAAACAAATTTCAAGACCTGTAAAATATTAAAAAATAATAATGTAAAAAAATAACAGACATTGTATAATACTACACTAAATATAATAATTATTAAAACACTGTCTCCTATAATAAACCAATGTTATTATCCTGCTGATTATAAACTTCATTCTGCAATAACATGCCATCAGCCAAAAGAGTTTAAATGATTAGAGAGCTCCATTGTGAATAAATCTACTCCATTTCTTTTTCATTCAAATAGACAAATCTAGAATTTGTACTTTACACAAGCATACAGATTTTGTCATTAGCACCTGATTTTTAATTTTCATGTCATTTCATTTTTTTCCTGTTTATTTTAGAATTTAAAATCCTAAACCACTAAACATCACATAATCACCATTTCTTATGCTTGTTCATAACTGTTATTAGACAGGCAAAACTCCATACAGTAGTGCCACTCAGTGCAAACCAGAATGATCAATGGATTCCAGAAGGCTTGTGCACTTGATGGCACTATGGAGAGTTTTGCCTGTTTTAATAACAGTTATGAGCAAGCATAAGAAATGTTGATCATGTGACATTTAGTGGTTTAATATTAATTCTGTCTAATAGGATAGTAGTGGCTATGGTTATTGAAGAACCAAAGACACCAAAATATATCGGTACTGAACTGGGTTCAGACCTATATGACTATATAAGCTAATGAGCTTAGATTGGAAATATTGTGTTTTCAATTTTATTCTCATAGTTTTGTAGTTAAGTAGAAATAAAAGGTGGCTGCTGAAGGGTTGCATTTGAATCCTAAGATCTAGGTGAAGTGCTCTCAGATCCAAGGCTCCTCACTGATGAAGGCCACAACCAGAAACTGGTCTGGGGATATTGAGGGATTTTATGCACAAACTTTCTGGCATCCATTGATTACTCGGGCTCACACTGAGTGGCACTACTTTTGAGAGTTTTGCCTAATTTAAAATCTTAAATTTGTGATATAATATTTACTGACTATTTAAAATTATTTTCTAAAGTTTCAGTTTAATCATAATTACATATTAATTTTTGTTTGTATCAAAGAATGGGTCAGCCAGAGCTCATGCATTACGTTGTTCCAGCTAACTTAGTCCTTTATCTAAGTGTAAATATTGAAAAGAAAAAGAGATTAGCTAACAATAATGGCATATGACCTAGAAGTAAAACTATTTTTTAAAAAACAAAGCAAAAATTCAGGTAAGGATAACATATACAAGTACTCAATAATGAAAAAGAAAAATAATTTATAATGAAAAAAAGAAACTTTATTAGCGATAATGATTAAAGAAGTAAATAGTCAAGTGGCTTCTTTGTCAGGAGTTATAAAAAATTCAAGCATCAGAAGTAATAGGATTGGTTGTTTAAAAGTTTGACACTTTGTTACTACATCAAAAAATGCAGGGTAGTAACAGTAAATTATCAAATGATAAAAGTAAAGATGAATTTTATATTTTTCATTTATATTTTGATTTTGAGTCATTTTCCTGCTTAAATGATTGTTTGGATGTTAACTTCTATCTAGACAATAAGCATGGAATAGATTAGCCTTTTATTTAAGTAAACTATTTAATAATGGGAATTCCATTATATAAATGAAGTTAAACTACAATCAATGTGTATTAAAGCGCAGCAACCAATCAAACTGCTTCTCCAGGTTGAAAGAAAACAATACTGACCAAAAAAAACAACTTTTTTGATCAGTCACTAACATTGATTATGTATGAGTTAGTATCTGGGCATTATTTATATAACCGAGTTCCCATTTATTAAACGATTTACTCTTTATTGCAATTTGCTGTAAATATTAAATTTAAATGTACAATTTGATGATGAGAGAGTCTTAATTCCAATTGGTATAAGAAATATCACTATACTTTGTATTTAACTCTTATAGTTATAGTGTCCAGTTACTAGCTCATGCATACCAATGTAAGTGACTTATCAAAATTGATAGTCATTTAGTCAATAGAAGCTTGCACAAGTTTACTATTGTTTTCTTTATGCCTAAAGAAATTTATTGCTACACTTTAATACACATTGTTTCACTTCATTTATAAAAGGAGTTTGCATTCATATTAACCCAATAAAAATATTATATATATAAAATCAAGTCATATATCTCTTTGTTTTACATATTTGTAAATTCATGCTTATGACTTGATTTTATTACTATTATTATTTGTTTTTTGGAGCTTTGGCTAAATTAAATTGCTAAGCCTATTACTATATGGTGTATCTGAATTAACTTCAGGCCCTTATGATTATTTCAGTAATTTATCAACTAAAGGAATATTATAATAGTCAATATCCCATTGTATATAATTAATAAAAATACAGAGCTTGTACTCTTATTACAGGACACAAAACACAATATGAGAATGAATTTTATTGTGATCAGTTGAGTTTAGTGCTTTAATTTTATGACGCTAAGAAGATTGGTTTAAAAATTATTAATTATGTTAGTTTCAATTTTGAATTCAAGCTATGTGATTATTTAGAAATACTTTGCTGACACTATACTATAACATTTACCTTAGTCCACACCCCCATAAAACTACTCAAGTTCTGATTGTGTCTTAGATATTTTGTATAGTTTCCCTATTAACATCTTGATTGTTTTGTTCAATGATGATTGCGTTGCTATATTTATTCTAAGTCTGTTTCTTCTCTGCAGAAATTAGAATCAGTTTTATCATTTATATTCCTTCTACTCTTTTCTGAATCAGTTTTTTTTCTTTCAAAAATTAACTAGATCAATGTTTATCATATACCAAGAGTGAGATTAATATCAAGCTTTTCTCTTATCTGTTGAATTTGTGTCATTAGAAAACATATAAACTTATGTATCTTAGATTCAATATCAATAGTAATAATCAATAAATGTGTGGATTATTTTCTATATATGACTACTAGATTTGAATTTTTTTAGTTAATGTTGTTGGTATTAACTATGTATCTTCTAAATACTTAATCAGTTTTTCAAGATCCCTAGTTTTTTGGATGCAATAAGAGGATAAAAAATTCTGTCATTTTTAATAATCTTTACCATAGTTTCTAATAAAGAATTATATGATTTTCCTAATAGATCATTGATTGTTTTTATTACATTACTGCCATTTATGTTTATATTGTGGAATAAAACATATGTAATAATGTCAAAGCTATAAATCTTACTTATAATATTTATCAAATATTACAAATAGTTCATAAGTTTACTATGATCAATATTTATCTGCTTAAGAGATTTAGTTATGATAAATACAATTCAATTTTCATTTTAATAGTGATCTCAGTGATTGGCTACCATTTGCGAAGATGTTTGTACCATGTTTGATTGCAGATAAGTTATCATATTTATAGATATATAGATTTTGTTTATATCAACTGTTGGCCATATACCAGTTAATAATCATGTTAGAGTCATGTTTGACATCAGAGTAAATTACTACTTTGTAACCACATCAGTATATATTTACATTAATTCATTAGTGTTTACATTATCTAATGATGATAATAATATTGTATTGATCATGAATAGGTTACTATTCTTGTAACCAGACAGTTTACTCCAACGTAAACAGGTTAAAGTGCTTGATTATTATCATTATCATTTAACCACAACTGACAATTTTAAATTGCCATGCTAAAGTCAATTATGATGTAACAAAATGGATTGCGTTAATATCAAAAATAATTTGATAATGATAATAGTCTGAACTTGTGTTTTTGTTTAACTACAGTAAATAAGCCACAACATGAAGATTGAGAATTTTATCAATTTTTAAGTTGATAAAGTAATTAGTTAAAAAGAATGATTTGCCATGTTAGTTTTAATTCCAAATTCAAGATATCTAACAATTTAGAAATAAATGGTTGAAACTAGGTTGTAATAAAACTAAGAATAAGAATTTTTTTCCCCATTTCATTCATTAAGTTATTTCTTCATTCATTAACATCCACTTATAAACAAATATTGCCATTTTAATTATTATTATTATTATTATTATTATTATTATTATTATTATTATTATTATTATTATTATTATTATTATTATTATTATATAATAATAATAATAATAATAATAATAATAATAATAATAATAATAATAATAATAATAATAATAATAATAATAATAATAATAATAATAATAATAATAATAATAATAATAATAATAATAATAATAATAATAATAATAATAATAATAATAATAATAATAATAATAATAATAATAATAATAATAATAAAAGTAAAAAAAATTAAAATGTAAAAGAATGAAAATATTGGACTCAAATTAGTCAGGCATGTAATTATAAGGTGAAATGTGATTGCAAGTTTCTATTTTCATGATGAAAGGAAGTGACTAATGGCATGGGTGATACTGATTGTGCCCTAAAGTAAATTATGAGAGTGAAGATGATAAGATAAAAGAGAAAGATAAAAATGAAGAGAGAATAAGAGTCACAGAAATGAGATATAAAAGACATTGTTATGGAAGTAGTATTTAGCTTTTATATGCTAAATATTTTATTGATATGTAGTTTGTATCAGTTAGAGCAAAATGTTTTCTAGAATCTATCTAAAAAAGCAAAACATATGTCAATTTTCTTATTAATTTTATATTTCTAATCTTATTTTCCATTCCCCCCCCCCCAAACTTCATATCCAAAGCCTACAGTCTTTTTATCTTTCCTATGACCATATTTCTGCTCCATATATATATATAATTTTATTTTTCACTTCATTATATATTTAATATTTTTGCATACATATGTGTGTATGCTTGACAAAATAAAATATCCTTCCCTTTTTGCTTTATTATCTGGCTGAGTGTACTTTTCATGTGAAAGTGCACTCAATCAGACAATAAAGTAGAAAAGAAAAAATATATATCCCACTTCATCAAGTATATATATATACACACCTGAGTCTCATTTTACGCGATAGATAGGTTCCTCAGAAAACATGTGCAAACGAAATCGCGCAAAAATAGACGTAACTTACATTGAAAAAGGGGGGATGCGGTCTGTGATTTTTCAAAATTCACGTAAAAGCAAAGCACCAACGTAAAATTACTTTAAAATTCGCGCAAAAAAAAAATAAGAAAATAAAATATGACTAATAAAAAATTTCAAATTTGAAAAAAATTGATACAAGACAAACTTTTTAAACTATTTTTTAACTATAATATTTAATTTTATTCAAAACAATATGTATTTTTATGCATACATTTTTTTATACATGTTTTAATTATTATTGCTATTTACCAGTAAACAAGTTCGTTTGCAAACTGGTTTTTGATTTTTCACAAGAGGAAATACAACTAGCACCAACTTCACTCTCATGTTGTGTTGTTTTCTGGTGACAACGTAATTAGTAATTAATCTTTGAGATGATGATTTTATTAATTGTTTATGAATGTGATATCCAGTCATACAACCATTTAGTTCTCATTGGAATTTAAGAGTACGTTTGTGATTAGTGTCATTTATAAGAAAATAATTTGCCAACTGATTAGAAAGTTGAAGACCTTCTCGAATCATTTTTGCAGTGAAAGGAACAGGTTCCACTTCTGTTTCATTATCTTTTTCTACATTTTCTTCTGTATCTAAACTTTTATTTTTGTCTTTAATTTTCAATTCCGTTTAAAAATCAAATTTCGTTTCACTGCTATTACTCACCTTTTAAAAATAAACTTGCGGACACTAAATGATTAATAATTAATTGATTACATTCTTTTTTAAAAAGCAAAAATAAAATGGGATTTAAAATGCAAAATTAACACGCACAATGTTTGAACAAATTTACATTATAATCTTGTAAAATTTAATGTGTATACATAAAATGTGGAAATCATAATTTTAATTTCATTATTGCATAAAATCTTACTATTATAAAGCACTGAAAATATTGAAATTACTAAGATAAAAATTGAATTCCAATAATGTGCCATTACTTTCAATAAATGTAAGTATGCAAAATTTATTATTTAAAGTAATAGCGCATTATCGGAGTTCACTTCCGGTTCGACTTCCGGTGAATTACGAATCGCGTAACTTCCAAATCGTGTTAAATAAGTCCGCGTAAAAAGAGACCCTGGTGTATAGATATATATATAAAGATGCTTTCTTGTGAAGATATAGCATGTCACTTGCTCTCAACTTAAATTTGAATGCAAATTCTAACTGATTAACACACCACCTGATTAAAACTTGAAAATATCCTTCAGATCTAATGAGGCTTAATTTTTTTCAGGTAACTAATCCAGATAATCTAATTTTGATCTACCTAAAGAATAAAACAGAGATAGAAAACAGTAATTCTCATCATCTGGCCATTCTCAAGCAATAGCTTGTTATTCTATAAGAGACTACTGGTGTATTTATGCTACAATGATCTATTTAAAGGCTGTTTTTGTTTACTTTTTACACACACACACGCACGCATATATATATATATATATATAATGTTATTGAAAGTGGCAGACATGCCATAAGTTGGTTATAGTCAATATTTATGTAATTATGGACTTACAACAACTATAATAGCTGCTTTTCCAGATCAATTTCTTTTAAAAGTGTCTTAATTAATAATCATTTTTTAAGCAAAATCAATTTGGCAAAATTTTTCAGAAAATCTTTTCAATCAGTAATGAGACTCTTCCATTATATATATATATATATATATATAACTACAACCATTAAATGTCTGTATTTTTAAATTATATAATAATAATTCAAACAAATATATTTAACACAGTATTCAAAATTAAATAATATATTCTTTACCAGAAGTACTTTCAATTGTTTCACTGACAATCTTTATCAACTGTTAATACAAACGTACAAAAAATAAAAACTTGCATTACCCATCATTCAATCTATTCAAATTTCCCACAATTCTGTTGTCTTTATATTAGCCGATTGTTTATTCATTAAACCACCTCTATTCCTAGATATCATCATTGCCTCTTTAATTTTACGTTTTTCACTACACCTTTCAATTTGAATAATTTTTATATCTCTAATATTAAATTTAAAACCATAATTACATGTTTTATTATGATCAAATATAATTGATGGAGTATTCATATTTACTGAAGATATATTTTCTTTCTATACACGTTTATATAATGTCTTATGATCATTATATCGTTTTTGTAATGTACATTTGGATTCCCCTATATATTTTATAAAATATATAGGGGAATCCAAATGTACATTACAAAAACGTGTACAGAAAGAAAATATATCTTCAGTAAATATGAATACTCCATCAATTATATTTGATCATAATAAAACATGTAATTATGGTTTTAAATTTAATAATAGAGATATAAAAATTATTCAAATTGAAAGGTGTAGTGAAAAACGTAAAATTAAAGAGGCAATGATGATATCTAGGAATAGAGGTGGTTTAATGAATAAACAATCGACTAATATAAAGACAACAGAATTGTGGGAAATTTGAATAGATTGAATGATGGGTAATGCAAGTTTTTATTTTTTGTACGTTTGTATTAACAGTTGATAAAGATTGTCAGTGAAACAATTGAAAGTACTTCTGGTAAAGAATATATTAATTAATTTTGAATACTGTGTTAAATATATTTGTTTGAATTATTATAAATATATATATATATAGTTTTTACAATAATTAATATTTTTATTTTATTATATAGTCACTCCACTAAAAAGGAAGTTTTAACTTCAATCCAAGAATTTTTATTTCTCATCTGTACTATTTTATCACTCCAAAAAACTGCTCATGTCATCTTTTTTTAAGTGAAGAGCATATCAAACCAAAAACTGTTTCATCATCAGTGGTATTATGATCCACTTTATGAAAATTATATAAGGAGTGACAGAGCAGATCCACCTACAAATGACTTGTGTGAACTGATTATTAAATTTTCAGAAATCTTTGTAAGACAGACTTCGGTTAAACAGAACTACACCATTAAAGACTATAAAACATTCCATAAATACCTAATTATATTATTATAGATACATCTTTCAAAAAATAATAAATTCACTTCTTTTTATAATAATATATTATTAAATAATATAATTTAAATTTTGTATTTATTTCCTTTAAAAAAAATGTTTCGAATTATTTTGAAATTCTGTACATAATATAAAAATATAAAAAATATTTAAATCATTGTAATTAATTACTCAAAAAGCTAAATAGATAATGTTGAAGATAAAAGCTTTGTATGAAGACAAGAAATGATTTATTTAATAAAACATGTATAAGTTTAGAACATAATCAACTAGAATCAATTCAATTTGCCTTCAGCTATCCACTCCATCTTATATAACCGATGTATATATATATATGTCCACATATATGTGTATGGTTATATAAGATGGAATGGAAAGCCGAAGGGAGCTTGAAAATCTGTGTTCAAATCCCCTCTAATTACATCTAAAAGTTCTTTATATACATTATACTTGTATTTAAATATTATAGAATCTATTCAATAAATTAGTAATGATTAGATTAATAATCAATATCAAATATTCAGTTTTGCTAATCCATAGCTTATTTTCACACTATTCCATAAAACTTATCTATTCATTTTGCAAATGGTCTTTTTCTAGTTTTTTAGAATATACTGGAATCCATTTTAAGACATCAATTGTTTATCTAATGTTATTTTATTTTAGCAATCGGTTCATCTCAGTTCCATTTTAGGCTTCTAATTGTTTTAATAATGTCATTGATGTCAGTTTTTTATTTCATTTATATTTTACCCTTATTAATTTATTTGTCTGTGTGGTTTGAAGTCTTCATATCACTCTTCTCTTGTCAGTGATAAAATATATTTTAAAAAATCTTCCTTTTCAAAAATATAGGCATCTTTCCTCTCAATGTTAAATTATTTTTACTAAAAGTACTTCTTCATCTAAATTTAATTTTATAATTCATTTATTATATTTTTATCTACATTATTAATCTAACCAAGTAATTTATAGTTGTTGATATCTTCTAATTAATTACTATCAATCCTTTTTTGAAAACTATTAACATTACTTTAGTATTTTTAGCAGTTGGCTTTAGTTTTATTTTCTTACTTTCCACAAGATAGCTTTCTAAATATTTCCTAAAAAATTTTAACTATAATTTATAAAAACAATCACACTATTTGTCAAAGTAGATATTTTTAAATAATCTCCATTTATTTTTTAATTCCTTAGTTTTTAATTAATTCATAAAAATATAAGTAAAACAATTTTAGAGAGAGGGCATTATCAGTATTAATCTTAATCTTATATCTTAATCTAATTACTGCTGCTGCATTTTGATTTTTCAAATTTTGACAATATTTAAAAGTACATATATGGAATCCAATGTAAAGTGATAACTTATATTTATTGATCCATTTTATGCCATGTGATAATATGTAGGTATGATTTATTGTGCTACAACCAATTGTAAAACAAAATTGTTTTCATCATTGAGTTGAATCCAACATTTTCTGCAGAATAGTTGAACAACTACATAAAATATTTATAAAATTGATAATTTAATAATTTCTCATATCTAAACCTTTCAATTTTCTTAAATCTCAAAATCTTTATCACTTTCATCAAATTTTATTAGTTAGACATTTTTTCATCTACTTCTTTTAAGATATCTTCAATAATTATATTATTTTCTGGAGACTTTTTTTGTTCATAGATGTAGATGTTGGATATTTAACAATTATTATAAATATAGGATCTATTTTTTTATATACTACTTTTTAGATTTGTGTTAAATTCTTTCATAATGTTTATTTCTTTTTAGAAATAGCACCTTGTCTTTTTCTTATTGAAATAACTTTTCTTTCAATACCAAGATATTGTTTTATAATTCTAATATATTTGTTTGTTTTTTTCAAAAGCTCTAACTTGTCATTTCATGGTAATATCTTCTGATAGCATCACAAATTCTTTCTCTTATTATTTGATAAAATTATTTTCATGTAGTTATTTTACATATGTTTGTCTGAATTAAACATTTACATCTAAATCACTTTTTTTGTACAATTATCTATATAGCAGTTGTTTCTAGAGCACTAGTTTCTCTTAATAATCTTGTTTAATTATAAACCTAAAATCAAAGTTGCTAATATTTTAAACAAATTTGTACATTCTAGTTAAATTTGTTGAAATATTTCTCAAAATTAGGAATATTAACTGTTTTTATTGTCTATCTTAATAGTTTTTATTTTTTTAGTTTTGCAATAACATATATTTTACATCTCATTAATTGATGACCACTTCCTGTGTTTAATATATTGAGAACATTTAAATAAACATTTTCATTTAGTCAAATCCTGCAGTATTTTTCTTCTGATACCTTTATATTTATTTTCAATTTAATTCTTTTTAAAATAGAAATTAATAATTTACAGGATGTTTTTCTTGCAATTTTCTGAATATGTTTTCTCTCATGTCAGTCTTCAAAAGCAATTTATCTACAGTTTTTTTCTCTTTCAACCCTTTCTACTTCTACAATTTAAATTTCCTTTGATAACTTCAAAATGTTCTTCATTATAATGAGAGGTTATGTCATGTGTCTGATTTGATGGCATTAGGTATTTTTCATTAAATTGAAGAAGTAATTTTACTGCTTGACTAGATATAGCATCAATCTCCACAATATTACTCTTCAATCTTATGTTTGGAATGTGATGTGATGCACTGTGACTTCTCCTTAAATGGAGTCAGGAATCTCTCAGCAATTTTGCCTAGAGAAACCTGTTTGTCACTTTACCTTTCCTTTGAATTACTCTCTGCTAATGCTATCATCAAAGTACATGTTTATTTTTTAAAACTACTATCTCTTTACCTTCATTCTAATTTCCCAAAGGCTAGTAATGTTTTTTTATTCATATAATTCAATTATAATAATAATTATTATTAAAAATATTTCTTATTAATAAAGTTTTATTGGCACAGTTAAAAACTATGTGTTATTTATAAATAATTTAGTTTTGTCTCTCATACTTATAAATATCACACCACCCAAGGAAGTTGTTGGTGGCCAAAGGTGGATGGTTTTAAGAATCTCCTATTTGTGATTCACATTGTCATTACATGGCAACTTATTATTTGATACTTACAACTGGTGACTACTTTCAAATGAAGGAAGATTGCATAAACTGGAATAAATGTCTAAGATTAAATGGATATTGTTAAGCTTTGTAAGGAAACAGAAAAGGTGAAGAAACAATTGATTTGAAAAGTGGGCAAACACTTTACCACAAAGACACAAATATTGGTAGCATAAGTGAATTAGAATTTATTATGAATAAAAGGGAAAAAATAACATTGAGGAAGAATGGTAAGATAAGATATTCAATTTAAATTAGAAAATGCCAAATACAGATAATTCAGGTTTATTACCAAAAAGTTTTCCCTGTAATGAAGATATAGAATATATTTATATCAATTTGAAAAATGCTTTTTGATCAGACCAAACAACATTTTAAAATTATTATGGGAGAGTTTGATGCTAGAATTGAAAAACAATTGAAAAAGGAAATTTCCATGGATAAATTTAATTATGGTGATAAAAATGAGAGAGAGAACACAGATTTACAAATTTTAAGAAAAGGAAAAGCTTTATATATTATATATTTTTTCTTTGAGAAAAATTCTAGACAGAAATGGGGATGAAAGAATCCAAATGAAGGTACAGTATAAGTGGATTATATTTTGATTAAAAAAATATGTGTTTTGAGATTATAAAGCTTAATAGTTTTAACATGGGAAACAATTATCAATTATTGAAATGTAAAATACATGTTAATGTGAAATTAGAAAAATGAAAATGATTAAAAAACAGTATTAACAGTTGATATTCCTAACCTTCAGAAACTTCAATGAATCTAAATTAGAATTTGCAAATTATTTTACAATATTAAGATTTGCCCATACATAAATGTTTGGGTTGAAAGAATGGGTGGATTCATTCCATTCTTTCTAAAATACTATATCTTGTGTCTGAAAAAAAAAGAGAGTATTCATTTATAATTTATCTTTAAAGCACATGTGCATTGGTTTAATCCCTAATATCACTATTACAGTATTAAAACATAGTGCTACATAAAATAATATCTCAATATTAAGATTTGAAAAGGGTTCATATTTGACTAAAATCAATAAAATAGTTGATATTCTCTTAAGAACTGCAAGAAAAATAGCTGGTGTAAAAAGCAGAATTTTGCCAATAAGTTATCTACTGAAACAAGACAATGTATGAAGAAAAGAAGAAATATGAATTTTTTTAAAAATAATTCATAACGAAAAATGATATGAGAATGAGTTAATAGTGACATAAAAATATAATTTTAAATTTACAAGGAAATATATAGAAGATGAACAAACATCTTAAAAGTGTAAAACAATATATTAGTATTAAAAAGAAAGTTATTTCTATAATTTTAAAAAAATGGAATTATTACTAAAAAGAGAGATGACATCATAAAATATGTGGAATAATAAGCAAACAAAAACACAAAACAAAATATCTCCTATAATTATTATATCTTCTGAATTGTTTAGTATTTTAAATGAAGAAATGACGCACGCAATTAAATTTAGGAAGAGGAAAAAACTCCAGAATATGACAAAGTTATATATTAAATGTCTAAATTATAAAGATATATCAAAAAATTAGAACAATGCAGTGGTAATACTGATACTCAGAAAAGTAATAAAGAAGATATTAGATATTTCGGACCTATCAGTTTATTAATCAGTTCTATACAAAATCTTTCCAAGACAATTACAACCAACTACAGCAAACTTTGGATTGCAACTAACCAAAAGAATAAGCTGGAATTAAAAGTCATTTTAATACAGTGGATAACATCCAAACATTGAAAAAAGTTATAGAAATGTTTTGGATTTGTAGATTATGAAAAAACATTTGATTCTATAAGCAATACTACAGTGATTAAAGCATTATATTATCAAAATATAGACTTAGTATACTGCATATTTTAAAAAATATTTATCAAAATGCAACAGCTACAATTACCTTATATAGTGATACTAAAAAAGATTAACCCAGAAAAGGATGCACGACAAGGTAATTCCATATCTGCAAGACTTTTTTACAGCAGTATTACAAGAAATATTTTATAAATTAAAATGGAAAAGTAATTAAATAAAAATGCATAAAGATTTTTCAAGCCATCTAGATTTGTAAGATGGTGTGGTTGTTATTGCAAAAATTGTTCTGAGGGTAAGAAAATGTTACAAACAAGTAAAAAAACTAATGTTCAATAGATTTTCTTAAAGAAAATAATCATAAATTAGAAAAAGTTATCTAATGGATGAAATTAATAATATAATTGAATTTGGGTGGAAAGTTTTGGTAGGAAAATAACTTAATGTTAAAATGGAATGTAATTATGTGATTGAAATAAAAATTATTTAATAGATGTGTTTATCAGTTCTTATTTATAACTTGAACATGTAACATAAGAGCAAGGTGTGTTAGGAGCATCAATAAGAGATCTAAAATGAAATATATTAATAAAAGAACAAATGATTATCATTAACATTATTGAAATAATTAAGAAAGTGATGTGAAGTTGGGCTGTACATATTGCTAGAAAATATGATAAGTGAACAAATGAAATCAATCTACATTTTACGTGATTGTAAAGGATCTAGAAAGAGAACACATGTGAGATATATTGATGAAATAGAGAAATTATCTGATTTATGGTGGAGAAAATAGGCTATGTATAAGAAAAACTGGATTAAACTTAGACCTTCATATAAATTAGATAATATCCATGTAAATAGAGATAATCTTTAACCTTTGATGTTTCTAAGAAATTATCAATTATTATTAACTGACAAGCCCTGAGGCTAAACAAGTTTTCTCATTAACTTATATTAGCTCTTTTGGTAGAGTTTTCATATGGTATTAAATCCAGAAAGCTGTTTTATAGGTGTGAGAATGTGAAAGATTACCATATTTCTTGACATTTTACAAATATTATTTTTAATTTCTCCAGATAATTGTATATGTCAAATTAAATATTTTTGTGGATTGTTATTATAATAAAGAATAATAATGAGGAGATAATATCCACGTATCTTTAACCTTTACTGTTTCCAAAAAAAATATCAATTACTATTAGGCATCCCTGAGGCTAAACAAGTTTTTTCAGCTCTTTTGTTGGAGTTTTTGTTGAAAGGGATCCTCTTTTTTTTCAAACCCATTTCTATTCTTTATTATAATTATCATCAAAATACTGAATTCAACATATACAATTCTCTGAAAAAGTTTAAAATAATATTTGTAGAATATCAAGAAAAATGATATTCTTTCACATTGTCACATCTTTAAAAATATATTTCTGGGTTTAACTCCATATAGGAAATTGGGTTTGAAGTAAAAGAGGACTCTTTAACTTCAATAAAAAAAAACTCTAACTAATAAACTATTATAGGTTAATGAAAAAATGTGTTTAACCTCATAGATTGTCAATTAGTAGTAATTGATATTTTTTTTGGAAACAGCAAAGGGTAAAGGTTATCTCTATTTACATGGATATTATTTCTTCATCATTATTTTTTATTAAAACAACAATCCACAAAAATATTTAATTTAACATATACAATTCTCTGGAAAAGTTTTAAATAATTTTTGTAGAATGTCACACAAAACAGCTTTCTGGGTTTAAATACATATAAAAACTTGGGTTTGAAATAAGAGGACACCTTTTACTTTAACAAAACACTCCATCAAAAGAGCTAGAATAGGTTAATGAAAAAACTTGTTTAGCCATAGGACTTGTCAGTTAGTAATTAATTTCTTGCAAACATCAAAGGTTAAAGATTATCCCTATTTACATGGATATTATCTGCTAATTTCTATTTTTGATTATATGTATATATAATGAAAAGGCAAACCAATCTTTTATTTAAATAGTTATTTGCAAAACATGAATTATGAAATAGATAGTGATGACTAGAACATATTTCTAACCTTGTTTTATTTCTAGCTCAGATTACTAGGTACCATTTATCTACCAATCTTTGATGGTTATCTGGCATGATTACCTGAAAAAAATATTAAACTTATTGAAAAATATTTTAAGTTTACTTAGCTGAAATTCAGCCTAAATCATACCACATGGCAGTAAGATGCTCAATTAGTATGCCATAATGACTTATATATATATATAACAAACAATAGTAAATAATTATAATAAACAAACTTATAACAGGCGCATATTATTTTAATATACTAAATTGATAAAAAAAATCAAGTCAGATGACCTAATTTTAATAAAGCTCGTATTTACAAATGACGCTAGATGCAGAAACCGCGGTCTGAGGTTGAAGATATTTTTGAAGCTTGTTAAGAGTTTGTTTTTTACTTACTCTATATATAATATTTTAATATATATATAGACATAAAAAATATATGACAATTATTTTTTAAAAAGCTTGCATATAATGTTTATACTTTTCCACTTTCCTAAGAATATATATTTCATTATGTAAAATGATGCATAATTAGGGACATCTGTATGCAAACAAAGGTTGAAATAAATATCTGTCTTAGAATCTCTCCCTTAAAAAAAAATACATTCGAGTTATTACTTAAAAAATAATAATCGAATGTTTTATTGCTGGAGGGGAGGTAAAATTTTGAGCCCCAAATGTTGCAGATATGGATTGCGATCGTAGATGTTGAGATCTAGAGTCTCCAGGTCTATCCTGAAACCAAATCGCACACGGCAATAAATTATTAATTATTATAAATATATAAGATAAAGCTTTGCTGGTGTTTATTATAATCGTTATATACCCCTATGATATGCTATGTTCAAAATTAGCTTCATTTCAGATATATTTTTTTGTTACAGTCAAGCATTTCAATTATCCAAGTATTTATATATTTCGGATTATAATTTTCTTCTTGCATTATATGCAGAACTAATTATTATAATATTCTTTTAAAAAAAAAAAAAAAATCTACAAAAGAGAAATTTTAATTAAGATTGTAGTATTTTCATTACAGATGTAAAAATGAAAGAAAAAGAAAAAATATTTGTTTTACTATTATTATTATTTTTAATTAGCAGCAGTAGGTTTTATTAAGCTGCATTTTTATGATTTTTGTTTATTAAAAGATTTTCGCTAGAAACGATAATAAAAGTTATAAAAAAAAATGTCCAGGATTATTTTTCTCTGCTTATGGTTTATTTTTCAATAAGTAATTAAAATACGTTGGCGATGAAAAAAAAAAAAATGAGTTTACAAAAATATGAAATGTATTCTTATATGTGTTTCGAGTCTAGCTGGGAAAACGATCAATACTCTTTTCACTATATATAGTTTTCTGTATTTTCTTTTATTAACATTTTGAAATAAATATTTTTTAAAATAAAATATATATATTTTTAATAATTAAATAAAAAATGAGGATGTTAAGTTGTGAATAAGACAAACCAACTTTTCAGACCTGTATTTCCGTTTTGTACATTTATTTTTTCTTCGATCATCATTGTGGACCAACTAATAACACTTTCTGTAAAATTCTTCTGTCCTTTGCTTTATTTTCACTCACAGCCATTATCTTATGATCATCGTTCAATTTCTTTCTTCTATCTATTCTTATTTAATTCTCCATAGGTCTCTTTAATTTGTCATATTTCCTCTACCTCTAAGTTCATGCCCAATCCAATTCCTCTTTCATTCCATAATTTCATCAATAAATAATTTCTTTACACTTAATCACTTTTCATCACTTCTACATAATTAATCTTATCTTGCAAACTTTTTCATTCTTTTCAAAAATCATATCACTGAAGCTCTTCTTTTTTTTCCAATTGTTTTTCTCATTGGCAAATTCTGCTTTATATAAAACTACATTTCAAACTATCAATTTAATAAGCCTTTTTAAACCTACCTTTAATGAGAAGTAAAATCATTTGTTCATATAAAAAGACGAATGTCAATGTTATATCATCAAATAATCACCATAATTATATAAGAAAACAATTTTTTTTTTAATAATTTTAGTCCAGCTGCCATTAGAACAATAGCAAAAATTTTCTCCACACAACAAGCCATCTAATGTAAGCTCTAGTAATCAATAGATACTAAAAAGTTATGAATAATAATCTCAAATATCCAAAACATCTCACTGATGAAAGCCATTTTCTAAAAAGTAGGCAGAGGATATTGGATAGGAAGGCATTGGAGAGCTATACATTAGACAACTATTGGATAGGAAAAAAATTTACTCCTGTTTTAAACAGTTTGTGTGAACATTAAAAAAAAATCATGTGATGTTTTAGTATTTTTTCCAGCTATCATTGTTAATATTTTACTATACTTTCCTTAACTTTAAACTTAAATATATTTAATTTCAACCTAAACTTTACACAATAAACCTTACTATTCTAATATTAACTTCTTTCTTATCAAACAATATTTAATAATTCAAAGGTTTATTGAACAAAACAGAAGAGAGAACATTCTTTCCATATATAAATATATATGTAAAATTATTAAATAATCATACAAATATGTTTGACATTATATACAACTTTTTAGTAAAAGTTATTTTTTTTCTTCAAAGTATAGCTAAATTCTTATCAAATGCTTTTTCAAGTTTAATAAATATATATTCAGTCATTTCTTCTTTTATGTAGGATTTCAGCTCTCTTTTTTTCACTTCTAATTTTTTCTAAACTCAAACTGATTTCTAGATTAAAAATAAAATATTCCTATTTAACGCTGACATAACATTTCTCGGTAACTATAACATAATCAGGCTTGGCCACTTGATAGCATTGTTGGCAGTCAAAAACAATACAATACAATGTTCGGGGCCGCATTATTTTTAAATCGAATCACTGTTTTGTTTTTTGTTTTTGGTTATTAATTTATTGATTGCTATTACTTTTTTTATTTAAAAAGTTGTTTAACTTTAATTTATATAAGTTTTTTTTATTTAAAAAGTTGTTTAACTTTAATTTATATAACTTTTTTTTTATTTAAAAAGTTGTTTAATTTTAATTTTGGATTTAGTAAATGACAAGCTTTTTTTTATTTTTAAATCGCTGTTTTTAGAACTTTTTTTGCGATGTCTATTTAGCGATGTCTTTCCCTTAATTATTGCTTTCTACATAACAAAACAACTGTGTAGGGTTAGGGTTAGGTTTAGGGTTAGTTTTAGGGTTAGTTTAGGGTTAGTTTTAGGGTTAGTTTAGGGTTAGTTTTAGGGTTAGTTTAGAGTTAGTTTTAGGGTTACTTTAGGGTTAGTTTTAGGGTTAGTTTAGGGTTAGCTTTAGGGTTAGTTTAGGGTTAGTTTTAGGGTTAGTTTTAAGGTTAGTTTTAGGGTTAGTGTTCTGTTGTTTGTAATGCTAAAATAAAAAAATATCAATATCATAACCGTAGTCGGACAAAAGAAAGAAACTCAAACTTTTTTAAACAACAACAAACACATATAAATATCTTCTTTACTTATCAAACATGTTTATAATATGTGCTTTCTATGAAATTTACAAAAAATCGTGTATATTTTTATTGCACAGCAGAAATACTCGGCTTCTGTTTTCGGCAACTGTGGAAAAAGTTATGATCGCCGGACATTTTATGAACTATGTGGTATTTCATGTGAAAATGAGATTTTGCACGTGAACTCGGCCGAATTCCTTTGACTTACTCTTGGAAAGCTTTTATACATTACACCTTCTCTAAATAAGGGTGTGGCCATTTGGAAAATTACTATAAAGTCAGGTTTCTTAAATTCATTACAAATACAAAGATTGTGTAACGTATATTGTAAAAATTTGACTAATAAAAATATACACACATATATATCAAACTGTACACGAAAGATAAGTGTGTGGATTCACAATAACTGTCACAAAGCAGAAATAGGCCATATTATTTCTGTGTTACGTCATCAGCAACAGCCTTCTAATGGCTAAGACAAACATTAGATGTTTTCTATAGCCGTAATGAAGGCCTTGTAAATGGCATTTGTTAAGTGTTTTGGCGAGCCAGAACACCATCAAGTGGCCAAGCCCAATTAGGTTATAAATACCCATTTCTCTGTAGACCATTTATTTAAAAGCATCAATCAATTTTCTCAAACAGGTTTTTTTCATATCTCTTAGAAGTGAATTCCATCAATTCCTTATGTTTTGTTAATTCATTTCAGTTATAGTTTATACAATATTACTTATTATTACACAACTTATATTATTCTTACTTATCTCTCACTTTGTTTTAACAGAGTTAAGAATTTATTATTTCTATCATACAAATCACTAAAACATTCTTCCTATATTTTGAATGCAATTATCCTCTTTATTAATAATTTACTATTTTTTATCGCAATTGTTATTTCATTTTTAGAAATTATTTTTCTCACTTAAATGTTTTATTCTGCTACATATTAAAACCAAATATACTTTTATTTGTAACTTGTCTATCTTGCCACATTTCTCTTCTAACTATATTTGTCTAGTGTGTATCTAGTATATTTTTCTATTTAAAAGTTTTATACACCCACATTTATCTTCTCTGGTATTTATATTTCTATTTTTTTTTTCACCATTTCATTAATTATTTTATTGTTGTTCCAATACTCTTTTGTCTTTCTCTTTCTGTTCTTTTTTATAATCTACTATTTTAAGGTTTCTAATCATTCATTTATATAATACCAACTTGTATTTTTTACAATTCGTTTTCTCGCCAACAAATTTGAAAATTTTGACAGGATTTTTTATTTATTAATGGCTCATTTTTTCTAATGTAATCAAAATCTAGCTTCAATTTTATTATTATCTGCATGAATATACATAGTGCTACTTCTAAACTTATTTGAATTGATACAAAGATTAATGAACATTGTGTTTTTCTGAAGGTTTGTGATGATGGTGTTCTAGCTGTATTTTTATATTGAACTATTTCCATCATCTAATATGTGTGTTGAATATCTTTAGAAAAGTTTAATTTTTAGTTAAATATTCCAAATGCATTTGTTTGCTGTGATATTACTAACAGTTGGTGCATATACTAACCTGTTTGCTGTGATATTACTAACAGTTGAATGCATTTGGAATATTTAACTAAAAATTAAACTTTTCTAAAGACATTCAACACACATATTAGATGATGGAAATAGTCCAATATAAAAATACAATTAATGAACATGTTTTACTAATTGCATTATATTATCACCATGCTATTTTATTTTTTTACAATTTATAATAATTTTATCTCCTGTATATTTCATTTCTAGTTTGTATTCTATTATATCTTTTCTTTTTTTCTTTCTTAATTTACCACATTTCAATCTCTTCCCTTTATATCATTACATAAATATTTTTATGTTCAATTTCAACTACTTTGTGAATTTATTTTTATATATGCATTTTATATTTTCATCACTATGATGACCAAGTTCCTTTAACCTACTCTCAACCTCATTGCTATTGATTTTTATCTATAAAAATCCTATTTAGAAAGATATCTTTTTCTCTTGGTTCTAAATAGTATTTTTTTTGGCCATCTTTTTTATTATAAGCGCAATAAATAAATCATTACCAATGATTCACTTCTTCATTCTTTATTTCACAAATCATCTATCTTGTTTCACAAACATCTAAAATATCTAGCTATTTTATGCTCATTTCTAAAAATTAATTCTTCCTTTTTTGTTTGTTTTAGTTATTTTTCAACATCCTTGTGTATCTTAGTGCAGTGGTCAAGTTCCAGAGTCAGGAGCATAAAATCTTCAAATCCAATCTAGTTCTGGTACTTCTAATATTGTAAACTTCTTATGAAATCCCAAGCAATAAACCCATTTAATTATTTACTTATTATTTAACATTCCATGTACCAACTTCAAATTTTTAAATGTAAGGATCTTGCATTTAAAGCATTATTTTGATCTCTACACTCAAATTTTGATAACTATTAATTACAAGCTCATATATATCTAAAATGTATTAAGCTCTGAGTGGTTTAGAGTAGCAGTAAAGGAACAGAATCTGGAACTGAAGATCCCAAAATCATGGGTCTGTTCCTCATTTTTGATGATGGAACTTTTTACAAACTCCAGAATAGTAATTCATTTGATTATGTTTTTACTAAATATTAATACTATTGTCAGCAAATAAGATACTATAAAAGATTTTCCATTACATTAAACTTTTTTTCTAGATAAAAGTTTTTGTATGTTTTGTGCTCTCACCACTCATTCTAATTTTCATCTCATAATTTCATACATAACTAAAGAAATAAAAGTCATGTATCTATAGTGGTATACAAATATACTTCAACTTATTGCTTTTAATCTCAACTACATGGCTATATACATTACCTGTTAGCATAAGCAGACATGAACACACAAATTAGAATTCAATCACTCATTGATGCCTATCTGTTCATTCCATTAAAAATATATCACAATACTTGTGTGATCACACCCACTACAGGCTTTTGCATAATCATTAAAAAAAATTGTCATTTTTAGTAGAACCACACAAATTCGACATTTTAAAAATTACAGCATGTCCATTAATATTGCAATAATATTGACATGGCAATAATATTGGCATCAGTATGGTATTTGGGCTTTCCATCATCAGATTTTCAATGGTATGGATGGCTGAAGAGTTGGAGGTTGCAGTGTATTGAAGCCGGTCCTTTAAAGTATGAAGATTTGCTATCTTAATATAAACTGAGCACTGATTATATATATGTGGGAAATGATAATCTGTATTAACTGATGAATGCTAGTTTAGCATGAAATACATATATTGGTGATTATTTATCCTTTCTACATGTATGTGGTCAGATGTGTCAGTGGTATGACATGTATGGGGTCAGATGTATCAGTGGTATGAGATAGTATGGATATTTGAAGGGTGCTTGAAAGTCTGAGTTCAAATCCCCTATATTTATATTAACATGTCCATTAATGTTTCCATTAAGAACATTTATACTTATAATTTAGTTCCAAAACTTCTAATTCCTTTATATATGATATTTATAATAATTCTGTATATATTGTCTCTTGTTAAACCTTAAAAATTAGTATGATTAAGGATATATATCATTGTCTTTTTTTTATATGACTAAATGTTTATTTAGCCAAAATCATTCAGTTAGCAGCACCAAACTTTAATTTGGAAAATAGTCAGATAATTCAGTTAGATGTCAGATTGTTTAATTATTTTGTGGTTGTTTATTCACTAAATATTGCTCATGTGTCTTTTCCTATATTTATAAAGTGTTGGCACTTTGGTTATCATATTGCATGTAACGATTTTTATTTATTATTGTTGTTTTGTTTTTTTATTAATCTTTATAAATTTATTTATATGTTGTGCACAGGATTAATGTATACATATTCTTTTGACTTTTTTTTTTTTTAATTAATTTTGAAATTTGGTAACTATTGTAAATCCCTCATAGAATTCTCTTATTGTTTGGAGTTACTTTATTTTATTTTTTATATAAGCAATTAATAGCTAAAATTTTATTATTATTATTAATATACCTAACTATAACATGATCCGAAAGTATTCTTATTTTGAATAATGATGCATCCAAGTTCCTTTATAGCTATTTTTATCAAAACAAATTGTTCATAATAATTAATACACATGTTGTTCTAAACTTTAGTAGCAGAGCATTTGAACTCATAAAATCAATGACATTATTTTCAATAACTTTATTCCATAGTTTCTCGTTCTATAAATTTGAGTATTAAAATGTCTCGAGAAAAAAAAAAGTTTTTTATTGATGCAATTATCATTTCCAATGAAACTAAAAATTTTATTTTTCTGAAATTTCTGAATTTAACGTTGAAACACAAATCACTGGTTTTTACATCATTATTATGTACATCTAGGAATTTTAAGAATATATTACATTAATTTAAATAGTGAGTCCAAGATCTTCTATTCTTCTTTCTTTCACTTATACTTATATTTCTATTTGATTATTTGTTTTTATTCTGCAAAATAAATTTCACTAACAGCAGTTGTGTTAATCATATACTTTTTCAATTTCTTAATGATAAAGACTTTGTAAAGTTTTAAAGCACTTCTCTCAAATAAAATTTGTATTTTTCATTCATATATATATATATAATCATTATATTTATTGCTATCACTATTTTTTGTCCATCACTATTACTAATATTATAATTATGTTCATCACTTAAATGAATATCCATCATAAACAATTACTTATTCATATTTTATAAAGACAATCATATTGAAATACCCTTGTAAGATTTTCCACAATTATGGTAAGCAGAAAAAACATTAAAAGAATTGAATAAATATAAAATCATTTATTAATTGAAACTCTTGCCTCACTCCAGTTGCAATAGGGTTTTACTAACTCTTAGAAGATTACAAATTAGAAATACCAGCCTGCTAAACTTGTTAAGATCATGGTTTTCTCAATACTGAGGACTTTGCATAATTCACATATTTATTTGAATACAAGGGAAATTTGTAAAAACTGTTATGTGTAATTATAGGATGAAAAGGCTTCACTTTCACACAATTTTATTGTCACAGTAGACAATTGATTGTATGAGAATCTTATGATGATTAAGTCCCACATTAATAATTTAAGATAGCAAGATTAAAATGAGAAAATGAAAGAAAAAGTATTACATAGAGAAGAGTTTAGAAATAATGTTTAGCCTTTAATCAATTGATATTTTAATTTAAAAGATGGCAGTGATATTTTTAATGAGTACAGCTAATTGATAATTCATACTGAATTCTCATATCTGAAGATCCAGTGCAATTATATAATTACTAAAATCATAAGTCAGAAAACTCAAATTCAACTTATTATTGAAGGTTTGAAATATAATAGATGAAGTTTTGACATAATAATACTAAATATATTTTATAAAGTATTTTAAAATTATTGTATTTCACTTTAAATATAAATATATTGTAACAATATGTAACTAGAAGGGGTAAACATAAGGAGGAGATGGAGAGATAGGAAATTATCATCATCCCCATTTTATAAATCATCAAATTGAATATAAAAGGAAGTTACAATCATCAATGATTACATTGAATATCATGATAAACAATATCTAGTGAATATGTATGAATAAAATAAGAGAGTCAGCATGCATGAAAAAACCATAATGTACATCTCTAACATTATGGAAAAATAATTAAATCAAAAGTAATCATTAATCATCAAAGAACAGCAAAAATCAAAAACAACTTTGTGACTGGATTTGAAATAGTCCACTATAGATAGACTAATTAACTAGCCACTAGCAAACTTAGGGCAAAAATACAACAGAAAACTTGGGCTGCACATATTTAAGTATTAAGCCATTATTCATAATAATAAAAAAATAGTGCTGTGATACTAAAACATGCTGATCATTATTAATTCTCTGGCCATATAATACTATTAATGTACTGGACAACTATAAACTAATTAAAAACAATAAAGTAAAATAGAGTGCATGGACTTTAAAGGTAATACCTTTGTGCCATCCAGGATTATCATCTGCATGTCCAAGCACCAACATAAAACCAGCATCCCTATATAAATAACCATTATGCTCTAATCTAGCCCAGGAAGCCAGAACTCTGAACTGTTACTGTGAGCAAGAGATAAATAAATAAATATAACAGCATATCCTAAGTAATTTGAAGTAATTCATACTCTACTATAATTAAATAGCTTTACTAAGATAATTTAAAAATCTCTAAAATACTAAGCTGTATTGAAATCAAGTCACAGACTGCCAATTCATAAAACAGATAGCTGGAGGAATAAAGACATTGCACCAAAATATTTTTAAAACAATTATTTAATAAACTAACTTATTAACAATAAACAAACTTAGAATATGACATGATAATATGAAAATAGTTTCATAAAAACATATAATTATCCAGTTGATTTTTATTCATAAAATTAAATAACTTTTGCTTTCATTGATTTATTTCTTTAAATAACAGAAATCGGAAAAACAATATTTTCAAAATCAGAGATAATCTTTAAATTAGCTTAATTAATCCTTTGTTAAATTTTGGAGGAAAAATAAAAAAAAATTAAATGTAATTTAATAAAAATTAAATTACTTAAACACCACCCCCCATTTTTTATATAATTTTGAAGAGAAAATCAAATGAATTTTAAAAAAACATGTTTTAATAAAATTATTCAAAATTATCAATTATTACTTTTATAAAATTATTATTTTTATAAAATTATTTTTATAAAAAAATCCTTTTTAACTACAAATGAAAATACAATATGCATATAAAAAACCTTTAACCATGGCTTTATTCTTGTTTAGATTCCTTCTTTTTAGTATAATTTGCAGTTTTTAGGTAAATTTTCTTCTTGAAGGCTTCTATGCAATATACATGATTAATTTGTCTTTTTTGATATGCAGTACTTCAGATTAACAAGCAGCAAAAATGTATCCATTTACTTTCCAAATACAATTTTGTAATGAGGCTAACACTTAGAGACACTTATGTTCTTAGCTGGAGACAAGGTCACAGATTACTTCAGAGATAACTGCTTTACCTTTTCTAGAGAGACAGGTTACATGGAAAAAGTTGTTAGCTTTTAGCTAAATTTAGCACATTGTAAAAAAACATTTTTATAAGTAAATTGATAGTGTGATAAAAGCTTGGTTAAAACTTCAACAGCTTAAATAAGATACCTACTTCTTTCTTTTTTAGCAGTTGTGTCAAGAACTTCTGCAGTCTTTTTCAGCAGCTGGAATTCTTTCAAATTCAGTCACAAGGTTGGCTGTTGATTTTACTGTTCTTTAATGATTAGTTTTGATTTAATTATTTTTCTGAAATTCTGGAGATGCACATGATTATTTTGTTCATGCTGACTCTCTGCTTTTATATACTCTGTATTCACTGGATCTCATTTATCCTGATATTCAATGTATTTGACAATTTCTTTTATATTTAATTTGATGACTTATAAAATGGAAATGATGATGATTTTCCATCATACCATAATTTCCCTATGTATACTCCTTCTTGTTCTGTAGCATTACAAATGACAATCCAACTATGGGTATGATGATAATCAATCTCTTGTGGTTAGTGACCACATATAACTCAGAAATTACTCCTGAAAAAGAAACTCTGTATTTTGATGCAGAAGTAATTTTAAAATGTATTACTGTGAAATATAACAAGAGTATGAATGATGATTAAATAATAATTTGATTATAAATTATGAAAATAGTGATATTAATATGAATTTAAAAAGTTCATATTTAGACTTGAACAGAAAATCAAAGCATGATTTTGAAGAATGGATTGAGTTTTTGATTGTTGGAGTTTGCTTAGCTGCACTTTCAGTTTTGATAATGGATGGAGGGTTTTATCATTGGCTAGAGAAATACAATGTTTTTATATCACTCCATGGAGTGTTTTATATCAGGCACTGCTCCAACCCACTTTCATATAATCAATTAACATAGTCCTATAATCCCCAGCCCTTAAGTCTCTAAGGAAAGGAGTAAAATATAGTTTAGTATTTACCAGACCATAAGACTCAACAAGCAGGGCTTTGCAAAGATTTTTGAATTGTTATTTTTATTTTGGGTTGTAGGTAGCATATACTGGCTAAATTATGATAGACCTTCTGGTACATTGTGTACTTATAGTCCAGTGGCTGGATTCTGTATCTCTTTCAGGATTTCAGGACCCTATGCATCTTTTTGCCATCAGCTGCTTAGCAGATCTCTGACAAAAGTTTTTACATGGCTAAGTTAAATATGGAAGCCAAGGGTCATTTGTTGGTACAGCTGCAGAATATGCATTTCCAATTATTAAAGTGTACTAATTCATCATAAACTATTAACATCACATGAATTCATTTCCTATGCTTGCTTATAACTATTATTAAAACAGGCAAAACTCTCCATACAGTGGCTCCTCACTAAAAAATGCCACAAGCCAGACACTAGTCTGGGGATCTTGGATGAGTAGGGACTAGATGGGGATTTTATGCACAAGCCTTCTGGCACCCATTGATTACTCTGGCTTGCACTGAGTGGCAATACTGAATGGAGAGTTTTGCCTGTTTTAATCATACACTATTGTAGATTTCTTCTGGAAACTTCTTGATCTTGAACTTCAATGCCTAACCCAGGATTAATTAAAAACTGCTGTGGAAAATGTGTGTCTATTTTATCATTAAAAAATGGAACATTTAAAAGGGAACAGTTGACAGAAAATCGTCATGATTTTTATATCATTCTGATCAGTAATGGAAGTACTAAACAAAATAAAAAAAGATCACAGTAAGATTTTCCATTTGAAGCTTTAAAAAAACAAACAATATAGTGAAAAGACCTTTAGTCAGTACAATCTGATTTCTTTGTTACAATACATTTCAAAAGTATTATGCTTAGCTGTATAAATGTATTTTAAAATAATTATTTTTAACTTTGTAAGTATGTGCATGTATATATGTGAATAATTTTAATTATTGAATAAATGATTATTAATTTTAAAAATTCAGGTTATCTGTACGATTTTATTTAGCACCTTTCATTTCCAAATGGTTGTTTTAGCACTTATCAGTAAAGAGAAATATATATATTAATTAGAATGTTTAATCACTGAGAAAAATGTCAGAATGGTCTGTAAATTGTGGGAGATCCTGGTATTAGAAATTGGTTCATTCAGCATGATGCCTTTGTAAAAGAATAAAAATGCATGTTTTTTCATTTAAATTAAATTATTGCTGAGTGATAAAAACTATTTCAAAATACTAGGGTTGATTTTGGGGAGATGATAGGGAAATATAACCTGTTTTAGGTTCAATCATCCCATAGTCATATTTAAGTGGGGTTCCTCAAGGTTACTGGTACAATATAAATATAAGCAATACATAAATATGAGATATATTTAAATACAAAATCATTGTCACTGGGTCAGGCCAACAACACTCAAAGAAGAGTATAGAATAATACCACTCAAAACATTGTGTAATCTACTGACCTATGTTATCTATTTGGGTGTTTATTGCTAATAGTTGTTTGTATTTGGAAAAGTTTAAATAAGGTTTAATTTTTTTTTAGATATTCAACACTAAATGATAGATGATAAAAATAATTCAACATATTACCATATCAAGAATGCCTTCATCACAAACCTTCAGGCAAACACACACACACACATATATATATATATATATATACTCAAAACATTTCTATATATTGACAGTATTAAATTGATATTTATATTAATTATGATATTATCACATTTTAATCTAAAAGTAAATGTAATATTTTAATGGTTAACCAATGAGTAGTTATAAAGAAGGTAAGATAAACTTTGTAGGGCAAAAGCCTCTCCATCACACTCTCAAAGATTAATAAAAAAAGGAAAGCACCATTCACCATGTTTGCTAATTTCCAACTGGTAAAATTTGGAATACTTGGAATAGATAAATATTCATTTATCAACGAATACTGAAAGATTGGTTTATCCAGGTACTTGAAAGAAAAATTCTACCTGATTAAAACTTGAAAAAAGTATTTTCAAACTTCATCTTGTTTTCAAATCCAAATTATAGGAAAAGCAAACAGATGTCTACCATTATATATTAAGTTCCTTTAAAAATCTTATTTTGTATTATTTTTAAATATATAATAATAATAATAATAATAATAATAATAATAATAATAATAATAATAATAATAATAATAATAATAATAATAATAATAATAATAATAATAATAATAATAATAATAATAATAATAATAATAATAATAATAATAATAATAATAATAATAATAATAATAATAATAATAATAATAATAATAATAATAATAATAATAATAATAATAATAATAATAATAATAATAATAATAATAATAATAAAGTTATATATAAGGCCTTATTAGTCAGGGATTCCTAAGAAATTCAAACGTCAGAATCAATCCTGGAGCCAAACTATAGCTGAGAAATAAAAAATTAAAATTTACATGAAATGAAATAATTTTGTAAGTATTAACTGTTTTCTTTACTTTACAAATATTCATTTTAACCGATTTGTTTTTTTATTTATCTTTTCAAAAATATATCATTTTATGTGTTTTATGTTTTTAAATATCTCTTATTTTTTTTATTGTATTTTAATATATATATATATTTATCTGTATGAATCATGATATTAAATATCTCTGCTAATTTTGTGAAATGTAAACTCCCACAGCCCAAAATTCACAGGATCAGTTTAAAAAAAAAAAAAACTCTTTTCATTAGCAGCAATAAATTCTTAAGACCACTAATAATAAATCAGAATGCTATTCTCAATTTAAGTAAAACATAAGATACTTATAGAAATCATATATATATAAAACAAGTCATCTTTATTTGAAGATAATAGATGAAATTCATTTTTATGAATGTATCATTTTTTATTAATAAACACATACACAAATATATTCTAGTCAGCGAAAAATGTAAACAACTTCATTTATATAAAGCTTATCAATTGAATATAAAAAGCCTATAGCTAATGTTTATAATTAATTATATTAAAAAATTGAAACTTAAAATATATAAATCCCAGCACTGAAGTGCCCTCTATTAATCTTACTGTGAAATAATATATTAACTGAATTTCTAAAAAAAATAAACTATGTCATTGCAAGATATACAAGACCAAATCCACGAAAATCCTCTTTCATCACCTGGGGTTAATCTCGGGACTACTATTCATAAATGGGAATAAACAAGACCTTATATTTATATATGTTCAAGGTAAGACATATATAACAAATAGAATTTATTGTAATTTCTATCTGATCCATAAAAATAATTATTTATATTTAAATCACAATGCATTAATCTCTTTTACTTCCAGAAACAACCAGTAAAAGTAATAAATAAAATATTAATTTTGATTTACAAGTGTTAAACTTATTCCAACTACAACATTGACATGATCCACTAGATAAATATAATAAGATTATAACTAATCATTTATTAAATCAGGGTTTGTTCCTAGTTCGGATATAAACTTTAAACCTCAATTAAAGATTAATATATCTGTCTTTTAATTAAACACACGTACATGAACTAATGAATTGTATTTATATACTGAGCTATTTCTATCATCTAATATAAGTAATGAATGTCTTTAGAAAAATTTAACTTTATTTAAATATTCCAAATACATTCAACGGTAAGTAATAGCACACAGGTTAGTATATAAACAACATTTTGAGATATATTAGTTTCCTCTCTTCTTCAGGTGTTGCTGATCTGACCCGGTGTTAGTTCAAGCATAGGAATTGAACTTAAACCCTTAGATCCTTGAATATATAATTTTAAGGTAACATTACCCAACTGAGAATTTTTAAATCTTAAAATTAATATTTAAGAATCTAAGAGTTCCAGTTCGATTCCCATGCTAGTACTGTCACTGGCCAGGCCAGCAACACCTGAAAAATAGGGAATAATACCTCTTGAAATGTTGTGTATATACTAATCTGTGTGCTATTATCACTAACAGTTGAATGTATTTGGAATATTTAAATAAAGTTATTTTTTTCTATAGAATTCAATACTTACATTAGATGGTGGAAATAGTCCACTATATAATTACAACTAAAATACTATCATCACAAATCTTCAGGAAAACATGAAATAATTAAATTTCATTTATTTTTTTCTCATATGTAATATCTTTGATAGATGTACTTAATAACCTCTACTTCATCACACATTCTTGAAGCATATGAAAGAACTTAAAACAAATGAGCTATCAGACACATTTTATGCTGAAACAGCAGTCTCAGTTGGCCAGGTTACCATCTCTCATATATAGCCTCATTACATATTCAGTATTTATCAGTAAATTATTGCATTTTGATTTATAAGTGTCAAAGTTATTTTACACACAGCTTTGACATGATTCACACTAAATAAATATAATTATTATTATCACTAATCAGTCATTAAACTAAAGATTATTCCTAGCCCAGATATAAACTTTAAATTTCAGTTCAAGATTAATATATCTGGGTTTTTTGATAAATATCACAATAGTAATTAAATTTCATTTCTCTTATTTCTATGTGTAATATGTTTCATAGTTGTACTTAATAACTTTCACTTCATCATACATTTTTGAAATATTTGAATAAAGACAGCTTAAAAAGACAAATCATGCTGAATCAGCAATCATCTGTTGTGCTAGATAGGTAGAATAAGTTTGATATTTGTAAATCAAAATGTAACAATTTTCTCTTGATAAATACTAAATATATGGTAAAGATATATGTAAGAAATGGTTCTCTGGGCCATCTTGTGGATCATTTGTTTTTAAAAATGTTTTTGTTCATATGTTTTAAAAATGTGTGATGGAATGATAATACATCTATAAAAAATATTATTCATAGAAAAAGAGAAATGAAATTGAATTACTCAAGGTGTGTGTACTTACTTAAAAAACAGATATATTAATCTTCAACTGAGATTTAAAGCTTACACCTGGAATAGGGATAATCTCTAGATTAATAAATAATTAGTAATAATCATTAATATATTTATGTATAGTAGATTGTATGAAGTTGTAGGTGGAGAAAGTTTAATACTTGTAAATCAAAATTTAACAATTTACTATTGACAAATACTGAACGTATGATAAAGGTATATATGAGAGATTGTGACTTGGGTTAAATGATGAATACTGGTTCAACACAAACTGAATCTTTGAGGTCATTTGTCTTTTAAGATGTCTTTATTCGTATGTCTCAAGAATGGGTGGTGAAGGGATGATTATTAAATACATCTTGTTAAAAAAAATGTAGTTTCCATGTTTTGAATTAACTTATCTTATTTAGGTCATCTTGTCTCTCCATATTTATGACTGTTCTAACACTATGATTTCTAGTCAATTGATAACTAAATTAAATTATTGCTTCACTTTCAAAGCATCCAAATATCTTTCAATATTACATGTAAATGGATTATTCACTATTCATAAATACCAAATAATTTACTCTTTAAAAAGTAAAAATATTTTTTCCTCATGCATGATGTTTAATTATTTAGTATAATCTTTTTAAAATTTACATAAATTGGCAAGGTTGCGCATCAGAAGTGGTGTCCATGAATCTTTAATTCCAGAGTTCCATGCATCAAACCATAAATCAAAATTTCAATTATTTAACAGTTTTTTCCAAGATTAACAATGCATTAAATTTCTTGTTCGTATTACATTAATTTTACTTTTTATTATTATTTAATTCAATATTAAAATAAGTTTAAGAAAGAATCAAAAGGACCGTTGAAATATTAATAAACATTAAAACTGGATTGAATTTGAAAGAAAAAATAAAAACTGAAACAATATTTATAATTAAAAATAATTATATAGGATTAAAAAAGTTTTAATTCTTAAATTATTATGTACAGCTCATTTTTCCCACTTTCAAGTAAAGCCAACAAAATCTGCTTTAAATAAAATAATATGGAAAACAATTCTGATTGGTGGATACTGTTTAAAGCTTAGTAAAGTCCTTGTAGTGTGTGTCCTTAAAACCAGTATTAAATCTTATATTGTCACTGTTTACAATGAATTTATTAAGTGTATTAGTATAATGATTCATCTATTATAAATATTAGCTCTTTAATATAATTATTTATTATAATTTTAATATAGACTCAGAGTCTTTATTTTTGTTGGACAAATATCTAAGAATAATCCTAAAAAACAATAAGAATGAACATTAACCACATATCCAGTTAATAGAGAAAAGTGGTGTTTGATATGAATAATGGATTATAAAATCCAATTCAAAAATCATCCATTACATAGACTAATTTATACAAATAATTATTTTCATTTAAAGAAATAAGTGGAAAAAAAATAAATTAAATAATTATTGCAAATTTTAAGAAATTTAATACTTTAGTAAAATTGAAAAATAATCAATGATAAAAAATTATACACAAAAATAAATTCACACTAATGTCTTTTTTCACATATTTTGTTAAATAAAGAAAATTCTTAAACTTATATAAAGTCTTTCACAACTTTTATATAATTTGATTTAGGCAAAAAAAAAAAAAGATAAATCTTTATTGTTATGATGTATTAAAGCATGTCTTAATTGAATAATCAATAATATCACATAGGAGTAACACAATCAAAACATTTTTATATGCAATATGCATATTATTTTTCATGTTAAAAAATTATAAATTATTTAAAAACATATTTCTTAATAGTAATTAAAATAATGGAGGCCTTAAATTAATAATTTTATCATTAGTAAAGTTTTTTCTGTTATCAGTGGTGCAAGAAATATAATTTTTAGTAGATATTATTGAATTATATAATTTTGATAAAAATCATAATGTACCGGTTGAAAGATCTCACCCAACAATAACACGACCCAACCACAAAGTCGGATTCAAACTCAGTCAAACCAAACTGAATTCAAACACAACTCATGAGCTCAGATAAAATCACTGGATAACATATGTCGATGGTACATGACTATGCACCAAGAAACTAGTTCAATGGATGATGATGATTTCTGAGCCCCCTGATCTGACTCTAATGACGTATAATAAAATAACTATGGATATTTATAAGTCAATTCATATATGCATGTTCGGGTTGCCAATACAGACAGTGAGCATTAATATTAAAATAATTATTGAATAATAAAGAAAGTTAAAAACCAAATGTGTTAATAAAATGTTTAATAATAATAAATATTTTGTTCAACTTTTGATTTAAGATTATATATATTACCTCTAGTCTTTAAAATGGAATTTATAATTTACAATAAGAATGGCAGTCATTATTATATGCCAATAATTATTACGTAATATTATAGGAGGATTATATATGTCTATGCCTCGACAAGTAAGTAAAGGTAGATAAAGGTATTTGGCTTTGACAGAAATTATTATTCTAATTTTAAAAGAATGTGAGATTCATTTTCACATTCGTAAATCAACTCACATAGTGCAGGATAAATATTTAGGGCATAACTTTACTGTTTAACAAAGAATTTATTTAATAAGAAATGAATATGAGGTTGTTTGACTTTAATAAAATCAATTCATCGCAATTTATGAGCATGAGAGTGGGGCTTTATTTGAACTGAAAAATAATGGTGCTGACGACTTATGAGCTATAAAATTGAATATGAAAGATAATGGCTTGTCAGTGATTTAAGTAGGAGGGTGGCTTGTGTTTGACAAGTCTTTCTGCCCTATCAAGGAGATGTGGAACACAGGGTAAACCAGGCCCGGTCATAGCCATGAACCTTTGGTGTTCCAAATATAATACAAGCAAGGGAGGAAGTGCTTTCTTCCTATGTAATTAAACTGACAATAATATCACCGAGGACAAGCCTATGAAGCAGGAGATGGCTTGCATCAGCAACGTTTGGAAAATGATGACTTGGTAATGAGCCTCGTAAGAGGCGGGAAAAGGGTTAAATAATAAAACCCATTTTATATAAGGAATGCTCTACATGATGACCTGATCAAGTTAAATTAAAGTCAAACGTGCTTTAACCAAAAGTATTTAACGCAATTAGAAATTATATTAATTATACCCTAAATATCATGCCCTCCCTGAATACTAATATAAAGTATAATGTTTAAATAAGAATATATTGATATTAATTCCTTTATCGACCTTTTTGCAAAACATTTTAACATTATGAATATGTGTAAACTAGAGAAAGTAGCCAGGGGCATATGTTAGCAACTGAGCTAATAAATCATTATTATTAGCCATTAATAAAAATAGCAAAAATTGTATAAATCCTTCAACTCGATAATTAATAGAACTGTATTAAATTAGTTCTAGTGGGCAAGAATTACTATAAAACTTGATGTTATATTATTTTAACAAGGTAAGTGTAACAAAAAAGATTATTATCGAGTTGAAGTTTTATTGGCATATAATAAAAATAAATGACATTAATAATTATTCAATAAATATATATAATACAGTTAATGAAACGAACCGCCATCATAAGAAAGGAAAGTTAACAGATATTAAATTTAAAGACTAGAGATAGAAAAATGAGAATTATTTATACAGATTAATACATTAAGAAATGAGAAGAGCTTTTAACAGTACTTAATTTAAAGGTAGTGTAAATTAAAGTTCGGAAACTGGCCAGAAAGTTACGGTTCATTAAAAAAATATGTTACTATTCCTTCCATGGTTGGTTCCTTAGTTTACACGGCAGTCTGAGTTGGTTGAAATGTAGATGTGCATTTTGTAAATTATTTGAATATCATTTTGATTGATTCTTTCAGGTTTTTGGCAGCTCAATTTGTGTGGAAAGGTTTAGTTTTGCAGCCACATTGAAGATCTTCTAGGGACTTTGGGCCCAGTGGTCAGATTCCCGAAGTTTAGCCCCTCACCATGATGGAGACACTATAAAGATTTATAATTTAATATGCATGTAGCTTTTAGTAGCACTTCTTTCAAAACAAATATGGCTTCTCCCTCTCCAAACTTTTCCAGGCTATTTATACCTGTTCACTCTGGTTTCCTGCCTATTTTGAATTCTCGATGCCTTAAGGCTAACGCTTCTTGCTTTATCAAAGTTACAATTTTTATCAATGGATTTTAGATATATTCCCATAATAAGGCTTTCAAATTCATTAACTTTGAATTCATTTTCTAATTAGAAAATGAATTTGTAAATCTAAAAACAATTTTAATCAGGAACTGTCCTTACATTTTAAATTATTATTTTTTTGCTAATTACTAAAAATTCCCCATTGTTTTTGGAAAAGGATGATCTGAAAGCTTATCAAAAGAATGTAGCTTTTAATCACTAAAATTTGAACAAACTGTTTAAAAGTAAAATAAAACATTCCAACACAATGAAACTTTATAACAAATATATATATTTAAATCTTTATAAATATATACGCACAATCCACGCAGTTATAACATATGTGTTTTCATGAATAAATTTATCATGAAATTATTTAGTTTTAACACACGTTTATATAATACTGTTTTTTTAAGGAAACTAGTGTGTATTGAATGTATAAAACCCCATTGCATTCGGAAATTCATGGTTAGTACTAGGGTTTGAAGTGGGCTACATGTGAGATATCATGAAGCTAGGATCGAACTTAGATATGAGTGCTTCAATAAACAATATTTCTTTTTCTTTTTTTAATTAAATAATAAGATATTAAGTTGCTACTAATGAAATATTTTTTCTCATTTTCTTTTCCATGTTTCTGTATTTAATTGCAATTTAACTGTGAAAGACATACTTAGAATTTTTGCAGAGTTTCTATATTGTAGCCTTAACTGAAGTGCAAGCTACATAAATAAAGAGAAGATAGGCTAAAAAGAGTTAGTTTAGAATGACACATTTTTTTAAAGAAAAATTTTTATAATAAGAGAGAAAGAGAGGGAGAGGGAAGAGAAAGAGAAGGAGGGAGAGAGGTAGGGAGAGAAAGAGAAGGAGGGAGAGCAGGAGGGAGAGGAAGAGAGATAGAGGGAGGAAAAAGGGAGAGAAATAGAAAGGGGGAAGAGAGTGGAGAGGAAGTGAGAAGGGAAAGAGAGAGAGGAAGAGAGCAGGGAGACAGAGGGGGAAAGAGAGGAAAAGAGGGGGGAGAGAGGGAAGGAGGGGGGAAAGAAGGGGAAAGAGACAAGTTTTCATTAAATAATGTACAATTATTTGAAACAATAGTTACTTAAATGTTCTCTGGGTTAAAATAATCTTATATAATTTTGTACAAAAAAGTTATTGAAAGAAACCTAATCAGATTATATAGTTTACATATTTTAATTAATTAAAATTAATAAAAAAATTAAGAGATAAGATTAACCAGGGTCGGATATGCTTTAGTCAATGGACAGGTTTTCTTATAACAAGATCATTAAATATTTTTATTTCTCCCATTTTCTTCACTCAGACTTATAGACTGTCTGAAATATATCCATTGTAACCACTAGCTAACAAACCTTAAGCATCAGAAAAAGCCAGGTTTTATTTTGGCCATAATATTCCTAATATAGTCAATGAGTTATTGATTATATATATTCTGTACAATGCATAATATTAGGAGTTAAAACAATTTATTGGAGATGCATTGTCTCCTAAGTGTGTGTTCATTGGTATGGACATATGCAGTCATAAGGAATTAGCTAAACAAGAGTCACAAAGAGCCTGAATTATAAGATCATTATAATCTAACCTGCAATTGTTGAAGAGTATTTGCCCTGTCATATGTTTGTTTACCAAAGATCTATCAAAATTGAAGTGCTTTCTCATTAAAGAAAGTGTCATATATATATATATATATCAGAAGAATCCAGACCCGAACTTTTTTACACAGTGTGTAAGGTGAACTAAAGAAGATTTCACAAAACCCAAAATCTACAAGTGAATTTCAAATAAACAAAAAAAAAAATCCCCAGAAAATAGAAAAGACTTTAAAAGATGTAACCACAAAAGAACTTCATAAAAAGTTTTAATTACTTGCCTGTGTTTTGCATTTTATGTCATCATTACCATCTAAATTCAAATAACTGTTATAATTGTTTTTTTATAAATGTTATTATTATTAATGTTAATAGTCAATGCTAATCAAATCCGGGCTAAAATCTCAGTAGGAAGTTTTATAACTAGTTAGTTATTAGTTAAATTGGCCTGTTTTTTTTCTTAATTTCTCACCATTCAAATAAATAAATGAACTTCTCACATTATGTTAAATAGAGTAATAGCTGCAAATATGCAGAATTAATACTGATCATAAAAGGAGTTCAACCCCCTTGAATGAATATTCTCGTTTTTGGTATGGTGCCTAGATTTAAACTATCAAATCTAATATAAATGTATATATTCATGGGAGATTCCCCTTTTACTTAAATCAGTGTGTGTGGGCTTGAAATGTAGCGTAGTTCATGAGAATTATATATAATCATGATCTGATCTGATCATTAAAATAATTTTCTAAAATAAATATGATTAAATTAGGTTACCCCTCTTGCCGCAAATTACAAAACTGTTATAATATATATAGATAGATAACTTAAATTAATTTTATTTTAAAATTCATAGTTTTTATGGTTGCAACATTTATTATATCTTAGATACAATGTACGTATATATATATTTGTTTGTGTCAGATATTTTTTGCAGAAGCATAGATTTACTTGTGTCAGGTTTATGTAAGTAGGAAATATCCTGTATTTAAAAAAACGTGAAAATAAACAAATTTAAAAAATAGAAGTATTTTTAAAAATCAAAATAAAGATATATTTTTATGATTTTAATAGAATGTAAAATTTCTATATAAATAAACAAACAAGAATTAAATAAAAGTACTGTATATGTTTATTGAGTACATTAATATATTTTAGTTTAAAAAATACGTTAACATAAATATAACATTTTTAAAAAATATATATAGAGAGAGAGATATGAAAAGAATCAGTATGGAAAATATAGTATTCATATTATGCGTTAAGTTTTCTGCAGAAGTTAAATATCTGGGACAATAGATTATCAAAACAAAAAGATAATGATTGTCATCAGCATTTTTCCATCGCTTTCCACTTCTTTTTTTTATATTTAAATTAATACAATGTAATATATAAAAGAAATCCATTGTTCTAATTCAATAGAACAGTATTTTTTGAAAGTATGGCTTTTCGCATAATAGATTTTATTGGAATGAATTCACATAAAAATTACAATTATATTGTTTTAATTACTTTTAACATTGTAATGTATTTTTTTTTAAAAAAAAAAAAATCTCTGTACATCATCTTATAAATTAAAAATTTTTTTTTATATATATAATTGGTTTGTTGCCTGAGAGCTCAAATGCCACTGAATCACCAGAAATCTTAATTCTCAAGCCAGTATTGCACTAAACCGTATATCAGAAAATATTTTATTAATTATAATAACAGTAAGTTTTTTGGTACCAGGTTTTTGTTTTTTTTTAATCTATCAATAATATATGTATATGATCAGATGTGTGAGTATACTGGAAAAATATTAATATTCTGTTAAATTAAAAAAGAGAAAAACAAAGACAATCATATATATTATAATAAAAGTTACAAAGTTAAAAAAAAAAAAAAAAATTTAAAACAAAATTTAAAGTAAGAAGTTACAAGGTTGTACCTTCAAAAACTTCAAGTTATAAGGAATACGAACGGAGAGTTTAAATCAGTTGTTAAATTCTATGAAACCTTTCACTGTATTCAGCATTTTTATATTGCAATAGACTGTTTTTTATGGTAACTGATATAAATTTGATTTTAATTAAAAACTATAAGACAAATTTTTTTATAATTAATATTTTTATTCTTTTTAATTCTGCAATATAAAAACATCGTTGCTTTTATTTATAATTAAAAAAAAGAACTATAGATGGCAGCATTACTTTAACAAGATGGGTGAGAAAGGTAATGCGGTATACAAAAGATCTGGATAAAGAATTTATATCAGTATATTTGTACAAAAGATGGGATAATTGTGTTAGGAGGTTTGTTGTGATGTAGTGGTAAGGAATGGGATAAAAGAATAGATTTATTAATAAAGAATAGGGAGTTAGAGAGATGGAGAACTAGTATGGAGAGTAAAAAGAGTTTAAATATATATAGAAGTAAACAGAATATTAGGTACGAGTTAATATATGATAATAGTAAGAAAAATAGTTATTGTTTAAGGCTCGAACGGGATCTTTAGCAACAAAAGAATATACATGTAAATGGAAAAATATGGGTGATTTAGTCTATAAATTATGTAAGGAAGGAATAGAAAATATTAGGCATCTGTTAGTTGAATGTAATGCTTGAAAACAGAGAGGGTACATATAATGAAGTTATGGAAGAATAAATATGAAAAAAGTGATTATACAGAAAGTAGATTATTGTTTTTTATGCTGAGTTTGGGGAAAGATAAGGGGGATTTACATATAAAAGCCATAGCGTTGACAAAGATTATGTTGTGGAAATGGGATGGAGCAGAATATGGGAAAACTTAGAGTGGGGAATGGAAAATAAAGTGGCTAACAGGTTTCTCTGGGCATAATTGCTGAGAGATTCTTGACTTCATTTAAGGAGAAGCCACAGTACATCACATCACATAATACATGTGTAGACAGAGCTCTTTAACAAGAATAATTAAAAACCAAATACTACATTTAAGATCAGATATGTATATATTTTTGTGTAGATAAAGTCAAAAAACTTCTATTTAAATTAACTGACACAGTACTATTTTTATATATGTACAAATATAAATAATGTTAATTTTCAAGTGTTAGACAGAACTACGACAAAAGCGTCTAATAGTATCAAGAAACAGTTAATGAATATTTGATAGGAAATTAATATCAGTTTCATATGTTTCTAAAATAGATTAAAAACAGATCAATTTAATATGACAAATTGCCTGGAAGATAGATATCTATCTAAACTGTAGAATTATTTAATGTTTCAGAGCTTTGAAGGTGATGTGTGAACTAATTGACTAAAATCTGCTTACAATCAATGCAGTCAGAAATCTTTGCTTATTGAGAAACAAATAAGATGTTATAAAAAATTATATATAATAAACACAAAAGTACTACATAGGATACCATTCTAGAGGTTATTATGATATAAATATTCAGATGTCTTCCAAAGTGATACATCAAGATCATTATATATATGGACAAGATTCCAAAGTGATACATCAAGATCATTATATATATGGACAAGATTCCTTTACTAAGCCATGTTTTGTCATGTTAATATTATGCCACAGAAGTAATTGTACCTTCAAAAGCATAACATATGATCAAACAAATCATTTATATTTTCTCAATCACTGAAAGGATTTATGTATGACAAAAAAAAAAGTCTCTGACTTTCATTAATGTTACAATAATATAATGAATAGTCATAATTTGAATATTACATGGCTGCATAACAACTGCAACAAGATAAATATTTTGGATACCAGAGTCATCCTTAATATAAACTATTCCCAAATAACATTCATTTTTGAGATAATATTGTTCCAAGTCATTCTGCCCAAAACTTTAATAAATTTTGCATGGCTCCCTAGATCTGATTTAAATTTTATTAAGTCTGTGAGTACCATTCTTAAATAAAGAATAAAAGAGGTTAATATCTCCCACTGACATCTCACAGAATAATTGGAACTTTTCTAAAAAAAAAAAAAAGAAATATTATTCTAAACCCGTTCAAATGTTATACATTTTGATTTTTCATGGAAAGCATACATTTGATATTGCAAATGTTAGCCTATCAGAATGCTTAAATATATCATTTTTTATTCTATTATTTTGACCAACTGCTGCAAATGTAATCTTGAACAAATAAAGGTTGAAAGATTAACTCATTAGAAAATTAATGTGAATATACTTCTAATGACATATATATATATATATATAGTTAGAGGGGATTTGAACCCAGATTTTTCAACCTCCCTTTAGTCATCCACTTCATCTTACACAACTGATACCTATGACAACATAATGCAAAAAAGATAAGTGATCTCCAATGTACATATTTCATGCTAAACCAGAACTCATCAATTGGTTTGGATCATCATCTCTCACACACATATATAATCAATGCTGTTTATATTAAGATAGCAAATCTTTAAACTTTAATGAATAAACTTCAATCTTCTCCACTCTCCAATTCTTAAGCCATCCATTCAAATCCTTTGTTTGCCAAATTTTGTTGTGTCATACCTGTGTTAATTGTAAGTCAATCTGACCATCATATGTAGAACCTTAAGCTCACTCAAATATGCAGAAAGAGCAATGGTAGAATACAGACTGAATATGTAATATTTAAATGTATGTGTAGTATTTATGCTTTAATCTAGAGATAATTAGAGGGGATTTGAACTCAGAATTTCAAACTCCCTTCAATCATCCACTCCATCTTATACAACCAATAAACATGACCACATACATGTGAAAATGATAAATAATCTGCAATATATGTATTTCATGCTGAACCAGCATTCTTCAGTTGGTCTGGATCATCATCTCCCACACATATATAATCAATGCTCAGTTTATATTATGATAGTAAATTTTCAAACTTTAGTAGACAATCATTAAATAAAATATGTATATTGGAGATCATTTATCTTTTTGACATATAAGTGGTCATGTGTATCAATTGTATAAGGTAGAGTGGATGAATAAAACTTGAAAGTCTTGGTTCAAATCCCCTCTATCTACACCTAGCATAAAGTATAAACACAATACATGGATTTAAATATTACACATTCAGCCTGTATTCTACCCACCACTCTTCTGTATATTTAAATGGGCTTAAGGTCCTACATATGAATCAGATTGAATTTGGAAAACAGAGGTTTTGAACATGCCATCATCAGATTTTCAATGATATGGATGGTTTAAAAGTTGGAAATTGAAGAAAATTGAAGCCTGTCCATTAAAGTTTGAAAATTTGCTGTCTTAATATAAACTGAGCACTGATTATATATGTGTGTGGGAGATAATGATCCAGATAAAATGATGAGTGCTAGTTCAGCATGGAATACATATATTAGGATCATTTATTTTTTCCCATGTATGTGGTCATATGTATCAGTTATATAAGATGGAGTGATTGACTGAAGGGAGCTTGAATATTTAGGTTCAAATCCCCCTTCAATTACATATAGCTTAAAGTATAAATACACCTGGGTCTCTTTTTACGTGGATTTATTTAACGCGATTTTGAAGTTACGCGATTCACGTTTCTCCGGAAGTCGAACTCCGATAATGTGCTATTACTTTAAATAATAAATTTTGTGCACTTATGTCATATTGAAAGTAATAGCACATTATTGGAATTCAACTTTCATCTTAGTAATTTCAATATTTTCAGTGCTTTATAATAGTAAGATTTTATGCAATAATGAAATTAAAATCATGATTTCCACATTTTATGTATACACACATTAAATTTTACAAGATTATAATGTAAATTTGTTCAAACATTGTGCGTGTTAATTTTGTATTTTAAACCACATTCTGTTTTTGCTTTTTAAAAAAGAACATAATCAATTATTAATCATTTAGTGTCAGCAAGTTTATTTTTAAAAGGTCAGTAATAGCAGTGGGCACAATTAAAATTGAAAATTAAAGACAAAAATAAGAATTTAATTTTTAGTTGTTAGATTAATTACTAATTACATTGTCACCAGAAAACCATTAACACAACATGAGAGTGACATTGGCACTAGTTGTATTTCCTCTTGTGAAGAATCTGATTTTTTACCACTTTGCAAACAAACCTGTTTAACGACAAATAGCGATAATAATTAAAACGTGCATAAAAAAATGTAAATTACTGTAAATTATGCATAAAAATATATTGTTTTGAATAAAATTAAATATTATAGTTAAAAAAGTTTGTCTTGTATCAATTTTTTTCAATATGAAATTTTTTATTAGTCATATTTTATTTTATTTTTTTTTGCGCTAATTTTAAAGTAATTTTACATTGGTGCTTTGCTTTTACGCGATTTTTGAAAAATCACAATCCATATCCCCCCTTTTTCAAGGTAAGTTACGTCTATTTTTGTGCGATTTTGTTTGCGCGTGTTTTCTGAGGAACCTATCTATTGCATAAAATGAGACCCAGGTGTACTATATTGAATTTAAATATTATATATACACTTGGGTCTCATTTTATGCAGCATATAGGTTCCACAGAAAACCCACATTAAAAAAAATTGCACAAAAATAAACTTAACTTACCTTGAAAAATGGGGGATAGGGTCTGTAATTTTCAGAATTCACGTAAAAGCAAAGCAACAAGGAAAAATTACTTTAAAATTTTCATTAAAAAAATAAGGAAATAAAGTATGACTAATAAAAAATATCAAATATTTGAAAAAAATAGATACAAGACAAATTTTTTTTACTTTTTTTTATTAACTACAGTATTTAATGTGGCATTTTTTCATATGTATTTTTTGACGATATGCGGTTCGTTTTTAAACTGGTAAGAAATCAGATTTGTCAATGTGATGTGATGTAGCTTCCCCTTGAATGAAGTCAAGAATCTCTCAGCAATTATGCCCAGAGAAACTTGTTAGCCACTTTATTTTCCATTCCCCACTCTAAGTTTTCCCATATTCTGCTCCATCCCATTTACACAACTAGTGCCAATTTCAGTCTTGTGCTGTGTTAATGGTTTTCTGTTGACAACTGATTTTTACTACTAAAATAAATTTTAAATGTTCACATTTTGTTTCTATATTAAAAAAATGAGATCGCAATCAAAACAAAGATTATACATTATCATTAGAAATATTATATTCAGTCTATAAAATCAATAAAATCTTCATTATTTATTTTAAAAATCTACATTATTTATTTTTGTTATACTTAACAAAATATGTTTTAAAAGTTAAAAATTTTTGAATATTTATTGTGATATTTCTATATGTAAGTATAAATCTATTATTATTATTTACTCTATTAGTATAAGTAGGTTATTCTAAATACAGTTTCAGGCCATATTCACATTAGCTGCTAATATAACATTATATTTTTGAGAAAAAAAAGTATTTCAAGTCAAAATAAGTTATTAATAATTTAAATTTCTTGATATCTAATAAATATAGTGAAATATGAAAAATATTAAGAAGAAACATAAATCGCATAACTTCAAAATTGCATTAAAATAATCCACATAAAATGAGACCCGGGTGTATATCATATGAATCTATTTCATAAGAAGCTCCAAAACTATTTGGATGTGATTGTCAGGCATTTTGATCTATATATATATATATATATCTGATAAGGCTAGATTATATCTGAAACATATATAGTTCAGTATATATTTTTCATTATGTAGTAATTGGTAATATATATATATATATATATATATATATATATATATATATATATATATATATATATATATATATATATATATATGAAAAGATGAAAAGTAATAGCAAAAAATCATCAGAGATCAAGTGTTACCATTTGTTCAAAGTACTCTCTTATTTAATTATAATCAAATTAAAATTACACAAAAATTAGCTGTTAAATTTGTGGTATATTCAGCAATTAATGAAATTTAGAATATTTTTAGATGATACCTTCAACTAGTTAATTTTCTCCTTACTAGACTTACTTAAAAATGTGAAATATATTCTTAATTATTAAATGCACAGTTTTGTTATAAACAAACAAACAAGCATACACACAATCATTAAAATCTGTCAACACTTAGACAATTCAATATTAATAGTGATCTCAATCTGTTGTCAAGGCAACTCCTTTTAACAATAAAGGTGGGATCTCACTTTTATTTATGGTCTAATAGATTTGTGTGTAAAGAGATGGTAGCGTTTGTTATTGTCAGAAACTGTGAAAGGTTTAAATATGTCATTAATTAATTAGTTTGCCATTTTTATAAACTTTGCTGATTGCATAAAATTACATAACAATCAAATTTATAATGATGATAAAAGGGAATACATTTGAAAATGGTATTTCTGTAAAACTAAATTCTTTAGTGTTGGATTCTTGTGTATCATGGTTAATTTTTTTTAGATATTCCATAACATTTAAAAGAAATCTTAGTTTTATTGTTAGCTAAAGAGAATGAATGTTAGTAATTTAAACAAATAATATTTCACAATATTGTGTAAACAATTAATAATTGTTATGACATTGATATTTATTAATCTGATTAACCAAGCTTTTAATAATTCGCATCTTCTTTAAAATGAAGCTAAAAATTTTATTATAGTGAATCATTATATTCAATGTAAATCAAAATATCCATCCATGTTTATTGAACAGAATGCAATATTGGCTCTTATAATGCTATATTGGCTCTTATATTAAAGTCGTTTGCATTATTTTAAATTTTTTATTGGTTTTCTATAGAATGTTTATTTTCAAATAAATAAAAATATAGATAAAAAATAAATTACAAGGTTAGACTATAATTACTGAAGTTATTACAATGAAATAAAATAACAATGAAAACAGAAAGATTTATATTAATAAATATTTTTCAAAGTATATATAAATAAATAAAAATTACTTTGTATTTTTATGAGTGTGTATGTATATCTTCTAGACCACATCAAAAATCTGTTTTTTCTTCTATTGATCATTATTTTATTTATACATTTGTACATTTCTATAGATTAATATTTACTGTTATTTATTTCAATTATTCATTGCTTTCCATTTGCATGTTTCCCCCCCCCCCACAATACTCAAAGGATTATCTTATTGATTTAGGATTAGATTTAGTATGTATTTATTTCAGAGCTTGGATATACATATTTCAGTTATTAACTGCAAATCTTTTACATTTTTTTACTTGAATTAAATATTTATAACATTTAACATTGATGATCCCTAATCCTTTATTTTATTTGTCAAGTTGCTGCTGAGGGTGAAGCAATATTGCATAATATTCTTCTCTAAGGCATTGAAGTTTGTTACCATATCCAAAAAGGATCTTGTTAGTTTTAGTTTGCCATTTAAGTTAAACTTACCCATTCAGAAAACTCTACATGATCTAATTCTTCCATAGCAATTTTTAGAATATGTAGACAATAAAATTCCTTTTAGGGTGAGTTTTTTAAAGAATATTTCTTCTTAATATACTATCAATCTTAACACTGTATATATAAATTAACAATCTCTAATTAAGTGATGAGTATAAGTTTTAAAATATTAATCATATATTATTACCTTTCTAAATAATTAAATTTAAAATTACATTGTACAAGATTTATTATTATTATTTTTTATTAGTGCATACGTCATCTCAACTTTATCATATCACAATTATTCATCAGCTCAGGAACTTTTTTTTTTTCATGTGTCATAGCATCGGCCGGAAAGCGAACCCGATAACACGGGACAACTGCTTGTAAGGCGGCTATGCTGACCTCTCGACAACCGACGCTTAACAGCTACTCTGATTCTTTCTCACCATCCACGCATCTTGCAAACAACCTTCATTTCCTAAGTGAGTAATCTCCATGCTTTTGGTCACATCCTAATACTTAATACTTTTCCATTACATTTTCCTCCATGTTTCTACTTCGATTAGTCTTCAAAATACATTTCAACTTCAACTAATTACTACTTATTGTTATAAAACGTCTGATAGAATTACTTATATATTTCATATATTTTTGGTTCATTAATCACTGATGAGAGACAAGTATATTATTAATTATTCATGCACGACAATGCAGAATAATGCAAAACGTAGACATTTATATATAAGAAATATATATAAAAAAAATAGTTTATAATTTTTCAGCTAGCTAAAAAATAAGATGTCTTTGTTTGATATGCAATTTTATCTTTCAGTTTTTATTAAATTAAACACAACGACTATGTTCCATTTATTAAATAAGTCAAGCAAATTTATTATACCAATTCTGAAAATGTTTTAATCTTCAGTTAAAACATGCCTAAAAATATACACATCAGATAATCTTTTTTATAATTAACAAAAAGATAAAATATATAACAAAATCGCAATTTTGATAAAACTAAACATACAGTTTCATAAAAACTTTAATATCATAAAAACATTAAGATAAAAATATTTATTAATTAAGCGATAAATTTTAGTAATAATTACCTCTAAATAATTCGTTTCTTTTAACCGCATGTTAATTAACATTCGGCACGTAATTGAATTAGAACAAATATTTCTATACCATCTTTTCTTAATGCACATTCCGTTTTTTAAAAAGAATAAAGACTCAATGTAAAATAACTCGAAAAATCATTGCATTATGGTAATAATAATTACCATTTTGAAAATTAATGATAAAGACGGTGAGTCGGCAGTCAGTATTTTCATTTTGTTGTCAGTTTAAAGTTTTAAGAGCTAATCTTTTTTACTCTCAAAAATTGTAACTTTTTAAAAAATATAGATAATTAATTTTATGTATTACCAGTTTTTTTAAGAGATGTACTTTAACTATATATACATCTCAGTCAATAATTTAAAAATAATACGTCTTTATATTCAATTATATTTTTCGCTTTATCAATAAGTGAAGAGCTTTTAAGCAATGATGTCTTGAACGATAAAATAAGAGTCAAAATAAATTTTATATACAGTGTACTAATTTTTGTATTTTTTTAAAAGTAAAAATAAGTTAACCAATAAATCATAGCTATATCTTACTTTAATTTTCTATTTGTAATAAATAATAAAGATTTCTTTTACAAACTTTTCAACAATCCATAACGCGGAAATTTAAACAAAGTTCGTGGGGTTAATTTGAAACGATTATGTCCCTCTTTTAACAGGGTCTTTCGTCATAATAACAGGAGATTAGTCTTTCACAATGAGTTTTTTCTCTAAACGGAATATAACATGGCTCTAAATTTACATCAAACATTCACGCATGTAATAAATAAGTCAATTAATATGTACAATATATATATATATATACGTAAATTACAATATATATAACATCTGTAGGTACAAATTAAGCGAATTATAAAGCTTATGTAAAATAAATAAAAAGTTACTTATCATTATCGTTATTTTTAACCATTATCAATTTATTGGAGTTTAATCCAACGATTCTGATTTCTTGCTTCTAAATTCCGCGTCAGACTAGCAAACTTTTTATTTCATCCATCCATTTCACACGTGCTTCTAAGTATATAATTTTATAGACTTCTAGGATTCAATTTAAAACTTCAACTTTCTAAAGTCACTTCTAGCAATATGTAAAGCCAATTTAGTCTCTTAATTCTTTCAATGATATCAGTAATATTTGTTTTCTAATTCATGTATTTTTATTATCGATCTCTTCTTGTTATTTTTAACATATATATTTCCACAATTTGTTGAATAGTCTAAATTTTCAGCATTACTTTTCTGTTAAATATTCAAGTCTCACATCTGTAACTAAGAACTGATGAAGCACATTTATCAAAATCTTTTCAAAAACATAAGAATATATATTTTTAATATTAACTTATTACTCCATCCAAGTTTATTCTATGATTTATTTATTTCATTATGTTTTAAACTTTATTGATAATCTGATTAAAGTCTGCCTTGTAGTTTTAACTTCTTCTAATTCATGATTTATCATTCTTTATTTTCTTCTGAGAAAATCTATAAAACATTACTTTAGTCTTTTTAATATTCCACCTTTTCTGAAATTCAGAAGTATTATTTACAAAAACAAACATATTTGCAAAATCTGGATGACTGAAATAGTCTCTATTTAACTTTTACCTCTTAACTTCCCATTTTAATCCATAAAATACTTGTTGACTGTAAAAAATTTTGGAGGTATAGAATCACCCTGATATTTACCTTTCTCAATAATGATCTTCTTAGTATCATCATATAATTTTTATTGTTGCATTTTGATAAATAGTCTTTAAGATATGAAAACGTTCTGCATTTATATATTGATGACAAATGTTTTAATCACTGTAAAAATGCTTATTGGACCTTTCTATAACTAGATGTAATCTATTGAGCCAATAATTTCGATCGGCTCATATTATATTCTATGTGTCTATGTAAATATATGTATATACACATATTCATTAAGTAGAAAATAGAAAATAAAAGCTGTGTGTATAGAAAGTTTTTTTTTTTTTTTTTGGTATTATTTATTAGTTTTTTTATTGGGATTTTAAAAAAGCAAAATGGTAGATTAGTTATTTTTTTAATTGGATTGAGAGATTAAATTGAAAATGATAGAAAAAAATAAAAGTTTTTGGAAACAATTTCGTAATTAATTATTTTAATTTTCTAATCTGAAAGGAGGAAGAGAGAAAAGAACTGTAAATAATTCTATTGACGTGACTTCTGGTTAGCAAGGTGTTAAAAACAAAAAAAAAAATGAAAGGAATGCAATCACTGGCTGAGAACATGATCAAAGAAAAGGACAATGAAGAAAAGGACTATAAATAGAGAGAAAAACCTATTGTGGATTATTATGTTTTTTAAAAGAAAAAAAGAACTATTATATAAAAAAATGGAAATAAAAATGATCGAAGGCTAAACGAAACAGAATCCGTCCCCAGCCAGGGCAGTGACCTATTCCTAAATCTTCATTGAACCGTGAAAACACCTCAAGGAACATCAAACCACATAGAAGAAAGCAGAGCTAGCCATGGAACAAAATTAGTTGCTGAGAATCAATTCCCAAGAGATACGAAGAAATGCTTATGGACATGCACTGATCGATCAGGGTAACGGAAACTTTGTTTACTGATTGAACTATAGACATTAGTTAACTTTAAACCTACATTTAAGGATTGCATTTAACCATTAATGAACTATGAGATACGACAATAGAAAGGGATATTTTTTTATTAATAATGTTTATATTAATTAATTTGTTTAGTTAAAATACGTAAATTATTTGTATGTTTTAATTTTTCTTTATGAATGGTTTAGCTAAATTTTGACAATTTTCAAGACTATTGGAAGAGGTTAAGAAAAGATAATAATCCCATAAATGAATCCAAGAGAATATTATCAGAATAGAATGAAAAATGATTTAGAAAGCAAAATGAAAAGTATTAAAGTTGAAAAAATATTGAAAGAGAAGATAGGGATTTTATGTTATAACTTACTCCTAATAATAAGTCGCTTAGTCTCAATACCAGTCAAGATTTCTATTATTTGGACACTTATTTAAGTAAAAGCGCATGTTCCTTTGAGAACAAAATATATATTGCTCTTCGCCTTTGTTTGTTTTTTTTTTAATAAAAAAAAAGAGAAAGATTACATTAGTTATTTCAAGAGTAGAAAAAAAGAGGAAAGGAAGGTAGAGGGAAGTTATTAGTGATTGGTTTTGTTAATGGTCCTGAATAAAAGAAAAATAAATTATAATATAACGATTACAGATTTTCCAATATTTTAAACTCTTAGCGTACAATCATTCATATATAAAAAGTAGTAACACACTATTGTGTTAAAACAACTTTAACTCCAACTTGTTTTTCTAATTGGTTAGAATCAAAAGTTTGATGTAAATTAGTTGTAATTATCTTAGTAAATATTTGTATAAAATGATAAATGATCATTAGGTCAGTTGGTAGTCATCTGAATTCCAGGTACGGCCACCTAGATTGCATTGTTTATGTGTCAAAACACATAAAAGTGCTGTTTCTGCAGCCGGTCTTATGGCTAATACAATATTTAATATTGTATTAACCCATTTGGCAGGCTGCTTTACATGACATTGCACAAAAATATTATGGCTGCTTTGTGCTTCAAAACTATTTACGCGTATTTGTTCTATTCATAGCTGATTACCGTATCACTTGAGGGTGTTTTAATTTCAAGTCAGTACAACTTTTCAAATCTTCATAATAGAGTAATGTCATTTATATTTAAATAATGTTATTAATTACTAAATGTTAATATATAAAAAATTGGCAAAGGGTATGTTTGAACATGCTTCAACAAAGCTCACGTGCTAAGTCACGTTTCAGCGTGGAAAATATACGAGATGAAAAAAGGTCTGAGAAGAATGTGCAATTTTTCAACTTTTCAGAATTGCCAAGTACAGAAAGTGAGGGAGACTGTGTTCTTTTTTCAGGCACATAATGTCCTCCCAAATAGCAGACTTTTTTTTATTACAGCAATAAAATAATAAATAAGTTCAAAAAATCCAAAGTTTGTGTACTTTTTTTTTTATTTCATTAGAAATTGGCAAGTATTTGGATTATCTTTTTTGCAGTGGGGTTAAAATAAATGACTATTTTTGTTGACTTTTTGTTAATAATAACAAAAAACATAATTCAAACGAAATAAAATAGAAAGTGAGAAAAAGTTGTTGAAAAAAAAAAGAAATTATTGACTTGTTGTTTCAATTATTTTTCCGAGTGTGGGGGTGGGGTTTAAAAACAATTGTTTACCCCCAAAAAACACAAAACTTACTGTTGATTTAATGAGAAAAACAATTTGGTCAACTCCCTCCCCCAAAAAGGTTGAATAAATTCAAAACAATTCCCAAAGAATTGCATTATATTTTTTCAGCAGGGTTAAAACAAGTGGGGTTAAAATAAATGACTATTTTTGATGACTTTTTGTTAATAATAACAGTATGAAAGTGCCCAAAAAAGCTGTTTATTGTAGAAGCCAAAAAAAAAAAGGCTAGTTTAAACAAAATATAAATAGAAGTCAAAAGTGAAAAAAAGTTGTTTAAAAAAAAAGTTATTGACTTTTTGTTACAATTATTGATCCAAGGGTGGGGGTTTAGTTACTTTTGATTTAATAATAATGAGAAAAAACAATTTAGTCAACCAAAAAACAAAAAAGATAGAACAAAGTCGAAACAAATCCCAAATAATTGTACCATTATATTTTTTTGGCAGAGTTAAAACAAGTTTTTTTTTATCATGAAACAGTCCAAAGTTTTAAAATTCAGAAAAATAAACACAAAATTAAATTACCAAAATTTGATGAATAAAGAAAAATGTCAGGTTAAAAAAAAAAGACAACGAAAATGAATATAAAAATTTGTTTAATAAAAAAGAAATTATGTTATAAATGAAATAAAAATTTGTTTAATCAAAAAAAAAAGTTGTAGCAGCCCAGTAATGTTACATTTGATTGATTTTTGTATAGCATCATGGTGCTCGGATTTCAGATGATTACCAGTCAGTCATTAATTTTTATCATCTTTCTTAAATGTCAATCTTACCATTGTATTCTTTCAATCACTTGGTACATTTTTATTATTTTGACATTTGTTATATAACTTTGCTAATAATTTTTCTATTTCTACATCTGTTTTTTTTTTAAGATAGTGATTATAATTTCATCATTTCCTAGAGCTTTTCTTTTCTTCATAGATTTTATTTTATATCTCACTTCTGCATTTAAAATATTGGATAATTTAGAAGATATAATAACTGTAGGGTATACATTATTTAATTATTATTTATTTCTATATAATTCTTTATAGAATTATTCCATATAGTTTATGATGTTATCTTTTATTTTAATAATAATTTCATCTTTTCTTTTTATTGCAGAAACAACATTCCTTCCAATACCAATATGTTGGTTTACAATTCTCTTCTTTAGCTTTTCTTATCAATTCAAAATTATATATTTTATATTAGTATTAACTCTGTTTTATATCATTTTACAAAACTCTAGACATTCTTCTTCATGAATCATTTTTAAAAATTTTTATATTTCTTCCTGGACCCCCTCCCTCCATGCATTTATTTCACAAGTTAAATCTAAAAATCCCAATTTTGTTAGTATTGACACAGTTAATAAAAATGTAAAATTATATCATATTTTTAATTGACTGTTCACTTATAATTGATATATGCATAATTCTCTAGATATTTCTGCTATAAGTTAAAATATATATCCTTTATATATCTATCATATTTAGTATGTGTATATAATAATATATGAATAGATAAAAAATATGAAATATTTTTTTAATTGAAAAGCATTTGACATTTTGAAAGTTTTTACTTTAATTTAAAAAAATTGTTCTTGTAAAAAAAAGCTAAACAAAACTATATTATAAACAACTTTCTTATCACTTAAATGAAGCATGAAATCATAACAAATAAAGTCAATAATGAGAATTATTTAAAACATTCACCCATCACTATATATTTCTGCTATAAATTAATAATATACTCTTTATGTATATATCATATTTAGTAAGTGCACATAATAATATATGTGTATATAATTTATATGACTAAAAATATGAGATATTATTTTAAGTGAAAAGTGTTTGACAGTTTTTATTTTTATTTTAAAAAACTTAAATAAAGCTTGCAATTGTAACAAATAAAATAAATAGCAACATTATTTAAAACATCCCCCCACTCCTCCTATCCAAGAAACTAAATCACCTATTAAAAAAATTAATGTGTCCTATGACTTTCATAGAAATTTTTAAAATTGTACAAAATTTCAACAAGTTATATTGAACATAAGTCTATTAAATATCAATTTTAAAATGTTAAAAAAATGTTATTACATTGGAAAAAAAAATCTTTATACTACACTCTTGCAAAAGCCAGCCTTATTTAAAACATATAAAAGTTATAAGAAAAATTTTTAACTGTGATACATGAAATTGTTAAATATTTTTAATATTTTCACATTCTCTATTCCATATCTAAGAAATTAGATGATCTATTAAAAAGATAAGTGTTCTATGTGAATTATCCTGGTATTACTTAGTTATATACCAAATTTCAAGCAATTCTATTGAATTTAAATATATTAAACCTCAATTTTAAAATTTTATTCTAACTTGATAAAGATCAAAATTTACAAATAAACAAAATATATAAACAAACCAAATTTTCAGTTTCAATAAAAGCATTTCATTTGGAATATCAACTGTTAGTATTGATTTTCTTAATTGTTTTTGGTTTTCTAGATTTGTATTAACACATAGCTTATATCTCAGTAATTAATGGTCACTTCCTGTGTTGAATCTATTAAGAATATTATAGTCTTGAAATATATATTTTCTGTCAATCAAAATATAATCTAATTCTGAATTACATTCATTTAGATGATTCCATGTTTATTACTGTTTAGCACCCTTGTCAAAAAAGAAATTAGTTTTTTGTGGGAGTATTTTACAAACTTGTGGCTTCTCTTATTTCTATCATTATAACCAAATTTACTCACAGCACCTATTTTTCAGCCATTTAGCAATTGTGGCATTAAAGTTTCTCATGAAAAGGTTTAAAAGTGTGTAATAAAAGGCATTTTTCATATCCATGTAAAAATCCTTTGCTTTTTCATCACAATAAGAATTTGTTAGGGTATAGATTTGAATTATTTGCATTTGATATTTTCAATCTTCACAATATTATTCTTCCATTTTTTATTTATAATAAATCCCATTTCATTTGTGCTTTTAATAATTGTGGCTTTGTAGTAAAATACTCTTCACATTTTCTTTTAATTTCCCAAAGTCCAACAATGGTCCATTTATTATAGATAATTATTTTTCCAATTCGTGCAATCTTTCTTTACTTGAAAGTGATCTGAAATTGTAGTTACCTAAATAAATATTGTCATCATATGGCATCCTGAATCCAATTTCAGGAAATTCTTAGCACTCTTAGCCTTTATCTACAAACAACTATCTTGGCTGGTAACTTTACAGATATCTAAGATTAAGGACTGTAATTTAGTTTGTATGTTGTGATTGCATATATCACTTTCATACACATTCATCCTGCTTCAAAAAAACTCAATATTTCAGTTAAAAACTATCAACAAATTGACAAAAAAGAGCAGAATGTTAAACTCAGAAATAAGAAGCCAATAAACCCACTATGCTGAATGATGTATATTGGTAGGCAGTTCATTAATGTTTGTTCATTACATGAATAATCAACAACTAGAACATATACAGTGGATGTTAAAAATTCCATTCGGCTTGATAATTTTAAGTCCTATAAGTATAACCAAAGAGTCTCCTTTCAGTTAATAGAAAATCCCTTTCTGGAGCCAAGAGGTAGTGTGATCCATAATTATACTCTACACTATAGCAAAACTTAATTTAAAAAAAATCTCTCCCTTTATAGAGCTCTTTATATATATTCATGATTTTCTGTTAGCCAATCATTTTTGTACTGTGGAGCATCTTAATGACACAAGTTAATTAATAATACCAAAGTAATTCTAATCTTTGTTTATTAGACATTTTCCCATTCAGATTACTTTTAAAATATCATACTTTAATGATCTCCAATTCATTGTTATAAGCATATTTGGAATTTTCCAATCCTGTGAATGATCTCCATTTTAGGATTCTCCAGTTAATTTTCATATTCTAGTAATGCTTCATACAGTTGCATTTCCACTGGAAATAACTTTTCTACTTTGGCTGATAAATTTGGAAATACAACATCTTTAGAATTTACTGTATTTTTACTTTTAGACTCATGATCTGCTACCTATAACCATGTTTATTTTGTTAAATTTCCTTGATCCACATCATCTACTCTATATTTATTTATTCTTAAACTTTTTCTCATGTGCTTCTCATCAGAATCAATGGTCAGATTTTTCTTCCCATAATTAAATCAAGTGGATCATTTATGGTGCAAGAATATGTATATAGTTTTATATTCATTATTTGGCTTTGTTTTATTCATCATGGTTTTTAATTGTTGGCCAGCTACATCTATCAGGCCATTCAATTCTGGGTAATAGAGGAAGATAATAAGTGCGCTATACCCCATTCTTTTAGTGTCATTTAAAAATTATCTAATGTAATTGTGTATCCATTATTAATAACTAATACTTTTGGCAAACCATGAAATGAGATTTCACTGAATCCTTTCAATGTTTTTCAGAGTCCAATTTATAATATGCCCACTCAAAATATACATCAATTTTCACAAGAAACATTTGTCTTCTATAGAATCCAGTTTAATCATCATTGAGGAAACATGATTTTGAGTATTTATAATATAAACCTAAGGATGTGATGAAGAAGTGGTGATATTTCTCTACCATTTTAATTATATTACTTTACCCTTGATGATCATTCAGTGTTATATGTAGAGATTTGAACTCTTCTTCATATAATCAAATGCACAAACTTATTATTAAAGAATGTATGTTGTGAAATAAGTTACCAAATCCCAGAATAAAGAATATTTTAACACAATAATTTGACTAAAGTAAAGAATTAAAAAAGAAATGTAATATGAAACTGTATTAAATCCAATACACATATGTTAATATTATACATCAAATAAACAATTTTCTTATGCATATATCCTTTCTTCAAATTAAATAATTAATCAGCCTAAATACTATTTCTATACAACAACAAGTATCTTCCAAAGATGTATGCATAATTCAAAATACTATATAAAAGCAAAAATCTGATTTTGACCAATTATGCTAAATTAAACCATGATTCAAAATTAAATTTTCACAATTCAAAATATAAATAATTATTAAAAAGTTATCAATGAATTTATTCACTTGTCAAAAATCATATAAATAATGTTAATAAAAAGAAAACAGACTATTCTGACATAGACTAATTAGCTAGAGGGTCATCTTAAATTCATTATTCATAAATCTAAAAATCAATGGATAAGTTCCTACGCTACCCATCATTGCCAAGTCAGCAACAGCTGAATAAAAGAAGGGAACAATACCACTCTAAATCGTGATCTATTCTAACGTGTGTGTTATTATTAATAGTTAAATATACTTGGAAAAATATAAATGAAGTTTGAATTTTAAAAAAAAAAAAACTATTTAAACAATTTTGACTAGATGATGAACACAGTCCAACATATAATTTCAAACAAAATAATTATCACAAACTAAGCACTTTACAACATTGATTTATAAAACATATTTAACAATAGAAATATAGTTAATACTTTTATATCCATTAATATTGTAATCATTATAAACTTTATTTAAATATAATATTTTAAGAATGTCTCAGCAATTAGAGTTTCGTTAAAAAAAAAATTCAGAAAACTCTATGACTTTTTTATTTTACTTCAAAACATAATTATTTATTTTTACCTTTAATAAAGTATGTTAATTGAATTTCTCCAGATTTTTATGATGAAACAATAATTTATATAAATATCTGAGCCCATTAACTAATACATTTTCTTTTATAAAGTGCTGGTGTAGATTTTTTTATAGTATTTCATAGCTTTTATTAATTTGAAGTTAGCAAAATAAATCTCACCACTAACTTTCTGATTATGATATCTAATTTATTAACCTATCAATTTTGCTTTTTAATTCATTTAATCTGTATATCATATTTACTGCCTCTGTATTCTATGCGATTGTTAATTGTATATCAAATACAATGCTTTATCATTTTAATTCTTTTTTTACTATATGGTTTCATATTTCTTGATCTCTATACCATTTATTCATTTTTAATTTAGTCTAAGATGGTTAGTATTTTATTAACTAGTAAACCATGAAACAGGCTATCATTTCAATATATAAATATACTCACGTACTTCTTCAACATAAAAAGTATTTTATAGACAAGTTCAGTATATATTAGATTGCAACGAAAATTTTTTTATAAAATTTTAATTCCTTTTCTGGCAAAACCATACTATTTTTCAGAACCTTAAAGGTACTGATTTTCTTAAATTATATTATTTGAGATTTTTTTGTATATATAAATGGCATGTAAATTTATCAGTGGTAATACTATGGAATATAAATAATTAACGTACATAAATGTTGTGAGTGCATGTGGGGGTATATAGAAAGATTGACAGAAAAATAAAGAATTTATGTGGAATACTACCACAAGCTGAAAATATTTCCAGGTTTTCTTAATTGGATGATTAGCTAAGCTGATTGACTATTAATTGGATATCATATTTAAAATTTAATAAATGTTTTGAGTTTTTTTTTAATATGATCTCTTGCACATACTGGACAGATACACCAATCATTATACTATGAAGCTTTTTTTTTTTTTTTGAGTGTATATAGATACTTAATAAATAAAATTTCTTCATGAAAATACTAAACACAAAATAAATAATTAATATATTTATATCAAATATATATGCAAGGTGCCTTATAAGTTCAGCATCATAGAAAAACAATAAATAAATAAAAAATCAAAACAAAAGTTCTTATACACAGAAGCTCAATATGATTCCTATAATTTTCACATCACAATTTTAAGCAAAAATATTTTCTTAAACTTAACAATAAATCTGATCTCAAAACCTACTATTACTGGACTAGGAGTATGGATAAAATATGATAAACTTTACAGTAGTTATTTCTTAATTTTGATTTCTTTTAAGTACAATTAATGTATTTATCATTTGCAGCATAGGTATGCTACAATCCTTACAATAATTCTAACTAGACTTACTGGATACAGACTATATTTATAAAATCATACTATAATAATAATCCCAATAACTTTATTGATATAATGTGCATCTTTATTTGAAATATGTATTTATTCTCAAAATATAATACAATACATAATGAAAAGATCAACAATAATTTTATTTTTTCTATCTTGGTATTTTATGCTACATGAACTGATTGAAATGATTGGATGCCAGAAATAGATCTACCCAATTATGTTTTTTTTGTTTTGGTCTGTGTAAGATTTGTGATTTTAATTGCTTTGTTCACAGCTGAACTTAATTTGTCTTAGACTATATTTGTTTACTGCCAATGCTAATTTCTAGGAACATGTATAAATTATTTCTTTGTTTGAATGGCAGTTTATTTTACCTTTTTTCATTAATTTAAACTGTAGTCCTGCATTGTTTAATAAATAATGAAGAATGGACTAAAAAAAAGTAAAATCCAAAGGTCACATGATCTGAGCAGTAAACCGTTTGATCATTATTATTTAAGTAGCACGCAAAACTATGAGGGAGGGGGGTTATATTGGATATCACATATAATTTTTGCTTTGTAAATACTATATTATTTGTTTCATCACTTTTTTTGTTCATTTATTTTCCAGATTAATAAAAATAATGTATTCTTGTAATAAATTAGATTTTTTTTTACTACCAACTTTATTTTTGCTTTTATTTGCAGTTTGATATAGTGTTTTGTAAACATGGATTTAGCTACCTGCTTTAAAATTTGTGGAGAAACAACAGGTGAGTTTATTTCAAAGTATTCTGATTTTTAATTAAAATATTAAAATTTTTTGCAATCAGTATTGAGGATTTATCATAAAAAGAATGAATCTGTACTTATAAATGATAGTGTATTTTTAAAATTCACAATTAATTACTATAAGAATGGAATATTCAGTTAATCAAATTATATTTTGAGTTCAAAGCAAATCTTTTAAATCATTTTGGTAATGTTTTTTTTAAGAATTATATTAAAATATATTTAATATTATATTAAAATTCAAATGTTTTCTTGTTACTTTAAAAATTTTAAAGAAACAAAACAAAATTAGATCCATAAGATATACCTTGAAGTCATTAACTTTTTCAAAACATTTATACAAGAACAACTGACTTTATTTTTGCACTTTCAATTCTTTAGTCTTCCTGAACTAATGATTTTGATGGATTAAATAAACATGTAGTTATACTTCTATAATACATCTCCTACCCCTTATGAGTCTTCTAGATTTGCTGCTTCAAATTTAAATAAATATTAAATATCTACTCTTTCTTATTGCATTGCCAAATGTATATCATATAATACTAAATCCTTCATGCACTTTACTACTGTTACACAATGCTTTATTTACCACCCTCTTTTATAGTTTACAGTTTCGATTGCCCCAGAAATCTTCTTCAGAACTTTTATAACTCCTAACTTCAACTGCTAAATTCAATGCAGTTTAAGTTAGGAGATATAAAAGTTCTGAAGAAGATAGCTGAAGCAATCAAAACTATAAACTGTATAGAATGTGGTAAATAAAGCATTGTGTAACAGTAGTAAAGTCCATGGATGATTTAGTATTAAATGGTAAGTATTAAATAACTATTATCTGCAATATCTTGTTATTTTTTACACCTGCTTATAGTTTTAGATATATATATATATACTAAAATGATCTGTATAGTAAATATATGTATACTTTGATATATATATATAATATTATGAAAAATTGTATATTCAAGAAAATTTGAACAAATGTGTAAACATGGTTAATTAAAGATCCAAGTCAATTAGGAGAGAAATGGTCTTTGTTAGATTATTGGAAACTTTAAAGTTATAATTTAAAACATTTTTTAAGATTGTTTTGTAAATATATATATTTTTAAAAAAGGATTGTAATAAGTTTAATCAGTATGTATTTTACGAATTATATTTATTGTAATGTAATTTAAATAATGTCTATTGGATGGAGTTGCCATAGAATAGCTTGGTCATGTGATTTTGTAAAAAGAAACATCTTGATAAGATCCCAACAAGGAATGAAAGCTGAATTGGTGTATTAAATAACTTTTATTTATTTATTAATAGTGAGTTATCTGTTTCAATTTTGTTTTAAAGTGATTATTTTTAATTTTATATATAAAATGCAACATTATGGACAAATTTTAATATTAAAATTTGATCATTAGAGTACTCTGGTACAGAGTATGCTGTTAAATGGGATAAAAACATAGACACTATCCAAAAAAAAAAATGTGAACAGAGATTATTGTCAACAAAGTGATTATTGGAGGTCACTAGAAGATAATGACTGAAAAAAAAAGGAACAAATAAAAAGAAAATAGAAGTCATGGAATTGGGAAAAAAGTATAATAATAGAAAGAAAAATAAGATGGTATAATTAAGTTAGAAAAATGAATAAGAACTCAATACCAATATGATGATTGATTGGAAAATGGAACCAAGGAATAGAGGAAAACTAAGGAAATGAAGTGAAAAAAGACCCGATGAACAGCCTGGGATAAATATCTTACTATATGTTTAACACCTAATAAAGTAAATGTAGTCTTTTGTAATCATTGAAAAGTTAAAAACAAATAAATAATTTTTAATGAAATGTTACTTTTTTGTCAATTTATGATAAAAAAAAGAGTTTTTAAATAACTGCTGTAATTAAACTTCTTTTAAGCATAGAAAAAAAGTTAAGAATTTTTAATCGTTATTATTAATAACGTATTAATGACAAAATAGAAAGCAATGAAAATGTGAAATCAGACTTTGTGTAGACACATTTCGTCGATTCATCAATTTACTATGAGATACAAAAACTGGACACCCACTTCACCAAATGACTATGAAGAAGTTGACACCCATCTACTCATATATGATTGTCCGTACAGTATGCATTTTCTTACTACAAAAATTGCCTAAAATAACAGATTATCTAGCAGGATTTTTCCCCATGTGCAAGTTTATCCAAAAAATTGAAACCTTATGCAGAAAACTTTGCTGGGGAGGCAGGACTCCCATCATCAGCTTCAACATATTATAAAAACCCAAACTTTTTAATGGCCTTAGCCTTTACTCACTGAAGATTTTTTTACCTCCAACGAACTCATATACTATTCAAGATTTTTAAGGACAATCCCGATATGGAGTGCCCCTTCTCCAAGGAAAAGATAGAGCCTACCGATCGACCTCCACCAAGATTAAGAAGTATTTGGCTACAAAAGCAAGTTACAGTTATTTTTCAAAACTTCCAGTCGCCGGGTTCCCTTTTTCAGGGGAAATTATCATATTGGGAAGTTTATCGATTAATGTTTCCCAGAAAAACTAAATCCGCTAATATACTTCCAATAGAAATTGCTCCATTTTCCAAACTAACAAAATTCATCAAACTGAGTCCCAAATTTGTTGATTTTTTAATAAAAGTCATCCTTGGAGCACTCCCCACTGGGGCCTTTCTACACTACCAAAGAGGTTACAACATCAATGCCCTTTATCCCCTATGTAACAAATGGGAAGAGTCAATTGGCCACATTCTGGATCAATGTGATTCGTGGACTTATCTCCATAATATAGTGTTAGACTGGATAAATGGCAATGACCCAGCTAACATTTCTCTTAATGCAGCAATTAAAAAGGGTCAATTTGGAACTATAAGACTGACCATGTTCATTAACTTCACAATTTGGACTGCCAGATGTAGCATGATATTTGATCATGGCTGTGATAACTTGATGATTAATCGATTCTTCAAATTCCTCTACAAGATTAAAGAGAAGGATAAATGAACTTGTCAGCCTTGGCTAATTGATCAAACCTGGAGCCAGATGAGGCTACAGTCCTAATTCATATATTTCTTAGGCCTAACAATGGAATTTCGAAACCTTATACATAGATTTGACTTACGTTATATTCCTAACTAATTAAGCTCATGACACATTGCCTTAAGCCATTAATATAATCTTTGATTTTATTTAGATTTAGTTATATTTCATTCATACTTGTATTAATTAACCATCATGAGTTTCTTATGCTACTCTTAAGACTAAATTATTGTTTTAATACAACGTTTGATATTTCTATATACATGGCCTGCATACCACATTTATATGTATACATAGTTTTATCCTATCATTGATTGCTTTTGTATCCACTCTAATGTGTAAATAAAGTTTTGATTTTGAAAGTAAAAAAAAGTCTTCCTTCTTAATAACACTTTTATGATTTTATTATCTCTGTTTTTAAACAATGCCCCATTTTCTCCTTATATATTCTCTTTCTCTGCCTGGGATTGTGAGTTTTCTTAATGGCTTTCATTTGTTTCTGTTTTTTATTTTACACCTTAAAATATATAGTCATTCAAATGTACCAAAATGTAACTCTTTTGACCAATTATTACATTAGATTAAGAAATATGGGACTTACATAATTTTAATAATAATCTCCCATTGTATGAAGTACATTTCACTCCTATTGCTTAATTGATTATGCTCTTTCTTTAATAAAATATTTCCCTCTTAAACTCAAAAATGATTTTGATAATTTTTGTTTTTAAACCACAATTATTAATTTATCATTAAGTCATATGAACATTGTAAATATAATGGAAGATTTATTAAAACACTTATTTTTAGCATAATTAAAAATTGTCAATGATCTATGGTATAAAATGAAATAAATCAGGTATTTTAAAGTAATCAGTAATTTGGAAAAAATTTATTTATGCATAAATAAGTCCAAGATTTGGCAAAGATGTTATGTATAAAGTAAATATTGCAGAATTTGCCTGAAGATATGTGATGATGATATATTAGATGTGATAATATATTAGATTATTTCCATCATCTATCTTTAGATGTTGAATATGTAGAAAATTTTAAACTTTATTTAAACTTTTCAAATATAAACAACTGTTAGTAATAACACACAAATAGACAGCACAGGTTAGTAAATTATGCAAAGTTTCAAGTAGTATTATTCTCTACTCTTTTTCATGTGTTGCTAACTTGACTACCAGATATTAGATAGGAATTGAACTTACACCTTTAGATTCTTGGAATATCTCATTTTTAAGGCAACAATTTAACCAACTGAGCTCGTAAGGGCAGTATTGGCAATTAAAGGCAAAGCATGTTAAAATCTATTAAGAGCAAATCCAGACCATTTAATTGTGACACTTTATTTAGCTGCTTACTGCTGCAGATTATTTTTAAGTAAAACAGATTGTATAAATTAAAAAAGGACTATAATAGGACAGGAAAAGTAATATGCACTATATGTTACAGTCAAATATTGTAAGCACAAATAAGCTATTATTTATTATGAATAAAAATGGAAGAACAATAATATGGAGATTTGGGGTATAACTTAATGAAAGATACTAAATATATTTATGTTTAGCTAGTTCTCAGTGTTATGGAGAAATTAAAAAATTTTATATAGACATCCCAAATTTTTTTCAACACAGCAATATACATTTTGAAGTTGTTATTTGATAGTTTTTCAAATAGTGTTTCAGAGCTTCAGAAAATATCACACGATTTATTTGATGAAAGCAAAAAAAAGGGTACTGTTTTATTAGCATGTTGAAACCACTTAATGGCATTGATCCCATCCAAAAGCACATAAATATGCCATTTTGGCCACAGTCAAACCAAATAGCCACAACATTTTTCAGTTGTAATTAATGGCTTGCTTTTGCACAGTTTGTGTGAATATACACAATACTATTTTTTAGTAATGTTAACACTTCACTACAATACCATTTCATGGTGGGTGGATTTATAGTTTGCAGAACTATTGCAATCTACATTCAAAAGTAACTATGGTACAACTTACCTAACGTAGAATTAAAAAGTAATAATTCTATGCCTATTACCCTGCTTCCAAATCCAACATGTATGGTGCAAATAATTAGAAAAGGTTACGGGAAACCACAATTTCACTGTTCTCCCAAAAAAAGTCACAGTTCATGGCAACACCTACAAGAATTAAAATGTCTGACTGTAAAATTTCTCATAGTTATATCCTGAGACAAAAAGAAATTGTAAAAAGAATACATTTCTTAACTGTAAAAAAAAAACAATCGAGTTGGAAAATTATTAATCATTATTAATAGGTGTGCCATTAATGTTATCCACCATACCTTAGTCACATATTCTTTCAAAGATAGCTATTGGAATAAATAAAAGATAATTTAATTTTTCAAAAATGACCTCCCCCCCCCCCAAAAAAAAAGTCAAATATAGTTCAGTAATAATTAAAGCATTCTCATTTCTTCCATCATGATTTGCCAAGCTACGATAGTAGATTTTTTAAAGTTTTCAGGGAGAGAGGGGGGGTTTCTCAGCACTGGCATACATGGGGAATTCTACTAGAATAGAATATTTGTAATAATGTCTGTTAATTAATAAGTTTTAATTCTTGTGGATGTGATTGCAGGACTAAGATGAAATTTGTAGGCACTTGTTAAAGGTTTCAATTTATCATCTTAAAATTGTTAATCAAATAAATTTGACAGTAATTTATTAAGGAAATCAATAAATTACATTAACCTGTATGATAAAATGTCTGAGTGTAAAAAATTTATCATAGTTATATCCAAAGACAAAAAGAAATTGTAAAAAGAATTACAGTAATTTATTAAGGAAAATAAATGAATTACGTTAACCCATACGATTTTTCTTCTTATTATTATTTCACAAATAATATGGTGTGCCTGGTAACATTATATTTATGTGCGTTTTCATAGAAACAATGCCACCAAGTGGTTTCAACATGCTAATAGAACAATACCAAAAAAAAGGAAGGAAGATAAAAAGCTAAAAATTAAAACAAACACAAAAATAATGTTCAATGGTTTTCATAGAAAAATAAAAAATAAAAATTTATAATTATGAATTAGAAGTTAACAATTACAAATACATTAGTCAGATTATTAGTACAGATGAAAATACAGTGGATGAAATTAATCATAAAATCAAATCTGAATAGAGTACTTTTTGACATAAATAACAATATTAAAAGAAATATGCGTACATGCTTAAAAAAAAGAAAGTTTTAAAATAAACGTGTTTTATCAGATCTAACATATAAATCTAAAATTTGTACATTTTTTAAAAAAACAGTGCAGAGACCCAGACCATATAGTGAAATATGAAAAGGTGTATATTGGGAATAACAAAAAGAAACTGATGAGAGAATAATAGGTATCATTTGCATTATAGAAAGAATTAAGAGATCAAATGAAACTGGTCTGGACATACAACTAGAAGAGATGATAATAGATGAAAAGTTGAAGTATTAAACTACATCCCAAGAGATTATAAAAGATCTAGAAAGAGATTATATGATATAACATGGATGACATAAAAAGGGTGAGGAGACTTTTTAAAAATGATATGAAAAAGCTCATTTAAACTTGGAAACCTTCAGTAAATTAATGAGAAAACTATTATGCTACTTATTAACATATTATTTTAATTTTCTTCCATTCTAATAAATAAAAATAATAATGTTTCAAAGATGCTCTAAAGAGTGAATATTTTTAAAGCAAATAACTTGCTTGTTTGGTTGAAAAAATCCACAACCTGAAGAAGACACTGAATGTTAAACAATTTAATTAATAATGGTAAGATATTTTGTCTCATTCTTATAGCTACAAATTATTGCATATCTTATATATATATATATATTGTAACAGACCGATGACCCACCCTCAACCATTTACTTAAATCCATTCCACGGTATATACTGAATCAAGAATCTGGCCGTCCATGGAAAATTGGAAAGATCCTGCAACACTACAGCCAAAATAGATCTTTTACTACCATTCAACCCGCATTCATTTGGTAATATATACAAGATACACCCAATTTTCATGTTAATCCATTAGATTCCCAGAATTTAAACCCAGTCGTAATCTGAGTAGTTACTTTGTTCAGGTATAATTTATAAGTATATATCTAGCCAATGTGGGCAATGACTTGACATTATGGTTCATATATTACACTTATTAAGTACCTATTACCTGTATGTTTCCATATCAAAAGATATGTAAATTCAGTGATGTATTATCAACAAATTACATACAACCCGTGATGTATGATCAATTTAAATTAATAAATTTATTTTAACTTAATATAACACATTTAAATATATAAATATACACTTTTAAAACACCATAAATATGATTCCTACCACTTCCACATAATCTCATCCAAAAAAATAAAAAATACATAAAATAATAATATCATCAACTATGTGTCATTCTTGGTATGCATCGGCATCTACCTTTCATGCCATCATATAAAAAGAAATAGTTTACAATCATTAATACTATCTAAATAAATGACATTGTTTTCATCCCTTTCTTTTTTTAAAGAAAAATAAAAAAATAAATATGATATCATCATATTAATATACAAATTATTATTTTGTAAATATAGTTGAATTAATGGGTTCGTTTGTGACTATTATGAGTTATGAGAACTGGAATTGCCATCAATTGATTAAATTAATTATATGTACTTATAAGTAATGGTTAGTATGCAACTTGTTAATAAGTAGTTAATATGGATTTGATTAATAATTAACTTTGTTACTAAATGTTATGTCTTTAATGGGTCAAAGAGTAAGTCTTACCTTCCTATATACTCATTTCATCATAGTCCAGTCCTTCTTTCTCTTCTAACAGAACCATTTATGGTTTTTTTTATTTCAAAAATACATTTTACATCATGAAATGCATACATTTAAATTCTATCAGTACTTCCAGCTCAAAAGAAAAAAAAATCAATATGGAAGTAAAAAAAATAAAGGAGAGAAAACCTTACAAAATTTATAACATCAGCATGTCAACCACAACAAACAAACTGTTACATATCAACATAAATTTATGAATGATTCTGTAAACATCTTGATCAACATGAATATCTTCTTTTGAATGGAAAAAAAATCATTAAAAAAAATCATTATAAATTGGGAATTTTCAGCATCTCTTATACTTTTTTCATTTTTTAAATTAGTGCCTTCAACGATTTATCCATCTCCCACAAGCACTGACCAAGTAGTTTGGATAATCCTTGATTTGGTAACTTTCACAATTGATCTGTAAAACTTCACACAATATTTGGTAGCCATTGTATACTTATATATGTGGTGGTAAAAATTCACACCTATAAATCGTGTTCATCGCCCTCTTCAAAAATCATCTGAGTTGCCTTGACCTTTCACAATGATTTTTAGCACAGCTGCATCATTCTTACACTATATATATATAATTTTTTTTTCTATATCAGCAGTGAGCACATTATAGCTATATAATAAACAAAACACGATTAAAGTCAATTTTTTTTTTGATAATAAACATTATTAAGTCTAAATTTTCAACAGTCCTAGAATTATCAAATGCTTGATTACGTGAATAAATATCTTTTCACATGTCTTATAATGAATAGTTCAATAAACTTATAAATAAAAAAAAAAATCTTGGTGCATATTATGCTTCAATCAATAGATTATAATTTATTTATTTCTTTAATTTCCATAGTTCATGTAAAAGTTCAATTCCAATGGAAGCATAGTAATATTCCTTTGTTTCAGTTTTATTTTTTTTCTTTCTACATGTATATATCAAATTAAACAACTTACAGTTTTATGCATCCTTGCGTGTCCAATTATTCTTTCTTTAAAATGTTGAGAAACGTTTTTACCAAAATATAATTTTCAAATTATCTGACTTGTTGTCATTAATGAATAAAGAAACAAGAATCTCTTGTATAACTTTTTCTATACATGTTTTTAATTTTTCCAGCCATTAGAGAAAAAAATAGTTGTTGTTGTCATGGTTACTGCATATGTTCTATCAGGTTTTCTCTCCCCTTCGCATTACAACACTAAATTATAAAATTGTTTTTTTAAAGTTTTTTTTTACAAAACTTTCTCAATTGTTTGAACAATATTGTTTTGTCAAAAATTATTTTTAAAATATTAATCAAATGAAATTTAGTAACAAATTTATGATTTTTTTTCTAGCATCTTCAGTTCATTAAACTACAATATAATTTTATTCATACCATTATATATCATCAACTTAAACTGTTCAATAGATGTATTAGCTTTTAGAGATCAACACATCCACGTATATATTTATGTTCAATGCATTTAATGGTAAGGATAGGGATGAGACCTATAGCGATCCTTACAATTCCCCCAATCCAAAAGGTTAAAAGTTTAATCCTTTTAAACTTTTGACATTTACTAGAAATAAAAAAAAATATTTATATTCAATGTCCCATCACCATAGAGGGTTATTTTCTTTTTCATATAATAAAATATTATCTGTAATTATCTATCTCTTTCTTCCTGTCAGTCAGTTTGCTAAATTACAATTTTATGTCTGTATGAAATTTGACCTCTTTTAATACTCCTACTCAATAATTCATTTTACTTTCACCATTTAATTCCTACTTAAATAGTACTGTCTATCATATAATTGTATTATGATGGAGTGAAACAGAATCTGACCGATTCCATACTCTTATTTAGGCAGCATGAAAACTTGTCTTGTCGGCTTCTTGTCCTGCTCCACAGAGTTACAAGACCCTAGAATAACCACACAGAATATGGAGTGTCCATATGCATACATAGTAAGATACACCCTCATATCTCAGTCAGTTCTGTAAGCAGCCAATACATGCTCAATTATGCAGTCGGATGTACTCTCACCACAAAATGCCTTTTCCATTTTCACCAGTTTCAATGTAGTCTTCTTTCGAACAACACATAAATGGAAATTATGAGTGCACTCTAAAATTCACTTTCCACGCCTTTTCATACCCAACCCACACTAATTTCCTCTATGTTTCCCTTCTAACTAAAAACATGGTTTCAGACTTATAGGATTGTAAGTTCCTTTTATTTCTCCATTGATATTTAACCAAAATGCATTAGAGTTCGCTTGTTTAACAATAACAAATGGACCATCATATTTAGATAATATGCAATTTACCTCTGAAAGACCATACCTTGTGGGTAATGTCATTTCTAAAGTATCCTCATTTATTTTTATAATCCTATTTGAGAAATCAACAATACAAGAGTTCATGTGCAAGAAGTCTGCTTCTAATATTACATCATGAATTAATGCATTTAGTATCAAGAAAACATGATAGAGTGTAGTTTGGTTAAACCTGATCTCTACCCAGATCTGTTTTTGTTCCAACTTTGCCTTCCTACTATTGGCCATTGTCACTTGCATAGACTTTAAAGGTAACATCTTAATGGATGGATTTTTACTCAATATCCTTTTATAAAAATAATCAGAAACTATCAAAATTTGACTACCTGAGTCCAATAGCGCTTTAACTGGCAAATTTTCACACAGCACCTCTATCATAGGGCAACTTTGTTGAGCATAATTTGGCACTCCATCGTCACATGAATCTGTCATATTGGCGATCTCCCACCTTGTCAAAAGTCTTTTGTTTCTCAGAGTATATATGGTTTCTTGAGGTGAAAAACTAGGCCTCAAGTACCTCTTTAGTTTGTTTTGTTTTTTAAATCTGGGGTGCAAACTTACTGCATCCTGGTTTTGGAGAGCCTCCTGAACTCGGTGATGAGTCTCTTGTGGCTTTGCTCTTGTTTGGTTGTGTGCACTTTGAATACCATATCTGTGAGGCAGTGGTTGGCAGTATCCTCTCCTTTTGAGGATTTATATAAGTGTTATCCTTCCTTTTCCGATAGAAGATAGCATTAACTGAAGCCTCATCCTTTCTTTTTTCCTGATCTCGTGTAGATAAATTGGTATTGTTTAGATCTATACTAGCCAAAAGTTCAGCAACCTGCTCTATGTTTCTTGCACTAGTACATAGGAGGGATTGCTCTATATGCAAAGGCAAGTTTCTCTTGACTATCCGAATGATCTCCAATTCTGTAAGGTGATATGTATCCAGTGTGTGTAATCTGGTAACCTGTCATCGAAAAAACTTCACAAATGTTTCCCCAGGCATCGACTTGTACCTTGCCTGGAGTATATGGTATAGAATGGCTTCTTGTCTATCCCGATTCCAGAAATTATGCACCAATAAAGTTCGATATTCCTCAAATGTGGATGGGGTTTGATACAGTGATTCCCATCACATTAATGCCTCACCCTGGAGGTGACTATAGGCAATAATAACTCTTTCAGCTTCCAACAAACCTCTGTTAACTGAAAAATATAATTCTAAACTTCGAAGATGTTCTGTGGGTGCTTCATTCTAAAAGCCCCTAAACACTTTAAGTTTCATGAACTGGTTTATCGCATTTATCTGTGAAATGATCCCTTGAGTTTGATTCATTTCTTGAGAATCCCTATGGTTCTTCATTTGATAGGGTTCATCAACCATCCACTGATCATAGGCTTGTTTCTCAGTCAGGCACAGGTAAAGCAAATTCGTCTCCTCTACCTCAGCAAATGTTTTAGAAGTAACTATGCTCTCCCCATACTGATTTTGAGTTTCTAGATCATGCCTTGAGGTTTAACTCATGAGGTTTAACTCATGAGACCTCTATTTCAACACCCATCAATTCCTTCATTTCCTTTCAAAGCTTGCCTAGCTGACTTTACATTCAACTGGCACATCTGGATGTCCCCAGATTGTGATTTACGTTGTAAGACCTCATTTAGGGAATTCAATCTCTCATGTGTTTCATTGGTAGATTCAATTAACTTCTGAAGGGTGGTCTTCCCAATCATTGTGTCAGTTTCCATGGAAGTTACCTTATCTTCCAACTGAGCTAAACAATGGGTAAGAGATCCAAGAGTCTCTTCACAGCCTTTGTTTTCAACATTGTAGGTCACAGAAATATTGTTCAACTATGCTTTGACCATCTCAAGCTCAGCTTGTAATTCTTTCCTAAAAGTGTTCTGCTTACTCCACACCTCTTTATTCATGACCTCTTGTGTCAAACTTGTTTGATCTCTCATTTGATATGAACAGTAATTTGTTCAGCAAATTTGTTGATATGCTCTTGACACTTAGTACTTTCTTCTTCAATCCTGTGCCTTACTTCATCATTATCAGTTCACATTTTCCCCACATCCTGAAGCAACTGTCCTACTCTTTTGGATAGTCGGGTGTCAACTTCCTGAATCCTCACCTCCAATTTCTCTTCAATTTCGATGAATCCTTTCCTCATGTCTTCTTGGAATTAAGATATATTCCCTTTTAAACCTACCTCAACTTGGTTGACATCAGCTCTTATTGCCATGTTATCCAACCTATTATTTAAATCTCCTTTGAGATCATGAATTCATCTATACATCTCATTTCCCATATTGGTAATATTTGACTCCAATATTTGACTGCAACTTAGACTCTAATCTTGATTCCATGTTGGCCATATTTGTTTCAAGAGCAGTCATCTTCAGCATCCTCTCCAGAAGAATTTGTAATGTGATGGATTTGCTTTCACTATATGGCATCAACTAATCCCCTAACATAGGAATCGTCTTTTGGCAAGGAGTCTCTGGGATTTAAATCATTGTTTGGTCCTCCTCTAATGATTAAATATGTTGCTGCGTCTCTTCTGTAGGTTCCTTAAATGCTTGTTGGCACACCAACCTTTCTTCTATACTTGTGTCTGTATCTAAGTTTTCACTTTTTTGATTTACTTGTGTTTCATCAACTCTTTCATCCATCTTTAAAAGGGTCTGGCCACTTCTTAATATCATGAAGACAGATATGTCAATATATCGTTATGAGACAGAATATTCCCTCATTTATTGCTTTTATAAAATAACTATATTTTTTTACAATATGGATATTCGTTGTGCGGTCTCAGCTCCCCTTTGATTCTCTGAAGACGATGAAATGAAACCAAAAAAAAAAATTTTAAACTACCATCACTTGCACACTTACTCAGTCCCAATCTACTTCTAACTACAAATCAGTTCAACTATCATGATTAAGATACCCATGTCTAATCACTATACATACAATTTTTTTATATCACTACTTCACAATCTATAACATTGATGTTAATTCTCTGATTGCTCACATTTGTTTAATAACTAGATTTCCTTTTAATATATATATGGGCTAAATACTTGTTCAGGCCCCAAAATGTTGCGCACCAAAAATGTAATGGACCGATGACCCACCCTCAACCATTTACTTAAATCCATTCCACGGTATATACTGAATCAAGAAGCTGGCCATCCATGGAAAATTGGAAAGATCCTGCAACACTACAGCCAAAATAGATCTTTTACTACCATTCAACCTGCATTCATTTGGTAATATATACAGGATCCACCCAATTTTCATGTTAATCAATTAGATTCCCAGAATTCAAACCCAGTCATAATCTGAGTAGTTACTCTGTTCAGGTATAAATTATAAGTATATATCTAGCCAATGTGGGCAATATTACACTTATTAAGTACCTATTATCTGTATGTTTCCATATCAAGAGATACGTAAATTCAGTGATGTATTATCAACAAATTACATACAACCCGTCATGTATGATCAATTTAAATTAATAAATTTATTTTAACTTAATATAACACATTTAAATATAAATATACACTTTTAAAACACCATAAATATTATTCCTACCCACTTCCACATAATCTCATCCAAATAATATATATATATATTGTAATGATATATAAATATGTCGTTACATTTATTTAAAATAAAAACTTAAAAGTTCGCAAATAAAAGAAAAAAACTAAACGCTAAAATTAAAATGTTTGTTAAACATATATATATTCGAACAGATGCTAAACTTTAAAAATATTTTTTCATAAACAAAAAAAAAAAAGTATTTGAACGTATTTTTTTTAATAAAAAAATACCAGATTGAAATATAAAAATATTTTAATAAAAAAATAACGTAAGTTAAAGTAAAAACAGGTATTAATTAATTCCTGTAATCTGTAAATGGAAATGATTGTTTATTAATTATCTAAAAGCTGTGTAATTAAAAAGTCAGATGAAAAGTTAGATAAGAGAAGAAAGAAATTTTAGCTTGACCAATGGAAGCACTAAGCCTTGGCTCAGACCCTAACGAAAGTGATAGACTAGTGACGTTTTGTTCATTGAATCCTTGTGGATAATATAAAAAGGGAAATACAGTTTTTTTCGGACAGTTCCAGCGTTGTGTGTTTGAGAGATGTGGTATGACGCACATACCACACTCTATATAAAAAAAAATGAAAAGACTGTGATACCTTGAACCAGCTATTGCCATCTCCAGAACATTACGTTCCAACGGAGGCATCGCGGGAATTGAAAGCAGAGGCCTGGACTCTTCTACCATAAGCTATATGAAATGAACAATTGTTAAAATCAATTAAGAACTTTCGTCAAGTTTTACAAATTGATAAACAAGCCAACTGAAATGTTAAAACGGACTCTTATCTGATTTTTGTAAGTTTTTAAATCAAATTAATAATGTTTAATTTTATATGTTTTCCGATTGATAAACATCATTTCCATTTTTTTTCCTTATTGTAAAGATTATTTAAATGTATGAAATTTAAGTTGTTTATAGACACTTGCATGGATTCGTTGGCGGTTAATTATATTTTGGTTTTCATATTTGATCAAAATATATAGACATTCGATAAATAATGATACCTTACGGTGAGTATCTAAAATGTATTTATTCGGATGTCTTTTAAGTTATTGGAGACAACGCAAGTATCTTATGGTGAATACTATTGGGTTACTTATAAGTTTCCCTCTGCGATTGTCGGTATCAATAATTTTGTATTTTGATCGTTTATGTTTATTTTGAAATGTTTTTGACCGTGGAATCTATGTAATCGATCTATACCCAACATTTTTAAACATATCTGTGTGAACATATTTAAATGTTAAAATTAAGTCGGGCATGAATGGCTATATAGTTTTGTAAAGTTGTATTAAGGGAGGGTAATCTTAGGTTATTCATTTCGTAGTTGAATTGGTTCAATGGATTGGATATATTTGTGTAATTAGTAGATGTAGTATGAGGTCTGCTATGGGCAGGATTATAGATATACGCCACACACCCTCTGTTTGCCTATGGATGGGTTTGTAAGTCGGCAGAAGACTGCAGTCCATTCCTATGGAGTTTTTTGTTTATTGTTCTACTTGCCAACAGATGTCACATTCCTGTTGGTGGAGAGTCAATGTCTTCTCTATTTCTACTTATTGTTCAGATGTACATTCCTGACAATATAGTATTTTGTGTTGTCGTATCATGCTACATTGAATACATGAATGTATCAGATGGATTGGCGCCAATTTGGTTGCGAAATTTGTTACCTAAGGTTAAATCAGGGAAGAATATTTTCTTTTCAAATGCAGATCTATGTAGTCTATTCATACTTGACTATCTAAATAATAATTAAACTCATTGAAACTTAGTTAAATGTAAAATTAAAAGTTAATATAAAAATCTAAAATGTTAAACTTATTCCTCAAAATTTAAATATTATTTTATATGTGCGTAAATAAATATTTTTATATGTTAATTTCTGGCAGTGGCTTTTATTCTTTGATATTTAAGATATAAATTAAGATATAGATTTTTATCTCTGCGTCTCCACTGAGCTAGTGACTTGGGCTAACGATCGGAATATTTAAATAAAGTGGAATCTTAACAGCGCGTATCTGCCTACTTTATAAATTTTTCTAGGCTCAAATGCCTAGATGGCACCCTTGTAGTGCAGATATTGTTTTTGTGGTTAGATTCGATTCACTTTCATTCCGATTGGTACAATATATATATATATTGTAACGAGCACAGACGTTCGTTACATTGTTTTTTTTTATATTTATTAAACATGAAAGTAAATTAAAAGTTCGCATTTAAAAATTTTCTTTAAGAATTAAAAATTGAAACTAAATATCATCTTAAACTCATATATATTAAATCGCACAGATAAAAAAAATTATTAAAATAAAACTATTAAAAATAGAAAAGGTATTTTAAAAACAAAAGCTTAAAAAGATTTAGAGATAAAAATATATCTTTAATCTTGAAAAACACAGAAATTAATCAGAAAGGGAAATGATTGTTAATTAGTTAAATGTAAACCAGCCTTGGGCATTTAAATGTAAAAACATCGGTCAGATAGGAAAATAATAGAAACAAATAGCCAATAAAAGAAATCCATCGGGAAATCGGACCTCAGCAAAAGGATCATCACATCGATGACATAATGCCAAGTCAATTCTTCGAATATGTATAAAAGGAAAATTTGGAAATTATTAATTAGTGATTGGTAATTGATTATTACGATGTGACTATATGTATTAGTACGGAGTTGGAGGTGAAGGGATTGACAGACACCCTGTCAATTCTTTCAGCTGTTAAAGAAAAGAGAAATGAACGATCGTTTCTTACATTGAGGACCAACTGAACTAAAAAACCTCCGAATGAATAAATAAAACAACGGCTAAATGGATACCAATCTTTTGAGGATGGCGTGGAAATTCACGTTCATGGCAAGTAATGGATAAAGATGAACTGTTGTAAACCATAAGAACTTTATAAATAATGAACATTAAATTAAAACTTTCCATATTTAAATGATTGCAATATTATCCTATCTGACCAACGTTATTTATTAATTAGTTATAATTTTATTTAATGTAATTATTTTGTAAAATCATTTCCATTTATTTATTTTTTGTTCTTTAAGTTTTATTATGGTTTCTGTTTTCCGTTAAGTTAAATGATATAAATGTTAAACTTAAGTCGGGCGTGAATGGCTGTATAGATTTGTAAAGTTATATTAGGGGAGGGTAATCTTAGGTTATTTATGTTGTTGTTAGATTGGGTCAATGGATTGGATATATTGATGTACTTAGTAGATGTAGTCGGAGATTCGCTACTGGAAGAATCGTTTATATATACGCTGCACTCACCCGTTTGCCTATGGAAGGAATTATAAGACGGAGAACGCAGTTCCTTTCTATGGAGTTTTTTTTTATTGTTCTTCTCGTTAGATAGATGTAATATTCCTATCTGATTGAGAGTCAATGTCTTTTTTCAATCTTTTTGATGCTGCCGTATTCCGAATTACATTGAATACATCGATGTATCAGATGGATTGATGTCAGTTTGACTGCGAATTTTAGCCTAAGGTTAAATAGGGATAGAATGTTTATTTTCAAAAGCAAATTTATGTAGTCTATTCATACTCGACCCTAAATAAAATGCATTAAATTTAAGTTGTTTATAGACACTTGCATGGATTGGTTATCGGTTAAGTATGTTTTGGGTTTTCATATTTGATCGGAATATATAGACATTCGATAAATAATGATACCTTATGGTGAGTATCTAAAATGTATTTATTCGGATGTCTTTTAAGTCATTGGTGACAATGCAAGTATCTTATGGTAAATACTATTGGGTTACTTATAAATTTCCCTCTGCAATTTCCAGTATCAATGATTTTATATTTTGATCGTTTATGTTTACTTTGGAATGTTTTTAACCGTGTAATCTATGTAACCGATCTATAGCAACATATTAAAACAAGCTTTTATAATCCCATCTGTGCGAACTTAATTAAAATGTAAACTTATAATATAATAGAAATTAAAATGTAAATTAAAATCTAAGGTAAAGTTAAAAATAATGTTAAATGTTAAAATGTAAAACTAATACTAAAATAATTTTAAATCTTATATATATGTGCATAAATAAAACTTTGTGTGTTAATTACTGGCAGTGGCTTATTTTATTTATTTTTTTAATATTGAAATATAATTAGATAAGATATTATATTATTTAATCTCTGCTATTTCACTGAGCTAGTGACATGGGCTAACGACCGGAATCAAAATTTTAAAAAAAAAAAAATTTTTTTTTTTTTACTTACGTATCTGCCTACTTTATAAATTTTTCTAGGTTCAAATGCCTAGATGGCGCCTTGTAGTGCAGATTACGTTAAGTAATATTCTCCGGATCGTTACAATATATATATATTGTAACAGAATAGTGTTACATGGGATTTGAACCCAGGCATATGAGGTTATATTAAACATATTCAATTGACGAAATGAATGACAGGAACAGAACTTTTAAAAAAGCGGTCTTGCTTTAATAATAAATGAGAAACAGCCATTTCTAAAGCATGATTGCAGCTATATAGGAGTACCTGTCAAATTTATTGAAATAAAAAAGTAAAAGAGTTTTTTTTTATTATTATTTTTTTTTTAAAGAATAAATCTGTAATCCTTAGTTGTAAGTTTTTTTTGCATTTTTTTAGTTAAATAAAGATGAATGATTGAATGCAAGTTTGACATTTTTATTAAATCATTTGAATTATTTTGAACAAATGGGGAAAATGAATTAATTAATTTGCAATATGTTCTGAAATTCCAAGCGATCTAAAATTATTTTAAATGGGGGTAATTAGTAAATGTAAAATTAGAGAAATTGAAACAATAGGCAGGATATGCATTGGTACGCCTAGATAAAATAAGCCGAATTTAGAAACAGAGGTGAGAAAAAGTGTACACTGCTATTGTACAACTCAGACTTCTGTCTCCAGCAAAACAATACCTGAAAAAATGGTCAAATTGAGTGAGATTACAAATTGGTGCAAACGATCCCAGAAATCACTGAATTGAGGTTATACTCGATGGACTTATAAGATGAAGGGACTCACAGGTGCATGGGAGTGATTGGGTGAAAAAATTCAAGGTGTGAGGGTGGGAAGGAAGAGATCAAAAAGGCCAGACAGCGCTTTTATTATGATTATTAAAATTAGAACTAGAGAAGAAATAAAATCTAACTTTCATGTAGAAATATAACGGAGATGCGTTGCTGAACCTAAAATTCACAGCTTGACCGCCGGACCTCCGCGTCCAGCTCAGCTGATTGCCCCTAGGATGCTTGTAACACCAGAGAAACTTCACATAAGGACCACACACACTTTTGAGACCTTGCAAATTGCCAGAATGCTTCGTTAAAGAAGAAATCATCACTCAGGATCCCTCTTACAGTCTTTCTACGTTCCACAGGTAGCTACCTTTAAATTATTGTATTCACTTATGCACCAAAGTAAAATAACTTTAAAAACAAGAACTATTAAAACATTAAGCTAAAATGATAAAGTTACTCATGACCATTAATGAACGATTAGAGAACCTAACCAAATAAGTTTGGCTACAGATTAACATTCTTTAAAATATGTGTGAAGTCACCTTTAAATCTATATTTAAATTATCTCAGCTTGCCGGTCATATACCTGCATGAATTGTTATTAAACAGATTAAAATAAACATTTATTTAACTAGTATTTTTTGTTATTAATTGCTTGGAATTTCAACATAAATTTATATAATAGGGAATGAGTGCTGGAGCGATCAAATTTGTTTGTATATGAATGAATGCATTTGATATTTTTGGTGTTGGGATTTGATTATATTTATGTTTATGTTTATTATGCTCTCTTAGATTAATATTAAGTTTTGATTAATTTATTCTGTGGGATATAGGGTGGGCCCTCATATGATAAGTCTGATTGATCGTGAGTGAAAGATCACATATACGATGTAATTTGAAAGGCGATATAGGCTGTGTTCATTTCTTGCTTCCGACTGGAGTGATGCATGGGCATGTTTTGTGATATAGTTGAGTGAGCTTATGCACATACGTGGCGGACTCTTATAAAAGTTCTCCTGGCGCCTACTACTTGGATTCAATCCGAATTTACGTATAAAATAATGTACCGAGATATATCAGGAAGGAGTGTGCTTTCTTCGGAGGTACACATAATTTTAAAAATAATATAAATTGATAAACGATTTGTGTAAATATTAATAAAAATAAAAGATCTCGTAGGGTAAAATAAGAATAAAGATTTTTTTTTCTCATAGACAGGTTATCGTTAAAAGCATAAAATAAATAGTTTTATAATATATAATTTTGAATCGTATTTAAATAAAACCTAAAGAATTAAAATTGATTTAACTAAATTTGATTTAATTAAAATTTGATTTAACTAAATTGAAATTAAATTTAAGATTGCTTTAAGAAAAAAAAAAAAAAGAAAAAGCAAGGTGGAATTCGTTTTGTCTTATAATCATAATAAAAAAAAAAAGAAAAAATATATGTAATTAAAGGAATGTAGTGAACAATGGGAGCTAATGACAAACATATGAAATTTCCATTAAACGGCTAATTAGTGAAAATAACTTTAACAAAGAAATTGAAAATAACTTTAACAAAGAAATTGAAATGACTATAACAAAGAAAGTGAAATAAAGAAAGTGAAATAACTCTAGCAGAGAATACAAAGAAATTAAATGACCAATGCGAACACCAGAAAGTCAGCACGGACCATAACTGAAACACCAGAGGATTAGTTACCTATTGTAGATTGAATCCGCAAGATAAGGACCCTAAAATATAAAAAGGGCAAATTTTCTATTCAAACACATCATCTTATACATCTTCATATACTTCTTTCATTCATTAATTATATTATTTTCATAGATAGAGAATATACGTCTAAAGTAAAATGCTGCATTGTTAAACCCATCGTGTGAACAACCGGCCGAATCCTTCCATGCAATACCAACAGCAGACAGTTCAAATTTCGATCATGGTCGTGTAAAACAAGAAGGAGATGGAGTGTCCACGTGGGGCCCACAGGATCCCAATGACATCGGGAAAAGGATTGCAAAGAGTTAGCGCTAACTGACCGAATGAAATACTATCAGAAGCAACGCTCGGAACCGTGCATAAGGGAGAAAGCTAGGTAATGTTTTTTTCAATTTCTAATTCACTAATAAAAAAGCCGTAATAATAAACTCTGAACTTTATGTTACGAACAATAACTACTAAGTGTCTTTAGCTCCATTACCCAGAGATTTTAGTGTGATTTCAAATATAAGTGTATGCGTATAATTATTTTCAAAATGTATTTATAATATGAGATTTTCGTGTGATTTCCAATATAAGTGTATGCGTATAATTATTTTCTAAATGTATTTATAATATGAGATTTTATTGTGATTTCAACTATAAGTGTGCGTATAATTATTTTTTTTGTATTTATAATATGAAATTTTGATTGCATTAAATATTATCTAAACTTGAACGAAAGTGTAGTTAATTATATTATAAGACCAAACGAAGTGTAATAGCGTAAATGAAGATTTCATGGTTTAGTAATTACTCAAATTAGATTTAAATTAAATAATTAAATAAAAGAAAAAGAGAGAGCGAGAAAATTAGCGCAGAGAAAGATTCATAAAATTGATTTTTAAGTAGGCGGAGTACATTTTATTGATTATTGTAGCTGAGCTAGCGGGAGCGGGTACTAGATCGTATTGGTCAAGCAGACTTGTCGACAAGGTTGGCTGGCGCCCATAGGATTTTTTCCTTTAAATAAATAAAAAGTTTGATTGGCTAATATGTGGTCTAGTAAACGAGTATAAATGTTATTGGCAAATGTTTTCCAATGATATTGATTACTCTACCCGAAGTACTGACAGCCCTGTGATAGGATTTTGTGTAAGAGGGAGGTACAAAATTCTGATCGAGTCGTTATTATAAAAATTAAAACATTGTTATTGATTTATATGAATGATGTTTTTATAAAATTTACTAGATGACGTAAAGGGTTAGGTATAATAAATAAAGCGTACATGTATACGTGTTTGAAATTATCTTCACAGAACATTATGTAATCCCCCAGACGCAAGAACACAGCAGGTTCAGAGAAGTGAACCATCAACCAAAACACGAGAATGTCACCGTAGGAATACGGCAAAAGCGTCCAGATATAAAGGACGTGACTTTACTGGGCTTTCGGTACAGAAGCCGGCGGGGGGCAGCTTACATTTGGCGCATCAACGTGGCTCGAAACTATTGTTTCAAGTGGTGGGACCGACGTGGATACAGCTGACATTTCTAACAATGAAAGCAAATTTAAAAGAGAGAGGGCGCTCGAAATAACAGAATAAATTATCTATTAAAGCGGGGGGAAATTTTCGGAATCACCATAAAATAAAATCATTAAACGTTTCTTAAGGGAGTGGGAAAGGGATTTAGTTCTCTTATTAGCACTAAAATAATCAAGTGTCCAAATATACTTAATAGTTGTAGAAGGCTGTGGAATAGCGGGATTCCGTGGAAGAAAGATCGTATATTAAAAGGAAGCAAATTAATAAATTAATTTCTATGTTAAAATTAAATGCAAATAATTTAAGCACAAATAAAAAATATATATATACAAATAATTTAAGCACAAATAAAAAATATATATATACATCGTTAAAAGACGTATTTATATTCTTGCACAAAGGAAGTACTGTAACTGGGATCTTGTTAGGAGTTTTGTGTTTTACTTAAAAAAAGAAAAGGGGGCTAAAGAAAGAAGTCAACATAGCATATATATATAAAGACGCATATAACCATATAATAGATATAGCCGCACATATAATTGATAGCTGCTGAATAGAAATAGAGGGAACAGAGGGACCTGGGATAGTATGAGCGATAGAAACCGAATTGGAGGAATGACAGGAGCTGTGGGAATTCTGAAGGGCAAGGAGCATCTCAGGATAGGATAAGACAGTCAGTGGAACCTGCGGAGTAGTAGGTAACAAGCCATGGATTATTTTAATTAATTACAAATTGGGCATCAAACAGAATGGAGGGAAAGTGGATTAAACTCGAACAGTTCGAAGGGAAGGGAGACGAAAGCCCATGTCGACATGTGGAAAGTCTGAAGAGGTTGTTCTCATGCGGGCAGTTTAGCGAAGAATCGAAGATAGCAATTGCATGCAGCCACATCCAAGGGGAAGCAATGGAATGGTGGGAGGCGATGAAAGAGAAACCGGAAACATTTGAAGAATACCAAAGAGCCATAATGGGAAGATATTGGGGACTAGCCCAACAAGAAAGGGAAAAGTGGGCAATCGAACAAAGCAAAAGGGATGAGGATGAGACGTACAGTACTTTCATACAGCAACAGATGGCAAGATTAAGAAAAATAAACAAATACCAAGTACCGGAAGAGCGGAAAATTAGGATAGCAGGGCGCAACCTGCCCAGGGAGATCAGACAAATTATTGAGGGGGAAACTGAAATAAAACGAGTATTGGAGGTGTTGGATGCGGCCGAAAACAATGACTACTTTGTCAAAGAAGGGAATGATGAAATTAGGATAGCTAATATAACACAAGATGAAAGGGGGGAAGGGCCTCGGGAAAAACAAGAGTGCCCAAAGATCGAGGTATCAATCCAAGGGGTTCATGCAATGGCGCTGCTGAATACAGGAAGCCAGGTGACTGTAATGGCTCAGGAAACCTTCGACAGGATTGCCCAAGGGCCAACAGAAATGAAAATCCTACCGTTGAAAGGGACCCAGATCATACTGGCCAATGGGAAAAGAGCAAAGATACAGACCAAACAGGTGTGGGCAAACATAGTTATCGCAGGGCAGGAATTCACCCAGATTGTGTTAATACTTGAGGGACTGATACACGACTTGGTGTTAGGGTCTGACTTCATGAGGATGGCAAAATGTAGCATTGATTACGGGACTGGACAAGTAAGAATTGGGAGAGTCACCGTGCCCTTTGGGGGAACCATGAATAGAGAGCCAGAAGGGCAGAAGAAACTGCAGTGCATCATGATAAAGGGGGTGATTGAGAAAAGAGTTGATGAAATAACGGGACCAAGTAAAGGGCAAAGAGAGAAGATTCAAGGAATACTGGAGATCTACGAGAGTGTTTTCTCAGACAAGCCGGGAGTAATCAATGGGTACGAACACCGAATCCGGTTGAACACCAGCAACCCATATCAAACGAGAACGTATCCAATACTTTTCCAATACCGGAAGGAGATCGAAACTCAGCTGGAGCAGATGATAGAGTGGGGGTTATTTCAAAGTGTACTTCACCATACAACAACCCAATCTTAGCCGTAAAAAAAGGTGACAGATCGATACGATTGTGCCTCGATGCTAGGCAACTGAACAAGGTAACAATTCCAGATACAAATGCTTTGCCCATCATGAGCGAACTGATGACTAGATTTCAGAACAAGAGAATTTTTTCCACTGTGGATTTGACAAATAGTTACTGGCAAATGAGCCTCATATAACGGATGGGCATACCAGTTCAATCGCGTGCCTTTCGGATTAAGGAATAGTGGTGCAGGCTTAGTGCAGTGCATGGACCAAACCCTATCAGATGAAGTCAAGAAATTTGTCACCATGTATGTAGATGATATCATTATAGCATCTGGAGACATAGAGGAGCATTGTCAGCACTTAGAAATGTTGCTCCATGAATGCGAACAGAAGGAAATAAAAATAAACCTAAAGAAAAGCCACTTTGTGACCCAGGAAGTTAAGTTCTTGGGACACATCATAAGCCAGGATGGGATACGGCCTAACCCCGAGAACATTCAGGCCATCCAAAAATTTCCAGTTCCGAAAAAGAGAAAAGATATTAAAGCATTCCTCGGAATGTGCACGTTCTACAACAAATTTTATGAAAACTTCTCCCACGATATGGAACCCCTACTACAATTATTAAGAAAGGAGCAAGTGTGGGTATGGAATGAGAAAAGAGAACGGAGCTTCCAGAGGGTGAAAGAAGGATTTTTAAAGCAGACCATGTTAGCATACCCGGACTTCGACCAGACCTTTTGGGTACAGACCGACAGTAGCGACATCGGGTTAGGAGCAACTTTGTACCAAAAGGGACTGGAGGATGAACAAAGGGTGTTGGCCTTCATCAGCCGACTACTCAATGACCCCGAACGGAGATACACGGTCACAGAATGGGAAGCCCTCGCCATAGTATGGGCTTTCAAAAAATTCAGACAATACCTGGTCAGATCCAAAGTGAAAGTAATCACCGACCATCGGAGCCTCGAATTCCTTAATAAAAGTTTTTTGACAAACAATAGATTAGAGAGGTGGAGCCTAGCCCTGCAGGAGTTCCAGTATGAAGTGGAATATTGCAAAGGGAAGGATAACATGGTTGCGGACACGCTGAGCCGTTACCCTGTGGGACAACAGCCAAATGTTGAGGCTGAGGAATTCGCGTACATTGCCGCTACTACCCGGTGAAGCAAAGAGGGCGAGTTTAGTGCGAACAACATTCGGAGGGGCCAGGAAGGGGACAAAGAGTGTCAACAAATAATACGATACATACGTGAAAAGAAGCGAAATGTGGGGGCAGGTCAAAAAAAGGAAGAGACTGGGGGTCGGTTATAGAAGTATCGGAACCGATGCATAATGCTGGAAGGGATAGTCCAAAGGAAAACCGGGAATTGGAAACAAACCCGTATCGTAATACCGAAGGAAATGCGGGATCAACTGGTGGATAAGACACATCAGGAACGTGGCCATTACGGGACCAGCAAGACTGAGGGGTACCTTAGTAATTGGTTTTATTGGCCAGGGATGTCCCAAGACATTGCCAGAAGACTCCAGAAATGTGGGGTCTGTATGAGGACAAAACCATTAAACCGATCAAATGAAGGATCGCAGATACCGATTATCGTCCAGGAGCCAAACCACACTTTGGCTATTGATTACTACGGCCCATTGCCAATGTTTGGGGGGAAGAGATATTTACTGGTTACTTATGATTTGTGCTCCAAAATGGTCGCGGTGTACTCTATGGCCCCGGCAAATGCGAACCAGACCATCAAACTGTTGGAAACCAAACAGTTTCCCATCATCGGGAAGCCTAAGTGCATTTTATCAGATCATGGTATGCCCTTTGTATCAAAGATGTGGAGACAATGGGTGAGCAGAATTGGGGTCAAACATCATATGACGTCTATCCGGAATCCGCAAAGCAACCCATGCGAGTGGGTGATGCGTGAGTTGGGGTGGCTATTCCATGTGTACACTGCAGGAGATCATTGGAAATGGGTTCGGGAAATTCCCTGGATCATTGATATGATCAATACCTCAAAAAATGAGTCCACTGGGCTTGAACCAAGTCGACTTCATTACGGACGACCGATACCATATCCTTACAGTGATAGACCTGCGATCCGGACAGGGAGAGTGGACCGAAAGCATGATCACCAGGTAGCATTACGGAGATTAGAACATATGGGGGAAAAGCGAAGGCAGACTGATAGGCCAATCCAAAACACCTTCCCTGTGGGAGACAGAGTTATGGTAAGAACAAATCTGGTCAGTTGGCCAGACCAGAACATATTTAAGAAGTTCCTTGACCTCTACAATGGCCCATACAAGATCGTCAGGGCATATGGGAATAATGCCTTTGTACTGGCGCGAGGAAAAATGATTAAGGGGACTTTCAATGCAAGGGCACTGAAGAGGGCCGAATAACTTGGCTCCTTCTCAGAGCTAAAATCTGCAACCTCGGATTTTACTCTACACCGGACAGGGAGTTATGTAACGGAATAGCGTTACATGGGATTTGAACCCAGGCATATGAGGTTATATTAAACATATTCAATTGACGAAATGAATGACAGGAACAGAACTTTTAAAAAAGCGGTCTTGCTTTAATAATAAACGAGAAACAGCCATTTCTAAAGCATGATCGCAGCTATATAGGAGTACCTGTCAAATTTATTGAAATAAAAAAGTAAAAGAGTTTTTTTTTATTATTTTGTTTTTTTTTTAAAGAATAAATCTGTAATCCTTAGTTGTAAGTTTTTTTTTGCATTTTTTTAGTTAAATAAAGATGAATGATTGAATGCAAGTTTGACATTTTTATTAAATCATTTGAATCATTTTGAACAAAAGGGGAAAATGAATTAATTAATTTGCAATATGTTCTGAAATTCCAAGCAATCTAAAATTATTTTAAATGGGGGTAATTAGTAAATGTAAAATTAGAGAAATTGAAACAATAGGCAGGATATGCGTTGGTACGCCTAGATAAAATAAGCCGAATTTAGAAACAGAGGTGAGAAAAAGTGTACACTGCTATTGTACAACTCAGACTTCTGTCTCCAGTGAAACAATACCTGAAAAAATGGTCAAATTGAGTGAGATTACAAAGTGGTGCAAACGATCCCAGAAATCACTGAATTGAGTTAATACTCGATGGACTTATAAGATGAAGGGACTCACAGGTGCATGGGAGTGATTGGGTAAAAAAAATTCAAGGTGTGAGGGCGGGAAGGAAGAGATCAAATAGGCCGGACAGCGCTTTTATTATGATTATTAAAATTAGAACTAGAGAAGAAATAAAATCTAACTTTCGTGTAGAAATATAACGGAGATGCATTGCTGAACCTAAAATTCACGGCTTGACCGCGGGACCTCCGTGTCCAGCTCAGCTGATTGCCCCTAGGATGCTCGTAACACTGGAGAAACTTCACATAAGGACCACACACGCTTTTGAGACCTTGCAAATTGCCAGAATGCTTCGTTAAAGAAGAAATCATCGCTCAGGATCGCTCTTACAGTCTTTCTACGTTCCACAGGTAGCTACCTTTAAATTATCGTATTCACTTATGCACCAAAGTAAAATAACTTTAAAAACAAGAATTATTAAAACATTAAGCTAAAATGATAAAGTTACTCATGACCATTAATGAACGATTAGAGAACCTAACCAAATAAGTTTGGCTACAGATTAACATTCTTTAAAATATGTGCGAAGTCACCTTTAAATCTATATTTAAATTATCTCGGCTTGCCGGTCATATACCTGCATGAATTGTTATTAAACAGATTAAAATAAACATTTATTTAATTAGTATTTTTTGTTATTAATTGCTTGGAATTTCAACATAAATTTATATAATAGGGAATGAGTGCTGGAGCGATCAAATTTGTTTGTATATGAATGAATGCATTTGATATTTTTGGTGTTGGGATTTGATTATATTTATGTTTGTTTATTATGCTCTCTTAGATTAATATTAAGTTTTGATTAATTTATTCTGTGGGATATAGGGTGGGCCCTCATATGATAAGTCTGATTGATCGCGAGTGAAAGATCACATATACGATGTAATTTGAAAGGTGATATAGGCTGTGTTCGTTTCTTGCTTCCGACTGGAGTGATGCATGGGCATGTTTTGTGATATAGTTGAGTGAGCTTATGCACATACGTGGTGGACTCTTATAAAAGTTCTCCTGGCACCTACTACTTGGATTCAATCTGAATTTACGTATAAAATAAATAAAGCGTACATGTATATGTGTTTGAAATTATCTTCACAGAACATTATGTAATCCCCCAGACTCAAGAACACAGCAGGTTCATAAAAGTGAACCATCAACCAAAACACAAGAATGTCACCATAGGAATACAGCAAAAGCGTCCAGATATAAAGGACGTGACTTTACTGGGCTTTCGGTACGGAAGCCGGCGGGGGGCGGCTTACAATATATATATAAATACATAAAATAATAATATCAACTATGTGTCATTCTCGGTATGCATCGGCATCTACCTTTTATGCCGTCATATAAAAAGAGATAATTTACGGTCATCAATACTATTTAAATAAATGACATTGTTTTCATCCCTTTCTTTTTTTAAATTCAAAAAAGAAAATAAATATGATATCATCATATTAATATACAAATTATTATTTTGTAAATATAGTTGAATTAATGGGCTCATTTGTGACTATTATGAGTTATGACAACTGGAATTGCCATCAATTGGTTAAATTAATTATATGTACTTATCAGAAATGGTTAGTATGCCACTTGTTAATAAGTAGTTAATATGGATTTGATTAATAATTAACTTTGTTACTAAATGTTATGTCTTTAATGGGTCAAAGAGTAAGTCTTACCTTCCTATATACTCATTTCATCATAGTTCAGTCCTTTTTTTCTCTTCTAATAGAACCATTTATGTTTTTATTTTATTTCAAAAATACATTTTACATCATGAAAGGCATATATTTAAATTCTATTGGTAAAAAAAATAAAGGAGAGAAAACTTTACAAAATTTATAACGTCAGCGTGTCAACCACAACAAACAAACTCTTACATATCAACATAAATTTATGACTGATTCTGTAAACATCTTGATCAACATTAATATCTTCTTTTGAATGGAAAATAAAAAATAAAAAAATTAAAAAATCATTATAAATTGGGAATTTTCAGCATCTCTTATACTTGCTTCATTTTTCAAATTAGTGCCTTCAATGATTTATCCATCTACCACAAGCTGATCAAGTATTTTGGATAATCCTTGATTTGGTAACTTTCACAATTGATCTATAAAACTTCACATAATATTTGGTAGCCATTGTATACTTATATATATGATGGTGAAAATTCACACCTATAAATTGTGTTCATCACCCTCTTCAAAAACCATCTGAGTCACCTTGATCTTTCACAATGATTTTTAGCACAGCTGCATCATTCTTACGCTAATATATATATATAATTTTTTTTTCTAAATCAGCAGTGAGCACATTATAACTATATAATAAACAAAACACGATTAAAATCAATTCTTTTTTTTTTATAATAAACGTTATTATGTCGAAATTTTCAACAGTCCTAGAATTATCAAATGCTTGATTATGTGAATAAATATCTTTTCACATGTCTTATAATGAATACTTCAATAAACTTATAAATAAAATATAAAAAAAATCTTGGTGCATATTATGCTTCAATTAATAGATTATAATTTATTTATTTCTTTAATTTCCATAGTTCATGTAAAAGTTCAATTCTAATGGAAGCATAGGAATATTCCTCCATTTCAATTTTATTTTTTTTCTTTCTACATGTATATATCAAATTAAACAACTTACAATTTTATGCATTCTTGCATGTCCAATTATTCTTTCTTTAAAATGTTGAGAAATGTTTTTACCAAAATATAATTTTCAAATTATGAATAAAGAAACAAGAATCTCATGTATAACTTTTTCTATACGTGTTTTTAATTTTTCCAACCATTAAAGAAAAAAAAATAGTTGTCATTGTTGTCATGGTTATTGCATACGTTCTATCAGGTTTTCTCTCCCCTTCACATTACAACACTAAATTAAAAAATTGGTTTTTTTAAGTTTTGTTTTACGAAACTTTCTCAATTGTTTGAACAATATCGTTTTGTCTTTTAAAAATATTAATCAAATGAAATTTAGTAACAAATTTATGATTTTTGTTTCAAGCATTTCAAGTTCATTAAACTACAATATAATTTTATTCATACCGTTATATATCATCAACCTAAATTTTTCAATAGATGTATTAGCTTTTATAGATCAACACATCCGTGTATATATTTACGTTAAATGCATTCAATGGTAAGGATAGAGATGAGACCTATAGTGACCCTTACAATATATATATATATATATATATATATATATATATATATATATATATATATATATATATATTATAAGGGGACAGTTTTGCATCTTACTATTTATGTGTTTCAAGCTTGATTGGCTGTGCCAGATATAATGGGACAGAATATATATATATATATATATATATATATATATATATATATATATATATATATATATATATATATATAAACATTACAAGCATAAAGCTAAACTAGTCAATATAAAATCAAAACTACCCCAAATCTAAAATTAAACCAGACCAGAATAAAAATAATATTAAAACACAACCTAAGGTTTCACTGCTACAAGCAGACTTCTCAAGTGTAAAGAAATAATAAAAAAACACAACTTATATATACTATTAAAAACTACCCACAAATCCATTCACTTCCCATCCACCCTTAATATTAAAAGAACTCTTAAATAAGTTAATTGCTTCAGAATCATAAATTTTCAATAATAAAGACTCTTTAATTCTTCTTTTGATTTCATTTCTCTCAAAGAAGACAACCTTAGCTTCATCAAAATTAATAGTGTGGCCTGTATCTTTTTCATGGACATACAAAGCAGAACTAAGATATCTATTTTTAACTCTACTTTTATGAACCTTTACTCTTTCATTTAAACTCAAACTACTCTGACCTATGTAAACCTTCTTACAAAATAAACAAGGAATAAAATATACCACACCAGGAATAGTCTTTCTATCAAAAACTTCCTTTGTATTATTCAATAAATTATTCAATGTAACACCCCTTCTCCAAGCAATTTTCTTATTTCCAAACAATTTACTATTTCTACACACAATTTTATAAGAAGACAATTTAAATGGCAAAGAAATAAAATCATATTTTTCTTTAACCTTTACATCCTTACAAATATTACTATTAAATAAAATACTTTTAACAAATTTATCAGAGTATCCAACACTTAAATAATCTTTATAAAATTGATATTTCTGAAACAAAGTTACCCCCCTAGAATTATTTAATTTAATATTCCTATGACAATAATTCCTTAAAGCAGCTACTTTATGAGATACAGACTGATAGCTATCAGGTTTAATTATAGATCTTAATTCTTTACTTTTAACTAAATGACTGCACAATAATATAGAAACTAATTATATATAATAATATATAAACAATATAGAAACTAATTGTTTATTGTGCAGTCATTTAGTTAAAAGTAAAGAATTAAAATCTATAATTAAACCTGATAGCTATCAGTCTGTATCTCATAAAGTAGCTGCTTTAAGGAATTATTGTCATAGGAATATTAAATTAAATAATTCTAGGGGGGTAGCTTTGTTTCAGAAATATCAATTTTATAAAGATTATTTAAGTGTTGAATACTCTGATAAATTTGTTAAAAGTATTTTATTTAATAGTAATATTTGTAAGGATGTAAAGGTTAAAGAAAAATATGATTTTATTTCTTTGCCATTTAAATTGTCTTCTTATAAAATTGTGTGTAGAAATAGTAAATTGTTTGGAAATAAGAAAATTGCTTGGAGAAGGGGTGTTACATTGAATAATTTATTGAATAATACAAAGGAAGTTTTTGATAGAAAGACTATTCCTGGTGTGGTATATTTTATTCCTTGTTTATTTTGTAAGAAGGTTTACATAGGTCAGAGTAGTTTGAGTTTAAATGAAAGAGTAAAGGTTCATAAAAGTAGAGTTAAAAATAGATATCTTAGTTCTGCTTTGTATGTCCATGAAAAAGATACAGGCCACACTATTAATTTTGATGAAGCTAAGGTTGTCTTCTTTGAGAGAAATGAAATCAAAAGAAGAATTAAAGAGTCTTTATTATTGAAAATTTATGATTCTGAAGCAATTAACTTATTTAAGAGTTCTTTTAATATTAAGGGTGGATGGGAAGTGAATGGATTTGTGGGTAGTTTTTAATAGTATATATAAGTTGTGTTTTTTTATTATTTCTTTACACTTGAGAAGTCTGCTTGTAGCAGTGAAACCTTAGGTTGTGTTTTAATATTATTTTTATTCTGGTCTGGTTTAATTTTAGATTTGGGGTAGTTTTGATATTATATATATATATGATTCATGCCCAATAAGTTATGTTTTTGAAACTGCAACCATTTAACTATGGTCACCCACTTGGTCTTCATGGAAAAGCATTACACAAAAAAGGCAAGTGAGTTATTTGATTATTTATCTAAGTTTTAGGAAGTGATCCCATCATTATTAATGATTGAGTGGGATGGGATTCACACTTGCACAACTTCCCTTACTTCAGCTTTCTTGATTTTCATTATGCCACAGAGATTAAACTTAGGGAGAATGTAAATGTACTTTATTCTGCATCTGGTATTGAAGCTGAAAATATAGTACATATTTCTGCTTCACCTAGTGTCAATGTCATCAGCACTAGTCTGGGTTTGAACCATTCTTATTAACTGACACCCATCTCATTTTAGGTGGTAGTATATTTTAAGCAATATTATAATCTTTTATATTTCATTAATCTTATTTTATAATTAAAACTAACCTTTTTATATTAGTTTATTTATTTTATATTTGTAAAAATGTAATATTTGTAAGAAATATTTTGTAAATGTCTATTTAAGTTTATGTCAAATATCAGTTTGAAAGTCATTGTACCAAATTCCTGAAATTTTTCTGAATAAAATCTACATTTTTGTTAATCTAAACCTTAATTAAATAGGCTTTATTAATACAATGACTGATCAACTTAATATGCTTGTTGCTGTTTTTTTAATTTGCAAATCAACCCTTGGGGCATGTTCGTGCAGAATTATAGATTTTCCTCCAAAGCAGGCACCAACCTGAGAGAAACAGTTAGAGCGATTGCAATTGGCAGTTCTCACTGTAGATTCAATCCTCTAGATAAAGATCAGAACACATAAATAAGGAAAAATTTGATTAATTGATTATTGAGTTTACTGAAGAGAAGTGATTAATCTCTATATATATATCGTGCCTAAAGAAATGACGGGGTGAAAAGATCGGTTGTTTGCTTCTCGGAGGTCTGTTCCACCAGCCCATCCATGCCTTTCCAGTGCTTTAAACATCTAGCCAGAGACTGTCTGTGTCAAGGAAGCCTGAAATGATCTGACTGTATTAACTGTCTGTATTAACTGATTGATTCTGAGGTAACATCCAATTCGCCGCAAGCCATTGATTTTATTTTCCTTGTTTTCAAAATCAATATTAATTTATATTTTACATCTGTGTACTGTTTATATGGCTTGGTTTAAAATGCGTCTTTTAATTTTATTCAATTTAAAATATCAATTCTTATAAAATCTTACATTATTTTGATGCGGCAAATTAAATTAATTTTTGTCGGTTTGTTTAGATTATTTGACTTACTGAAATTACCAAATACAAAATTCAATGAGCTATTAACTTTAAATTTTTCCCCTGTTATTTTTTTTAACTTAAAAATCATTACAAGAGACTTACTTTCCATAAATTAATTAATAGAAAGCTCATTTAGTTTTGTACATCATATATAAATTTATTTGAATAATTGAAATTATTTTAAAAGTATCTTACTATTACCTCCAATTTAAAATAGCCCTGTAATTATTTCTAAAAAAATAAATAATTTTAGTGAATCAATTAAGTAAAATTTATCATAGAATTTTATCAGTATATATATTTCATGCATATATTTTATTTGTCAGAAAATATTAAAATTATGATTTACTATTTATTAGTTTGATATTTAATGCCCATCTATGTTAATTAAAAACAGTCTTATTTTGTAATCTTTGATAAACTATTTAAGAACTTATTAATAAATGAAATATTTGTGAAGTGTGGAAAGCAATTTATATTTTAGTTAATTCTTTTTTTAATATATATATTATATTTATGATTTATTCATTAGTGGACTAAGGTTTGTGGGGACTTTCTATCGACATCAGGGAACTGATTATTTTAATCAGGAATTCATTTAATAATTTTGTTAGTGATACACTATCTATTTATATATGTCTGAGGCATTATGTATTTATAGCTACAACCAATCACTTATTATTATTTTGCTTTGCTAATCACCTCTTAGGACCTTCGGAATCTGACCAGTCCAACCTTTTACACTCCCTCAAAGTAGACGTAGTTCATACCAAGGGATCTTTTCGAGCGTTGCCATTAAGATGTATATGCACATCAAAATATTATTATGATTATTTAGAGACATGTTTGGCTGGAGGGCCAACATTTCTCATCATCTAGTTGTATTGACTAGGAAATTTTCTTTAGTAAAGCCACCCAGAGGTTCATAACAGACCTCATTTATTTTGTTGTAATCTATAATAGCATACTGCCTTCTTTATCATTTTATATCTTTATTTAGCAAACCTGAAAGGCTCTCTGCCATGGTGGCACATCCTTCACAAACAAATTTAAGTAATTAATTAAGTCTGACTGTATAATTGTCAATTATTTATTTAAGAACTATTGTTCTTCCCACGCTCATTATATACAAATGATTTTAAATGTAATAGTATTTTAAATGCACATCTTTCATATCTTGTAATATATATATAATAGATTTATTTATAATCTTTTAAATGGGCTAATAATATTTTATTGCTGATTGGTTTTGGCCGACCAATTAACACACTTTTACATTGTTTGTCAAAGCCGCATCAAAACGAATTAAATAAAATCACCAAGTTGTATAAACAAAGACTTAACTTATTTTGTACTAAATTCCTTAATAAATTTCTATAATGTTGTTATTTTAAATAAGCTTAGTTTGTCATCACTCCCAATCTCTAAGGTTAATTAATCTATTTATTTAAATATTTCTTTGATTTAAATTCACTTCTTTATAATATTGCCAGAAAGAATTATCATTATTACAGTTCAAACCATTAGTAATCGATCAAATCATATCTGTACCATTCTGCAATTGTCAGAATCCATTAAATCATTGATTTTTCATATAAACCCTTTATTATTTTGAGTCTCTATGTGAACCATGACCTTTAGCTGGGAGGGAATAAAAACAAGAACTGCTAGTGTCATCACAAACCTTATCCATTAGTCAGAAAGGCAATAGTTTAGGCAAATAGGTTAGGATTCATCCTTGTCCTGACATATGTATCTTGTGCATGGTTGGATTCAAGGTACTTTTGCTTGGATTATTGGTCTTGTTGAATGAATACACGATTTTGACTGGCACAGAGGCTGCATTTTTTTTTCCGAGTTTGGATGCCCAAATTGTGGAGCCTGTTAATTATTCCCACACCCTGAATAATTCATTAGCTATATTTGTATAATTTGCTATATATAATTTAATATATACATAATTTTCCAGAATATAAAATGATTTAATTTTGTCATATTGATTTTATAAAATCAAATACTGTTTTGTAAATAAAGTAAAGAAGAATACCATGTTTTTCATCCATAAGCTGTAATTTTTTTTTTGATAAACAGATTAATTAAAAGTGAAAACTCATATGGTTAAATAGATTGTATAAAATATGAAAGTAGTTTGAACTACTATATTAATGTATATGTAAGTTTTTTTTACTTCCTGAGTTTTATGTAGAAAAAATTTTTTCTCTACTTTTCTCCTGTTTGCTAAGAACGGAAATATTTATATAGAAATTTTTTTTTCTTGTTAATTGAGTATATAATGTTGTGATTATTTTAAAGCAAAGTGTAAAGAATTTGACACATGTATGGATTTTTTTTTTTTTTCAACTTTTTCTCCAAAGTTTTTTTTTCTCTTTCCAATAGTGTGTAGTATTATGTAATGTATGTAGAAGTATATGTGTGTAAAATCTATGTACTTGTATATGTAGCGCTGTGTATATATGTGCATAGGTGTGTATGTGTGATGTTAGGAACAGATGTGTTTGAAAATTTTATATATATTGCATTTGCTATATATTTTCTTGGAAACCCATATGTGTGGAAAAGTTGTGTTGTATCTCAAACATAAAAGCTTGAAAAACTTTTTCCCAATATATAGATGTACAATGTTGTATATATTCGGATCAATATATTTAAAAGTTTGTTTAGTTCACCTAAGTTTGAATCCATAGTGACATGTAATAATTTACGTATGTGCCCTTAAGTTTAGGAAAATGTTTTCTCTTCATGATAGATTTATACCAAACTCAAACTATGTAAAATAAATCATAAAGTGAGATCAAAGTGATGTAAAGTTTTTTTTCATGAGTGTCAAAAAACCAAAACCAAAGACTGTTTTACAACCAGAAAATGTGTGAAAAGTTTTCTTTTAAATGCAAAGATTATAACTATAAATGTAAAAGTTTTGCTAGCTGTGGTACCTGGTTTTTCAACCATATATATATATATATATTGTAAAAGTTTTTTTTTTGAAACCCATGTATTCCAACCATATGTAGATTTTTTTTTTGTATCTGGTTTTACATGCACACATGAATGTGTTTTGTGTTTTCATGTGTTTGAGAAAAAATGTTAAAGCCCATGTACTACATCCATAAGTCTTATGTGTAAAAGGTTGTTACAAGATGTATTTAATGTTTATTCATATGGGCACACTGTGTTAACAATCGATACAAATACATTTATTTTTTATACATATTGCTGACCTTGATAACTGGCACCCTGGTGTAGGAAATAGAGTACCTATTACCATTATAAATTTGTTATCAAGTTCAAATAAATAAATAAATAAAGAACCGTGGTAATTCTTGGCAACAATTATATATATATATATATATTGTACCCTCACTTCCAGAAATATATAACTTAAAATATGACTAGCTCAATTAAATCGTTATGCTCAGCTAAAATATGTATAACTATTATTAATATATTTTTATAATACTATATCTTATCAGATTTAGCACAACTAACAGAAAATTAATATGGTTCAATATCATGCACTAATTAAATAAGTATTTATTAAATCATGAGACTATGAAGTGAAGTTACAAGTGGTAATATGAATTTACATTGAGCCCATGTCTTCAAAGACATAATCTCAATGGCATAAGAATACTATTACCTCTTTATTATCTCACTAATACATCTATAGCACTCCTATGTCTTTTATAAAATTAACTAACTTCAATAATAGCAATAAATAAATCTCAATCTTTTATCAAAGAAATATAACTAAATAATCTCAGGTTCTTTTAATTATCTTAAAGTAATAATGCTTCTTGCAGATAGGCATGATAAGGGATTTAATATCAAACCTAACTACACCTAACTTATAATAATAATAAATAACTAATAATAACAATTTCCAATGTATAAGTTAGCCTTGTCTATTTTATTATACTACTAATCATTAAGAAAACAAGTAAATCATCTACATGTCTTTCATCTTCATAGAGTATCTTAATTGAGAATACAATAAATCTTATAATCTAATAATATGTGGCAATAAATAATATTATACTCTTATATTGTGTATTATAATTATTTCATGACCATTATAACATAATATGTTAATGTTAATGAATTTTTATAAATTATATTAAGAAAATACTGTATTTTTTTAAATAAAAAAAAGTAATAATTTAATTCATATTGTGCAAATATTATGTTTTATTCAAATTATCTGTTGTCAAATGCTGTGGTGCAAAATAATGAATTCGACACACTTTTAAAACAACTTAAACAAATTTATTTACATCAACTTTAATAAACAACTTATATACATTATTTACATTACAAGTGGAAATCAAAAAAAATAAAATAAGAAAAATAATAATAATACAAGATTCTTACATTGTTGTTATTTCTATAATCCAAAATAAATAATCCATACATTTCTTAAATGTTTTATTAGTAACATGTAATTGAGTCTATGAACTTATATTTTACTAGATATCATTTATCATCACTTAGTACAATAGAAGGCTTTTATGTAAAATATCACTTATGTAGCACATGTAAAATAAACAAACTTTAATAATTAAAATGCTACTCCGTTTAAGTATTCTAGCTATTTCTATTATAATGTAACTATTATGTATTACATTTATTATTAGCATTAACTAAATATCAACTAATGTATAGATTGATATAACTTTGTAACATTATGTGACTTTTATTGATTACATAATTATTTACTTCATTCTGATGTAATTTCATAATATATGTCTTACCAAAATATGCAATACATATATGTTCTTTTCTTAAAATAATATTTTTAAAATTATTTAACAATTTTGTAAAGACGAAATTTTTTATTTATAAATTACCAATTTTTATAAAGTTATTATATTAAAATAAAATTCTATGATTCTTTTCCATTTAAACTACTATTCTTCTCTACTTGTTATTCCTATTCCCTCTTAATAAATCTTATCTTCAAGTATCATTCTAATCTTATTTAACTTCAGTATTAGCTTACCAATTTTTTTAAAAAAATGACTATCCAAACTCTCTTATATCTCATCATCTATATATGATAAACTCTTCAAACAAAATATAAATTTCTATATAAAATTAATTTAACTTGTCTAATAAAAAAAATATAGATATATTTTTTTACTTCTTACTAACTTGAAAATAAATATAAATGACTCATACTAATATAATAAATCAAATTACTAATATTGTAACAGAAAAACATTAAAGTGTATTCATAAAAGAATCATATAATTATTTCTGGATAACTCTTATTACGTTGTAATAAATTTATATTGTAAAATAAAGTATGCATATTAAAATAAAACTATTATTGATAATATTATGCGTGTATGTTCTTTAAATATTTATACATTCACTCAACAATCAAATAATATTTGGTTTATCTAAAGAAAACAAAGCAAAATACATTAAATTATTAATATTATATAATTATTACCACAAATGATACTCCAACTTATAATCAGCCAAACGATGTCCTCCAGGATTATAGTTTTACAAAAATAATATCACATTTATACTCAACAATTATTCTTAAAATATTACGTGTTGTAAAATTATATAAAAAATAAACTTTAGGAAATTAAGTGTTATATTAATATGTAGTTACTTTTAAAATGTACCTCTCTTATCTCTAATAGATCAATAAATAATTAAATATCTATGTTAGTTAAGAAAACAAAATATGTTACATAAAATCCAACGGTGTCTTCTTTCCACCTACAATTGTTTTTTTTTTTTCCTAGGCACAAAATTTTACCAACATCACATCCTTTTCCGGTACATCACGTGTTTAAACAGTTTTTATGAAATAAATGGAAAACGTTTTTTTTAAAAAATAAGATAAAATAAGTTCCACCATAAAGAAAAAAAAATAATAATAATTAAAACAGTTTATAGGATCCGGATTTATTTAAAAGTTATTATCTTCCTAGGATTAATCAATAGTTAAATGTTTAATTTAAGTTTTTATAAAAATTGATTTGGATATCCTCGTATACTTCTGTGCGCATTTCTTTAAATATTCAGCAAAACATTTTCTAAAATTTTTCTATATAACCAGCATATAGAATTTAAATATTATAACGTTTATTTTTTTTTTTTAGGTATTTACTTATCAATTAATTTTCCGATTTATCTGCCTTTTAAAATTATCAAAATTTAGTCTTTTAAACAACAAAGACTTAATAAGGCAAGTATTTCTGCAATTATTATTAACTTCCATATCTTTACCAAAAGATATATTAAAATATGTAATTTAAAAATACTTTCTTCATAAAGAAGTATTTATCTTTCTTTAACATATTTGTTTATAAGAAATCAATTATAATCAACTTTTAAATTCATATAATGTCCACTATATTATTTTTATCCAACTAGTAATTCTCCTAGTTAATCCAGCGTTCACTATATTTTTAATATAAGGCTTCCAACACATTTTATCATTATACAATATTTTCATGATTATTTGATAGTAAAATTGAGCCTTGATAGAGACGATCAATAGGGAACTATAAATAAATTAGCACTGCATATTAAACGGTAAACTTTTATAAAATTATTTAAAACTACTCTCTTATAAATTAAGAAACTATTACGAGAGCGTCTATAATTTTTTACTTAGCTATATTTAATAGCACACTTCACTTAAAAGAAATTACAATCCCCCTCTGAACAATTGAACCTCGGTTTTTATACCGGAAGAAATTACCCACTTGATTGGTAAATTAAACAATCACCTTGCTAGCCTATTTACATATCTTACCAACAATACAAAATTAAAAAATAAATATTGACTTATTTAATATTTATTATTTATTACATTACTTAATTCTTAAATTAATTTTTATCATTTATTTAAATCCATTAAACATTTTTTAAAAAGATATGTTTTACTTTATTTCACTTTTAACTTTTATAAGACTATTTTTCTAAACAAACTAAGTCTATTTTTATTCATTATATTTTTTAAACAGTATTTTAAAAATCAGATTTAATATTTCACACTAATTATTTTTATTTTTATCTCGTGATAGCCAATATAATATTTATAAATTTTATAATAGAATTTTAAAACAGTTTTGCAACTTTTCTAAAAAACTTACAAGCATATGTGTACATATGTCTATCTGTCACCTGATTTACAACACAGATATAAACGCTTGTAATTATCTAAAAATAAACTAACAATTCAATTTTATAAAATAAATATTTTTTAAAAACAAATAATATACTATAACAACTTTAAAATAATAATTCGATATTATAAAATCAAATATTAATCTTCTATTATATACTTTTAATAATAAAAATATTTATATTCACTTACTAAATATTAATCTTTATCAACAATAAATATATATGCATTTAATTTTAACTTGTATTTTTTTAAACTTTTAGCTTTAAACATTTATTTACAAAACTTATTAATGCAGTATTGATCATGGCCAGTTTTCCCAACCATATAATATTATCATTTTTTTTATTGAAACGTCTCTCTCAAATATTAGCACAACTTCACATATCAAATATTCATAGTTTACTTTAATTAAACTTTTCATATAGCTGTAATATATTTAAAATTTAAATTTTTTTTAATAAATTGATATAACAATTTATGGAGACCCATACAAAAGGGCACAATATATATATATATGAGATTTGGAGAGTGAAGAATTTTATAACTGGTGTAATATGTAATAAAATTGTAAGCAATGCAATATTCATAACAACAAGATTATATATTGAATTATGAAAATAATGATTTTTTTAAGTCCATTTCAGAGGCAAGGAGTGACCAAAGGTGACCAGCTAGAATCAAAAAAAAAACAACAAAGCAGTCATTCTCATGATAAAGTAAAGTTTGTTTTGTTGAAGTTTGAAACAATTATTTAAATATCCGGCTAAAAACAGTCAAAAACTTAGTAGCACAGGACAGAAAGGACACAGTCAGTAAAACATGATGGGAAGAGTGGACAGAGTGAGGGAAGCAAATTCTCGAATTAGTGATTATATAAATTCCAAGATAAAGATAAGTTTACATTCAAATTATTTAAGATTGTATTAAAGTTTCAGTGAGCCATAGTTCTAGTAAAATAACTTTGAATTCTAAGATCAGCATTATTACCATTATTGTGTCAAACTTTTTGAAATCCAAATGGATAACAGCCTAGAAGAAAAGGAAAGTGAAGATGTTGATGCCAGCATTCCAGTGAAAGAAGAAAACATGGAGGAACAAATTTCGGAGGTCATAATAAAGGATCCATTTCCCCTTCTCCATGAACTCAAACATGACCCTATACCTTCTTATCAAAATGAGAACCTGACCACCTTACTCCATAGTATAATGTTTTAAATGCACAGGAATTTAGAACAACAATGATGTTGGCAATCCACAAAAGTTTAAAAGAATACAAAGAGGACAATGACAGTGTTCTACAAGTAATGGAAGAGAAATGGGGAAATACTATAAAAACAATTGATGAGTTATGCTAGAGGCAAGACTGAACCTATTACAGCATAAGGGAAATTGAACGTTTCATACTACCTACCAATAGTGAACAAGATTATGCATCTTTAGTTAAAAAGGAGGTTGAGAATCAACTACAGTTTCAATGATTAAATGCCCCACAACCTGGCATAACCAGAAGGAGCTCCTCACCAGTAAGAATTACTGATAACTTTTCTACAAAACAGATCAACCACGCTAGCACACCCATGAAACCACAAGAAATCCAAGATGTAGGAATGCAACCGAATTTCCTAAGATTCATCAATATAAAGATATTCAGAGGAGAACCAGAAGAGAATCCAAACTTCCATCTTGATAGCCTGAAAGAACTTTTTTTACTTTCATCCCACTAATGAAGGGGATAAATTAGCCATAGCTAAACATTACTTACAAGGACCTGTTAGACATTGGTGGAGATCCATTCAAAATAAACCAACAACCTTCCAAGAATACCAATGCACATTACTAGCTAATTTTTGGAGTGAGGCCCACCAAGAGAAGATACTCCATCGAGTTATTTGTGAAAAGTATGGTGGAAAGGAGATGCACACTCAGTTTTTTCTGAGACAATTGGATCAACTTCGATCACTGATCACTTTCCAGTTCTCAGAAGCCCATATCATTAGGACTGTGCAAGCAAACCTCCCACTATCAATCCAACAAGTGATGGTAATAATACAAATTAATAAGGTGGAGGAGATGACCCAATTTTTAACCACAATGGAACTTGGAAATTTTCATTATGAACCCATGGAAAAGATCCAAAAATTAGAGCCCCCAAGAATTCACTCAGCAGCCATACAAGAACGGAACAATCGAGAAATACTAACATGTAACCAAAATCAAACTGCAGCAAAAAGATATGCTGCCAGATGGCAGTTGGAAAACTGTTAAGGACGCCATCTGACCATTCCTGCTCACGAGATCCCATTAACAGATCAAGGAACAAAACAGAATATCAACATCCAATCTCTACTATTGTCAACGAAGCAGATGCACCTTTCCCAGATGCAAATATTGACCCATGTCCAATTATTAATGTCAAGATAGGGATGATTACCACACATGTCTTGCTGGATTCAGGGAGCCAAATTTCTCTCATATCCAAATACTGGTACGATCAACTAGAAACAGAAAAAAAAATCTTTTAAAACTGCCTACTCACCCTATACAACTCACACTTGCTAATGGAAAAAAACAAGAACTGAAAACTACCAGGTCTGGCTGGAAATTATTTTTGGAGGACTTGCAATAGCGCATACATTCTTGATCATGGCAGATTTAATCCATAACCTAGTTATTGGGTCTGACTTTCTGAAGCAGCACCGATGCATCTTGAATTACCACCATCATATTTTTTTGATTGAAGGAGAGAAAATTCCATTTCAAAGTGATCATCATGATCAGCATCCCAAAGTGAGGTGTATAACCCAAGCAGTTGACAAAGGATCTTTTAAAAAAGAAAGCCAATGAAGCTATTTTGAAGGACTCACATGATAGAGAGGAACTATATAAAATCTTAGACTCTAATGCCAAAGTTTTCTCCAACATGCCTGGAGAGATCAAGGAATATACCCACCAAATTAGGGTAAAAGAAGAGGAGTACTTCCAAGCCAAGACATATCCAGTACCATTCCAATATCAAGAAGAGGTTGAAAATCAGATTCAGCATATGATCGAGTGGGGAATTATTGAAAAGAAACCATCCCCATACAACAACCCCTTGTGCTTGGAAAAGAAACCATCCCCATACAACAACCCCTTGTGCTTGGATGCTCGAAAACTAAACAGTATAACTATCCCAGAGCGCGATGTCCCATCAACCATCCAAGAAATATTTACCTGTTTGCATCACAAAACACTGTTTTCCACCCTTGACCTTACAGCCAGTTATTGGCAAATGACCCTTGATCCCCGTGATAGAAAATATACTGCATTTAGGTATAATGGGCATACCCACCAATTTAGAAGGGTCCCATTTGGATTGATCAACAGTGGGGCAGGGTTAATGAGGTGCCTGGACTGATCTTTATCAGCAGAAATTAAAAAAACATTTAATTTGTTATGTTGATGATGTAGTAGATCATGAAATCCAAAAGAGCACTTTGAGGTTTTAAATAAATTTTTTAAGGAGTGCGCTGATAAAAATATAACCATCAACCTAGAAAAAAGTTACTTTGCCCTTTCAGAAATCTCTTTCTTGGGACATATTGTCAATGGCAAGGGTGTAAGAACACACCCAGACAAAGTGGAAGCAATCAAAAGTTTCCCAAGACCTACCACCCGAAAACATCGATCATTCCTGGGGTTATGTAATTATTATAATAAATTTTATCCCAAATTTGCCCAGGACATGTCTTATTTGATAAATCTTTTAAAGAAGAGCCAAAGATGGGCATGGACTGTTCAGCATGATGAAGCATTTGAATCCATTAAGGACAAATTTTTAGATACTGTCATGCTCCACCATTCAGATTTTACCCACCCCTTTTATGTCCAAACAGACAGCAGTAAAAGAGGGTTGGGTGCAGTTATTTTTCAAATAGATGAAGAGGAAAGACATTGTGTATTAAATTTTAGTAGTCGAACTCTTAAAAGAGCTGAAGTAAATTACACATTACCGAACAAGAGACACTGGCTATCATGTGGGCTTTGCAACAAATTTAAGCAACTACTACTAGGCTCTGAAGTTGTCATCATCACAGATAACAAATGCCTAGAATTTCTTAACTGTAGTTACTTAACCAATGAACAAGAGGTGGAGTTTGTCCCTCCAAAAATTTCACTATAGGGTGGTCTACTGTCCAGGACCAGAAAATACTGTTGCAGATATTTTAAGTTGGCATCCTGTTGATGTGCTTCCAAATAATCCAATCATTGGAGATCAGCCAATAACTATAATGATTAACTCTAACAGTGATGACATTGGGGCTGAACTTATGAAATAACCCCACTGGCAAAAGGAAAAACCTCAATATAAGAAAATTATCGATACCCTGCAGGTAAGAAAACATGATGCTACTCTTACCCAGAAGTATCGATTAAACAAAGGAATCCTTCAAATACACATGCCGGATGCTGATGGCCCATGGAAAATTCTTGTGCCCCAAAAGTTACGGACCTGATTAACCAATCATGTACATCAGTTAATTGGACACTATGGTCCTCAAAAAACAGAGGAAGCATTGAGGCGGCAATTCTACTGGTCTGGATTATATACTGATGTACTTAACACTCTTTGGAAATGTTCAATATGTGCTAAGAGTAAAATGCCTAACAAGTCCTATGCAGGCCACAATGTGCCCATTCTTCCATCTGGACCCAACAAAATTCTGGCCATTGACTACTATGGACCATTGCCAGCATTTAAACGTTCTCAATACCTTCTGGTAACATATGATGTATTCTCAAAATATGTCTGTGCATATCAGGTATGGAGGACAGATTCCAGGAATGCAATTCAAGAAAAGCAATTCAAAGAAGTAGGAAAACACGCAGTAATCCTATCTGATCATGGATCCGCTTTCACTTCCAAAGAGTGGAAGGCATGGATAGCACACTGTGGCATTAAGCACATTCTTACATCAATCAGAAACCCTCAATCCAATCCTTGTGAGAGAGTGATGAAGGAGATTAACCAGCTATATCGGACATACATACCTGATAATCACAGGGGTTGGGTAAACAGTCACCAAAAGATAATAAATTACATAAATAATACCATCAGTGAGTCCACCAGATTTACTCCAGCATGACTCATTTCGGAAGGCTGGGCCCAACGTTAGTCAAAACACCACTGGCAATTGACCAGAAAAAAATTAACAGAAAAAGAGACCAAGATAAGGCTTGTGTGTGTTTAAACCAAATGGCCAAGCTGCGGGGTCAGCGAGGAAACCCTCATCCACATGCATTTCAGGTAGGGGATCGAGTTTGGGTATGAGTACCCAGAGCCAGCAATGTAACCAACAAACAATTCAAAAAATTTTTTTCCCTATATCAAGGACCCTACCAGATTCAGAGCATATGTGGCAATAATGCCTTTGCTTCAACTGATAATGAGTTGAATAAAGGCACCTTTAATGCAAGGAGTCTCAAACCATATCATGAAATACCTCCAGATCCAGGGGAAGTCTAAATTATTTTCAGAATGTGAGACCCTTTGTGTATGACACCATATAATTGAAATACATATTGATTGCATGATTGGACTGTCGATATATAAATCTTGTCTAAGGACTATTATCTAATAGTAACTAAATAAAGTAAGAATACTAAAGTTAGTAGAATGAAGGAGATAAGAAAAAATTGTAATTTCAGCAGAGTAATAAATTTAGAAGAAACTAAAGGCTTGAAGATCTCAATACAGTTACCATTCCAATAATAATATAATAAACCTTGGTCAGCAAACCCTTGGTCAGCCTCTATTGTCACTGGACACCCAAGTAAAATGTTTTTTCTTGTTTTTTTCCAAAGCGAGGGATATGAAGCTGAAAATATAGTACATATTTCTGCTTCACCTAGTGCCAATATCATCAGCACTAATCTGGGTTTGAACCCCATTGTTATTAAATCTCATTTTAGGTGGTAGTATATTTTAAGCAATATTATAATCTTTTATATTTCATTAATCTTATTTTATAATTAAAACTAATCTTTTTATATTAGTTTATTTTATATTTGTAAAAATGTAATATTTGTAAGAAATATTTTGTAAATGTCTATTTAAGTTTATGTCAAATATCAGTTTGAAAGTCATTGTACCAAATTCCTAAAATTTTTCTGAATAAAATCTACATTTTTGTTAATCTAAAACTTAATTAAATAGGCTTTATTAATACAATGACTGATAAACTTGATATGCTTGTTGTTGTTTTTTTAATTAGCAAATCAACCCTTGGGGCATGTTCATGCAGAATTATAGATTTCCCTCCAAAGCAGGCACCAACCTGAGAGAAACAGTTGGAGCGATTGCAATTGGCAGTTGTCACTGTAGATTCAATCCTCTAGATAAAGATCAGATCACATAAATAAGGGAAAATTTGATTAATTGATTATTGAGTTTACTGAAGAGAAGTGATTAATCTATATATATATATCGTGCCTAAAGAAATGATGGGGTGAAAAGATCGGTCATTTGCTTCTCAAAGGTCTGTTCCACCAGCCCATCCATGCCTTTCCAGTGCTTTAAACATCTATCCAGAGACTGTTTGTGTCGAGGAAGCCTGAAATGATCTGACTGTATTAACTGCCTGTATTAACTGATTGATTCTGAGGTAATGTCCAATTCGCCGCAAGCGATTGATTCCATTTTATTTGTTTTCCAAATCAATACTAATGTATATTTTATATATCTATGTAATGTTTATACGGCTTGGTTTAAAATGTGTCTTTTAATTTTATTCAGTTTAAAATATCAATTCTTATAAAATCTTATATTATTTTGATGCGGCAAATTAAATTAATTTTTGTCAGTTTGTTTAGATTATTTGACTTACTGAAATTGCCAAATACAAAATTCAATGAGCCATTAACTTTAAATCCTTCCCCTGTTATTTTTTTTAACTTAAAAATCATTACAAGAAACTTACTTCCTGTAAATTAATTAATAAAAAGCTCATTTAGTTTTGTACATCATATATAAATTTATTTGAATGATTGAAATTATTTTAAAAGTATCTTACCGTTACCTCCAATTTAAAATAGCCCTGTAATTATTTCTGAAAGCACATTTATCATAGAATTTTATCAGTATATATATTTCATACATATATTTTATTTGTCAGAAAATATTAAAATTATGATTTACAATTTATTAGTTTGATATTTAATGCCCGTCTATGTTAATTAAAAACAGTCTTATTTTGTAATCTTTGATAAACTATTTAAGAACTTATTAATAAATGAAATATTTGTGAAGTGTGGAAAACAATTTATATTTTAGTTAATTCTTTTTTTTTAGTATATATATTATATTTATGATTCATTCATTAGTGGACTAAGGTTTGTGGGGACTTTCTATCGACGTCAGGGAACTGATTATTTTAATCAGGAATTCATTTAATAATTTTGTTAGTGATTTATATATGTCTGAGACTATATGTATTTATAGCTACAACCAATCACTTATTATTATTACTTTGCTTTGCTAATCACCTCTTAGGACCTTCAAAGTAAACATAGTTCATACCAAGGGATCTTTTCGAGCATTGCCATTAAGATGTATATGCACATCAAAATATTATTATGATTATTTAGAGACATGTTTGGCTAGAGGGCCAATATTTCTCTTATCTACCTATACATATCGGGAATTTCCTTTAGCAAAGCCACCCAGAGTTTCATAACAGACCTCATTTATTTTTTGTTGTAATCTATAATAGCATATTGCCTTTTTCATCATTTTATATCTTTATTTAGAAAACCTGAAATGCTCTCTGCCATGATGGCACGTCCTTCACAAACAAATTTAAGTAATTAATTAAGTCTGACTGTATAATTGTCAATTATTTATTTAAGAACTATTTTGCTTCCCACACTCATTATATACAAATGATTTTAAATGTAATAGTATTTTAAATGCACATCTTTCATATCTTGTAATATATATAAAATAGATTTATTTATAATCTTTTAAAAGGGCTAATAATATTTTATTGCTGATTGGTTTTGGCCGACCAATTAACAAACTTTTACATTGTTTGTCAAAGCTGCATCAAAGCGAATTAAATAAAATCACCAAGTTGTATAAACAAAGACTTAACTTATTTTGTACTAAATTCCTTAATAAATTCCTATAATGTTGTTATTTTAAATAAGCTTAGTTTGTCATCACTCCCAATCTCTAAGGTTAATTAATCTATTTATTTAAATATTTCCTTGATTTAAATTTACTTCTTTATAATGTTGCCAGAAAGAATTATCATTATTACGGTTCAAACCATTAGTAATCAATCAAATCATATCTGTATCATTCTGCAATCATCAGAATCCATTAAATCATTGATTTTTCATATAAACCCTTTATTATTTTTGAGTCTCTATGTGAACCATGACCTCCAGCTGGGACAGAATAAAAGCAAGCACTGCTAGTGACATCACAAACGTTATCCATTAGTCAGAGAGGCAATAGTTTAGGCAAATAGATTAGGATTCATCCTTGTCCTGTCACATGTATCTTGTGCATGGTTGGATTCAAGGTACTTTTGCTTGGATTATTGGTCTTGTTGAATGAATACACGATTTTGACCGGCACAGTATGTACATTGGATATGTGTATAATGTGTTTAATTAGAAAATAGAAAAATCAAACAACAAACAACTAATTTGATTTAATATTTAATATTTAACAAATTGATTTTGATGATGATCACTATTCATAATTCTTTATGACAAAGTGGTGTATGTATTTAATGTTTAATGATTGTATGAGCATGATCATCCTTCATTTGTATTCATTAACCATCTTTATCCCATATCTTTAATCCCTATGAAGGATGGTCATTTCCTATTCCAATTTAACAAATTCAAATTTACATCGACGACAATTTTGAAACTATATTTTAACAACTAACTCTTTGATGACTAAAATTCCATGAAATCATTTGGTCATCAATTTCTAATCTGCCTGTCTATATTTGTTGATCTAATAATTAAATACAAACATTGAACATAAAAAATATTGTAACTGTCAAAATATGAGCACTTAATATCGATTAAGAGTAAAGTCTCATCTTTCAAGCTAGTAGACTAATTATACCAATTGATGAGAAAATTCAGGAGTCTGCCTCTAAATTTTATTATTAAATGAAAAACTTAAAAAAAGTAGAATTGATGGCTCCCCTACCTCTTAGAATTATTGACGGTTGAATGGATTGGCTCTCTATTTTAAAAGAAAGAAACCAGTTTAACACGCAAAATAAGAATAAATATATTTATATAATTTGGGATGTAATCCAGCACAATCTAGCCATAGTTCAAAGTTTTGTAATCCACACTGGGCAATGTGCAAGTATATTTGCTCCTAGGAAAGTTCCTCTGTATGAACTAAATGGTAGTCCATCGAATAATCTTCAGGCACCATCTGGATCTTCATGTTGGTGAGTCATTCTTTTATAAACTATCTTTCCTGTGCTAAGATGATTTCTTTGCTTATTGTAGTGCTTTGTATATCTTTTTACTATCATGTTCATCATGATGTTAATTTGAAATGATAGCCATATCTGAAATCATGTTTGTATGATGAGTAACTCCATTTCCTCAATGTTTTATCACTTCTTAGCCATGCTTGGTTAATTCTTCCTAGCTTATAACTTGGGTTAAAAATATAAGTTTTATAGAATTAAGGTTGGTTCTTTAATCAACTTTCTCAAATTGCAATAATGGTTTATGAAATACAATATTAAGGATAGTTAATATGACAAATTTTTAAGAATTTATCAAGTATCTTTTCTTGACAACCTTAATTTATTTGCCTTCCTAAAGTGTTCTATCTTGTCTTATGTTTTTATTTTTAGATAGTGTGTTTCAAATTAGCGATTTGCTTTCAATGTTAACGTCATTTTGATCTTTTTATAATTTTATGCTGGATTAATAATAATAATAATAATAATAATAATAATAATAATAATAATAATAATAATAATAATAATAATAATAATAATAATAATAATAATAATAATAATAATAATAATAATAATAATAATAATAATAATAATAATAATAATAATAATAATAATAATAATAATAATAATAATAATAATAATAATAATAATAATAATAATAATAATAATAATAATAATAATATAATAATAATAATAATAATAATAATAATAATAATAATAATAATAATAATAATAATAATAATAATAATAATAATAATAATAATAATAATAATAATAATAATAATAATAATAATAATAATAATAATAATAATAATAATAATAATAATAATAATAATAATAATAATAATAATAATAATAATAATAATAATAATAATAATAATAATAATAATAATAATAAAAAAAGAACAATTTTACATTAATGATTTCTTTCTTTTGTTTTTAGAGATTTTTGCTTGCTTGCGTTTAAGGATTTGGTATACATCTAAATCAGTATTGTTAGTAATATAATTTTAACTGACAATTTTACACAAAATTATTAACATGTAATCAATAATATGTTTTTGATTGTGTTGGTAGATTCAGTCTTTATAATGTATGTATGAGTGGTGATTTTGATGTGGTCGACTAAATGTAACCTCACAATATATATATAGTTATCAAATAGAAACTAAGATTTTTGGTATATTTTTTATATATTTAAATTGAAATTTGGCAAAGAGCTGGTCAATGGTTAGATTAAAGAAAGAGTTTGAAGAAAACATGAACTTTGTTCAGGCTTGTAATATAAGTAAATGTAATTAATCTTACCATACATGAATAAATCTGATTATATGATGTAAACTTTAAGCAAACTTTGAGACAGATACTTATTTCAAGGCAAGATTCAGTATTTTAAAGATAATTCATATGAAAAGGAGAGAACCTGAAGAAACAACAAGGATAATGAAGTATCAGTAAATTTTTTATCATTTTATCTATAATATGGATTTAATTTAAGATTGGTCTGGACTCCTACTGTTGATATTAAGTTAAAATGTAAACTAGAAAAGAAATATTGACTAAATTGTATAAACTGTTTTTTTACATTGACAGAAGGTTTCTTTTATTTCTTCTAAAAACTTTCTTTGCTCTTAAACAAGATCATTCAGGGAAAAGTTTCCATATATAAAGATATGTGGATATCTTTCAGAAAAGAGATCAGACAGATGATTGAGTCTTCTTTTATTTATTTATTTATTTATTACATCTAATCTTTAAGAGAGATATATGTTTGAAGTATTTTTTCACGTTGTTTTCAATGTTTATTATTACTGCCATCTATTAATAGATTTTGAAACTTTAAATTTAAATCTACTTCTTAATTTATATTTTTTAAACATTTTCATTGAAATATTTTGTTTTACTTTATAAAAATGCGTTAAGTAAAATATATGGCTAAATTTAGCAAAAGAATATCAAAAAATAATAAAGAAATAGTGATAACTTCAAAACATTAATTAAAAAAAAACATTTTTTAGAATATTAGTAAAATAATATATACATATAGAATTTAGAAAAATATTTTATTAAAATATATTATAATTCTTTTATTATACTCTCCTGAGTATAATAATTTATTACTTTTGCAGTGAACTCTGAACAGATCACTTATTCCTTGCTTGTGAATTTTAACAGTGTGATATGTAACAAATTAATAATACATCTGAGATTTGTTCGAGATTAGTCAGACATGCACATGAATGTGAGAGTATGGAAAGAATCTAATGATGGAATAAACCGACTCAACAAATTTCAGATATATATTTTTATAACGACAATAATGAATATATTCCAATACACGAATAATTCGAATATATAAATACGTATATATAAAGACCATGCACAGTTATTAATACAGAAAATAATCCCAAGGATTACTTACATAAAATAAAAATAAAGATCTGTATGACCAACAAAATATTTCTCTTCATCCACTTTGAGACCTATAGGTTGTGTACTTTCTGTGTTATGATTTGCTTCCATTAAAGTGCTTCAGCTCTCTTCCAGACTAATTACCTTTGGATCTATTTATACTCTTTAAAGTATCTTGAGTAAATAAATAACTAATAGAGAGTTTAGAAATAATAATTAATATAAGTTGTGTTTAAAAAAGCAACCCTCAGCTAGTCATTTAATTACTAATCCCTTTGATGACTGAAATAAATTTTAATTCTATAATTCCTTTAATTTCAGTGTCTATTTCAAAAATACAATAAGAATAAATATTTTTTTCAAACTCAGTCTGAGACTAAAAATATATTAATTAGCTGTAAATGTATACATTGCATATATCTCTTCTTTACTCTAGATTTTGAGTTTGTTTACTCAATGTATAATCTTAAAGTGTTTGATTTTTTTCTCTCTGAGTGAATTGTCTTTTAGAGTTTTGTTGCAGTTCTCTCTGAGTGAATTGCCTTGCTGAGTTTTGTTGCAGTTATCTGCAGAATATTCAGCTCTTAAGATTTCTATGATAGCCTCTGATTGTACTGCTTGATGACTTCTCATATCCCCAGTATGTTCACTCTCTCTTGTTGAATTCTTCTGTATAATATTAACAATATTGCTACCGTCAGTTTCCTTTTTCTATGATACCAGTGTTATTGTGTTGTCTCAGATAATCTATATCTCTTTAAGATACATTTATATTCTATTTTAGGTTTTATTATCAGTTTAGACAATGCTACCTTTTAACTATTTTTTTAATAAACAAATCCAAATTTTATCTATTGCATATTTTGATTTTTTATTAGAATTAGTTTCTAGATCACTTAAATCATTAGAGATGTCAGTAAGTAAAGTGTTATTTTTGATCTTAACTTTGTACTCATCAATAATTCAGTTGATGATTTGTATGTTGTAGAAGGTGGTGTTACCAATGTTGTATGGCTATACATAATGTTTCATATATGATTGTGTAGTTTTATTAAAATTTTATTTTTGGTGAACTGCTATTTCAGCCAAAATATTGGATTCTGGGTGGTAGGGAGATGTTTTTATACGTCTTACTATCTCATTCTTTCATAAACTCTACAAAGAAGTTCTGAATTTCTAATCCCACTTTTATTATAAGCCACCACTAATTTAAAAACCAATGATAAGCAAACATTTCTCTTGGCTTAATGATTTCTACTGGCTTAATGATTTCTACTGATCCTGTATTCTTCAGTATCTTATATTCAGCCCACTTGGAATATGCACAAATAACTTCCAGTATACTACAAATCATAGTTGCAAACACTTTGGTAGGCTTTCTACATTTTACCTTAACTCACAATCTTTAATATTTTTTTCCAAATATACTCATCAATGTCTGACCATTAAATATATCACAAGCTACTGCATTATCACTAATAATGCCAAGATGTTACTGATGCATTAATTTTAAACTTTGTGATCTACCCTGTGATGGAAGTACTTTTCTATGTCCCACTAGAATGCATTCATTTGAGTCAATAGCTGATCTTGGTTATTCTAAAATGAAAGGAACAGATTTTTCAACCTTTGAAATGGCCATCCTTTGTAAATTCATTTCTTGAGGATTTGGTATCTTTTGTTTTTATGTGTTCAGTTTGCCACAGCTTTTTTTTATTTAATGTTTATAATCAGAATATATTTACATTTAATTTTAGCCTCATTCATGTGAGTTTCTGTTCTGTCAGATATCCTTGGCAGAGCATCTGCATACTAAGTAGGCATTAGTTCACAATCATATGTTGATAACACATTGTGCCAATGCAACATGCATGGGCTTAGATGATCAAGTAAAAATGCATTTTTTGACAAACTACTATTTTTAAAGATGACCCATATATATATTGATTAATTTTTTTCCTTCAAACATAATTGTGGAGGCTTCTTTGTTGAGCTAACAGTAATTTCTTTCAACTCTTGACATTGTACAAGATATAAAAGCAATGATCATTGTTCCTATTTCATATTCAGAGGCATTAATAGTCAACAATATTTCTAAACAGCTATCATAGTGTACTAATAATTTATCAGTTGTTAGAAAAACTTTAAACTTTGAAAGCATTCTCCTTCTCATTTCCTTGCTTACACCTCTGATTCTTTCAAAGAAAACCATAGTCATTGTACTATGTGAGCCTTTTCTTTTAAAAAACTCATAAAAACTTAAAATTCATAAGTGTAGATGCTTCTTTAATTAATCTTATTTTTTCAGGTGCAGGGTATATGTCCCTTCTGAATATTTCACACAAAAATTCAGTTTTCCAAATGCACTTTCCAGGATTAAGTCTAATCCCAAAATTATTTAAACAGATTTACCACTCTTGTTACCCTCATTTTGAGAGCTGACTCGGAGTTTTTTTGGCTTCATTTATCTTTTGGACAAGCACATCCACTTTAGCATTAAAAATATTTAGAATAGCAGTAATTCACAAGAGTACATGACTACATTTGAAAAGTCCCATATCAGTTGTAATTGTTAAAACTTTTTCTGATTCTTCATCTGCTGGAATTTTGAACATACTGCTTTCATATTCAGTTTAATGTGAACATTTTTGCTTTGATGCTAATATTTTCCTATCATTCAACATTGGATGTGAATTTTTGCATAGATTTTTATTCATAGTTATGTGACAATCATCACAAATGTGTATTGAACTTTCTGATTTAGCAATAATAGCAATTGGGGTTAACCAATTTAGATTTTTACACTGGTGTTAATACTCCATTTGCAGCTACATGTTAAATTTCTATTTTTGATTTTGTGGCTTATGTTACTTTTTGAGGTTTACAACCTTCAGGTTTTTATTTTCCATAACTATATTTGATCAGTTGAGTATTGAGCTTTCCTTGTTCTAATCTAATGCACGTTATTGCATTCATCTTGATTCCTATTCTCACCCTAATATTAGATTGAATATTGGAATACAATGCATAAATTTAATTCATTTTTAGTAAATAATCTAACAGTTACTTTAACCATTTCAACTATATAAACTGAACTTCCATTTATATAATTTTAATTTTTTTCAATCTGTAGTGGATTTTTACATGTAGCTAGTAAGCATTCCAACCTCTTTCCAATATAAGCAATATGTCTGATCCACCATCTATCTCTATGGTCATTAGTATATATTGATCTGACATCTGTGAAAAGTTTCATCTTATATTATTTTAATTTTACTGCCCTTTTTTTTCAACCATTATGTGTAATTGATTTTTTTTAGTCATCATGATCTGTCTTTCAGTAAATTTTTGCTGAGTGCCATTTTTAGATCTCATATTTTATGTTTTTCTGTTTTTCAACTGAGAGCTAAATGTTCTTTTTTAAAACAATAACATTTCTGCCTGTTAGCATTAATTTTTTTTCCCCCAGATTTTTCTTGTGTTTTTTCCTCAGGTTTATTAATGAAAGCTTGCTGTTTTTGTTTTTTGCAAAAAGATTATTTTGGAATTCCTTGCAGTGTTTTAATATTGTATGGAATTTTTTTTTATTGTATCTGAATGTGCAAAGATCTACAATAGTTAAAAATTATCTCAATTTCGCATCTGCCATTCTCCATTTAAAAAAATTTGAATTTGAATGCTATATCATATTCTCTTATTCTTTCAAATTTGAATTTCTTTCTTTCTATTTCTGAAATGTATTTTAGATATATGCTTAGATGATGTTAAATTAGAAAAATTATGCTGTTTTGCAATTAGTTCTTCATAAATGAGTTTAACAGTACTTTGTTATTACATAATCTATTAGCAATCTTGATCACTCTCTCTTCTGAAAACTTAATAATGCAGTTTTCTTTGATTTATTATTCTCAACAAATAAATTTCTTATTTTATTCCAAGGCTATTTGGTGGAACATTACTTATGTCAAAATTACTAATAAATGTTTATCCCATTAACGACATTTTCTCTTAATCTGTATATATATATGATTTTATACTATTAATTTATTACACGGAATCACCCCCAAAAAATAATAGTATGAAATCATCATTTCTCCATAAGAATATTATAATTAATATATATATACATCAATTTACTCTAAATTTATTAGAAGTTTTCTTGGTACTATCTTAACCAAAATATGTTGAGCAATGGCTACTCCACACTATGTTGTATAAATGCAATTCTGTATAATGGCAGCGCTAGTGTTACATAGCTTAATACAGTATGTCAATGGCATTAACGTTAAGCATAATATTAATCTCTATACATAATTATGATTTATTCCTGAGTTTTTTAGACATACACAGAAATGTGAAAGCGTCGAAAGCAAATAGCTTTGCTCATTGCTCAACAAGCTTTGTGATAAATGCTTAGCAAAAGAAAGCATTTAAAATATCTCTATCAGAGACCACACCCAATCTTCTGACCAATGGTTTCATGCTTTGGCACTTTAATGAAATTAATTGATAACTTCCAAACATGTTTTAATAGCTACATCGTCAAATATATTACAACACATTAATAACATATATATATAAAAATACATATTTTGCGGGTTCATCCATGTTAAAAACTTTTAATATTAATATACTGACGTTTCGACTTGGTCACACAAGCCATCCACAGAGTTATAACCCGCAAAATATGTATTTTATATATTTAACCCATGCAAATCTTCGTTTTAACATATATATAAAGGTATATACAAATTATCAATACAGAAGGTGATCTGAAGAATTAAACAAAATAAAAATCAAAGATCACGCTGAAATTGTTTCTCCACATGGTGGAATATGAGCTGCTTCCGTCTAGTCCTCCAGTTCTTTCTTGGACTGATTACTTTTGGATTTATTTATAACCTTCAAAGTGTCTACTGTAAATACAGTAATTAAATAATGGGATTTATAGCAATAGCGATTAATATAGATTGTTTTTTTTTTAAATAATCCTCAGCTAAACATTTAATTACTATTTCTTTTATTGATGAGATTAACTTAATTCTCTAATTACTTTACCTGTGATATCTATTTCAAATTAGAATATGTGTGCTCTAAATTTAATACAAATTAATATAATATATAAACAGGATTTTAAAACTCAGTCTGTGAATAAAATATATTGACTAAATGTAGATTGCATAGGTTGCAGTGACCTAATATTTACACTCTATGAAACAAATTCCTTATAGTTTTACAAGGCTTACTAAATATCATAATTTATCAATTTGTATACTCAAAAATATGTATTGTAATGGTTAGATATATATAGCCAGCAAAAACTAAACATAAGAACCAAGCAGCGTCACTAACTCACATATCTATGTAACATTGATATAAACATTACCACAAACAATACAAAGTTGAATTTTATTACCTATGCAACCAGGACAATTTCTTCATGACTATCACATCCAATGTTAACACACACATATATATATATATATCCCACTGAGGTCAGTGAGATACAAGAGACTTTTAAAATTAAAAATGCTTATAGTGGTAAACTGGAATTTGGTAATAAAAAATTGTATATTTATTTTTAGATGTTTCAAATTGAACATTTTAAAAAGTATGGTCTATTTAATACAATGTACCAATCTAAACCAGTTTGTCCTTTTTCAAAGTTTTTCCAGAAAACCTTGACAGTGATGTGTTTTAATGCTTCTGTCATTACCCACCCCCACCCCCCAATTTTAAGTCCACAAAAAAAATTGAGACATTTTTTTATTCGAGAGATTTTTAAAAAATTGCATGAAATGGGATCGAATAAATATGGCTGATAGATAAGCTTGGTCATGCTGAATTTAATTAAAAACTGTTTCACACTCAAGCCTTTGAGAGATGATACTGTTGGGATGAAGTTTACACTTTTTTCCTAGCATGAAATGGCATGTTTACATTTTACCACATCACTAAATGTTTTAGAACTTGGAGATAAAATGTGTGACTCTTACAAACTAAATCGCAGAAAAAAATGCCATTTGCATAAAAAAAAAAAAGACAGCATTAATTCAACATTTCAGCCGATATAAAAAAAAATTGATAAATATGTAAAACACACTTTAGAAAAAAAAGTACTACATGAACCCATGATTTCATAGGGTTATGTCATTTGGCAGTTTGATGCAGAAGGGTTCCTGAAAGAAGTATGTAACAGAAAAAGTATATATTGCAATAGGCATGCATACCAGAGAACAATTTTGGTTATTTTTGAATTCCTCCTCATATATATTTATTGCGACAATAAAAAAAATAGAACAAAGTGAATTAAAAGTTTATATGTGGCTAATATTAGGTCTATATTTAAACCTAAGATCCTATTAGGTTTCTTATTGATTAAAAAAATGAATTAGTGACTAAACATCATAATTATTAATAGCTTTTATACAATAGATGGACTATTGCCTTCACATGTTTCAAAAATCTCCAGGGTGGACATTCTACAATTATTTAACTATTAATTACTTCTTAATTAAGTAGGGTGTATCTGGGAGTATTCATTGAAATTTATTAAGATCACAATTATTAATAAATGACCGCAATTGATTTAGAATTATGATTAAATATATGATTGCTAATTTAGGATCTAAAGGATATGAAAGAAATATTGAATGTGGTACTAGGTTATGCAAAACAGAAGTTTATCCAATGATGAAACAGGGATGGGATATGCCTACCTTGATGAGGTCATACCTAGAAATTTCATCAGATCAGAGGGTCATATAAACAAGGAAGTTATACCTCCTCATATAACTGATAACAAACTTATCACTATCAAGCAGGAAAATTCATCTGCTTTGATAATATTAAAATAATGAATTTTATCTGAGTATGATATATATATGTGTGTGTCTATCTTGGTATGATCATATAGAAAACACTTATAGTATCAATTTCCATGAAGCAAGAATGAGTATCAGCTTATATAAATAAAACATGAATAATAAAATATACCCAGCAATGCAATTTAATTAAATAAGGAATGAGCAATAAGTAATTTTTAATTATTAAAGCCTGAAAATTATGATTACTAAAAAGAAAACAAGCATGAGTAACCATATTGTAAGTTTGCAGAAGGGGTCATATCACTTGCCCGGTACATTAGTGCATGATTAACTCAATCAATATAAACACAGCATGATAAAATATTCTACTTATCTCTGTTTCACTGAGTCCAACCTAAAGATCACACTCACATATAATAAGTTCTGTGATTTAGATATTAATCATAATTAAATACTTATTTAACATTGACCTTAACTTATCTCAGATAATCATATATGAATTTGTCCCTTAATTTATATATAAATCAACTTTTATTTTTAATATTGTTTTAAAACTAGTTCAATTTTTATTTTATATTTGTTTAAAACCTTGTTTTCTGAGATTGATAATTGCAGTAAAAGTAAAACTCTGAAGCTATATAAAAAAATCTTTGAGCTAGGTGAGGAAGGGGAATTGTAGCCACTCGGTGCTTTTTATTAATTAGCTTTTTTCAGTGGGGGAGGAAGGGAAAGGATTCCAGGAATAAAAAATATGTTTACATAATATCCCTTCATTACCCAATTGTTCAAATTCTAAATATAATGCATAAATGTCACCTAACTGCTCAAATATTACATATAACATATAAATGACTTATGCAGTAAATGACTGCATATAGTAGCATATACTTGGCCATTCTTCACCATAGACAGATTAATTTTCTTTATACATATAAAAATATAACACACAAAAAATAAATAATCAAAGTAAAAGGGAAACACCAAATGCTTTACCCAGTATTTCTGGATGGCAGATATTTTAAGGTGAGAATTCAATATTTCTACAACAACCTTTGCAAATGATTTAAAACATGATAATATATGAAGAGCTATGTATATGTGTGAAGACATGATGCTTTTCATAGGGAAAAATTTACATTCACTTGATGCTGAATGACTTTTTGCTCAGATATTAATATTTAATATATTCTTCTGAAGACAAATTGGTTACTTCGATCAGCATAGTATGACATAATTGACTGGGTAGCTTATTTATTTTTTGGAGGCATGACTGGTCAGCAGGCTGGATGCAGATATATTTACAGAAGCATCATCACACAGGTACAACTGGTCATCACAAACTACATTGGAATTTTTAACTCATGCTTTCTGTGATGGTGAAGGGAAAGTGGACACTTTCTATTTGCTAGTTCTCATTATGCTTGGCTTCTAGTGGTCAAATTATTGATGAGCTTCTTAAAATAACTTTGTGGCATGAGATCCTGTTCATGATCTTGAAGAATTTTTTCAATAGCAATCTTGATTGTACGATTACATAGCTTTTTATATCATTTTTCAAAAAATCAGGATTTAGTTTTTAAAATATTTTCACAGACAATTTTGAATAGCTTATCTAAAACTTAATCATTTACTTGTTATTAATATACAAAAAATTTCTGAATTCAGAATACCTTTTGTTTAGTCATATTTTTTAATATAATTAAGCATCAATTGACATTGTTTACTGTAGCCAAATATTGCAATCTTATCTTTTAAATGTATAATACAAAATAATTATTTTATTTTTTAGTACTTAGATAAGATTTTGTACCTATGCCTTGTAATATTTCTATATATAATTAATCATATCTTCCCATTACAAATTTATAAAAATCTAGTATTAAGGAAATTTAAATAGATTTAGTTTAAATTACTTATTGTTTCTAATGAAATGTTTTCAAACTTTTTACATAGCATCCTGCCTTTACAAAATTACTTATTATTTATCTAATATTAAGGAATTTTCTAGATTTTATAAATCTAAGCCAATTGTTTCTGATCACACATATACATGCTTGCATTTCATTCTTAAGTCTGTAAAATATTTTAATAAGGTAAATTTGTATGCTCCCTACATCAGAATTTAGAGCATTTAAACACAATTGGCATGAAGCTTATATATGTAAGCATATATATAGCTTAAAAGTTCACAAAAGTGTACACACACAAATATTTAAAAATAACAATAAAACAATGTGAGAGAGAAGTGAAACATCACTTAAAAATTTTAACTTCATAGTGATATTTTGACAAACAAATTATTATAATTAATAATAGATATAAGTTATCATTTTCATTTTTTTAGTCATTATCAATCCACTGTAGAATAATGGTGTGAGTTTAATCTAGCTTTTACTACCTATATTGTCCCTTTTCCATATCATTATAGTAAATTTACTTATCTCATTTATCTTACACATTATCTCTTTTTAGATTGGACAGAAGAATCCAATTTAGGATTTTAATAAGCTTTTTACTCTCTTCTAGAAATAAGTTCACATGAACTTCATATTAGCCTCCTAGTATATTCAGTGAAGTAAGAACCCTATATGGTTTGATGCAATGACAGTGGCTAACTTTGAATTCAAGTTCCAAAGAATACAACTCAGTAATATCACTTTTGGGTTCAAATTTCTTATGAATTCCTGAGCAATAAACCATTCAAATATTTATTTAATGAGATTAATAATACATATTTATCTTTTCATCCATATATTTTGGTTTTGATTCTTTCATGTTTTTTTTTTTTCAAATATATATTTCTCTATAATATTACTAAAATCACCCTTTTCTTTATTTTGCTGTAGTATCTTATATAAATACAATTTATTCAAACCACTTTGAATCCTTTTTAGCAAAAATCTTTTATTGTACGCATATACATACACTTATGTTTTGAATGTCCTACACTCTTCTTCAGAGCCAGCTTACTTTAATCCCTTAAAAAACATTTTTAATGGATTAAAGTAAACTGACTCTGAAAAGAGGGCAAGACAGTCGAAACATGTCGAAACATAGTTATATGTATATATGTACAATAAAAGGTTTTTGCTAAAAAGTGTTTGAAGTGGTTTGGATAAATTATATATTTCTCTATACTTTATAGTTTGCCCGAAAGTAGCTTTTTTATAAAATATCTACTTCCTAACCCATAAGTAAATATAGATAAGACATATTTATTAAAAAACCTCTCTTTTTAAACATATAAGCATATTTTATTTTAATATTAAATTGTTTCTATCAAAACATTCCATCTATATATTTAATCAAGATATTTGCAGTTGTTAATTTTATTAAAGGTTCCTTTTTTTTTTATCATATTGTAAATGTTATTTTTTAGTAATTTTCTAATGTTATTTTTTGTTTCTCATTGATAAAATAAACCGAAAAGGATATAGTCTACTGACTAGTTGATTGTAAAAACTTTATTATAACATTTTAATCTTGATTTTTAATAAAATCTATTTTCTTAGTGCCTTTTAAAGAAATAATGAATTTGTGTTTTAAATTTTAACTAAAATAACATGGAAACAAACTCCTTCAAAAATTAACATTTTTTTTGTAAATATGTTTATATAGTATATATATTTTTTAAATATATTCCTTTGGATATAAAAATTTCGAGAAATATGTAGATCTATATATTCATATTCACAGATCTATTCAAAGTTAACTATAATTTAAAGTGTTTTGCACCACAGGTGTAAAGCAATTCATTTTAGTAATAAACAAAATAATTAATTACATATATTTTTATAAAATTTTAGAAGACGATGATTTGTTAAGATCAAGAACTATAGAAACTTTAACAAAAGAAGTAGAATCCTTGCGATCTAAGTTAGCAGAATGGGATAGAAAGTGTGTTCAGCTTTTAGATACAACAACAAAACTAGAAACACAGGTAAATATAAACAATGTTACATTCTTTTTTTGTTAAAATAATTGCATGTAAATTATGCTGATTAACGATCTTTAAATTAATAATTCTAAATTTTTAATTATTTAAAATTTGAATTTTTTTTTTCCAAATATAACAATTAGGTGATTTTAAATGTTTTGAAATTTGTTTAATTTCTGATGGTAATGATAATAAAGATACATGCAATAGATATGCAAATAATTTGGTAAAGAGGAAAGAAAAGATTATAGATTATAGCTATATGCATTTAGAGAGTAAAAAAATAAGTTAGAAGAACAAGGTTAAAACCATAGAGGTATTGAAAAGACTAATTAATAAGAGATCATTTAATGAAAAATTTAGATAAGGAACTGGATTGAATAAATATAAAGTAGAAAAATATAAATATTATATCAGAAAGAAGTAAATTCCTTAAGAAAAAACGAAGTAGCTGTAATATGTTGAAGAGCATACAGCACTTAGAAAAAATGTCATGACTGATATATGATATCTACTTATATAAAGATAATTGATGAGATACTTAAATATTCCACAGACAAGTAGTTTATAAAAAGACCTGATTAAATTTTACTTTTATATATTCATTTATTTCAAATTCCCTCATATATGAACTATTTTCTTTGATATGAATAAAATTATATACTATCCAAGTATTATTTTTGCATTTTTCTGCCATTTTTTTTTATTAATGAAAATAGGAATTTATCACTATCTATTATTTTGAATAGATATATTATTCAGTTTCTAATTGGTACAAAATTATTGTGCAATAATATTGCTATATTAGTTGGAATGTTTGACTAAGTTTGACTTTTGTTAAATTGTATATATTATTGGGGGTTTTTATTTATAAAATTTATAAAATTATTTACTTTTTTTATTATGCTTATCCCTCTGATATAAACCATAGCAACTGAGAGTTCTTCCTCTTCATTTTGATCTTACTATTATTATTGTTTAACATTATTAATATTAGGTTTGATTAATACATGATTCATATCATCATTAATGATATGCTAATTTTGTTGTTTTTTATTCTTATTTTATTCTTTTACCCATCTTTTCTATTTCAGTACAATTAATTTTTCTTGAAGTTTGGTCATATGGCTGATAATAGTCTCCATGACTTTTGTAATATCAATCTTTCAATGCATAAATTATATTTACTTTATTCATATCAAATTCTATAAGTTTATTAAAAAATAAATTTGAATGTTGTGAAGAATAAATGTATTAGCATTAATTTTATTTCTGCTTTCAAGTTTCACAATCAAATAATTGCTTTATTTTAACAAAATTTGCACTTAATTCTGAGTGTAGTCTATTGAAATGCTAAACACCATTAAGGCTAACAGTAATTAGTTGAAATCACATCTTTCATTAATATTTTTTCTGTAATAAAACTATTTCTGATTTAACCAAAAATTAGTATTCATATTGCTCTCCTAATTTAAAGTGAAATTTTACTAACATTTAGTATATAAACTCACATAAAAATATTCACCAGTAAATGATAACTATTTCTAATGATAACTGAGATTTATAAATGATAGTATAAAATAATATATTTCTCATCACACAAAATAACTAATATTATGAATGTAACTGACTGTCAATAAATGCCCTCAGATTAGGTAACTCTAAATGTACAGAAAATATTATAACTTAGCAGCGCTAGTTTGTCTGCAAACTAAATGCATTACATATTTGGGCAACTACCTGGAATAATTATAATTATGAACTAAATGCTTTTCTCCACTTATATGCTGAGTAAATGTCATACTCAAGCAATTTAAAATATAATGAGTAAGTAAATAAATTGATCCCAAATGGTTTTATAATTTATATCTGCATGTTCTGTGGACTCATAAATTTTTAAAGAGCACCAATGAATTCATATGCATGTTTTTGACTGGCAAAAAAAAATAAAATTTATTAACTGTTTTATTGGGTAGTGAAATATTACCTGGAATATACTGTAGTATAAGATAAAAGTTATATAATGGTTTATGCAGTAGTAAATCAAAACATCTATTGTTAATAACAACAACATAAATTTATTAAATAAATATCCATTTATATCTGGTGATTAGAACAACTAACATCCCATAATGTTTATTTATAATTAATTTATAATTCACATTTGCTATAATACAATTAAATGTGACAATATGATTTTATAATTAAAATTATCAATACATATAGTAGAAAAAGAGTTAACTATAAATTCTTTTCATACAAGTAAAATAAAATATACGGATGAATTTTAATATTATTATAAAAAAAATATAATAACCAAGTAATATTTTTGTAGAAAGTTATTTATAATTTTAAATTAAATTATACAAATATTATTTATGTTTTAATTGACCTTTTACCTTTTTACTTGTTATTTTTTTTATTATCTAAATTATCAGATGACAAACCAGATTAGAAGAAATAATTTATAAACATTTATAAATATTACCATTATAATTTCAACTGTTGTTAGTAAATAGGATTTTCTCTAAGCAGCTGTTAATATTATTACACAAGCATTCCTATAAAATAAAAATTACATTTGCCAGATTAAGTTACTTAAAAAAATAGACATTTTTATCTAATAATTATAAGTATGTCATCACCACCATATTTCATTGAGTTTTTTTTTATTAGGGAAAATAATTCCACAAAAGTCTATCATAAGCCTTTTCCACCCATAATGATTCCGAATTTGTTTTGCCTCATCATTCTGCTTTAAATTAAGTTTTTCTTCAAAGATTCTTTTTATTCTTTGATATTCAGCTGAAAATTATCCTAATTTCTCTATGATAATTTCTCCCTTCTACATATCTATCTCATCTCTATTTAAACTTTTTAATTTTATACTAACATCAGCAACACCAATCTTAAACATTTTTGTTTTCTATCTCCCTTGTTATTATCAAAATATTTATTTTTATACTTCCCTGTATCTTGCAATCTTAATTTCATTTTACAACAATAAATTATATGACTAATCTTTTTTATTGCATTGCCAAATGTATAATAAATCAACTACGCTCTTGAAACTGTCAAAAAAGAGGATTGTGATCAAAGCATTGCGAAATAGTATTAAAGTGCATAGTTAATTTATTATTATATTATATAATAAATTATATGCATATTATAATAGTAAATATTGTTTAAGACTCCATGTTAGACCTCAAATTTTATATACCATAAAATATTTTGAGGAAAATATTTAAATTCTATATTTAATAAATCTATATATGTTTGTATGATATATTTTATTACATCTATATCCATAAGTGACTCAAAAATAAAACATTAGATGTAAAGCCAAAGCAAACATTTTTTTCATATAATTTACTTTTAAATAAAACACAAAACATTTATAAATTTAGGTAAATTATCATTAAAAATTCATTACTATTAAGCCACCATGCAACATCATATAAATATAATCAAATCACAATATAAGATATTTACATTTCAAAAGTTATGTCTATGCATATAGTTTGGTGATAAAAATTACAGTATGACTTTTTTTCTTTTTACACTTTAAATGCAACAGTTTAAATGTACTTTAAAATTCAATTGTGGCTTTGGTGTTTCAGATCTGTACATCTTCTTCAAGATATTACTATATCTAAACTTCTTATTAGTTATTTATTTATTCCAGATATGAAATAGTATAAAAAGATCCAAAAGTAATTACTTTTGTCATTTAAGTGAATAAACCTCAGTTGTTTCCAAATATGTAAAATAACCAAAAGTTTACATGGTACAATTTTTTTTTTAATACATAGATCAGCTTACAAAATTATAAGTACTTCTATAAGTCTATGAAAGTATCCAACAAATATTTCCAATTCTTCACAAGATCATATTTTCAGATAGAAATCCACATTCCCAAAAAGATAAGTTTGCATATTATGTAAAGGTATTTTGAACTTTGAAGATAAACATTATTATTTTTTAAAAAAATATGTAATTTTGCATACATGTTTTTTGCCAAAATTTTGACTGTTTCTTTAATAATACTGTCGTGATCAATTTTTTTACATGATTACTATTACTAACTTCCTTTTCTTCTAGTAATAATATCCTATGCTGAGCTTCTGATGATTTATATTGTACCTAACTGAAGTCTCACTTAGTTCCAATAGGTGATCAAGGTTATCTTAGCTTAACCTTTTGTTTAAAATTTCGGATTTTAAAAAAAATAATGATGATAAGAATGGAAATTAACTTAGTTAATGATTAAAATAGGATAATCTAAATATTTCAATAGTATTGGTTTGATAAGGAATGCTAGATAATGATTTGAATTAAAAGAAATATCAGAAATAGTTGGGAATTGATAAATGGTATTAAATGTATTTTAAAATAACTACTGTATAATTCAGTTTAATGTTTAAATGATAATAATTAGATATTATAAATAAGTTGGAATAATATTAAGTAATAAATTTAAAAAAATAATCTGTAAATTATTTTTTTTAAATGGTATAATAATATTTATCAGATGTAAGTGTAGCGTTCCACTTACAAAATTATTTTGAATTAAATATTCATTAACATTTTATTGTTATAGTTTTAAAAATAACTTCTAAACAATTAATGTGTGTTTGTTAGAATATTTTTGTGCATGCAAGAATAACATAGATATAAAAATAAAAAAATAATACTAAATTAATTCCAATATTGTTTAAAATAAAAAAAAAACAAATGTTTGAATAAAATTATTTCAATGAAATATTTAAAAGTTTAATAGAGGGGTATAACTTTAAATTTTATATTTATTACTATTGTGTTTATAAATATTCTTAAAAAATAATACATAGTGTTTGTTAATAATGAATTTTTGACTTTGCAGCTGGAAGTCACATGGTATGATATAATAAGACTAATTACATCAGTAAATTGATTTTACAGCTGAATTGTCAAGAATATTAGAGTTTAAAAAAATAATTTCATTGGTTTAAATCAAGGAATTGATCAAGGTGGGGGGTATAAAAGATTATTAATAAAACAGGGATCCAGGTGTCATTCAGGGGCTGTTTTAATTATATGTGTGGCTGGATCTTAAAAGTTCTTTAATAAAAAGTAATTTTTTAAAACTTTATATTTTTTTAAAAAAAATAAAAGTATGTTTAAAATATTTATTTAAAACCATCTGGCAGTGATGGAGTGCTAAATTTTAAAAAGGTAATCCATTTTCTGACAATTTAAATTTCAATTGAAGCATAAAATTATAGGAAGAATGTTTGAAGAAAAGTTAGCATTCCTTATCATATCTACGTTTTATTTATTCATTTTTCTCTGTTTAAAAATGAAAATATTAGTAAAGACTAAATTATTAATTATATATATGGCTAAACATGTTCTTTCAATAAATCATTATATCTGTAAGATAGTCATTATATATCCTATTAAATTAAAAGTATACGTAAAGAAGAAATTAAAAGATATTCAAAATTTTAAAATATTATAATCCAAATGCATCAGCGTCTTCGTAAATTAGAAGTGACATTAAATTTAATACTTTATTACTTAATACATGATATATACATTTAAATATGCTCTTAACAAAATAATGTTTTTGAGGAAAATATGTATTTTAAAATACTAATTCTCGTTTATGCCAGTAGTATGAAAAGAATTTGTTTGGAAGTAAAACTTTAAAAGAATTTAAAAATATTATTAATGAACTTGTCTCTGTCAAATATGTAATGTTTTGTTATAGTTTCCAGTACTTATAAGTAACTTTATGACCATTGATCTTAGCTCATAAATGGACGAATGTCTTAATTATAGAAGAAATCTACTCTTAGGTTTAAAAAAAATAAAAGGAAATTTGTTTAAAAAATGCATTTCGAAATATTAAGAACTGTTTTTAAAAAAAAAAGAGCTCTATTTTTAAAAAATGCGTTTATCTAAAGAAGAACAGTGAAAGTTAACTAAAAATATATATTATAATTATTTCGCGTTTGAACCTAGGATTATAAATATAAAAACATGTACTCAGCTGAAGAATTTATTTTTCCAATGCCAACTTATGTTTATGCTTATGATATTTTATTATTTTAATATTTAAAATTATCTTTAAAGATAAAAGAAAGTGAAAGTGTTTATATAAAGAACTACTGAATATTTTTGTTTTGGAAACCATTGCCATGTTTAGAAATATTTGAATGAAGCTTCAAATCGGGATAGATGAATTGACCTGAATACATATTTTTAAATGGAAAAAACTATTACAGAACTAAAATATGAACTTAAGTTAATGTATTATTATTATTTTTATTGTTTGTTTTATTGGTTTTAAAAAATGACACCATAAAAAAAAATATTTATGCTATATATTTTGTGTAACACTTTTAGCATAAATATACAGGTAAACTAGGGTTATAATTTTAAAATGTAATATGTCTATTAGAATGAGCAAATGTTTTGCTATTCTCAAGTGAATTTATTTTATTTATTAAGCATTTCACAAGCTAGGTTCTGTTTAAAAAAAAAATCATTTATAGAAAATTTAAATATCACAGTCTTAGTTTATTATAAATGGGATGTTTTACTCAGTTTTAGTTTAAATTTACCAAAGAAGTTTATCAGAGACTATCCATTCATTTGTTTTATGAATGTTATATTAATAATAACTACAAATATTTTTATATGCATCAAGAAGTAAATATTCTTGCATTTAATTTGCAATTTTAAAAGTCCACTAGTTAATATATATTTTTTTAGTATATCATATTTTATTATGTGTGCATTGTGCCTTGCCTAGAATTTTAGATGCATTTAATTTTAAAGTATTTCTCATAGTAGTCACTTGACAGTGTATTTTGTTGGTTTGAACATTGAATACGTTTTGTATTTTCAAACTTCTTAGGAATAACTTAGTTAATTCAGGTGAAGTATATATATATATCTTGCTATTAGTTAGTATTTGTTAGCCTCATAGAGTTAGGCTTAGTTAATAATTTTTGAATATGCTTTATGGAGTAGATAAAATCCTCCATCCTTATTGTATTGTATTTCCATGATTTGATAGTGTTTGTCCCCAAAAGAGGGTTATTGTATTGTATTTTTTAGTGATGATGATCACATTTATAAGCATTGAAAATCCCATGAGAGAGGATGGTGCTTTCTTGGTGCATTTTCCTATTCCCAGATGTACTGTAGAAGAGTTCCAGACATCTTAATTTTTGCCTCAAAGTTAGGTATTTTTGAAAGCCACCATATTCTTTTCAGCTCTAAGGAGCCTAGTATTTTTATATTTTTTGCCTATCATTCATGATGACTTAATGCTAATTCCACCACAGTAGGTGATGTTGCATTTGTTTTAGATTTGTGATGACAAGATATGCTTGTTTGATGAAATTTATTTCTTCAGGTAGTGGCAGCTAATTTATGGCTCATAGGTATATCAATGTTTGAATTGTGTTGCTATGATAGTTTTATCATGCACAAGCTAACCAACAATAAGTTATATTTATTTTAAAGTATGTTAAATATGCATATGGTATAAGTGGCAATCCACACATACTAATTTAATATTTTCATCCAGAGTTTCGCTGCTGGATTTGTAAGTTTGTTACATTATTAATTTTAAAACATTGAGGGAATAATTTTATGTGGACTAAATTTATTTAAAAGAGTATAACTGATCTCTGATGAATGAATGTCCCATACACTTAACTTAGTTTTATTTTAAGATTAACTTAGTCTAATTTAAAAATATATCATTAGTTTAATATTAGTTATGTCAGTATAACTAGTTGCAGTTTTCAAAATATATGCTTTTCCAACTTAGCGTTTGTTAAGTTTAGGATTATAAAATTAAGTTAGAGGTTCAAATATAAACCTAGTTTTGTGTGTAATTCTGATTACTAGATGACACCATAATGTTTTAAATTATTTTAATTAAAAAAATAGTAGTGTGCTTATTAAATACAGACATTATAATTAAAGTTAAAGATTGTAAAAATCTCTAATTATTAAAAGAGATTAAAATTGAATAGCCTTAGCCTGTTATTAAGTATACTAATGTAAACTAAAGGAAATTGTTAAAAGTCAAAATACTTATATTAAATCTCAGTGCGATATTGGCAATGTTTGTACTCCATTACATTTGTAAGCATTTCTTATTGTTCTTAATAAACCAAATTATTATTATTTCAAAAGATTTGTTTTGTTTGTTTTGCTTTTATATGAAAATATGATTGTCTTGGGTTCCAAATTCACAAAATCTTAAGTTTCTAAAAATTATTAAATCTTCAATTCAGAAGTTCACAAATATATCATAAAGTTAATTAAATATATTTGATATTGGCTTGAAAATTAGAAAGCTATGTTAAAGTAAGTGATTCTCATATTAAATCACAATAATAGATAATTGCATTATAGCAGATACTTAATTAAATGTTTAGTTAAAAGTTTATTTTAAATTATCACTACATCTTTTCAGACTAAAGGTTTTATGCAATATCAAATTAAGAATATAAGTACTTAAGAAGAATATTTTTCATTATTATTTTAAAAGCTGCACATTATATTATATTCATTGCACATCATCTATACCATCTTAAATCTTGTATGTCTAAAGAATTTAATCCATCTGCATTTGAGGTCTCTAGTAGGTTGTCTGTGAGTGTGGGAAAGGCATAAAAAGTACCCTTGCTCTTTTTTTTGCTCAAATAATGTCTTGGATAATAGGCCATTATTAGATTAAATTTAAATTGATTCATTAAATTTATGAATTAATATTTGTTTTGTATATTATTTTAAGATTGCACCAAAACGTTGTTATTTTGTGATCAGCTAAGATATTACTTATTTGTTTATTAATCTCCGAAATTCTTTAATGGGCAACTTAACTTAAACTTTTAATTTTACACAAGAGTTTAGTTTAGAAACCCCTGAGGTTATTTACTCTTGTTGTTTTATTAAATATAATTTAGTAAGAGAATATTTCTAATCAAAGTATCATTATTCTTATTCAGAGAGTGTATGATCTATTGGTTGGACTAATATGGTGATCATGGATTGGTGGTTTTAAATAATCTTTTGTATGGTTTAGTAGTAGATTATTAATATGCTGTAGTAATTATAGTTCATCAGTATTGGATTTGATCTTTATTGGATTATACATCTCTGGATTATCATTTCTTTTCTTTAAATTTATTGTAACCCCATTGAGCCGAGTCGTTAAAGAGTCTCATATTTCATCCCATCTCATTTCAGTTTCTTTTCTCATTTCATCTCATTTTCATCATCTCTCTTTTACATTTCATTTATCATATCATCCATTTCTAAATCATGTATTTCATCTCTTCTTCTCCTTTTATATCTCTCCATTACATATCATTTCATCCCTTGTTTCTTTCATTTATTTTCATCTTTTCTTCTCTCACTCTCATTTTCGTTCTCTCTTTTTCTTTTCCTTTTCTTTTCATTTCACTTTCTCTCTTTCCTTTTTCTTTCTCTCTCTCCTACTCTATTCTTTTCAGTTACAATATATAATGAAATTTGTTTCCAGGCTGGTCAGACATATACAAGAATGTGAGAGTATGGGAAGAATCTAATGATGGAATAAACCGACTCAACAAATTTCAAATATATATTTAAACAATTGCAATTGTGATATTTTAGATGAGATAATATGTTGCACTATTTCCATTATCTATTATTAAATGTTGAATATCTAGAAAATTTTAAACTTTATTTAAATTTTTCCAGATACAAACAACTACAATTGTTTGAATTTGGAAATGTTGAAAAAATTCTAGTCATAACTAATCCAATCTATTATCACATCTAAAATACTATCATCACAAACCTTCAGGCAAAAGATATGTTTGTGTAATTAAAAATGTTTATTAATTAATAATATACGTGGGATACTATATTGTTCATGAAAATTGGTATGACATAAACCTGGTGACAGATATTTAAAGAAAGCTTTTCCCATATTTCATTATTTTCTAGTATTTTGATCTTCCTTTCTATTTTTCCGATTATAAAATCATACTAGAAAAAAATGTCAATCTGTGTTACCTACTAACTTGTGTGTTATTACTAAGATTGTTTGTATTTGGGAAAGTTTAAATAAACTCTTTAAAATTTTCTAGACATTCAACATTTAATGATGGATGATGGAAATAGTTCAACATATCACATCTTATGTCATTTATCAAGATGTTTTTTTCTAATCCTTAATCACATTTTATACTACTATGATGTATTTCATGAGTTTATTTAATTTTTAATTTTAATTAATGTTTTAGAATAGTATAATTTAAATATGTAGCAATAAGACTATTTTAAATTTTTAACAAAAAAAATATTAAAACAAATTATAACATTACAGTTAATTTTGACAATTTGGATCATTTTTTTCTCCAGCTTCTTATTTCATCTCAAATAAAATATATATTTGCTTTAATTTGAATTCACTACCTCCATATTGCTTTCAAATAATTAGAAAGAAATTATTTACTCATTTTAGACAAATTTAAATCCATATTATAACTATATACCATCTACTTAAATGATATATACAACATATAATCTTTTACCTGTGACATATTGTTAAATTTCAACTTTCACTGAATATAACACAAGTTGGTGTTTTTAATTTTATATAATATAGTTATTAAACGTAATCTATTTCAATAATATATATAAAATCAATGATATATTCATATAAATTATATATTGAGATTATTGATATCCAATTATTCATTTAAGCTGCTTGCTATGGAGAAGAATGGATTTACTCAACAATAGTAGTACAATAGATTAAATTATCACTTGAGAAATTCTTTACTTTAAGATCATGACAATATCTAGTAAAGTAAAAGAGATACTCCTCTTTATCATTGAGTTATTCCTTTTAACAGATAGAAACACACACAACCAAATAAAAATATCCAGTACAACTAATTATACAGTATGTATTATATACTTTATTTTAATATATGTATTATAATAAATGAAATAACTATATAGTTATTATCAGTCAATTATTCATACAGATATATATACTAGTAGCTGTTTAGCATTTTAAATGTAAAAGAAACAGACTGTCTATATTTAAACATTTAAATATTTATTTCAACTTTAAAATATCATTTTAACTCAATGTCCATCTATCTCATTTATATATTTGCGTTCAGTAATACTTATATTACATATATGACCCACACATATATTTTAAACCAACAACTTTCCTTTTTTTTATATAAACATTCTTTGAAAATTTCCCCCATATATTTATATGTAAATTTATTCACTTTAACATAAATAAGAAAACAACTAATCAAGTTTATTAATATTTATTATTTCAATGTCCAACACAAAATATATTGTTTCTTTGTTGATCTTGAATTAAATTATACACAATATATTTATTTATATTGCCTTGAAAAATACACACATTTATAGATAATAAACATAGGTCAAGTTTTCCTTAAGGCTTTTTGTAGGTTAAGAATGTTTTATTTCATTCATAAAAATTGTTTGAAATTAAACAGAAGCATTTCTCACAATAACTAATATTTAATAATAAATATTTTCTTAAATACAATGAATATGAATTATTTATTTTACATAATATATTTTTTTAGAATTCCAGAATTATAAAATGACAATCAGTTGATTCAAAATTATTTTTCTGTGTCCTTACATTAGAATTTATAGACTAAATAAATTTCAATATTTATAACAATTGAAGCTAATAAGAATGAACAAACATATAATAAAACATAATTCTTATAAATGAGTTGTTACCAACACGTATACAAATTTACATAGAACATTTTCAAATCTATACTCTTTTCATAACATTTCTTTCTATTTCTGCATATATATTTATTATTATCAAAAAAAGAAAGAATAAATTTTTTTTTTTTTTACAATTAACAACGTTTATGTAATGAATCACTCTTGGTTAAAATATTTAAAGAAAACGTATATATAATAAGAAATAGTTTCATATATGCATATTATAAAGAATTTTCACAAGTCATATTTATTAGAAATCATTTTAATAACTTTGCAAATGATATCTTCTCATATTAATCTACTAATTACTTTTCCATTTGATTAATAGATTAACATAACAGCGTGTTATTTGAAAGATTATTAAAATGATTCTAGAAAGTCTGATTTATGAAAGATTCGTGTATTATATATTTATGAAGATTACTTCTCTTGTAATATGACTATATATTATCAGTGATATTTATTTAATAGCCAGTATTCATTTACGTGATTGATCAAATTAATATAATTTACGCACTGAAATAAATACACTTACAAATATATTAATACCTTTCCATGTATTCTAAAACACTTATATGACATAAAAATTATTAGTATAGATATGGAAAAAATATTATTTTTGTTAGACTATTTTATTATTTTTTAGATCCAAACATTTCCTATGCTTTATCCATATATATTCTATATACATACTTTGATAGTATATATATACTGAAGCAAAAAAAAAAATTATTATTCAAGATTTCATCTATCTATCTATACACCCATCCATCCATCTATTTATCTATCTACCCACCCATCCACTATTCACCCATCCACTCAATCATCTGTCTATCTATTTATTGTTCTGTGGATTTGATTTTAATTTTGAAAGCTGAATTGGAATAAAAAAACAAATGAAAAATTACCTATTTATATATTTTTATTAATATCTAATAAAAATAGAATATGTCAAAAGTCCTTAATTTAGTTAATTTCTCAAAAACCTGTGAACAGGAATAAATTTAGACTTTGTAGTCCATAAAGTCTTGGGAAATCTTTTGTCAATATCACAATTATTTTATATTTATTTTTCATTTATTTTATAAACATTAAACGTCTAATTTTTCTGTACATAAAACAACGTATTTTCACTTTTTTTGCCTGTCAGAAGCAAACAATTGATGTTAAAATTTCGAACAGGGCAAGAATGATTTCGATCTGGAAACGTTTCCTTAAGAGACAGCTTATAATTATAAAGATATGAGCTTAGATTTAGAGATATATTATTTTTAAGACAAGTACGTTGCTAATTTTTAAAAGCATCTTATTCTAGTTGATTTACTATTTACTATTTGTTTGTGTAGTTTAATAATGACATTGCTTTATTATATCAATTCATTTCTATTAAGGTTACTGAATTGCAAGCTACTATTGATGTGATGGATGAAGCAATCACTAACCACTCTACCCACCGAGTAAGTGCCTCATATCATTAAGTCTATGCTACAATATATCTATAACATATTCAGTTTTTACTAAATGATTTATCACTTCTTGTAGGGCCATCAGACAACACAACCTGGTAATTACGTTGTGGTCCCGCTCGCCCCTCTGGATATGCGCGGCAATACTGCTATGGGTAATTAATGCATTTTAAAATAAATATTTTAATTTCAGTTGTACATATATCAAAAGGAAAAGGGGTTAAAGATAAATTGTATACTAATTATGCAATCAATTTGTAAAAACACATACATCTGCTTTGCTGATTCTTTGGTCTATTTATTTAATGTCTTGAATGATATTTTATAATTTCTCACTCAAAAAACTATTCATCTAAAATTGACTACAGCATACTGCTCATAGTTATACGCCACTGTATTTGATCCCCAGTCATATCCCTTTTTTTTTTGCAGTTCTTTAGAAATGACTTTAAAAATAATATTTATAACTTAAACTGGAACTGTCTTACAAAAACCCATAATCATGTTTTTAAAAGTACTTTAAAAAAAAAAAAAAAAAAGTCTTTATTCATTTCACATGTCCAATCAAATGAAGATGTTTTTCTTAAAATAGTGAATTAATTATATTCCACAATCTTAAAAATACAATTAATCTTACTATACTGCCATTGTACATTCAGAAATTATAGTGTGTCCTTACATGATTTTTTTTTGTTGGTATCTTTAAATTAATAAGGAGTCCCTGTCTCATTTTCATGAAGTAAATTTGGCAGAATAGTTGTAGTACTATATGATTAAATATTGTTTTTTTTAATTTTTTAAAAATAGCAGCAGCAGCTCAACTTCCAAATCTGTCTTTTTACTTAAAGTATACAAGATATTTAAACTGATGTACATATTTAAGCTTGATAACCATTTAAACCAAATGTTTTTGAAAACTTTTTTTTCATAATTAGTTGATAATGTACCTAATTGTTTTAGCATGAATTACTAAAACAAAGTTTTTATATTCATTGTATTCACATTAATTCATTTTATATCCCCATCTTTGAATTTAAAAAAATAGCACAGTTGTCAGCCTACTGCTAATAAGCCAATAAAAGGAAGAGTTTGTCTTGAATCAGTTCAAATTAAAAACTTCAACATCAAATCTGTATCACATCTTGATGCCTGTTTCATGATGCTGCCCATAAAAATGATCATTGTCATAAAATGTAAAACTTAATTGGAGCTAGTACACATCTAGTTTAATACCAATTTTCTCATTATTCATCAGCACTAATAACTCTTCCTTTCATATTATCATGTAACAAATATATAATCTAAATAGATTTTCATGGACAGCTATTTTCAAATATTTCCACAAATCTTTTAATTAATTGAATTGTCTTGATCAAATTAATGAAAATGCTATATAAATCACATCTCTACATGATACTTTCTTATGTTTACTTGTAACAAAATTTATATCTCTAATTCTAGTGCTTTTTAATTCTCTGAAACCATACTAAATCTCTAATAATGACCTTCCTACATGTAGACACAACCTATTCAATAAAATTCTTGAATGCGTATTTATTGCAGTCAATTGCAATATTTTATAACAGTCACTGTAGACGTCCTTACCTCATTTATTTTATATACTAAAACAATAAAAGATTCATTATTAGAGGCACACTTTCATGGAACCATATATTCATTAAAATTTTTAATAGATGTAAAACCACTAAACTTTATAAGTTACAGGTATCTCATCACAACCTAAAGTGTTTCTGATTTTAAGACTATAAAACTTAATAAAACTGTATCCTCTCTATAATAAAATGGCATTCACTGCTTTGATAGAATTATAATAATGTTTTCAAGTCAATATATAATATTTACAAATACACACAAAAAAGATCCAATGTCACTATACAGGAAAATGAATAACTTTATAGTTTTCATGTATCAATTATTCTTTCATCTTTTTGTTCATCGCTGAACTTTTGATTTTAAATCTTCATACCAGTTATTAAGCTCCACATTCGTTTTATTATTAATAAAATGAACAATGATGCAAATTTCCTTTTAATTATTATTATTAATTTAATCATTGACAGACAATAGCCATGGTTATTTTTTGTTAGTTTAACTTAATCCAACTTATTCAAATTAACACCACACTCTTTAAAAGAATTCCATTAATCAATAAGACAGATTTAAAAATCCAAATTGGAAATTTTTAATATCCAACAATTAGTAAAAAGTTAGCTGAATAACAGAAACTTTTAGAAGAAAATCAATTTTACTACCAGTATATATATGGGATTGAATTATTTTAATATTTTAATCATGAGCGTATTAATTTAAGACCTATCCAAAATTCTGCATCTATAACTAATAATGTAATATTGTCTGCATTTACATTTTGACTCATAATTTCAAGTACACAAAGTCAATATCATTATCTCTAATAAGACATCGTTTACTATTTCTAATAACCCGTATTAATTTCTCTAAAAAGAAAATAATATTTTTATTACTTAAGCATACATACCATTATGCAAAATAATTTTAATATTAGTAGCCTTTAATTGATTTATCTAAAATTTCAAAAAAATATTCATCTTCACAGAAACAAACATCTCTTTTTAGTTTTAAAAATAAAAAAGATGCAGACGTTAAAATATAGTGATGATATTAATGTTCAAAACTATTTGAAGTTTTTAGGAATATAAATATCTAAGAAATGGTTTTACCTAATATTAATGATGTTTTTGTTATAAAAAATTGCACTATTTATCAAGGAATATCATTATTATTGATTACAACAACGGTACTTTCAAGAGGGTTATTGGATAGACTGCTTCCACAAATTCGAGAAAATTTCAATAAGAAAAGTGATAATTTATATGTATATTTTTATTTATTGGATTAAAATGTTTCACTCAATTGAAAAGATATGTGCTCAAAGTTTGAAATTAACTGGTCGTTCACAGAACAATTTTTACAAATAGTGGAATCTGAGGCATTTGAAATAAAACCTGGAATTAAATAAGAATATGTGCTAGTTAAGATAGTGATTTTTAAAACAAATTAAAGATGGATTTTTGAAACAGGCAAAAAAAAAATGGAATATAGATTTGATGCTAAAATTTTCAACTTACATCAATTAAAAACCCCATGAATTTAGTTTTTACTATTTGATAATAGTTATTGTATTTCTGTAATTCAATGAACAATGATCTATAAAATACTCATAATGTTTTAAAGACTTTGATTTTATAATTAATATTTAAAAAATCATGTTCCTATCAGCAATTTATTATTTATCATGGAAATGTGAATTACTTAAAATATTGTGGGTAATACAGCATCGATTGATCCACGCCATAAGATGGCGCTGTTGCTAGTGAAAAACGAATAGATATAACGTTACCGGGCTGATTTGATTATTATTATTTTGTAATGTTATCGTGTTGTTGTTTTTTTTTGGGGGGGTGGATTTTTTTTTGGACCGTATTTTCTTTTTTTTTTTAAATAAATAAATTGATTCAAAATTGATTTTTTTTCATACGTTTTTTAAAACCTTTTTTTTTTTTTTTAAACTTGTTGTTTAACAAAATTGGATTACGGTCTTTTTTAATGTTTAAAGTAACTTTTTTTTTTTTCGCTTTTGATTACGGTCTTTTTTTTTTTTAAAGACACTTTTTTTTCTTTTTTTTTTTCGTGCTTTTTTAAACAACTTTCATATATTTCATTTTTTTGGGGTTCATTTAACGTGTATTTATTCAAAAAACCAATAATTACATCAAAAATTAATTTTCTCATTAAACTACCACCACCTCATCTGCTTCTTTAGTAGGCAAATCTACAAATCGAAACATCGGACAATCGTCTGCCATTGAAATGTTTTGATCTCGAAAAAGTCTCGGAAAGTGTGCGACTTGATCGTGAACTTTGCCGAATTGTGACTAATATTCCTCATTTCCTGAATTCTGACCCCTGACAACGAAACCAGGGGCGTTTGGAAAAGCGTTACAATTTTTACAAACCAAACTAAAAACAAAATACACCCAAGCCAAAAAAAAAAAAATGTTATAATATACTTTTAGTCATTCAAAATAAAGACACCTTCACATCATACGCTGTACAATAGTTAAGAGTAATGTCTATAGAGAGTTTAGCATACTTGTCGCTATATTAAACATACTAGAGATGTTGGGGTAATGGGTGCACTTCAACATCTTTAACGGTTGAACAGTTTACAGGCCGCACGATCTATGTAGCGGCCTTGTAAACAGCATATTTATGTGCTTTAGCATAGCAACAGCACCATCTTATGGCATGGATCAATCAATGCTGTATTACCATATTGTGATATATAGGGTATATGAGCACAGACTTTCACACCACCCACCACTCTCCACTCTATCTTATAACACTGATACACTTGAACACATATCTTTTCAACATATATGTGTTCAAGTATATCAGTATTATAAGATAGAGTGGTAGGTGGTGTGAAAGTATGTGCTCATATACCCTATATGTTACATATATAGACACAGGTATATAATAAGCCTGTGTTTCAGTTATTAAAATATTGTGGTAACTTTTTAAGTTAGAAAAGCAAGTTTGGATACTGTATTATAACAGACTCCAAGGTACTACTGAAGAATTTATAAATTACATAAATGGGTGTGGGCTATTATTGCTGTAGAATACAATCTTTAGTTTTATTTAAACATGCTCTGCAAACTTCTAAAAATAAGATAAGATCAATATTTTTCTTCTTAATTTGCTATTATGAAATCATATTTTTATTGGGCAGGGTGTATATATAGTAACAGATCTAAAGAAGTATTTGTGGTAAATTTGCACATAGTTTTGTACAGTAGACCTTATTTATGCAAAGATATTCGAAAGATGTTCAGTATTGATTGCTTCCGTTGCGAATATAACTGAAGATGGATTTCATTTGAGAGCTATAATTAAGTAAAGTTTTGAGATTCTTCTGAAGGTTACTTCAGAAGTTAAAAGATAGCATCACAAGATATCAGACTATCAACATTGTGAAATATATGTGCATATTTATGTTTTGCAAATGGGTTTTTATATTTATTGCAAAATTCATTTTTAGAGTTTTATTCCCTAATTTTCTCTGTCTTTGATTGATTTTTTTTTTTTTTTTTTAATTAAAATGATGAGTTATTTATGAATAACTATTAATATTAAACACTTTATATAAATAAATTATTGTATATGTTTAGTAAATAAATGTATATGAAATTATAAAAACACAGTAAAAAATATTAAAATCTAGCTAACTTATGAAACAAAGACTATCAGTAAATCAAATGGAACAAAAATATATGCAATTTTATATAAATGCATAGAAAAACTGATATACAAATTAGGCTTATAATTAAAATAAATATCACTCATTACTGATGGTGCTGACATTCCATCTCTAATTAGTGAGAGAAAGCAATAAATCTTGTCTTTTTAATATTGTGTTTTCTAATAATATGCTTTTCATAAATAACATTTATTAATTTGTGAAGTAGGTTAACATTTATTAGTTCCTAAGATCTAGGTGCAGTGCTCTCAGATCCAATGTTACTCAAAGATCACAAGCCAGAAACTAGTTTGGGGATATTGGATTTATGCACAAGCCTTCTGTCATTTCATTGATTATTCTGGCTTGCACTGAGTGGCAATACTGTATGGAGAGTTGTGCCTGTTTTAAATAACCTTAAAGACTTATTTTACTTTTGAATTAGAAAACATTTAAAGTTTTTTTTGACACTTTTCTTGTGTGTATATATATCAAATATAACCAATGTATAATGCTGAACTTGATATTTACTATATTAAAAAATCATGGTAGCCTACATATACAATTAATTAACAATGCTACACAGTATTATAGAATCTAAATTACAAGTGGACAAGAAAATATACCAACTTCTGTTCACCTAAGCCTATAAATAAACTACAACTCAAATTATTAATATCAATAGATTATATTTAAATAAACTAAGATTGTAACAAGGGCAAACTTGATTAACTTTCTTATTTCCATTTATAAAGCTACAATAATTTCTAATGATTGAATAACTTTATTGACCACAATTACTTATATAATAAATATAACCAATGCAAAATGCTAAACTAGTATTTATAAGATAAATAACTTAAGATGTCAAAGGAAAATAATCTTTCATCTACTTATAATTTAAACTCTATATTATTAGTGAACATTGCTGGTTAATTTTTATATTAGAGATATTTGGGTGCTGATTTAGTTTGTGCTCATGGCTATTTTGAAATTTAAAGACCAGCCAAAATCACCGCTGATATACTCAACCGATAAATATTGAATAAAAGTACTTTATCTTCATATTTTAGAAATTATAAGCTAGTAAAAACAATATGCATTATTTCATGTGGACATACAGTATAATCTTTTAGTATTTGAAAATTATAAGCTTGGTTTTATTAGACTTCTGCATATTTTGGATGATACTTTGTATAGGTCAAACCATCCTTCCCCGCATATTACAGTGCTTTGTGCTATCGTATTTCAAATATTTTATGCAGGTAATTTAAAAAAAAAAATCCCCAATAAAATAAAGCATATTATTTTTACTAGCTTATAATTTATGAAATACGAATTTAAAGTACTTTTATTCAATATTTATGTCATTTATCAGTTGAATGTGTCCAAGATGATTTTTAGATTTCAAAATGGCCATGAGCGCAAACTAAATAAAGACTGATATTTGTTTATAATAAATACTAATTTACCACTATGCATTGGTTATATTTGTTATGTATGGAATTAATGATGGTTTATAAGATTATTAGAATGAAAATTAATGATCCATTATAAAAGAAAATTAGAAAGTTTGATGGGAAGATGGCAAGCAGTTCATTTTTCTGTCTGCTTGAAATTTAGGCTGTAATATTAGGTATCATAGCTGGTTAGTAAAATACATAGGTTATTGCAATATATACATAAATCAGGTTCATAAAAATATCAAGCCCTAATTTGGGTATGGTTGTCAATAATTGATAGTTTATTTAAAGAATAAGCTCAAACAATAGATGGACTATCTATAGTTTGAAAGCAATTATTGATAGGAAAGTGTAGGTCAATTTTCTAGCACATGTCTAAAGAGTAGTTTCTTCCACAATTTATATATCCAGTCAATACTTAGACAATCTTAATATCAATAACAAACAATAATCTCAAACTGTTGTCAAAGCAACCCTTTAACAATAAATATGGAATTCCTACCTTTATTTATGATCCAATATATTTATACAGACACTAAAGATTGCAACTTGACCACAGAGATTGAAATTATTAATACAAAGAAGTTTAAATAAACCTCCTTAAACAGATAAATATAACCAGTTCTGACTGTAGAGTAATAAATAGTCAATTGCACTCCACATATTACTTAAATAATAAGTGTAATAATGCTCAAGGCTAAATGGGTTTATAAGTAATCATTAAAACTAGTCAACACTTAAACAATCACAATAGCAATAACAATCTCAAATTGTTGATTGTTATTGATATTGGGATTGTCTAAGTATTGACTGGTTTTAACAATTATTTATCAACTCATTTAGCCTTGAACATTATTACATTTATTGTTATACATATATAACTATATTATTAATTATTACATATATATAATATATAATTTTCTAGCACATGTGAAGAGTAGTTTCTTCCACAGTTTATTTATATATTATAACAAAGACATGCTAACACAATAACAAACAATATCATGCCTTAACTTAAATTGATATTTATATTTATTTCTAATCTAAATATTTTATATTTATTTGTGGTCCCATTATTCCAAGCAGAGGAGTTATATTCATTATACCATGGGTCTCCAACCTTTTTGCACTTAAGAGCACATTCTATAATACCGGCCAGGTGGTGGGCACCATTTATTTTTTCAATGTAAACTTATAGTTGGATATTGTTAATAATACATGTAGTACAAAAATATTTATTTCAAAAATAATATTATAACATATAAACTCTTTTACACTGTAAAAGTATAGTATGCCCTACAATTTGATTACAATATAATACAATAATTTATAAGAAATTTTAAAAATTAAATTTATTTGTATCAGATAAATAATTTTTTATTGTATTCAATATTGCAGCGGGCACACACAAAATGGTCTGTGGGCACCATGGTGCCCGAGGGCATAGGGTTGGGGACCCCTGCATTATACCATGGTCAGACTGAGATAATATAACATATATGACTTGCAGTCACATTTTGAGACCATTGTACTCATTCTATAATTGCTAAAAGAAGACATTTCTATTGTGGGCTATTTTATTTGTTTTTGGGATAATTCCCAGGTGCCACTGGTCACCTGACTAAAGATATCAACAAAGAAGGGTTTTAAAAAGGCTTCTAGCATGTTATTTACCTGACTAGCACAAAGAGCAGAAAACTGACTTAAATCAGAGTATCAGACCAAGTATATGTACAATGCATATAAATAATTGACTCTAAATTAACTTAACAATAAGCTGAATTACTCAAACTCTTGGATTTGGATGCAATTATAATTTTTTTTAATCCTTTTTATTAGAAAACATATTTCTAATTTTAATCATTGTTCTCACTACACAATCTGAGGTCATTTTTCTAAGTCAAGTCAGTAAGTCCGTCTGATTACTCATTTAGTTTTTATCAGATGGTTCTTTTTTCTGATATTTTCTGGAGTAGCTAGCTGCTCATGCAAGGGGATTGTGATTCACCTCTTGGATTTTCATATTTTTTTGTCTTAGTGAGATTTGAGTCACTTTCGGTTTGCCTGATGATTTTTGTTCTTTCAGGACTATGGGAAAATTGTCTTTTCTCTCAATTTACTCCCAAGAATTTTTCCTGGAGCCACATCTTATAGCATTTATTGTTGATTCTTTTGGTTGGAGTTCAAATCCCTGATCTTTAGTCACATAGCTAGGGCTGGTGCTATTGAAAGCACTTAGTAATTCAGTCATCTGGTCAACTCTCTATTTAGATGAGCATTTGTTCAACATTATGAGGAAATTATGCCACAGTATCCTAATTTGTTGTTCAGATAGTGGATTGGCCATTAATGCACTGAATTTGTGATTTGTCTTCAGAAGAATGGAGTAAAGGGCTCACCAGATCATTTATCTTGTGACACATGATGCCTAAGACCATCTTGACATTTTCTAGTAGCTAACTAGTGGCCTGAGAAGTGCCCTGTAGCTGGCTGCAGGTGATGACAATCATGGCCTCCCTCCTTAGCTGGTTCAATATGAAGTATCTTTCCAAGCTACTAATATGTTATGTGGGAGCCTCCACTCTATACCCTAAAAATATTCTTATTTTCAGAAATTGATTGACTATTGCAGATTTTCACATTCTCCTGCTCAAATTTATTAACATTAATTTTTCCAATTTCTTTAGTCATTTCATTTTACCTATTTTCAAACTTGATTTTATCTATCTTTTCAGCTAAATTATTTATTTCTACCCTCATATTCTCTAATATTCTTTCATTTTCTATTTTATTATCTGTTATTACTTCCTGTAACAGCTCTATTTTTCCTTCCTTTTATTTTTTTCAATTTCACTGACGAAGGCCACAAGCCAGAAACTAGTCTGGGGATATTGGATGAGTAGGCATTAGATAGGGATTTTATGCCCAAGCCTTCTGGCATCCATTGATTACTCTGTTTAGCACAGGTGGCAATAGTGTATGGAGAGTTTTGCTCTGTTTATCAGCAATTAATGTGCTAGTATAGGAAATGTGATCATGTGATGCTTAATGGTTTAAACTGTCTCAATTTGACTTTCTACTTGTTTTATATTTTTGCTGATTTCTTTATGATTTCTTCTTTCAACTTTTTGTATTCTGTCTTAATGTGCAGTTTTAATTTTCCAAACATTTCAGCTTGACTTTCTAATTTTTTATTTGTATCATTATATTGATTTTTAAGCTTATTGGCTGTTTCTTTTTGTTGATTTTTAAGTTCTTCAGTTTGTGTTTTACACATTTTATTCATTATATTCATGACATCACTGTTTTCTAGCATGTTTGAGTCTTCCTCTTTTTTCAGTTTGATTTTTACTGGGAATATTTTCTAATTGTTTATCTCGAGCTTCCATTTTTGTTCTTGTTCTAGTAAGCATTTACCATTTAATTTATGCTTAATTTGATTATATTATCTTGATAATATTATTACTATTGTTTTATTATCACTTTTTAATAAATCTTAATTAGTTAATAATTACTTTTTTAATTACTTTTTTTGTTTAAATGGTATGTTTATTTGATCTTTCACACTCCAGTTCTTTCTAACATTATCTGCATTATTACTTATGATTCTTACCATTGCAGTTTTTATACATTTTTATATATCTACCTGTCAGTACTTATTTAAATATATATTTTTATATTTGCTTAATTAAATGATTTTAATATTGGCTATTTTCTCCTCTGTAGAATCTCTCACCAATTTTACCTTTTATTTTATTATAATTATTTTTGTCAGATGACTATTATTTTAAAATAACAATTAACTAATTTCTTGTTGGAATATTTAAATTTGATACAAAAGAACAGATTCATTCAGGCACTCACCTTGAAGTGAAATTTGTAAAGGATATTTCGGGTACCCATACTAACTGCACTATTTATAATGAAAACATGCTAACACAATAGCAAACAATATTTTGCCATAACTTAAATTAACATTTATATTTATTCCTAATCTAAATATTATATAGATATTTGCAGTCCCATTATTGCAATAAGAGCAGTGAATATGGTTAATATTTTTGCATATTCACTATACCAATGGTCAGTCAAAACTGGTATAACATATACAACCCATAGTTACATTTCCAGACCATCACCTGAATAGAAATATCAACAAAAGAAGAGTTTTAAAATGCTTCCAACATTTGATTTATCTAACTAGCACAAAAATCAGAAAAATGACTTAAATCAGACTATCAGACTAGTTATATTTACAACATATATAAATAATTAACTAAATTAACTTAACAACATTGTATGGTAATTAAATGTTATTTGGTGAGGTATAGAAAGAGAAAGAGAACTAAACCAAAATTAACAAATTAAAATAACATGTTCATTTACAAAAGAAAAACAAATAATTAACATTATAATCAAAATAAAAGTGAATCAAATTAGATCAATTATAAAAATTTTTGCTAGAGATTAGTCCATTTTTAAATAGGGTAAAACCCAATTACCTTTAGTTATAAACTTGGCAAAAAAATAAAAATTTGTCTAGACATTGAATTTGTTATTATATTTATATTTACCTAGGTTTTTGTTGTAGCTTTGTTACTGGAGCTTCTTTGGCAGCTGGTTGCTCTTCTTTTTTGGGTCAGCACATATCTTGGTCTTGTTCAGCAATGTATCTATATTTGCATAAAGTATCTCAGCAATGATAATCAAAGGCTTTTACTTCATGTCAGGCATCAGATATAGAAGTAAATGGGTAGCGAACACTGAACAAACAGCCCTCAATGGTTTAGCAGTATATGGTAAGGTTAAGATGTCTATGAATATTGACTGTTATACATTCCTGATTGATGGAGTGAAAAGTTTGTACATCAAACTGGCAGCAAAATGCATAACAGAGCACTATTGACTTAATAGCAAACTAAATGATGGACTCTTATGAAAAAGATTAAGGAAAACTGTAGATTCTCACAGCAAGACTTGTCAGAAAAATAAAATAACAGGAAATTTGTAGCTTTTATACTTTTGCCATCTATTGTATAAGACCTCCTATGTTATTAATTAGTTTTTCAATTTCCTCTAATTAGTTAATCTTCTCTTTTTATTTTTTAATTACAACTTGATCAAACTTTTTATCTAATCAGTTGGAAATACTAGTTTCTAATAAAATCTATTTCCTTCTGATCAGATAATTCACAAAAATTAGAGATCTTTAATTAGATATCTAATTACATACTTTCAATAATTATGTGTGCAATAAAATTCTTTCATTAACTTTTTGAGGGCTAGACCTGAATTATTTCATCTTTTGGCCAATTTGCCCCCTAGTGAATTTTTTCATAAGCATTATATGTTAAAATGCATTTAAAATGGTATATTTTACTATAATAAAATTTTTCCCAAAAATTGTGTGTTAAAAGGCAAGAAATTCAAAATTCCTGCTCTTACAATAGACATAAGCCCCACCCTGACATGTTCAGCCATGGCTGTAAAACATTCAGCATTTTATGCATTGCAGTTTCCATTGATGCAAAAACATGTTTATTTATAAATTTATTACGATTTTAAATATTTTTTTAAATAATTTGCACTATATTTATTAGATATCAAGAAATTTAAATTATTTATAACTTATTTTGACTTGAAATACTTTATTTTCAAAGATATAATGTTATATTAGCAGGTAATATAAATATAGCCTCAAGTAAATTAAAAATTTTTAGCTTTGACATAAACAATCTACATTATATTTTCAATAAGAAAATATCGTAATTTTGTAATAAATACTCAAAAAATTTAAACTTTTAAAGCATAATTCATTAGATATAAGAGAAATAAATAAATATTCATTCACATTTTTAAAAATAATCAGAAACAAGAAATATTTTGTTGATTTTATAAACTGAAAATAACCTTTCTAGAAACAATGACATGTAAAGTCTTTGTTTTGATTAGATCCTCATTTTTTTAATATTTACAGAAACAAAATGTGAACATTAAAAATTTATTTCAATAATAAACAAAAATATCTATCAAATGAAGTCAAATTTATTCTTTTCTGAAAATAGATAATTATTTTATCATATATTTTACGTTGATGTGTGAGACAAAGAAAAAGTCAGAAATACTGAAATGTAAGAGGCATGACACTGCAATTTGAAATGGTTAAGTAACTTCATAGTTAAATGTATAATATTTACTGAGGCTATAACCTCGATAATATGCGTATAAAATGTGATAGTAGGGACCTCTACAGGTGTTTTAACCACAAGCTTACACTATGGAAGAAAAGAGGGGAACCCAGGGGGAACCCTTCCTTACTTCAACCTACTTTCTATTTAAATAGGTGAAGCTGAAGCAGTTAGATCTGTGAGCGTGAAGCTATTCAAAACACCTGTAGAGGTCCCTACTATCGCATTTTATATGCATATTATCGAGGTTATAGCCTCAGTAAATATTACTTACGTAATCAATGTGCGTTTAATAAATTTATAATTAAATGTATAATATATTTTCTTTGTTTTTAAAATTCGTCAGAATTTTATTTTCGTTAAAAGAGAGCAGATAAGTGTTCTTTTAAATATTAAATTTAAAAAATTTTACATTTCTATTGGCTTTAATCAGCCTTTTGATTTATTTAAAGAAAAAATATATTTCTACTTTTATCTAACAAACTAACACTCTCTTTTTTATTATTTAAAGAAAAATATATATTTTGTTTTTCTCTTTCTAACATATTGTAACATTCTGAAAAATTATTCATTCAATTACCATCAATAATAGTCAACAAAGAGATCTAATTTAGCTTCAAGTAATTAATTAATAACCAATAAGATATTACCAATTATATTGTTTTAATGATATAAAATATTTTCTAACTTTATAATATAACTAAAATTCTATGGTATTTAAACAATCATGAGACCTAGGGTTAGTTACAAAAGTAATGAGCTTGAACATTGGATTCATACAAACTACTTCTCCAACGGCATTGAATATTGCAAAAGAACCTATTATGATATATTACTAACATTTTCAAAACACCCTACAGTAAATCAATGACTAACTTTACTAATAACAATTTATCTTCTATTATCATGGAATAATGTTTAACTTACTTAATAATCAATAATACTCCTAAATAATAACATTTTAATAACTTTAAAATCAAATTTACATTTTAATCTAAAATACTTTCATAAATACTAGGGGTTTACTATTTATAATTGGAATAATTCTAACCCAGATAGTGAAATAATAAGAGAGATTTTATTAAGACTCCACATCTATAATATTATACTAACAATAACAATAATCCAATCATATACGACCTTAATATTTTTAATTATATTAAGTTCGTTAATTATTCATAAAATTAAATAAAAACTCATAGAATTATAATTAACTTGATTACCCTTATTATTGGACTTTCTATAATAATAACAATCATATTGAATAATCAATCAATCTATAATTTGTAATCATACTATTATCATTTATTTCTGAAATAATATTCATAACATTCAACTTCATCACATATAAACAAATACCAAGAAGTGTTAATAATAATTTTATTAATATATTCCCTTTAAAATTTAAAATTTATTAAAATTAAAATTATTTTTAATTTATAAATTATATAATATAATTTTAGTGACCCTAAAATATATTTTTTCTTTTCATATGTGGATCCAAAAGATTATTCATGCTATTTTAAGAGAATTACCAAAGTATATTTATAATCTTGCCTTCCATCTATTCAATTCTTTAAGTGTAATTACATTATTAAATCCTTAACATTGATTAGCTTATTAATCTCGAAATAAAATATGTATCTATTCTTTTTATACATCTTTTTTATTTATTAATAATTATATCATGATCATATGCTTTTAATGTACATGTTCATAAACTATTCAGATCAAATGAAATTTAGACTCTAATCAGAAGTAGGATATTATAAAGTAATATTTATTTAAACAAGATTATGTGCTATTGTTTTAAAATTGATGATGTGATAATAAGACTCAAGAAGAAAAATAATGATACCAGACAATAACTATAGTTTAAAAAATTTATTTGACATTTTATCAATTTTTATTTTTAACTATTAATTTTATCCAATACAAATAGTTATACATTTTAAAATTAAAATAAAATTAAAGAAATTAAAATTAATAATTCTTATCTTACAAATACATTCATTAAATATCATGGTAAAAAATAAATTTTAAATCATTACTATTTTCTTAAATACAAATCCTTAATATATTATCATCATTGTTTTGATTCTTATTGTATATTAATATTTCTTCAATAAAGCCTTAGATCTAATATACATTAATATTTCACTCAAATTATATTTATTATTTAAATAAAATATATCAAATAAAAATTATAAACTAAAAAAAAAATTACAGTTTTACTTCATGTATTTACTAATATTATCAAAATATTTTATGCTCAAGTGATTTCTTTTTTGTTTTTAATTTGATCTCATTTCATGGAATTATTTAAAATAAATAACCATTTACAGTATTGGCATTTACTGTGTACATTAATATTATGACCATATACAATTCTCTTTTCTTCCAGTTTTGAAGGCACAAGATCCTAATCTTTTATAAGAATAATAAAATACAAATGATGTATCCTCCCTGGTATGTAGTTTAATAAAATATGTGTGTGCTATCCAATGAGGTTTAATGAATCAATTAAATAAAATAGATGTAACCTAAAGGTCTTCACTAATGTTGACATGAAATAACCTTTTTTTCTCTTCCTTCCTGGCTTATAACTTTATAGCACTTACAGGAATATTATTGGTTACCTATTTAACTATATGTTCAATGAATAATTTACCAAACCATCAGCCTCTTACCAGAGTTAACCAATTACACACTATTAATCATATCAAGATTAAACAAAACTTTCCCTGACACCATTATAACTAATACACTTTTCCAGTAAGAAATACTATCAATATAAAATATCACTTCCAATACAAAGAAAATGAGGACCCTATACATTCTTAATCCCGAATATGGACTTTTCTTCTATGAAAACAACCAATAATATAAAACAAATATTAATAACATAATAAATGTTATATTAAAAATATTTTATTATACTGAATTATGATATCATATTATGCTTTCATTAGGAATAACATTTTTCAATGTATTGCTAATAACTATAGATTATAATTTTATTTTATTTTTACCTATGAACAATATTTCTTTAATTACAGAATAAAATAATAAATACAGATATATCATACTCTATTACTTCTAGTAACTTTAACATAGTCATACATAAACATAAAGTTAAAATAAAATATCTAAAAAAAATATTTTTTTTTTACCCTAATTCTATATTTTACCTTAAAAAAAAGTTTTTTTTTAAAATCCAAATGATATCTTCCCACTTTTTATCATACCATTATAACAAATATTATCATTAATATAAGCTAAAAGAATATTGGGAATTTCACTGAAATAAAATGTACTTTAATTTCCCTGCTACTTCTTGTCCTCCAATCACAATGAAAATAAACACAAAACTTTTCATAATAAAAAATAAATAAACGAGTTTACCGATAATGTTTTAATATTTTGTGGCTGCTATATAGAACCAAAAGTTAATAATCTTGGAATTCCATAAGATTAATTTTTAATCTGTGCAATTCTTTAAGACTATTGATTACAAATTCTTTTTGTAAATTATTATTTTAAACGTTTTCCTTTTAAATCTTTCATTGGACAGTTATTCTAGTCATTATAAGAACATATTTCTTTATATCAGCATTAAAATTTTGGTCATGAATTATATTTTATAAATCTAGTCATATAATTCCATATGTTTATAATATCATATTTCAATATATATATATGAGCAATCTTCATCGATTAATTTTTTTGTATTTCTTCACTTATTTTTCATCCTATACTTTATCATAGGAAAATTTTATCAAGTATTTAAAACCTTTAAGATTTATAAAAAAAATTTCTCTTCCAATTTAAATATTTTACTTTATATGATACTAGATTTATATGGTTTTCATATATCAATTCAATTATATTTTAATAAAGGTTTATTATTATTTATAACAACATCATTATCTTGATTCTATAAAATATGCTTAATTCTTCTTATTTAAATAGTTCTGATCATTATAACAAGTAGAGTTGTTTTTTTAATCTTAAGAAATATTTCCTTGATTAACAATTTTTTAAGATTTAAATCAGATTTATTATTAAAAAAATAATTGATTAAGTTTAAGAACTTTTTAAAATAAGTAAAACAAACAACAATAATTACTAGTATCTTTCCGAAATTTTCAGCCCCTCTATATTCCAATATTTAATCTAAAAGAAGCATTTTTCCTGATATCATGATAGAACTTTTGTTTTATTCTAAAATAACTTTATTAAAGTAAATAATATATACAATTGGATAAGAATGAGTATTACATTTGAACTATAGGCATAATTAATAATTAACTTATAACATAATGATAAATAAGACAAAACTTAATGAATAAATACATGATAATTTGGTCACTAAGGACCTTATCTAGGAAACTCAAAAAGTTTCCAAGTTTCCTCATATAGAAATTTTGTAGATAAGATTCTGTCTCTGTCTTTTAAGTTTTTTAAGGGTTTGTAGAAATTAAGAATCAACATCTGGAAGTGGGAGAGTGAATTGTCTCTTACATCTGGCCAACCATACACAGTACATCAGGAAAATTGACAGTCTGATGGTTGGGATGTCTCTAGAGTGTAGGCAGTCCTTAATTGATATAATCCTGTAGAAGTCCACTTTAGAGTTCTGATAGATTAACATTTTAACATTTCCAAGTCCGGTGCAGGAATAGATGATATAGTCAAACATTTCAGCTTGTTTGCAGCAGTTACATTATAATGGATCAATCTCACTGATTTGTCTCCTACAGCTCAGGAACCAGTTTGTAGACATGGCCTGAAGATTTACTTTAACTAGGTAATCCAAGAACTTTGGTTCCAATGCCCAAATTTTAAAAAGAACAACAAGTTTGTGATTGGATAAGCCAATTATCAGTTTAATAATGGTTGAGGGTTGATCAGTTGATGTGCTTGCCAGAGTGTAACTTTAGCTTTAAAGGTATTTTCTGAAATATTGTGAAATTTGTGAATATCATGGAGCAATATGTCAAGTCAGCAGGTGGAGGCCAATCTGTAGGTTGAACAATGTCAGCAGTCTGCATATAGCCATATTTCTGAATTAGGTTGTAAATAAGTGTATGGGATTTCTGGAAATATATTGCTGGAATGGAGTGAAATGACATGCTGTTCAACTTCCAGTGCTGTTGCATGTTGATTATACTGATGGAAGCCAAACGGCATTTCCAGAATAGCTTCACACATAATGAATTGATCTTTCTTATAAAGGATTTAGTGACTGAAATTATCGGCAGATAATATAAAATTTTGGACATTAGTTTCATATTAATCAAGGTAACCTTTCCTTGAAGGGAGAGATATACCTTGGAGAGGGTTTTAGTAAGCTGACTGGTAGATTGGATAATTGATTGTTGAATTTCCCTGGACACAGCAGATTGTGATTTGTGAATTGAAAAACCAAGGAATCTTTGTAGATCGGCTATGTAATCAGATGAGATTTTGTTGCCTGAATAAATTGTCCATCGCCTTTCTCCTGATGGAGTATTTATTGATTTAATCCATTATTATTATTAAAATAATATATTATACTTTACTTATAAGTATTCGTAAATATTTGTCACGTTTCTGAAATTTCAAAATCAAACTTTAAATAGATTTAAAAACTTCAGAATAATTTTGATTACCGTGTTTTGTAGTTATTACTACTATTATTTTTTATTATTATTATTAAACAGTGATATAAACATTAACAATCTCTCGATTCTGATTGGTCACTTATTTTAAAACAATCTTCAAAATTGAAGATTTAATAAACTTATTTATTTTTTCTCACGTTATATACAGAGGTTGCAAAATAAGCTCTTAACAAGCTTTGAGAATATCCTCAACCGCAGACCGTTTTCTGCTTTTGGCTTGTTAAGAGCTTATTTTGCAAGCTCTATATATAACATTTGTAAACACGAGTTTTATTAAATTAGGTCATGTGACATCTGACTTGATTTTTTTTATCATTTTATTTTTTCTCATATAGGAAATCATATATCATATTTGATTCAATTTACAATATTACTAACGCTTCTTATACTCTTAATATTATTATGTATACATTCATAATATTAAATTTAAAACCATATACATTTATTTTTAAATAATATTGTTTTTATTTAAACAATTATAATCATATTAATTTATATTTTATTATCTTCTTTTAAATCTAACAATTCTGATTCTCCAAAAAGATGAAATAAATTCAATAATTGTTAAAATAAAATTGTAACCGCATTAAGACTTTTCACACACATAATTTAAAATAACACTATTGACTTTAACAAATATAACTGATTTTAAACTGTAATTATAAAATCATATTACTAATCAATGTACTATTGATGTATGCAATTTTTACTATTTAGTAGTAAATGTGTGATTAATCCCCTACAACTCAACCCCACATGAAATACACTAATACTTGATAAATATTTATTTGAAAATATATACATTTACTATTTAACTATATTAAATTTAAAATTTTGATAATTTTAATGAAACTAATTGTCTTTTTAGAGGACCCATCATATCAAAAAGTTACAATATATATATATATAGCTACATTATTAATTATTATATATGTATTAAATTTTTTTATTCTGATAAATGAGTCTTGAAATTAAAGTTAGCTAGACTTTTATTTGTTTATTGTTTTACTGCATGTTTCTATAATAATTTCATTTTAAATATGTATCTGTGTATATATCTATACTATGCCAGTAAATGCAAATAATTTTTGGTATTAATATTAAAGGCATTGTTCAGAGAAATTGGCCTACTTTTGGAAACAATCCTGCTCAAAGCCTCATACCAAGTGATACATTATTTAATACTAATGTCAGGTAGGTAAAATATTATCTAATAACAATTTATTGTTAATAGAACACATGTTTTAGTTAAATGAAATATCAAATAAAAAAGATGTAAAACTAAAATTTTTGTTAGACAATTGTACAATATTTGTTTTATTGCTATAAAATGCTGATAATTTGGAATGGTAGTGCATCCATATGAATTCCATGATCTGGATTTGAATCCAGGCTGAATAAACCTGAAGATTATTTCAGCATGCTTGATTTTTTTTCCCCAAATAGCTGAGACCTAAGTCACTGAGTTGATCATTCAATATCGATCAAGAAATGGATATCTAGTTATTCTTAGTTAGATAGTAAAATCAAGATGGAAAACCACTAAACTCTTATCAAGCATCAGTTGACAAGACTAATTAATATTATATGCTCATTTACTGTCCCTTTACAAGAGACTGCTAACATGATTTTTCTCCTGAAATGGGCTGTTTTGAAGCCTGTTTTATTATTTTACTTTAAATTGCAGATTGCAACATCTACTATTACTGGAAATTGCATTAGCAGTCATCAATAGTGATATAACAAAATGTCATTTTTAATAGTATTTATATACAAACTTCTGTCATAATATTATTACCAAATAAGTCTTTGTTTCTTTTAACAAGAAATATCTAATGCTATGACTACAATAAATTTCTATAATGAGATTTAATTTCTGTGGTAAAAAATTCTTACGTTAATATTGACATCTTATTTCTATTCGATAAATTTATTAATGAATAAAAAGTTAAATAAATTTTGCTGTTCAATAATAAAATGCTATAAATATATTTATTGTTAATTTATGCAAATGTACTTATAGTATTTTTATAATGCAATAATCAGAACATACATTTTTGTTTAGAATTGTAAATAAAAAAATGCTTCCTAACAAAGATGCTGTCTCAACTATTTTGTTTACACTATAGTTTGTAAATCAGCTTCAATATTTTGTCAAGTTCATTTTATTTTTTAAAAACATAAAACTGCTAATCCATATGCATTTCTTATTCTTTTTGATAATCTATATTTGCTGTCTTATATTTTTTTAACGATAGTTGTTCTTTCTTTTTGAACATGCTTTATTATATAAGCTACAATCAGCAGCAATCATTATTCCAATTTCAAGGAAGGAGGATAAAAATTATTCTAGAGATGAGTTGTTTTGTGATGACTATACAAACCAATTTGTGAACCACAAATAAAATATCATGAAATGAATAAAGTAAGCAAGATATCATCTTCAAAGCAAATTGGAATTAACACCACACTTCTTGTATTTCGTACAATAATTATATCATTGAAAAGTTATTAAATTGAATAATTTTTATATATCTGTATGAGTTTCTCTGGATTTATTGTATATATAAAATTTTTAATAGTTAATGTGGTTAAAATATCTATTACATTTTTTGAAGTAAAAGAGTATATAATGAGAGAGAAAGCAATAAGAGGGAGGGAGGAAGAGAAAAAGAGGAGGTAGAGAATGAAGGAAGAGGCAAAAGAAAGAGGGAAGAGAGAAGCAGGAAGGAAAGAAAAGAGGCAAGAAAAAGAAAAGAACATTCTAGTTATTATTGAATTGTAAATGATAGTATTATAAACCTAGCATAGCTAATGAAAGAAAAGATGCAGCATTTGAAACTAAATATTATTTTATACTATATATATATATATTGGTGCAAAAAGAAGTTTGCTGTTAACTGAAAGGAGAACTCTTGATTCCTTTTTGAGGCCTCAAAAAGCTGTGGCAGAGCAAATTTCTAAGTTTCACACCATACATACATTCTTATCATTGCAACTGTTTTCATTATGTGATTATTTATATAATAAACAAACATAAATTTCTTGCTCACATATATACATCATTTAGCATGGTAAATTTATTGGCTTTTTACTTCTGAGTTTATGATGTAGTAATACGATAATTTTTACTTCATAGTTCTTAACTGGAATATTAGTTAACTTTTTTTGAAAGCAAGATGAATGCGAAGTGTTGATAATCTTTTTTCATATATATATATACTAATGATAAAAAAATTATAGCCCTTATTCCCTGGAGACTGTAAAACGCAATGAATGACAGCCAAATATTGAGAGTTTTAAGAGTTCTTTGATTGTGAATCCAAGATGCCATTCAATGATGACCTCTTATTTAAGTACAACTGCAGATCACTTTCAAGTAAGAAAAGATTGTACAAATTATAAAAAAACTATTATTAAGTGGGATATTGTTGGACTTTGTGAAGTAGGTGAAGAGATAATTGAATTAAAGAGTGACATGCATTTTACTTCAAAGACACCATATTGAAAGCATTAATGAAATGGGATTCATTATAAATAAAAAATGGAACAATATCATGGATATTGATGACATATCAGACAGAGTGGCAAAATTAATTATTCAAATTAATAAAAGATATCAAATGCTGGTATCTCAGGTTTATGCTCCAAGAAGTTCTTAGTGTGATGAAAAAGTAGATTATTTTACATGGATGTACAAAATGCTTTTGATCAAGTTAAATTTACCTGAGATAATGACTTGGAAGTGGAGAGAATGGTTAATAACTGGATGATTTCTATTTGATATCTCAAGATTATTTGGCTTCTAGAGATATAAAGTTTTAATCAGTAATGCAAAATGCACTAGTAAATTAATGAATTTTATAACAAAACACTGTCATCAACTGTTTTTTCTAAATTGAATAATTACTAGCAAAATATCCTGTGTAATACTATAGTGAGAACAAAAGTAAAAAGTTTCTGAATTTATTCTCATTTGAATAAAAAACACAGTTTGATTAATTGAATGAAAGTGTTAACCTCAACATGTGTTTTGAGCACTTGAATGTCATATGACTACCTGGTTCTTTGAATGAGTTGTGTGAAGTAGATTTAACATTTATCCTAGTAGATATCATTGTCTAATCTAATATTCATAGAAAATAATAAATTGGAGATGAAAATGAATTGTTTGATACTATGGGCATTGACTTAATATAGCCAGCACTTTGACAATTATTTATCATTTAGGACTGTATAATTTGAAATTTATATATTATTATTTTGACAAAATTTTTAATGCACTTACTCGATATAACTATTATCCTTTAATATATCACTTAAGTGCTCAAATGTCACATGACCTTTTGCAAAACTATATTCATATGAAGCAATGGATCTAAAAGTCCGATCCATGCTTCACAGCCTTCTATAGACTTAACAAATATTGTAGACCTGAATTAAGTTTATAGTCCAGTATCAGCAGGGTTTTGCATTAAAGCTAAAATTAATATGTTCATTTGGCTTACTTAACGGTATTTAAATTTGTTTTTGTGTTAAAATATTTGGTTGTCGTCGATGAGCCACCATATCCCACTGGATGGCGCTGTTTTTGCGCTAAAACACATAAAAATGCCGTTTCCATGGCCGACACATTCGAACCCCCATTTTCTATAATACAACTTTTTTGTTGTACTACAGATTGCAGGCCGCTATGTCGCATCGCAGCAAATACATTTTCCCAATTTGCACAGTTTATAAAATGGTTACGGCTTGGGGAGAGGGTGTGTTTTTTTGAATTGGATGGAAATGTTATTGTCATTGTTTTTATTTTTATTTTAAAGTATTGAAATGTTCAGATTTTGTAAAGTAATAATTAACAGACTTTTTACACCGTAGTGTACTGAAGTTTTAAGCAGTAAATGTTGATGAGATATATGTATAAAGTGAATTGGAATTAGGTAATGTGTCAAGTAATGTACTGTTCGTAACATTTCCACAAGACATTTTAAGATTGTACCGTGTGTATATTTTTGAAATAAAAAAGAGCGTTAACACAAAAATATCCAGTAAGAAAAGTACAATTGTACACTGTTTTTTTAAATGTCATAAAAAGCATATATTATAAACATTATATATATATATATATTTGTCGTTGTTTAAAAAAGTTTTAGTTTCTTTTTTTTCTCCGACTACTGTTATACTTTGTTGAATATAGTTTACGTTTATTGTTATCATTTATTTTATAGATGTTAGTAAAAAAAAATATTTACAAAAATACGATTTTAATATTTTTTATTTTAACCGTAAACCTAACCCTAAAACTAACCCTAAACTAACCCTAAAACTAACCCTAAACTAATCCTAAAACTAACCGTAACAACTTTTACTTTTAGTTGTCATTCTATTTGAAATAAAAAAATAGCGGTAAACAACAAAAAAAAAAAAGCCGTGACTCCAGTAAAAAAATCTCCAATAGAAAATTGATTTTTCTAATAAAAAGAAAACTAAAAAAGACGAATCAAATTGTAATTTGTTTATTTTATTTTACATTTATTATTATCATTTAATTTGTATACGTTAATAAAAAATAATATTTAAAATTAAATAATATTTAAAAAAGACGATTTTTGTTTGTTTTTATTTTCGCATTACAAAAAACACATGAGAATGATTACAATTAATGGCCTGGGAATGATCATATTTTATAGTTTTAGCATGATAACTGCGCCATCCAGTGGGATATGGTTGCTCATCGACAACAACCAAATATTTCTTTAAAATAAATTCTGTTAAGATTAAATTACTATGAAAATTTACTTTTAAAATTTATTAATCAAACATATATACTCGTCAAGCATATATCTATGATTTAATGCAAAATTCTGTTGAACTAAAAGGTTATTTTATTAAAAAGAAATAAGATATTTTTCTTTTAATTTTGTCGTTTAAATTTCGTTAAAATATGGCGTATGATTTTATTTTAGGATAAGCCTGCCAACATTTCTAAAGGAATGATATGTTTAATTAGTTAGTCCATTCAAGGCAATTAAAGATGGCCTTTTAATTAAATAAAATTAAAATTTAAATGCACAATTTGATAAAAAGAAATTAAAAGTTTATTTTTAGAAAAAGTTACCTTGAAACAAAGGAGTGTAGGGGGCTTATCAAGATCTAAAATCATACGCAAAACAATAGAAGGGTAGCTGACAAAAAGATATAAAAAGGAGAGGAGAACAAAAGACTGGGCTCTCTCGGGTTCTTTTGCTTATTCATGTAGAGATCCTGTGTTTAAATTATTGAGATTTTACTTTTAAAATCTCTATGCTCTCTTATGCTTATTCATGCAGATCCTGTGCTTTGCTTTAAAAAGAAATCTTACTTATAAAAGCAGTTAAATATTGTTCCTGAATTAGGCAGATTTTGCTGTTCAACTGATTCATATTTTGTTCCCGAACTTATTCAAATTTTGTCCTTGCAGTCATTCTGATTTTGTGTGTGAAGATTCAGCAGTCGGTGCTTTAAAGTGATCCTAGTTTTGTGGAAAAATTCCTATTCAAAGTTTCAACATGCAACATAAAGTTATACTAGTTTGATGGATGCGATCATGTTTGGCGGTTAAGCACCACAGCTTTGCCTGCCACCGGGGTCCTATGTCCATCAAAATGCCCAACATGCCCAACCATCTATAAATGTGAACTGTCAGCCATGTGTGTGCCTTTAGTCTTAAAATGCTGCCTACTTCAAATTCATTTGTCCTTACAAATATCTCTCTATGGACGTATCAAGCCACAAACATCAAGGGAACTGGACCAAGGAAGCCCGACGGGTAACCGTATGTCTCCTCATGAACTATTTATTACTTTACCTTTTGATAAATACCTTTCTTAACTGTTTCATTTAATGATATATATATATAAGGTAACTGTTTTCTATTATACTAATATTAGATGTATATTTAATTTTTGTGTGATCATCTATTTATATTTAACCTTTTTCCCTTTGCTATTCCTCATTTAAAATACATATAAATGTTTTCTTGTTTTTTTTATTTGCAGTTTAAATTATTTTTTCCATTTAAAACTTTCCAATTCAAAATAATATTGGTCTTCTAAATGCTAGTAAGATTCCTTTGTTTGCCAACTTGATCTCCTTGATAACGCTACTTTTGTCCGCCTTTAGCCCCATATTTATATCTTAGTTAGTATAAATGTCTTAAATATTTTCAAATTGTTTTAAGCACAAAGCAACTAGAAAATGCTTTGTGAAATATTTATTTTAATTGTGCTTTATCGAGGGGATTCGAGTAATAATTTTATTCAAATTGAGAAAGTAACGTTTAAACCACAAAAATGTTATGTAATTGCCCTCCACCTTATTGTAAAGTTATATATATCTAATCAATAGGGGAATAGCTAAGAAACTTAAAACTTTTCAAATATTTAAAAGTTACGTTTTATTAAAATATGTTATTTAATCTAAAAGCTTAAGTTTTCTTATTTTATTTCAATTTCTTATTCACTTAATCTTTTATTTTACTTATCAAATGATTCAGGCATGCACAACCACATATTTCATATGTTTTTTATGCACATTTAACTTCATTAGTCCTGTAAGTGTCCTTGTCCATGTCTCTCTCTGATGCTAAGCTTTGGGCCGGATAAGAAAATAATTTATGCTTGTCTCAGATAATGTTGTTGGTTTGTAATTAGACTCAATAATAGGCGAATAGGCAGAGGTCATAGTATTCTTGATTTAATATCTCGTGTATGGGTGGCCTCGAGGTACTTTCACCTAGTATTCAAACTGGGTTAAACCAACATACATCATCTGACCAGTACACATATGATTATATATTTAGATACCATTGATAGTTCATTATTAACAAAAATCTAACTTGAGGAAAAGCTCTAAGATTCCAGATTAAAAGAAACATTTACAAACCTCAATCTGATCAACAGAATTATAAAAATTATGAAAGCAACAGTATAAGATAATATAAAATCTATCAGTATGATGGAAGTCAGATTCATAATTATTATGGAGAAAAAATCAGACACAGTTATTACTAATGGTTTCAGGATATTAGTGAATAATCTTGGAAATATTCAGGAACATAAAAAATAAATATAGACAAAAGAACTTTACTGATATATCATACAAAAGAACTTTACTGATATATCATATTGCATAAAGCAGAAAGTAATCTCACAAATTATTAAAAATATCAAACTAAGATAAAGCACACATTTAAGTAGATAAGAAAATAATTCATCTACTTTAATTAAGGTGTTTTATTCTTGAAATATCACAAATGAATAAATCTTTAAAATATAATATTTGTTTTATTCTTGAAATATCACAAATGAAAGAAATCTTTAAAATATAATATTTGTATCTTCTACAATAAATCGCAACACATATTGAGATGGTTATGTCTCATGGCACCCAACAACATAGTAGTGTGTGTGCATATATATATAAAGTTTAAAGGAGAAAGAAGAAATGAAATCAAATAAAAAAATTGTAAAATTATTATAAATTATTGTATTTTAAATCAAACATATAAAACATTTTATTGTTTTATTTAATTTTGATTTTGATAATTAAAAAAAAAAAATCTAAAACAAGATTGTTTTCATATTATAATAGATAATACCAGTAATTATAAAATTCCTCTATCTATTCTTAATTAGATTAAGTAGGAAAAAATTGTTCTAATTAAAACTACTTTTGATAAATAAAAAAAACATTATAACATACTTTAATTTTAAATTTCTACAATCTGATTTTGTTTGAAGTATTAAGAAATTTTTTTAGATAAAATTCGTTTTGATTAATGAGAATTGGAAAGAGTCATTAACTTGTTGATATTTTTGATCAACATAAAGAAAAAAAAATTACTTAGTTATTGTATTTTCAAATTCCACCATAGACTATAAAAAGTGAGTGAAAGAAAAAGGATTATTGAATAATAAAGAGAAGGCAGATATAGAATGCAGATTCGCTGCTGCTAGTATCACAATGGTTGAGTTGGAATTCACATGGAAGCGCCCACTTTTTGAGATTTATAGCCCATATTTATATACTACACAGCTTTTGATGCCCAAAGTCCTTCATATTATAGAGACTGAATGTTTCTAACTGACTGTCAACATTTTCCTGATATATATCTTTCCCAAAAATGTCTATAAGTCAGTATACTATATCACAGTTGTGCCTATACTAGGCCAGCTTATAGAGATTCCAGTACTAGTCAGAAAATTGCCATGCTCTGAATTTTATACATATGCTGGTCCATATATATGCAAAGAAACATAAATAAAATTACTGTAGCCATATATGTGTATAGTATACATACAGGAGATCTACTTCACAAACAGTAATTAGCTGGTGCATAGAAAATATCTATTAAAAATGACATTATTTCAAACACTTAACCTTGCAGTTAAATGTTTAACTTATGAAAAAGTTTTAAAAGTAAATAAGTTTTGACTAAATTATTCATTTAAAAAGAGAATAAGAGTAATGACCCATTTGACTCAAGAGTATTCCAGTTTTTATTTTATTTTGGAATTAAAAAAGGAAACTCTGAAATCTTTTTTAAATATTGAAAATGAAAAAACAAAAGCCTAATTTTTAAAAGAACTTTCAAACTGAACATAAAGATGTTTTTTTTTTTAATTTTTTTTACTTATTATTAAAAATAATGTACTAATAATTTTGATTTATAAGAAGATATTTAAAATTCTTATCATCTACTTTATTGTATATTTTAATATATGCATTTATTTTATGTATATTGACAACACTGAGTTATTTATATGTTACGAGAATATAATATGGATATAATACATCTATTATTGATGAATGAAATATCATTAAGATATAAATGCCAGGTGTGAACACATTTGCATGGATACCCCATATAGGTTAAAATCAATCAATATGTCTTATTAAAATAAATTGATTTTTTATTAGTTTATTGACAGTTCAAATATGTTAATTTTATATTATTATACAGGAACATCTGTGTGCTTATAGAGATGAGTGTCATGTAAACATATTGAAATATCTGTAAATTACAATGTTATAGCATTTTTTTAATTTTTAATCAAAATCAGAATGATGTATTTATATTTATAGCATACTTAACATACCTTTAATTTGATTTTATTGTTTTTAATTAATACATTTATATATTATTGTTTTTAAGTTACTCCAGTGAATTTATCTCATACTAAAATAAATTTAAAATATAAATTGTTTTTCTCTTGTTTACCTTCCCAGTTTTTAGAGGTCTTGCTTCATAAGCTAGATTAGAGCATAACAGTTGGTTTATATATGTATGAGGATTTATGTTGGTATTTGAACATTCAGTTAATAATTCTGGATATTACCTTTAAAGTTCATGCACTACATTTTATATTTTATTCTATTTTCCTTATTAGAAATTAAGTTTATAGTTGGCCAGTACAGTAATAGTACTATATAGCCATAGCATTGATAATGATCAGCATGTTTGTGTATCTCAGCATTATTTTTTGTTATAATCTAATGGATTAGCACTTAAGTCTGTGCATCCAAAGTATTGTATTGTATTTTTGCCTTAAGCTTGGCAGTGGCTATATAATTAACTTGTCTATAGTGTGTTCCTTTCAAATCCAGTCACAAGCTTGACTGTTGATTTTATTATATTGATTTATAGACTGTTCTATGTTAATGATGAATGATTTTATTATTCTTCTGTAATGGTGGAGATGCAACCTATATTTTGTTCATGCTGACACTCATGCTCTTATTCAATATTATGTATTCACTGCTCATATTTCATACTCTCTCTATATTACCCCCTTTTGTTCCATACTATTACAATATATAATACCATAAAAACTGATGTCTTTTGTGGTTGTGCTCTAAATAAAGCTTAATACTGCATGATTAAAATATATGTTAAACATCATGCTAGGAAAGCTAAATAATCATCATCAATAGCAGCTATTCATACATAAATATCAATTCAAGAAAAAAATGGAGTCACAATTTTTATGCATTTATTTAAAAAATAGTGATCTCATTGAAATAATTTCTGCAGGAAAAAAACTCTCAAAGGCCAGAGATTATATTAATCAGTGACTGGAAACAATTATGATATTAAAAAATAGAGAATTAAAATAAAAAAATAATAATGATTCAGTTCTATTATTATTACCAAGATGGTTTATGGAAACTAATGTTTTGAGTTATTAAAGCTACTAATTATGACACTATTAACAATGTTTAATTATATTGTAGTGTAATATATGTCACAATGAGTTTATCTTTACTATACAGTAGCTTTGATTATTAATATAATAGGAGTCATCTTATTTAAATATATATTTTATTTAGTTAAATATACTATATATAAACTGATTTAAAGAACATCAAATCTGTGAGTAGTAAATGTAATACAATTATATATGAAGACCAAAAAGCTATTGAATTTACAGTTGAGATGGCAAAAGTAATAAAAAAAACTATTTTGATCTCAAGATATGAATTTTTAGAACTGATTACTGTGACAGTCAGATGATGTAGGTTGGTTTAACCCAGTTCAAATACTAGGCGAAAGTACCTCGAGGCCATCCATATGCGAGATATTAAATCAAGAATACTGTGACCTCTGCCCTATTCGCCTATTCTCGAGGCTAACTACGAACCAACAACATTATCTGAACCATACATAAATTACTTTTCATCCGACCAAGCTTAGCATCAGCGATAAGACAATCGACAATAATACTTATGGGACTAAACAGTTAAATGTGCATAAAAGTACTATGAAAAATGTGTTTTGCGTGCCTGGATCATTGGAAAAGCATTAGAATAAAATTAGCAAACTCAAGCTATTTTAGTTAAATAATATATTTAATTAATGACTTTAAAATATTAATAATGATTTAATGGCCTCCGCTATTCTCCTGAATTAATGAAAAACTAATTAGACACTAAGAACAGATTAAACGATATAATATTTTTGCGGTCTAAGTCTTTTCTTCCCAATTCTAATAAAATTGTCAACTCGAATCTCCTCGATAAAGTACAATAATAAAAATCTTTCACAAAGCATTTTCTAATTGCTTTGCGCTAAAAACAGACAGTTTAAAAATTATTTAAGACATATATAGCTAAATCAGATATACGTAATAAACTAATGGTGAACAAAAGAGGCGTTATCGAGGAGATCAAGTTGGCAAACAAAGGAAACTTACTCATATGGAATTTAGAAACATAAATAAAATTGGAAAAAGATTTTAAATGAAAAAATTAACTTTTAAACTTAACCGCAATGGAATACAAAATATTTATACATAGATAGATGATCACACAATATATATATATAAGACTAGTCTATAAAATGGTTACATAACAAATATAATTAGATACAACATTTCAGAAATATAATTCAATGAAGCAATTAGGAAAGGTATGAACAAAAAAGGGTAGAAAGTAAATAGTTCAATGAGGAGAGATATGATTACCGTCCTGGTTCCTTGCTTCTGTTGGGCGGCGTCATGGCTTGATCCGACCGTCAATAGGTATTTGTCCAGACAAGGAAAATGGAAATACATAGCATGCTTTTACGAAAGGTCCTACAGACACAGCACAGAGTTCAGATTACTATTAGGTGGATACTACGGCATTTTGATGGTAGTTAAGAACCTCGGCGATAGGCAAAGCTATTTGCCTAGCCAAGCATAGTAGAATCCACCAAATTCATATGACTTTTAGCTTGTAGCATGTTCAAACTTCTCTGTGATTTTGAAGATGACAGTTGTATAACTTTTTGGAATAAAATCTCAACAAGCAAAATCTGAAAGAGTTCTCCAAAGAGAAATCTGAATGCAATCTTCAAAAGGAAAATCTGAACGGCTATCTCCAAAAAGGAAAATCTGAATTGCCAGCAAGAAAACTCTGAATCCCCCTAGTCTTTTGTTCACTCTCCTATTTATACATTTTTTTGTAAGCTACCTTCTATTGTTTTATGTATGATCTTAGATCTTGATAAGCCCCTCCCCCATGCTCCTTTGTTTCAAGGTAACATTTTCTAAAAATAACTTTTACTTTTTTATTCTAAATTTTTTTTCTTTAAACTTTGAATTTTATTAATTAAAAAAGAAAGAGAAGGCCATCTTTAATTTGCCTTGAATGGGCTAATTAATTAAAAATATACATTCTTTTAGAAAATGTTGGCGGGCTTATCTCAAAATCAAATCATACTAAATATTTTAACAAGATTTAAAAAGAAAAATACATTCTTATTTCTTTTAATAAAATAAGCATTTTATTTCAGCAGAATTTTGCATTAACTCATATATATATACGCTTAATGCTTAATGTATATATATGTTTGACTAATAGGTTTTACAAGCAATTTTTATTAACAGAAATCTAATCTTAGAATGGAATTTATTTAAAACAAAATATTTAAATGCAAAACCCTGCTGATATTGGACTATAAACTTAATTCAGGCCTACAATACTAATTAAGTTTATAGGAGGCTGTGAAGCATGGATCGGACTTCAGATCCATTGCTTCATTTCCCAATAGTTAGTGAGCAAAAAAAAATGTTAAAAAAATGCTGTTGCTTCAGGTCAGAGGTAAAAATTTTGTGCCAGGTGAGTTCAAGCCTACTCTTTATTTGCTGTAATATTTAATTTGTTACTGACTAACAGTCTTTCTTTCTTTTACTATATAACTAACGGTTTATCCATAATTCAATCTCCTGTATCTTAAATTGAGTCCGTGTTGTTTTTAGTCTAACAAACTATATTTATCTTTTTACTTTCTAAATTTTCCGGGGTCCGGTGGTACATAAGATTTTAAGTTTCTAATATTATACTCTCTTTTTAGGCTGAGATTATTTTTCCAAAACAAAACACTTATTCCACATTTCTTTTTTAATGCGTGAGAGCCTTTATATATCTGAAAAAACTTTTTTACTTCTCTCCGCACTATACTACTTGGCCTAAGGTCTCTTAGCCATGCTTGGTTTCCTTTCCTGAATTTATATTGCCGGTATCGATTCTTGCGATGCCGAGCCATACATCTTAATTTTTCTCTTGCCTTCTTTTCTTGCTCAGTCATGTTCTGGACTTTGAGACAGACTTTCAAGCTATCTAGGTGGTGTCTAGGGTTCCCACCCGGTTCTTCTCTAAAACATTTTATGTTGCTAATCTTTGCCACAGGAGTTATAGTATTGATTACTGTCACAGTAAAGATTTCACTGCCTTGTTGCACCTGGATTTGGTTCAACAGCTGTTGATCATTTTTTTTACTATCCTCATTCATTTGTCCAGAGAAATCTGACCGGTGAGTGGCTTTGCCTGTTTCATAATCACTCGAGGATTTCATATCAGTGTCGTCTTGTTTTTGAGTATCATCTTCTGGTGACGCTTCTGTCACAATACTCTGTTCTTGATGGAGTTCCATATGTGCCTCCAAATGGTCCAATCTTTGTGATGTAATTTTCATAACTTCTTGGAACATGGTCATCATCATTTTTGTTTCTTCCCTCATTTCTTTGATGAGAGCTTCCAAGTTATACACTTGATCATTATAAGTACATATTGACCTATAAACTTCACCTCTCTTCTGTTCCTCCATTTTTGCCTACTATTGGCTATTTTGCTAGACAACAAACACACCTTATTTCTAAAACGTATTTTAGTCTTTTATAAACTAGATAAGTATATTATATCATGTGTATCTAGGAGCTATATCCTTCTGTATATCAAAAAAAAATTTTACTTCTTTCTAAAATATGTCAGTATTCTAAGTTCCAACTATCTGTTTTATTTATATGTTTTCAGAAATTAACTTTGCCTACCTCACGAGGTCCTATCTTAAACGTATGCCTATATGTATCTGTTTGTACATGAAAAAAATATATATAAAATCCTGCCGTGTCTGTTTTTAATATTTATACTACATATTATTCTCCTCACTTTACTTTATTTATTTTTATATTTCATTAAAATATCACTGCTATTTTGTCACAATATAATTAAAATAACACACTTACAGCTTGACCTGTCTTTCTCTGACACCTGAAACAACTAAAAAATGCATTTACATTAATACAAGTATATATATAAAGGAATATGTGAGCAAAATATACATAAGTCATGTTTAAAAATTATTTTGGCTCACCAAGCATACATTGTTATTTTGATCATCTACCTCCTATGGTTTGTTTATTTGTAATCCGATATGAGAGATTGCACTTGCAGACAAATTTATTTGATAAGGGCGCCAGTCGACAAGACAATGGCCATATCAAATATACATATTAATGGATGATGATCCAAGCACACATTGATAACATTTATAAAGTTTAAATAGGAATTAAAATTTATTTTGAGTTTGACTTCACTTTCAAAAAAAAATTCTTAATATGATTCTGCTAAACAAAAAAAAAAAAAATCTCTGCATGAATAAGTAAATGGTATTCTAAATGACAATATTAATTAAGTCTAAGACGTATGACAACTAAGTAAGGTAATCTGTCTGACTTGGGTTCGAAACCAGTTACCATTTTGGTCAAGACACACAAAAAATATAAATTAAGACAGCCAAAGTACGATTAACAAAAAAAAATACAAAAAACAATTAAAATAAAATCCCATGATAACCGCCACTCCGAATTATGAACCTGGGATCGAAACCAACTACCATTTTGGTCACAACCCGAAATAGATTAACAATTATCAAGCAATTTTACAGAATCACGCATTGAGATCAAAAACTGTTAAAAAACATTTATATAAAAACAGGTTTTACCGATCTATAAACGAAATGTATACCATATTCACCCATATATATGAATATGTACAACATATAAATATACAAACAGATATACCTATACAAACATTTCTTTTATTATCATGTACATGATTTTATTAGAAAGATGTCATATTGCAGACCGCATACTCCTATTATTTCAGGCTAGTAAACGCTGGTCGCAAATATGACAAGGAAGCAATGATTGCAGACATAGACCTATTATTTCAGGCTACTCAGCAACTCTAAACTCTAAAGTGTAAGGGGTCTTCACCTAAATGGTTACTAAGGGGGTCTTCACCAAAAACGATCATTAAAAGACAAGGGCTTCACCTAACGGTTACTCAAAGGGGTCTTCACCTAACGCTTACTCAATAAATGATTCAATAGTATAATCCGAATTGAGAAAAAAAATCTTAACTAAAGGTGGCTGACATATATGTTATACAAAAATATATCTTATATATATATCTTTACTAAAACAAACATAACACATTTACTTTTTATATGGTTGAAAATTAAGTTTGCTATTATTGAAACAAAACTTATTTTATATATATTGTTTGCACGGAAACGTAATTTCAAAATATTTAAAAGTGAAAAAAAATTTTTTTGCATGATTATAATTATTCATATAATGAAATGAAATGCAGAGAAAGTGAAAAAATATTTGCTGACACCGTACGTTGACACGTGTCAATTCGAACTTATCAAACTTTAGATCTTAGAAAAAATTTCTATTAACGAAAAAAATGTTATCTATTAGATCTTTATAAAAATTTATACAAACGGAAAAAAAAACATTTTATTATCTATTTGTACTTTTTTACTAAAATATTAACACACCGAATATATACTATATTTCGAAAAACATTATTACATCAAAACTTCTCATATTTAAGCAATACTAAATAACATAAAGTACGAAAGCTATTTTAAGAGAGGGCGGGTGGGTATTTATTTGACACTTCCGCCTCATCGAAGTTATATATTTTATATGACAAAAAACAATATGGTGACTGGCCATGACAAAACTACTCATGTGGAAAAAAAAATCTTGCTATAACTATGAAATTTATTCTCATTATATATATATTCACTAAAAAAAAAAAAAAAACTAACGGAGTGTTACTTTTTTAAATGTAAAATATTCATTTCATATATACTAAACTCTGAAAATTTTTTTTTTTTACCTTATGACACATTTAACTTGTTAATTAATTTTAAAAAATGACATGTGGCTCACATTAGGAAACAAAACTTGGAAAAATTATACATATATTTTTATATAAATATATTAGACTAAAACAAACTTCTCAGGGTACTACTTTTTTTTTTAAAAAAAATGACATACGTCCCACTGTGACAAACTCGAAGCAAAAAATTCTACGTATAACTAACTGATTTCGTGTTATTTAAAAAAAAACATTATATATATGCGTACAAACCCGAGGAAAAAAAAATTCTACATATATATTATTCATTAATTTAAAACAGAAGAAAGAAAAAACATTATACACACGTACAAATGTTATACAGGGCATTGCAGGCTATGGAAATTTCGAATAGCCACACGATGGGCATCCAGAATGCGGGAAAAAAAATTACTGTGACAGTCAGATGATGTAGGTTGGTTTAACCCAGTTCGAATACTAGGCAAAAGTACCTCGAGGCCACCCATATGCGAGATATTAAATCAAGAATACTGTGACCTCTGCCCTATTCGCCTATTCTCGAGGCTAACTACGAACCAACAACATTATCTGAGCCATGCATAAATTACTTTTCATCCGGCCAGGCTTAGCATCAGCGGGAGCCAATGGACAAGAATACTTATGGGACTAAACACTTAAATATGCATAAAAGTACTATGAAAAATGTGTTTTGTGTGCCTGGATCATTGGAAAAGCATTAGAATAAAATTAGCAAACTCAAGCTATTTTAGTTAAAGAATATATTTAATTAATGACTTTAAAATATTAATAATGATTTAATGGCCTCCGCTATTCTCCTGAATTAATGAAAAACTAATTAGACACTAAGAACAGATTAAACGATATAATATTTTTGTGGTCTAAGTCTTTTCTTTCCAATTTTAATAAAATTGTCAACTCGAATCTCCTCGATAAAGTACAATAATAAAAATCTTTCGCAAAGCATTTTCTAATTGCTTTGCACTAAAAACAGACAGTTTAAAAATTATTTAAGACATATATAGCTAAATCAGATATATGTAATAAGCTAATGGCGGACAAAAGAGGCGTTATCGAGGAGATCAACTTGGCAAACAAAGGAAACTTACTCGTATGGAATTTAGAAACATAAATAAAATTGGAAAAAGATTTTAAATGAAAAAAATTAACTTTTAAATTTAAACGCAATGGAATACAAAATATTTATACATGTTAGTCATGAAGAATAGCGAAGGAAAAAGGGTTAAATATATAGATAGATGATCACACAATATATATATATATAAGACTAGTCTATAAAATGGTTACATAACAAATATAATTAGATACAACATTTCAGAAATATAATTCAATGAAGCAATTAGGAAAGGTATGAACAAAAAAGGGTAGAAAGTAAAGAGTTCAATGAGGAGAGATATGATTACCGTCCTGGTTCCTTGCTTCTGTTGGGCGTCATCGTGGCTTGATCCGACCATCGATAGGTATTTGTCCGGACAAGGAAAATGAAAATATGTAGCATGCTTTTACGAAAACTCCTACAGACATGGCACAGAGTTCAGATTACTATTAGGTGAATACTATGGCATTTTGATGGTAGTTAAGAACCTCGGCGATAGGCAAAGCTATTTGCCTAGCCAAGCATAGTAGAATCCACCAAATTCATATGACTTTTAGCTTGTAGCATGTTCAAACTTCTCCGTGATTTTGAAGATGACAGTTGTATAACTTTTTGGAATAAAATCTCAACAAACAAAATCTGAAAAAGTTCTCCAAAGAGAAATCTTAATGCAATCTTCAAAAGGAAAATCTGAATGGCTATCTCCAAAAAGGATAATTCGAATCGCCAGCAAGAAAATTCTGAATCCCCCTAGTCTTTTGTTCACTCTCCTATTTATACATTTTTTTGTGAGTTACCTTCTATTGTTTTATATATATCTTAGATCTTGATAATCCCCCCCCCACGCTCCTTTGTTTCAAGGTAACATTTTCTAAAAATAACTTTTACTTTTTTATTCTAAATTTCTTTCTTTAAACTTTGAATTTTATTAATTAAAAAAGAAAGAGAAGGCCATCTTTAATTTGCCTTGAATGGGCTAATTAATTAAAAATATATATTCTTTTAGAAAATGTTGGCGGGCTTATCTCAAAATCAAATCATACTAAATATTTTAACAAGATTTAAAAAGAAAAATATATTCTTATTTCTTTTAATAAAATAAGCATTTTATTTCAGCAGAATTTTGCATTAACTCATATATATATATGCTTAATGTATATATATGTTTGACTAATAGGTTTTACAAGCAATTTTTATTAACAAAAATCTAATCTTAGAATGGAATTTATTTAAAACAAAATATTTAAATGCAAAACCCTGCTGATATTGGACTATAAACTTAATTCAGGCCTACAATACTAATTAAGTTTATAGGAGGCTGTGAAGCATGGATCGGACTTCAGATCCATTGCTTCATTATGCTACAACCAAATTATGATTATGCATGTAATATTATGAAAATTGTATGAATATATATATATATTAGGACTATAGATTAGAGAAGGTTTCAAGATTATTAACATGAGTCATGAAGAAAAGAGTAAAGAGAGTGTTCAACACTGAAAACTAATAATTACAATGATAAAGATAATCTTTCAGATGTAAAAACAAAAGTTAATTTAATAAATAGCAATTCAGCAAATAAAATATCATAAAAAACAAAAATAATAGAATAATGATAGTAACAATTAATATATGAAAGTAGAAATGAAAGGTGATATGATATGAAATGATAGATTGATTAAAAAGAAATGGCAAGTGAAAGATTAAAAAGTTCAGTAAAAAAAGTAGTACAGTAAAAATATTATTTCAAAATTAAAATTGGGGAATTTACATATGAAGAGTTCCAACTGATAGAAATAGATTTCAGTTTGGAAACAGTATTAAGAATTGACATAGATTCAAATTATAATTTAGTAGTAGTAGATTTAAGAATTTTTTTTAAAAAAAAATCTGGAATAAATAAAAACAATTTCAGACTTCTTCAATAAACAATTAAGCATAAATAATAGTACACTAATTAATAAAGTAAATTCAAATAAAAGATAGAAATTATTAAAAGAAAATTTTATAAGTAATTGGATAAAAAAGTTTGTATTGATAATAAAATTATAAAGACAAGATCATATTTTTGTGTCATTTATAAACATAGGTGTTGAGAATTAATGAATTAAGATTATAAAACAGTGTCTAGAAAAATGTAAAAAAAATACAGAAATAGACAGAACAGATAAGTTTAATTAATATATAGCATAGTTAATCTATACATTGTTGCATACTACAATCATGTTCTGTGTATCAATATTATTGAGAGTTTTTGGCAGTGTATTGGTTTGCCACCACAAAGATTAATATTTTCTCTATAAAGAAAGGACAATTTAAATACCAAATAGCAGTGACTGTTGATATTCACAGTTATTTTTTATTTATTTATGTACCTAATGAATAATATTTTCTCTGTTTACTATAAAAGCAATTACTATTTGAAATCACATGATGAAGAATGAAATTATGGACAGATAGCTGACGTTCTAACCAAAATGATAATAAATTAATTTTAAACATTTTTTAAAATGTTTATTTGAAAATTTATAATTATATATTGGACTATTTTCATCACCTAGTTTCAAATGTTAAATGTTTTAGAAAAATAGACTTTAAACTTTTCAAATAAATTCAACTATTACTGATATCACAAAGGTTAGTACATAACATAACATTTCAAGAGATATTATTTTCCTTTTTTCAGTGCTTTTTAACTGAATAGCAACAATACTAGCATAAAAATTGAAACAGACTCTTTTAGATCTGTAAGGATTGAATTTAAAATGGTGCTAGGCTGTTCTGTCAAGCACAACACTCATTAGAAATTTTATATTCCTATCTGCAGAATCTTTACTTATTTCTTCATTTTCTTTGAAGATAAAGTTAATAAATGATTTTTAATCCTTAAGAATTATCACATTAGGTTGAGTTATTTGAAAATGCTATGTAAGCAGATTCTTTAAAATTTTCTCCTTTTTCTTTTCTGAACAATACTCTTGTCTTTTCCAAATGAACAAATGTACATTGGTATATGCATTATCTGCTACTTTAAACATTGTTTATATATATATATAATCATTGCATTGTACTCTTTTAGATGGTTTTGGTGAGATGATTGGTTTCACTGATATACTTTTCACATGTTATTTTTTAGATGCAATTTTTATTTCTCAGTACTTCAAATTTCTTTTGCAGAGGACAGAATTCCTTACAATATGCTATGACTTTCAAAAGCAGTTCTGCTATTATATTGATTCCAAGTTTTCTTCAGTTTATCTACTATCCTTAATATGTATGAACTCACCATAGTAACTGTAACTGTTTTTCTTCTGATAATTTTTTTTCTAGTCAATTTAATGTTTTATTAATAATAGCTAATAGATAACCATTCTCATGAGAGCTTTTGATCTAAATAAAACTATTATTTTTTCTATTCAATGGCTTTTGAACAAACTTGTTTTGTTCTGATCCATAGTATTAGTATAACTCCATTTTTTGTGTTTGTTATAATTAGATGTATATGCTATATATTTCTTATATGAGTGGGTTTTCTGTAAGCTTGATAGCAGGAATAGATAAGAATATCAATTTCTGTGCTTGTTGTAATTCTATTATAAATTTAAATTATGGACATATATTACTGATGTACCTACAGAATGGATATAATATATTCCATGATGGTTTCATACAACAAATATATCATTGACACAACAAAGCCAGATTTTAGTGGAGATAAAGTGGCAGTTATGTCTGTGATTCCAAATTCTTTTATTTAAATATTGCTGATTAGGTGTAATAATGGTGAAGTCATAGCCATTTCTTGGTTTTGTTGGAAGAATTCTGCATTGCATTGAAAGTAAGTTGTTGCTATCTATCAATAAAGATAGTTGTACTGGTTTGTAAGTTGTTATCCTCATTTAATAAGTGTTTTATTTGCTATTTAATTAAATTCACAATTTGCATTCTTCGTGTTCTTATGTCAAATCTCCCTCATGTAAATCAACATTATCAATAATATAAAATTGCACATATAACGAAAAACTTAGCTTGTACGATCAATGATTGTGAATTTGTTGTATGATTAGTTATCCGCTATTATAACTATTTTGAACATTCATCAATTAAATATTTTTCAATAACAAAAATAGTAAAAAACAAAAAAATGGCATTCTTAGATATTCTTGTGACAATATTTTCTCATGGAAAAATCAAAACTATAGTGTACAGAAAATCCACACATATAGGAAAATTTTTACATATACATCCAGTCATGGTGAGCACAAAAACTGGAATGATGCAATACAATAAAACAGAGCAAAAAGTTTGTTAAAAGATCAGTGTTTGTAAAAAAGAAAAATCCTACGTACAGTGAACTCCCAGGAAGAAAGATTGTCCAGTTATGATTTAAAAAATCTTAAACAGACACCAAAAAAAAAGCATCAGTAAAAAAAATTATACACATTGTAATATATTTTTTATATACAAGACAGAGATAGCAGACAATCTAAATAAAATCTGCGATGAATATAATATCAGAACAGTTTTTCAAAGCCAAAGCAAACTGCAAGGAAACATAATTTTCACAAATTTAAACTTGAAATACTGAAAAGTAATAAACTGTATCCATAATATATCATGTGAATGGTGAAGAATATATATCAGTGAATTCAGATATTCCATAGAAAAACAATTAAAGTAATAATAACACTCAAAACATTGGGTATAACTAATTGGTGCATTATTTTTAACAGTTGTACATATTTGAAAAGTTTAACTAGAGTTTGAATTTTTCTAAAAACATTTAACAATTAAAACTAAATGGTAGAAATAATCCATCAAATAATTATAAATAAAATACCACCATCTAAAATTTTCAGGCAAAAATTAAGAATTTGATATAAACCCAATACCATATCAAACTTAATATTCTGAAAAATTATGCCTAAAATTGAAACAAATCAGTTAACTTTTCTATACAAATGTAAATATGAAGGGGTTGTCTCTAGAGGCTTGTGACTAAAATTTTCAATTTATTTCAATATAACTGAAAAGATTACTGAGATAGTTCTCTATTAAGAGAAATAATAAGGGCTCAAACGTTTTTCTAAGTATTAAACCTTGCACTCCATTAATAATATAGAAGGTCTTCTAAAAATAAACTTACTGATGATTTCTCAAAAAAAAATTTTTTTATAAAAAAAATCATATTCTAAATTACTTGGAGTAAATATAGAAGGTCTTCTAAAAATAAACTTACTGATGAACATATTAGATATCATCCTATACCAAACGGCCTAGAAGCTACATTTTTAAACATCTAACAAGTTTTCTGCTTTGGAAAAAGAATTAAACTTTGTCATCATATCATTTAATATTATCTTATTAGATATAATGGCAGCAACTGATGAAGTAACTTAAAAATTGCTTCTAGTAGAACAATACTGGAGAATTAATAAACCATTTGGCAGACACCAACAACAAAAACATTATATTGAAAAGGAAACTATAATACCTCTCAAATTAGACAAATCTATAATTATTATTCTTGCTGACAAGGACAATGCTACAGTTATAATAGACACTACTAATTATGATAACAAATAATAAAGCTTCTCACAGCAGACCAACACATAATGTAAAAAATTCTATACCAGATATAAAAACATAAGAACAATCATTAATCAGAAAGCATTACCTATACTTAATTGATTTAGTAAAAATATATTAATTTATTTCAGCAAAATTCTGCATCTCTATGGACTATCTTATATCCATAAGACTATGTTTCATTAACATTATTGTTATCCTAGAAATTCACCATATCAAAACTTGTCTAGATTTTTCCTCAAAGTACTTAGTATTTTGCATAAGACTTAAGAGTTTTTTAATCAGGGATTCTAAGTATGTTGTGAAATTAATTAAGAAAATAAAAAAAAAACTAAAATATTAATAAACTTTAATGCAAAAAAGTTTATTCACGAATGTATTCTGTAATAAAACATTGTCTATTATAAGAAAAAAATTAAATAAGAATAATTGCTTACAAATCTGAATACTTCCTATTTATAGTATATTAAAACTTTAACATTGTGCATAATAACATATTTCCAACACAACATAGAATTATTCCAACAATATCAATAGATGACTACACATTCATTGCCTCACCCTGATCAGAAACATGTACATGGAAGTACTTAAATCCACAACCATAAATATTATACCATCTCTGCTCATAATCTAGATTTTATATGTAAAAGATACATTTGTTGAATACCACATTCTTAAGCACTATTACAAATATTCTGGACACACATCAGTAACATACATTCTTCAATTAAATTCACAATAGAATTATAGCAAGAATAAAAATTGGCATTCTTATATATTTTTGTACAAGACCCTCTCATGGAAAAATTAAACTGTGGCTTTCAGAAAATTCACAAATATAGGTAAATATTTAGTATATGTATCTAATTATGGCAGAAACACAAAAATGAAGTTATACTATTACTATGGAATAAAGCAAAAGAAGTTTTTCATAAGTTAGTAAGCTACTTAGAACAAATTCTCATAAAGAATAGTTATCTATCAGCTATCATTAAAAAATATTAAATAGACAATAAAAAGAAATATCAAAAAGAAAAACAATTATATGTAATGTACTATATCTATACTTACAAGGGATATCAGGCAAAAAAAATCTGCAACAATATAATATCAAAACAACTTCCAAGATCACAGCACACCAAAAGGACTATAAACTGTACAAAACTTAAAATATTCAAAAACAAAAACTGTATCTATGAAATGCCATTTGAATGTAGAATAGCATATAATATCAGTGAAATGAGCCATCCTATTGAACAATGATTAAAAGAGCATAAAATAAAATTAGAGATGAAAAAACATGTATCTAAAGTAGCAACCATGCATATGCTAATGAATATATGCTTTATTGGGAAAGAACAAAAATATTGGTCAGGAAGGAAAAAGTAAAAAAAAAAAGAAAATTTTAAAAAGCTGCTCACGTAATAAATGGCAAATAATAGTAAGAAAACATATTGTAATAATCCATAATGATTAGAAACCACTCATTAATTTGTCCTTAAAAAATGGAGAACTCAGGATAGGCATATAAAATTATAGCTCAGTATTGCTTTTGACACAATGGCCTAGTTGGTTAGGGTATTATCTTATTCACAAATATAAACGTTACTGCTTAGATGTCCATACTAATACTGGAATTGTTCAAATCAGCAACACATAAAGAGAAAGAAAGAGAATATCACTTGAAAAATTTAAATAAAATTTGATTTTTTCTAAAAACATTTATCATTTAAAACTAGATGATGAAAATAGCCTAGTGTATAACTATTTAAAAAAATAGTTGTTTGAAAAAAAAATTTTAAGTGTTTTTAGAAAAGTATATTTATATTTATATTCCAATGAAAATAATTTACTATCACAAAAAAATAATTATTGATAGTTATAATTGCAGATTTTGAAATAAAAAAACATGTTATAATATTATTAATTAAATTAATTGAAAATATCTATGAAATAATTAGCCACTCACATATATACATTTACTTTACAGCAATCAAAAGATTACAAGTCTTAAAATTTATTTATTTATTTTATTTTCAGACCTCAAAATTTCATCCAACCATATTAAGATACTAAATTTTAATAACCATCGTGTCTTCTTCAGTTAATGCATTATATCATAAAAGAAAAAAATTACCATAGCAAATTATTTTTTAAACTATTTTTTGGAAATTTCAGAAATTTTAAATAATTGTTTGCTCTTTTTTTTTCATTTTATTTTTAATTCTAATATAATAAAAATTAAGTCTATTTAATATGTTTTTACTTCTTGGTTGTAAATAATGCATGTATGGGCATATGAAGAATATCTAACCGTTAGTTTAAAATGTCCATATGCATACACACAAGTATATACAGCATATTATTGACTAAACTCGTTGTTCTAGTATAATAATGCTTTAACAAATCAGATGTATTTAAATTTTATTATTTAACAATATTTTTAAAATTGTAGTTTGTCAATTAGAATAATAACTATTAAGCCTTTGAATATGTTTTTTGGTACTTTTTTTTTCAGCTTTTAGACTAAATATATATTTAAGAAAAATTAATCAGTACTATCTAAAAAAAGATAAAAATACACATTGAAAGTTTACATTTTTAATTGACAGATTACACTTTTAAAAATATTACTATATGATAAAATTAAAATAAATGTGTTTATTAATTTTTTAAAAAAACATGCGTAGCATACTATTACAGATATATCTTGGCTTACATCTGTCATATATCCATTCAGTGTTAGGAAATGCCTCATAAGACTTTCACAAAAAATTTTGAGATGCAGTAGATGACAATTATTTGAGGTCATACTGTAAACACAAAATAAATTGTATTAAAACAATGTGATTGTGAAGCCATTGACATAACTGTACAGTACATATCTAATCTATAATGCTTTATAGGATATTACATTATAGTTATTATAAAAAGCTTTTATTACTATTTACAGTTCACGTTTTGTGCTTAAATGTATTATTCAGCAGTATTTGCATCATATTATTTACTATGCAGTATATTGCACTGAATTTAGAGAAATTTACGTCATGGTGGATGAAAAATAAAGCTGTCCTAAATTGAGAAGTATCTGTAGATTATATACTGTAGCAATATAAAATAAAAACAATTATAGATAAATAATAGTAGCTGCTGATAATCAGTCTATCTCATGTTGGCCAGCTAATTTGATCAAGAAATGCAATCTTATCATATAGAAAAATGTTATCATAAATGCAGATGATGCAAAATAATTGTCAATATAAATGAAGACAATTCAAAAAACCAGCACTTATTTCCATTACCAGTCATTTGTAACAGGATATATATTGAGTATAATAATGCTAATGTGCATATATTACTAAGTATATATTAAATTCTAACTAAAGAACTGTGAAATGCGAATTAAATTCTGAGATTATTAAGATAAAAAGATCATGAAGATGATCAATAGTACTAAGTTTGTAGTGACTATAAATAAACTAGCAACCATATACTATGTTAATAAAATATAGGGATTTCAAAGGAATTTTTAACATTATTATAAAGTCATTATTTAATAATACACTTTTTATCCCCTAGATATCATCTATATTATTATAAAGATAATTATATAGAATTCACACAAATCAAATTTTGTTATTGATTAGTGCTCATTTCCTGGATAGCAAAAGACTTTGCTGAACATATGTGTGAGAATAAAGACACAAATATCTAATACAATATTTAAATAAATTTACTGTAACAATTTGAAATAAGTCTAAAATAAATATTCTCCAATGATACAAATAGATTACATATGATTCTGATATTTAAAAAATCACCATTAATTTCAAAACAAAATGATTAATGTATTAATACTATTTAAATTATATATATACTGAAGTGGATATTTCATTGCTAGTAATAACCAGTTGGCAAAGTCAGAAAAAGAGAGATCAATAGCATAGTTTTCTTTTTGAATAAATTTAATGATAGTAATGTAATGCTTAATTTATTTGTGCATATACACACCCATACAAATATTTAAATATTATTTGTCTATCATGGTTGTATGCATATGTAAAATTTCCAACATTAGTTTAAATAATGTAAAAGTTTAAATTCAAATCTAAATTATAAATAAGTTGTTTTTCTTGTAATTAATTCTGTTTTTTTTTTTTTGTTTTTTTTTGATTACACAGATTTAATTAATTTTCATTTTCAAAGATTCAATATCAGAATTTAAATAGTCTACTTTGATAAATGTGTTTTTTGAAAAACACACATTGTAAGTAATTAAATTGAAGATCATTTTAAATGGAATGATTTTGGTAACGATGTCTTTGAAAAGCAGTTTAATTAGTTAATCATAGTTAAAACCAATTGGATCTGGTAACTTGTCTATCAAATTCTATACATTTTAAAAACACCATGTCAATTATAAAATTGGCAATTAATCTGACATTGTAACATGTCAGTTGACCTAGTCAAAGGTTTGATATTAAAGAGATTTAGATTATCATCAATATTTCCAATTTAATTATATTCTTCAGTGGAAATATGGAAGCCAATATCAAGTTTGATTAAAAAAAAAACAAGATAATATTAAATGAAAATATAATTTTACCTCAACTTTCTACGAGATTTTCTTTGCTATTCTTTTGCAGTATAAATCCATGTTTTAAATGACATCAAAAGGATTTTCCTGATATGATTTAGACTCAAAACAAAAAAACAATAATTCTTTAAAATTTTCTACTTTGGGGGATAAAGTTTTTTCATCTCATTTATGATTTATAAACTTATAATAATTTTTAATAACCTAGTTAGAATATGCAACCTATATTGACTGGAGACTGGGATATTTTTTCAATAAAAAAATTATTCTTACATTTATTTCATATTTTCTCTTGTGAAAAAATAAAAACAAATTAATAAAGCTATCTCAAAGAATATGGAACAGCTAAAGTTGTTTCTTAAAACTAAAATTATACTTCATCAGATCTGCATATTAAACATATTATATATCTTGTAACCTTACATATGCATCTGTAAATTGTCTATTATAAATTTAAAACTAAATATTTTATTGGCTTTAATTTTTATAAGTTAGCAAATATACTCATCGCTGCATTGGTAGTATAGCATCTTAGATAATCGATATCAAATAAATCGTCTCTCATACTAATGCTTAAAAGAAAATGTAATTTGGTAAAGCATTTTTAAATGGCTTCCCCGAAGCTATTGAATTGTATAGGTAAATAGAGGTGCCCACACACATAAAACAAATAATTTAATATAGAAATATAGAATATAATTATAAATCTAACATTACAACATTAAAATATTTTTAAGTAAACAATTATATTTCAGATTACATTTTTTATTTACGTGTAGAACAAACATTTTATATTTTGTGTGCATGTGTTTGTGAAAGCTTATGGATTAAATTTAGCAAAAATGACTGTCTGCTAGAATATTTATTAAGTAATATTATTTATTAAAAACAATCAATTTAAATTTAATTGAAGTAAATATCTGAAAACGATTAAAGTTTATGATTTATTTATTTTAAATAAATACTTGTAGAATTATTTTTAAATCCCGGAAATAAAAGTAAAGCAATTAAGAAAGACTGAAATTATTATTTTCTTTCTTCTTCATTTTTAAATGTCGTTCATAAATTTTTTACAATGCTGATTCAAAAATCATAGTTGATGACTTCTTCCAAGTTTTCCTCCAAACTCCAACGCATAATGGGAAATATATTGAATCAGACACCAGCTGATCAAATGTAATAAATGCTAAATTTTGGAAAAACCAGAGTCAGAACCTAAACAGGCTCAAATTTTTAAGTAACCATTTTTGTTGCCATTTATATAATGATTAGCTAGGCCAACCAGCTAGGCATTTGACATTTGCTGCTTAAAACTGACTTTTTATCATCAGACTAAGAAAAAAATGAATAACAACAAATAAACCCGAAGCTATCATTGTTTACATAATTAATCACTTATTTCAAAAAAATCTCATTTATTACAGTCAACTGTTAGTGGAAAATGGATAAATTGATTGATGGAATGCTATCTCACAACTTTAACATAAAGTCACTGGATTTTTTAATTGAAAGTAATAGTAAATAGCAGATATAATTGGAAAATTATATTTATTAACTTCAAATAAGTTAGTGACGTTTATTTTCAAAATATGGTAATTTTTTTTTTTTTTTACTTTAAGAAAATGTGCATATACGTCTCAATATTGTTAATTTATCTCATCTTTAATTTTGTAAATAAAAAATTTAAATAATAATTTTTTAACTCAAATATGCCTCCATAAACTTCTCTCTTGGAGAAACACTGAACTTTAATTCAAAAATTGAAGAGAATTTATGGGGAAAAAAAATAAAGAGAATTGCTTTATGGGTAATAAACTCTTCCCTTGATTAGATATATGATTACAACTATTAGCAGCACGGATTAAAGATCTATATATAAATTATATATCTCAAATTAAAGAAGTAATGAATGCTAATCCTTTGGATAAAATTACAACATCTGTTCAAATGAATTAAACAGTTGCTTGTAACAAACTACGGATGTGTATCCAGTATTTAAAGAAATGCATAATGAATTATTAATGTTAAATATTTAAATACCTTTCAGTGGATAATGTATTATGAAGCTAAATATTTAAATGCCATTCTCGAATTGTGAATTATCAAAGCAAATATTAAATATGATAAACATCCAAGTGAGAAGCAATCTTAAAACAAATTAATATGTTGAATGTAATTTACCTTGAATCAACAGGTATGATAAATGGAATTGATTAATCTTTATGCTATGTCCAGAAAGGATTATATTGTGCAATAAACCTACTAATTATTTAATGCACTCTATTATAATTGCTTCTTTCATACTTAGTTAATATTATTATTATTATTAATATAATAAACTTTCTCAGATATTAATATACTCATACACAGGCAATATTTTTTTAAATATTATTTTTGATGATATTGAATGGGATTAAATGTGATTTATCTTAGGTTTAGGTTCTATAAATGTAAGTAATCATTAAACTTATATAAAACTGTGCTATATTGCAATTATTATATGTTTTATGGGTTCTTAAGTTTTAATCTCAAAGTTAAATGGAGTTAATCATCTTTATTTAGATGAGTATATCTGTAAGGAATATTTTATGCATCACTCTTACATGTTAATATTAATTTTTACTGTTATATAGTATGTAACAAGGCTTCCTAATGATTTAGTTATATTTTCTTGGTGGAGTAGCATGCCTAATGTTTAAGCCTGAAAATGAATAAAGTAAAGGATCTTGAGGTGAAATAAATAAGCCCCAATGTGGTAAATATCATTTAGATATGCTAAGTTGTACCTGCTGCTTTTAAAAGAGTGAAACCTTCTTCAGCATTATTAAGTGAGGTTTGTTAATAATTGATTAATTAATGAAACAAACTAACTAAAAATCACATCGAGCATTTATCATTGATCATTACGATAATGATTATTATCCCCCACTATTTGAATTCAGGATTATTTTTGAAATAATAATTAACCTATTCCTATTTAATGTTAGTGTTCTCAGAACACTGTCTGATAATACACTTTTCATATCCCAAGTTCAAATTAGATTTAGGAAACGAATATTAATATTTATTAAATATTTTGCATAATTTTCTTATTATTGTTATTTGTTTTTAACATTTATTATGTAATAAAGTAATTATTAATTTTTTAATACATCTCTTTTGTCGTTATTAAAGAAACATTGTCACTGCATATTTACAATATAAAAGTTATATTTGAGATATTAGATTGCATATAAAATCTATTTGAATTAAATACATCATTATTGTATTAATGTTATTTGAAAATAAAAATATTGGGTAAGATAAAGAACATAAAATCCCTTTTACATTATCATATCCTAAAATGCATAAACACACTTTACATCCATGCATTTATTTTATTTTTATATTACCCTGAGATAAATTATTAGTCAATTTTATATTTGAAATTGTTAGCCTTAGTTTTAAACATATATTAAGTTACTCTTGAGTAATTCTTATAGAGTAAGAAACTATATGAAAAAAAAATATATATTAAAATATAAAAAGGTTGAGAGTATATATGTATAATTGAATAACCTTGAGAAATTTATTATTTTATTAAATTTAAATCTGTTATTAAAGTATGGAATAGTTTTAGCTTATGCAAAAATATATAACTTGTATGTATTGCAAAACGCAAGTTGAGTTAGGGATAGAAGAAGTAGCATATCTTCCAAGATTGCAATGTTGGAACTGGCTGTTTCTTCTTTATTAGTTTCAATATATATTGTAACCTATCATGATTTGAACATATCAGCCAAATTATAAACTTATAAATATAACAATCACATAAATATTAATACAGTATGCCAAACAGCAAACTTTTACAACTTTATTAAATCTTAAAGATCTTATTAAATCAAACAGTAATGCATTATGAGAGAGCCAGGTCAATTGATTAGACAAAATATCAACATAGTATTCAATAATGACAAGGCTTCTCTAATATCTTAAGAGATATTAAGTAATAACAACAACACTTTCGTTAAATCTCAGGGTTCTGAAATTTCTCTGGTAATTCATGCCGAGAAAACTGAGAATTATAACAATAATAAACATTATAAACATTATTATTAAACTAGAATAGGAGGAGAAACTTCAACTCACTCTTGCAATACTTTAAATGATCACAGTATTTCCTGCATAAATCACCAAGTAGCATGGTTACAATTAATTTCTTTCTAATAAGAAATATCCACTCATCCTTCAATAATTGTCATGATTAGATCTGCATGGAATAAATAGTCAATTTTATCAATCTTATAGATTCATATTGTCACATTATATTTCTTTAACAATAAATCTAGAAATTCTTAATTTAAAATTGGAATATTATGGTCTCAGGATTCTTATAATGAATACAAATTTTTTTATTGTTGACCAAAGAATGTTATCCTAACAATTAGCATAACTAGTCATACACTTAATTTACGAGCAATCTACTTTTCATTAAATAATAATAATATTTTATAAATTACTAAATAGTTTAACAAATATAAATGTCATGTCAAACTCTAAATTCTGAATAATATTATCAACTAGGAGTATATCCGAATACTATGAATAGAAAAGAAATTTTATGTTCACTTAAGATATTCATCAACAACATAATGAACTTATTAAAATGGAAATAATAATGACTAATCTGAATGTAATTTTCCTTTAATATATTTGCAGTTTAAATTATAATAATCTGTAAAAGTTTTAACAAGGCTGTAAACCTTAGCAATGAGCGTCTGAAAAAATCGTCACTAGGGACCTCTGTAGTGACGATTTTTTCAGACGCTTATTGCTAAGGTTTACAGCCTTGTTAAAACTATTACTGAAATAATAGTGAGCGTTTAATAAAATTTATAATAATCTGTAAAGCAAATTACAAATGTTTATTTGAAAGCAAATTTTATATTTTCTAATAATTCTTAATTCAATAATTAAACATTTGTTACGTGTCTGTACCTGGATAAGTATCAAAATATTCATTTAATAAAGTTGTTTAATGTTTAGATTTCTGGATTCAATGAGTACCAAGAAAATTGAGACATTACACCAAATTTAAATAACAAAATAACATTTATTAACAAGTTTAATAACTTTAATATAACATAAATATTGTAGCAATCCAATAAACAAAATTAAATGAAAATTATATTTACAACGAATTTTTACAAATAGTATGCAATGCAGTTACATATCTGTATCATACAGCAGGAGTGGACAATTGTTTTGGTTCGGGGGTGACTTTATGGAAGCAGAGGTTAGTGGAGGACTGCATCTTTTGAAATGATTGCACTCATTAGTTAACTTTGCATTTCAGAAAAGATATAAATTATACCATAAAAATTAATAAATATAACTTAAATAAAATAGTGGCAGTTTTATAAAATTTATGTATTGGAATAATTTCATATCACCTATAGCTGCAAGCACATTTAATTTTCGAATAAATTTAATGAAACAAATGTACCCTATCACACTTTTCTTCATTTTTTTTAAAATCAGGAGTGAGATAAAGTTTCCGCACATATGGTGGCTGGAAGGGTTGCAAATAGGATGGAAGAAAATAATATAGGAAAAATGCATGGAGGTCTGTCAAAGAGCATCTATATTTACTCTTGTTGATCTTCAAGCAAGAAAAACTTTGCTCACAAAAATATTTAGATCCAAACATAGAGAACATTTTCCCAGCAAATTTTTTCATACACGGAAATTTTTCAGCAAAGATTTGTAAAAGTCAACTAATGTCACATTTCTTTCACAGTGTGATCTGACTGCATGTCAATACATTCAAGTTGCAGCTCATCAGATACTGTGTCAATATCAGTAGTGATGGGATAAGAGAGCAAATTGAATTTAGGCTCAATTTTCTTAAAGTCCTGAAATATTCTTGTGACCTCGTCCTCCAAATTCTGCAGATAATCCTTAATCTTAACAGAAACACTTTCAAGTACTTTATGTTTTCCTAATAAAGGGAAATGACAAAAATTGCTTTCACCTGCTTGCCTTGCAAATAAACCTAGTTTTGCTTTGAATGATTTTACATGCTTCCACATTTTATGTGCAAACAACCCCTTTCCCTTATAATGGATGGAATGATTACCACTGGCCCCAAAGTTGATGGCGCCAGATATAATGGACTGAACTCTTCATCAACAATCATAAGCTAACCAAAAATGGTATTTGTAGTGTGACAGTTTTCTCTTAAGAAAGTTGTTTGAACTTGTAACAATTTATCCTTGTTATTGCTACTATGTTCATCAATGTCATGTCTGAAAAGCATTTTATCCTTGTTTTGATGGTAAACACGAATTTGCCGTAATGATTTCCAATATGAGTCCAAATCATTTACCATTGAACTTTCTTTCATATACTCTATCATGACATCTTCAGAATATGAGGTATCATCAAATTCTGTGGCTTCATCATTTGACTTGGGATCAATCTTGAGACCTTGTGATCTTTGTATCACTTGAATCTTGAGAGCATCATTCAATTGCTTTTCTCTCAACTTAAGTTCACTTACTTTAATACAACTACAGTGAATTTACATGTCACTATTCTGTTGTGTGACAATGTACTGGTCATGACAGTTTTCTTCGGTGATAGCAATTTGAGCTAGTGGTACTTTGCTTTGGAGACTGTCATTATCTATGGAGACGTCATGTTCATAGCATGTCTTTTGCTCTAAGTATTGGTTGCTCATGCTACCTACATTTACTTCAGTATTTATTCATGGGGTTGGCATTCGAGTATCTGGATTAATTTGTTCCATGCCTGGTATTACTTTTTCCAAGCTAATATTGAGAGGATTAACTTCGATTGCACCTTTGAAGATTTGAGACAATGAACCAGCAGGCAATTCAGGGTCATGTGACATCTCAGAAAATGTAGAATGCTTAGCATCTCGATTATGTTTATGAATGACTCCATGAAAGTCTTCCTGTGTAATTTCTTCATTCATATCATGGTCCGTGTCTACTTTTTTGTTGTTTACATCATCTTGCACACCCATGAGGTCATTGTCTGATTTCTGACTCATGTCTTTGCTAAAAATAGTGCTTATATCAAATTTTCTTATCACATCCTCCAACTTACTATTTATATCATTTTTCATTTCATCAGATTTGATTGCCATATTCTTCATTTTGGTTGCCATATTCTCCATCTTACTATTCATATCATTCTTCATTTCATCAGCCTTGGTTGCCATATTCTCCTTCATATTATTCATATCACTCTTCATCTCCATGATTACTTGGATTAGTTGTGCCAAGGTTGTAGAGTCTTGCATAGCCTGAGTTACTCCAACTTCAGGCACTTGAGTAATCTCCCTGGGAGAAATCATCTGAATTTGAGAAACTTTGACTCCCTTCTTGCACTTGTGAGGATTGTTCAACTTCCAGAATAGATCCCCCAGGTATATGAATCATCGTAGATACTACCTTATTACTGGTAGCATCATCTACCATCTCACTATCACTATTATTTTTTCCTATCTCCAAATGTTTTGATTCCATATTACTTAATTGCTTACCACTTCTGGTTATCATTAAATATTTATTTATTTGCAAACTATTTATAAAATATTTATTTATGAAACTATAAATAATCACATGCCACAGTGCATCATGCCACTCCTAACCATTGCATCTTACCTCTTTTTTTTTAGTTTTTAATAGCTCTAGTTTTAGCCTATGTCCTTTTACATGCCTAACTCTACTATTTCAATATCATTTATTACTCACTTAACTATTTATCATCGGTCTCTGTTTATTATCCAATCCTCTATATTTCCAAATTACACTCAATACTTTAGATCTCTTATTGAAAATTGATTCAAGTTTATGTGGTCTATTATCACTATTACTATTATTTTGATGAAAGTGCCAGTTATTTGCCAAGTGTATAAGTTCATTTGGGTTTATGTTGATAGAAAAATATGAAATGAAATGTGCTTCAACATTTTTAAAAAAAAAAAAAAATTTAAACACCAGTCCAATGGCTAAATCACCCCTACAACCATAGTATATTCATACCTAACATACTGGATACCAGTTGTAAGTGATCATACCCTACACATTGCATGCCAGATGTAACTATTAGTAAATATACTTGGATACCTCTATCAACTGTAATATCTTCATGTCTACCATGTTGCGTGCCAGATATAACCATTGGCAAATACACGCCTCTATCAACTGTAATATCTTCGTGCCTACCACGTTGTGCGCCAGATATAATGGACGGAATGATCACCACTGGCCCCAAAGTTGAAGGCACCAGATATAACGGACAGAACTCTTCATCAACAATCATAAGCTAACCAAACCCAACAATGGTGTGCCAGATGTAATGGATGGTCAACTAACTTGCAAACTGTAATACTATGCAGATGTAGCAATCTGGTGTGGGATAAGTTAATATACTCTAATTTATTGCCCCTAATGAAACAATCTGCAGAGACCTACCAGGCTTACAAGGGGAAAAAGGTTGCATCCAACTATGTTCAGACTGTGGGTCTTCTAATAGAATGCTAATGAGAACCTGATGAAATGCTTAACCAATGATTGCATACACTTTAATTGACTAATTCTATCCCTATTTACTAATATTAAATGCAATCTAGGTTAGTTCATCCACTTTCCCTCCTTTTTAAATTCCGTTATGCCCTAATATTCAAACCCAGAGAGAATATTGCTTTTGACTTCTTTAACAGGTATAAACAGATACACACAGCAACTTCTGCACCTACATATAGGTTATAACTAGCATTTATTATATTTGTTTTATTTTCAAGCTTTTTATATGATAAGAAAAATAGATGTGTGTGCATGCATAATTGTTTACAAACTATGAAATGTCAGTACAACTCAATAAACCAGAGACCGGAATAATACAAACTCTTAAACATTTATTAACAATAATAAATATCATAAAGTATAATTAACAATAATAATGATAAAAAATATAAAAAAAATAATAATCATCATATGTACATGTGTCACATGTGAACCTCTACCATTTTATTAATTAATTATTCTTATAATCGAACCATTATACCCATGGTAGAAATCCTCCTATGTCACTCATTCTCTACAAATCATAATTATATAGAAGAATAAACTTTAGTTATTTAAGATTATTGAGATGCTGGCTAGCTAATTATATATTTGCAGATGTTAACAACCTATTTAACAAGTTCCCCCAATTTATATATATGATAGAACTAGTTGATTAGTCAAACATACTGGAAAATATATACCCAAGGTTAATAACAAAATAAAACATATAATATGTATTCTGTATAAGTGTTTCAGTTTAATCTATGAAAATAAATGTAGAGAATCATACCTTAATATTTATGAGGATAACCTGATGTGAAGCAGGTGGGTTAACCTAAATTTTATTTACAATGAAAATATAAAAATATCAAAGTGAATAATCCCCCCCTTTCTTCTTTGCTAATTCTAAAAAAATGAGTCTTCAGCATCAGAGTGTGAAAATACAACAGATAACATGAATAAAAATAAATAAATAAACAAAAATTTACAATATTGATTCTTTGATTAAAAATTGTAATTGGAACAAAGTTCATAAAAATCATCCTAATAGAAGTAGTAGTTGATGGGCAAATTGTTCTTCAAAGCAGTTTCACTTAGTAAATCATTTTCCTTAGCCAGGATAGATAGGTACAATGGTGTCTCCTGTAGTTGTGTTTAATGGTAAACAGCTTGATCCTCTGTTGATTCACCATTAAGTATTCCAATACTTGTCTACTTTGGACTGCAGGCATCTTCTTGTGTGTTTACAATAAAGTAGAAAAAATATATATAGAGACCCTTTGGACCGAAACCGCTTTTTTAAAAATTTGGGGCGTTTTTTTTTTTTTTTTTTTTTTTTTTTTTTTTTTGGGTTTTTTTTTTTTTTTTTTTTGTTGGTTTGTTTTTTTTTGGTTTTTTTTTTTTTTTTTTTTTTTTTTTTTTTTTTTTTTTTTTTTTTTTTTGGTTTTTTTTTTTTTTTTTTTTTTTTTTTTTTTTTTTTTTTTTTTTTTTTTTTTGGGTTTAAAAAGAGTTTTAATGCAGCTGGTAGGAAATACCATGACACACAATAGCATGTTTTGCTCTAGCCCATAATCATATTAAAGTACAATTCAATAATTATTTATAATCATATATTTGTATTGAATAGTATTGAAGCGCTTTGCATATATATTAAGAAAATTATTTCATTTTTTTCTTTTCCAATTTTCAGCAGACTTAATTCTTGTTATTCTTTTTGAAAAGATTTAAAATATTAAAATTTACTCCAACAACTTTTAAAACATGATTTAATTATTTAAGAATTTATCAATTATTCTTACTTCTTATTTCACTTTCTTTCCTCTGAATTTGGTAAACTTTTAGTTACAGCATTTGACTTTTAAAAATGTTTATAATTTAAATAAAAGAAAAGCAAAACTCCATTTTAGCTTTCTAAATTTTAGTTTTCTGCTGTCTACTGTTGTAGCTGCTATACTATTTTCAAGAAGAATGATTTTTTAAAAAGTTTATATTTTTATATAAAACGCTGCATAAATCCCATGAAATGCTGAGATTTTTAACTGCCTATTGTTTAAATTCATCTAGATTTTTATATGTATTGTTTAAATACATTTCACTTATTACAAATAAAAAAAAATAATAAAATAATAAAATCAGTTTTATTTTCACATATCACCACCTAACTTAACTTCAGGCTATCCCAAAATCATTTAACTATAAATTAATATTCAATTTTAAATTTTATAAATATATACACATTACAGTTTATTTAATCAATTAGTTTATATATATATACAATATTACTTTGTAAAATATTGGCTGTATTAAAATTATTATAAAATAATTTATTGTGTATTCTCTAATTCATTCCAAATATATATATATATGTGTGTGTGTGTGTGTGTTGTACATGTATATATGTAATAATGTGAAACAAATAATCTTTCCATTATTAATGTAAATTCCAAATAGATTGTGTTCAATAAATAGGGTTGATCTTTTTAGGAATGTGTGCATTGTAAGCTACCCTTTACACCCTGCATTGTCATTTTCAGTTCATTCAATTTCTCAAATACATCAGCTGCAACACCCAATATCTCCATTCCTCACATCCTATTTTTGTAATGAAATCATATCTCTTTCATGTCCAGAAATAAGAGGATTTCATTCTGCAATGTCCAGACTCTTTTTATCACTTTTCCCAGGCTCAACCACCTCACACTGTTGTGGTAAATTACATCTTCATACTCTGCCTCCACATCCTCAAAAAAGATTTGAACTGATGATGGTGGAGTGCCCTTGCTCTCATTGTGTTCACCACACTAATAATAGAATTTACCATATCATTTAAGTCCAGTGCACTAAACAAAGGCCCTCCTGATTGAAAATGCAATGAAAAGACAATATCACTGTCAGTGTCTTGTGCTTGTAACTTATTTTTTTAAAAGCTTAACCACATCTCTATTTTTCACTGAAAGCTCTGGCCCATCTGTTGTAATGTTTGCCATTTTGTTTTAGGACAAGCCACTTTTCTTCACACAATTCACAGCACACTCAACCAATGCCTGACCAATGGTTCTATTTTTCATTGATTCTAGACCAAATAATTCCTCTTTGATGACAAAATTTTCATTAATTCCACAGATAAAGATGAGTTATTGTGCAGTGCCTTTGTTATCAGTGCTCTCATCCAGTACCAAAGAAAACCAAATAAAATCTTTGCTCACAGTTTTCAGATGTTCTTTCTTGACAATCAAATGCTTTCAAATTTGCTTCTCACATCAGGACAATACACTTGCACACTCTACCATACACTGCTTAATAAACTTGCCATCTGAAAAAGGCTTGTTGTGTTTAGCAAGGTTATAGGCTACCATGAAACTTGCTTCTGTAGCACTATTTTAGTGTTGATTGCTTTGTAAATAATGTTTGTTGCTTCTTCAGCCTTTTCACATGATCTGCTGCTTTTATTTTGCATTCTTCCTTAAAAATTTTGCAGCCAAATTCACTATGTTTTGTTTTGTGGTGTCATTTCAGAATGTACTCCTTAAATATGGCTATTGTTTCATGACCCAATAAACACACTGCTTTATTCCCTGTATTACCAAAGAAACATTTGTTTGTCCATTCGTCATTAAACACACAACATTCACCACCAATTTTATGTTTTTTTAAAGAGTTTATGGTTTCACTAAAGTTGGAAGTTTATATACTTACTGTTGCAAAGACAAAATTGAAATTAACTAGATCAACCGGGAAAGCACTGTGCATCGTATCTACACTGTGCATGCATATTGATGTGGCCATCCTAGTGGAAAATATGAGATGAATCTTCGGTCATGCATGAGAAGGAAATCTTGGTTCAAGGTGGATTTTTCTGACTGTCTTGGCAGGCCACAAAAAAACTTTTACTGGGCCATATTAGGCCCACAGGCCACTATTTACCCACCCATCATACAATATCCTTACATGAACCTAACATTAAAATAGCTCAAATTACCTAAATTTACTCTTTTAAAACAGATACCTATTTTACTAATAGTATCAATAATTATTTCATAAAATGGTATGTAAAATAATCTAATAGCTTTTTAGATAAAAATTTTAAAACTAGTTACATCTCTTGATAAAAACATGCCTTTTGATGCTATTAACACTTAATTCCAACTTTATAAGTTACATATAATTTATCTATTTTATAAACCTTTAGTAATAAAACCTTATTAACTAATGATTGTTTATTCAAAGTTATATAATTTGTAATATTTTATTAACTATACCTCGTATGTTCACTTTACACTTTTAATTTTCCAGCTATAAATAAAACCTTCAATCCTTTCAGAGGTCACACTTATATGCTCACACACACTCAATGCTTCCTATGTCCCAAGAATGAGTACAACAAAGAATATCAATCTTACCACTCCAGCAGTGATTTGCTTCCGTACTCGGCTGATCATTATGCCCCTTGCTTATTCAGCCATTAATATTAATTTAAAATTTAGAATAAATACTTATCGGTTTTATAAATGATTGCAAGCAAAGTTCAGCAAAATATATTATACATCAAACCTTAAATACACACTTATCAATTAAAAAGTGCCCCTGAAGTAGGTGGTACACTTCAAATATTAAATTCAAACAATGACCTACCAATTAATTTAACAATACCTTACGTGGTGGGCAATGCTACTATGAAGATATATCAGAAGGAAAGACTATAAAAGCAATAAATCTGTGATGGCATAAACCTGGAGGGCACTCCTACTTTCTGAGGACAATAAGATATGTTAGGATTTAGTCGCAACACATATAAAACACAGAAATGAACCAATCACCACTCCAACTATAAATATGAAACATATCTCTCAAGGAATATATCAACTACGGAGATGGAGAATCAATCTTGATCTCCTAATAACTAGCTACGCAATCTCAACCCTCAAGGTAGCAATAACTTAGCATACCTTGAACATAGTCGCCATAGAGAAATATCACTTATTCTACAGATAACTTGATTTAAATTCTCACTATATGTAATGTAGCATTGATGTATATAAGCGATAATGACAATAATAGTAAAATATGACTAAAATAAAAATATATAGCCTTAAATAATAATTAAGAATAAGAAATGTGCATCATTCTCAAAATATAAAACTATCTCTCTCATAACCTAGAACATAGCAATATTAAAATCTTAATATTATATAATTAATGTAGCATAACATCGTTAATATTGTTTTAATAATAAGAATAAATACGTGATTATGTAAATGATTTAAAATCTATCTCACACATATAAATTATTAATCTTCTAATAGTATCGATTAAATTGTATATAACGATATTAGAAAGGCATATTCAACCATAATATAAATTAAGTATGGGTTGTATCAAAATTAACATATCCCAAACAAAAATATATGTTGTTTTTCCCCAATAATAATAATAAAATTAAAAAAAAAGTTATACTTAAAATCCTTAATCAGCCAAAAGTTTATAGTCCACGATCCATTGATCTATCACACTGCGATGATCTCCGCACACTATCAGCATCATCCGAACGACTGTGTTACAATTACTTCTGTACACATTATGAACATGCACATACAACAAATATCAGTACATGAAGACAAATGAATGGCCATTATTCCATGAAGTTAAAATATACACTAAAGAATTTAGTTCGTTTCCTTTTATATTAATTAATCCAATGGGTTTACGGTATCATATCAATTTATACATTATTTATAAAATTCATTAATTCATGTAGTTATTTTAATACTAACTTTTGTAGTTACTTAAATTATTGCTTTTCATTCCACAGGGTCCTCACATTTATTCTGATAATATCCAATAGCCATAGTAGGTTAAAACAGGCAAAACTCCCTATACATATTGCCACTCAGTGCAAGTCAGAGTAATCAATGTATGCCAGAAGGCTTGTACATAAAATCCCCATCTAATGCCTACTCATGCAATATCCCTAGAGTAGTTTCTGGTTTGTGACCTTTGACAGTGAGGAGCCTTGAATCTGAGAGCACTGAACCTAGATCTTAGGATCTAATGCAACCCTCCAGTAGCCACATTTATCTCTACTTAACTATAAAACTGAGAATAAAATTGAAAATACACAAGTATTTTCAAGATCATTAGTTTATATAGTCATATAGGTCTGAACTCAGTTCAGTACCTATACATTTTGGTCACTTTGGTTTTTTAATAACCATATCCACCACTATCCTATTAGGAAGGATTGGTTTTAAGCCAATAAACATCACATGATCACCATTTCTTATGCTTGCTTATAACTGTTATTAAAACAGGCAAAACACTCTAATATGTATTGCCACTCAGTGCAATCCAGAGTAATCAATGGATGCCAGAAGGCTTGTGCATAAAATCTCCATCACAGCCTACTCATCCAATATCCCCAGACTAGTTACTCCCTTGTGGCCTTCAGCAGTGAGAAGCCTTGGATCTGAGAGCACTGTACCTAGATCTTAGGATTTAATGCAACCCTCCAGCATCCACCTTTTATCTCTCCTTAACTCCAAAACTATGAGTCTTGAATTGAAACACTTTAATATTTTCAATTCAAGTTCATTATCTTATATAGTCATATAGGTCTGAACTCAGTTCAGTACCTATACATTTTGGTGACTTTGATTCTTTAATAACCATAGTCACCACTATCCTATTAGGCAGGATTGGTTTTAAACCAAAACCAAGCCAATAAACATCACATGATCACCATTTCTTATTCTTGCTTATAATTGTTATTAACACAGACAAAACTCTCTATATTTATTGCCATACAGTGTAAGCCAGAGTAAATCAATCGATGCCAGAAGGCTTGTGCATAATATCCCCATATAGTGCCTATTCTATCTCTTTATTGATTTTAAGTAGTAGTTAAAACAAAACTCAATAATTTTAATTTATATTTTATAATTCTTTCATTCAGTCATTAGTAGACAATATAGTTAATTCATCTTTAACACTTTCAGAGACATAGATTTATATTGATCATTCTTCATCTTAAAAATATCAATTCATGACTAAGTTTAACCAGTTTATTTGCTACAAATCTTTATTTTACCAGTTAATGCACATTCATTATTTATTGTTTCACAACTTTATTCATTCGAATAATCTTTTTTTTTTCATCATTAGGATAATAAGCAATTTGAAAGTTTCTGAAATCACTTCTTTTAATTCAGTTATGGCATACTTCAAGATTGCAGATAGCAACAAAAATTTAAGACTTTTCTTTTTCCTTTCCTTCCAAACCAAGCATTCACACAATTCATATAGAATAATAATCAGGATATTGTAAAAATAATACCTGTAATATCTCAGGCTTGAACAGTCAGGGGTTTATTCTAGATGTATCACTTGACGTATGGCAAATAAATTCTTTATCATTGGGATCCAAATCTCTTGGTCAACTTTGGGTGAAAATGAGTACCTGACTAAAAAAGTTACATCGACATTCTCATCTAAAAAAAAAAAAACTTACTAAAATTTTACTTTTTGGGAGTTTCCTTTCCTCAATACCAACTTTTCAGTGCAAACATTTTTAGTAGAATTTTTTCTCAAGTGTGTGCATCTTTTTATAATCTTCTGTTGTCAATCATTAAGAAACATGCCCTTCTTTGCTTGATCTTCCCAATGTATTAATTTTCTATTGGCTGTTAATAATAGTTTGACATTAATTATTCACACTACTTAACAATCATATGATTTACTTGGAATTTCCCTAGTTTTAAATTGCCCGATTAAAAATAAAAATCAAGATAAAAAAAGTAGCAAAATGAAAGTAAAATGCAATATAAAATAAATGATTTAAATTAAGTCAATTTTTATGAATGAATATTTTCAAACATTTCTTTAAATTTGATTAAAATTTTTTTCATCATTCAATATGCTTTTAAATGACACCAAGCATAATTTATGAAAATCTGTATTTTTCCCAATAAATAAAATTACATTTATATAAGCAAACAAGCTCTCACACACACTTTATCATTCCAACTCAACTATTAATCTACAGCTTTTTTAACTAGTAATAGCCTATTCAACTGTTTTAAATTTAATAAATTAATTAAATAAATCGACTGCTTAATTTTATGACTAATTTTAAGTTAAATCTGCTATTAAAACTTAAATATCTATTTCTTCAAATTAAACACACTATTTTATTAAGTTACTATTAACAACCTATTTTAATGCTTAATTCCCTTATTTAGATCACTCATCTCAATTCCAATATCCAAGGCACATCTAGATCCACTGATTAACAGACTTTAAACTGTGTTCAACTTTTTAGCAGAACTGTGAATCAACTTTAAATATTGTATACCCAACATAAGCATTCTGATCATTAGCTAGAATTATCTAAACCAAAAGACAGTCATAAATATGTTAAATCTATGGGATATTCTGTGAGAATTCCCCCCCCCCCCAGTTAATGTTACATCTACAATAAAACTAGTTCTCTTTGGCCAAAATCAAAGGTCGCAATATATATATATATGAAATATGGGGTTAACATATTTTATAAAACCTCTTATCTGTAATTACTTTAAAAATAAGAACCTGTCTTGCATTGGTGGTCAAGAGGTCAGCGTGACTGCCTTGCACTTGCAGGCAGTTGCCCGGGTTATGGGTTCGCGTCCCAGCCGATGCTATGACATTTAAAAAAAAAAAACAAGAACCTTAGCTAAAAAGATAAATTTAAAAAAAGATAAGTATTAGGTCATAATAAAAGTGTTTATTTCTCATAATAGCAGGCTATTGGGCCATATTACAAAGAGTGAGTGAATAATCTCTACATCCTCAAATTCTTATTATGGATTACCAATGCAAGAAAAATCAAATGTTATATCAAAATTTAGATAATCTTAATAACCAGAAAATATTACCAAAAGATTACGTTAGATGAAAAGAATAACATATTTTGAAAAATCATTAAAATATGAACTACAAAAAAAATGCACATATTAAAGATAAAAAAGGGCATATGGCATTATTGCTTGGAAGTTCATAAGTAGTTCAAGTTCCAGACTTGCCAACATTACAATAGATCCTGGGACATCCCAATCCCAAATTGGATGCTCTATCAACTGCACCAAACCATGCAGGGTGTAGGAATAAGAGGATTCCTTTTATTCCTGCATAAATACTATATCTTGTATTGGTGAGAAAGTATTCATTTATTATTATTAACACTCGCAAAGCGTATGCACAATTAGCGTGAAAGGCTGATATTTGACTGTAATTAACTATCCTAATATTTTTAAAAATCCAATTCTGAAAAGAACTGCATTCACAGTTTTTAATAATTAATTATTTACACTTAAGTAATCTATTAATAATTTTAAAAATCTAATATATTTGTATATTTGAGAGTGTGTAGGTCTCTAATGTATGTCATAACATAGTAGTTATTGTACCTATTTGATATCATGTTCTAGTACTTAAACCAAATCATGGAGAATTTTTCAATCAGATTCCAAGAAAATTAATTTTTTTTAAAAAGTAGTAACATAAACAGCCAAGTTATCCATTAAATTGATAAGTAAAAGAGTTTATGGTTGTTTTCAGCTAGAAAAATAAACCATATAAGGAAAACCATTATCTTTCATGTCTTGGAAATTTTCTAAGACCTCACTACATTGTAGATGGTCAAAAGGCCTTCACCCTGTAATTAACTATTTAAAATTTTTTGCTTATATATATATATATATTGAAGCAATGGATCTGAAGTCCGATCCATGCTTCACAGCCTCCTATAAACCTAATTAGTATTGTAGGCCTGAATTAAGTTTATAGTCCAATATCAGCAGGGTTTTGCATTTAAATATTTTGTTTTAAATATTCCATTCTAAGATTAGATTTCTGTTAATAAAAATTTCTTGTAAAATCTATTAATCAAACATATATATACGTCAAGTGTGTATATATATATATGAGTTAATGCAAAATTCTGCTGAAATAAAATGCTTATATTATTAAAAGAAATAATATACTTTTTGTTAAAATCTTGTTAAAATATGGCGTATGAGTTCATTTTGAGATAAGCCCACCAACATTTTCTAAAGGAATATGTTTTAATTAGTGAGCCCATTCAAGTCAAATTAAAGATGGCCTTCTCTTTCTTTCTTTTTTAATTAATAAAATTCAAACTTTAAAGAAAGAACTTTAGAATAAAAAAGTAAAAGTTATTTTTGGAAAATGTTACCTTGAAACAAAGTAGCATGTGGGTGGGCTTTATCAAGATCTAAGATCATACAAACAATAGAATGTATCTGACAAAAAGGGTATAAATAAAAGTGAGAACAAAAGACTTGGTTATTCAGAGTTTTCTTGCTGGCATTCAGATTTCTCTTTGGAGAACTCTTTCAGATTTTGCTTGTGGAGATTTTATTCCAAAAAGTTAGACAACTGTCATCTTCAAAATCATGGAGAAGTTTGAACATGCTCAAGCTAAAAGTCATGTGAATTTGATGGATTCTACTATGCTTGGCTAGGCAAATAAATAGCTTTGCCTATCGCCGAGGTTCCTAAATACCATCAAAATGCCTTAGTATCCACTCAATAGTCATCTGAACTCTGTGCCGTGTCTGTAGGACTTTTCATAAAAGCATGCTACTTATTTCCACTTTCCTTGTCCGGACAAATACCTATAGATGGATGGATCAAGCCACGAACGCCGTAGGAAACATGACCAAGGAACCAGGATGGTAATCATATCTCTCCACCGTTGAACTATTTACTTTCTACCCTTTTTTGTTCATACTTTTTTTAAGTGCTTCACTGAATTATATTTCTGAAATGTTTTATTTAATGATATTTGTAATGTAACCATTTTTATTAGACTAGTCTTAAATATATATGTGTGTGATCATCTATCTATGTTTAACCTTCTTTTTCCTTCGCTATTCTTCATTACTAACATGTGTAAATATTTTGTATTCCATTGCGGTTAAGTTTAAAAGTTAATTTTTTTCATTTAAAATCTCTTTCCAATTTTATTTATGTTTCTAATTCCATACGAGTAAGTTTCCTTTGTTTGCCAACTTGATCTCGATAATGCCTCTTTTGCCTGCCACTAGCTTATTACGTATATCAGATTTAGCTATATACGTTTTAAATAATTTTTAAACTCTGTTTTTAGCACAAAGCAATTAGAAAATGCTTTGTGAAAGATTTTTATTATTGTACTTTATCGAGGAGATTCGAGTTGACAATTTTATTAAAATTGGAAAGAAAAGACTTAGACCACAAAAATATTATATCATTTAATCTATTTTCATTGTCTAATTAGTTTTCATTAATTTAGGGGAATAGCGGAGGTCATTAAAAACATTCTTAATATTTTAAAGTTATTAATTAAATACCTTAGTTAACTAAAAAGCTTGAGTTTGCTAATTTTGTTCTAATGCTTTATGTTACTTTTCCAATGGTCCAGGCACACAAAACACATATTTCATAGTACTGTTACACACATTTAACTATTTAGCTCCATAGGTGTTCCTGTCCATGTCTCTACTGCTGTTGCTAAGCTTTGTGCCGGATGAGAAAATAATTTATGCATGTCTCAGATAATGTTATTGGTTCGTAGTTAGCCTCGAGAATAGGTGAATAGGGCAGAGGTCATAGTATTCTTGATTTAATATCTCACATATGGGTGGCCTCGAGGTACTTTCGCCTAGTATTCGAACTGGGTTAAACCAACATACATCATCTGACTGTCACTATATATATATATATATATTAAATCAAAGATTTTTATAGTTAATAGATACAAGAGATTGTTTATTTCATCTCATCTTATAGTTAACATTATTGTAGCAAAGTTTTGGCCAGAATGCATCTACTTCATTGCAAGTAATCCGTGTAGCAAAATTAAAAAACATTTAATTAAAAATAATATTGTCTAAGAATGTGAAGAGGGATAATTGGAAAGACAATTTGTTTTGATTAATAGGCTTCAAGATATATTTCCAAACTTCATTAATAAATATATGAAGTTAAAAATTAGTGAAATGGCTATACATGTCAATTTATGAAACACAAGTGTGTCCTCATATATCATACGTTGATCTATTATTGTTCTATTTGCCATCTTTTAAAGTTATCTTTTAACTTAATTTATAGAAAATTTTGTTTGTTTAAAGATTTCAACACTTTCTCTAAGTGTAGCACTCCATTATATTCTCTTCTCAGGCATTTTTTATTATAAAAACAATAATATTGCATTTTCTTTAGAGTATTCTGGAGATATGATAATATGTTGGACTATTTCCATCATCTATCATTAAACGTTGAATATATAGAAAATTTTACACTCTATTTAAACTTTTCAAATACAAACAACTTGTTAGTAATAACATACAAATAGACAACATAAATTAGTATTTACACAACATTTTGAGTAGTATTATTCTCTACTCTTTTTTAGGTGTTTGTTGCTGGCCTAACCAGTGACAATATTAAAAGTCAAACCTACACTTTTATATTCTTGAATATCAAATTTTAAGGCAACACACTAACCAATTGAGCTATTCTGTCAAAGACAACATGTAGTAAAAATTTCATATATTTATATATGAGGATTGGTTCAAATCCTCCTGAAAATTTTTTTATTTTGATACTTTTTTCTAAAAGGGAGGTTAATTAAAGGCTTCCATACATTGTGTATTGTCATACTAGATTGACTTACAGGATTATTTGCGATTGTCATATGAGCAACTTCTTTGAATTTGCACCTTTTCCTCTCTATCCAATATTTTTGTATTTTTGCAATTGAACATATGGTCATTAGTACATACATGGTCTGCTATTGTAGACACATGTTTTTTCTGTTTTAACCAGTAGTTTGTGTATCTTCAATCACTGTTCGACAGGGTGACAACTCATCAAATATATCTCCTTCGACCACATATTTTATAGATGCAGTTTTCATTTTTCAGCCTTTCCAGTTTAGGCTTGGTAAAAGTTAGAATTCTTCAAAGTGTGGTATGGATTTGGAAAGCAGTTCTAATGTTACATTGATTACAGATTTTCTTTAACTTTCTGCCATTCCTTATAGTATGTATGGATACAATGCAGAATCAATAATTATTTTTTCTTTAGGTGTCTCTTTTTGTTATCTATTAAAGGTTTTCTGATGACAGCTGATGAATAATCATTCTTCATGAGACTTTGTTCTATGTAAATTTTTTCATTTTCAAAATCACTGGATTTTGAATAAACTTCCTTTGTTCTGTTCTTTGGTAATAGTATAATTCAATGTTTAGTGCTCCTGATATGATTGATGTATATGAAAGTACTTTCCAATGTGTGTTGGTTTCGTATACACTGTTGTTTTTATCTTGCCCTGAGGGAGTCTTGTCATAAGAATATCTAAGAATGCCAATTTTTGTTCTCATTCTGATTCCATTGTGAATTTAATTGAAGGAGGTATGTTGTTTATATGTATCCAGAATGGCTGTACTTATGCCTCATCATGTGGCCATACCTCAAATGTATCATCAATATAGCAAAGCCATACTTTATGTAGACAGAGTAGTATTTATGTTAGCAGCATTCTTGGTTTATTGTTTCTAACCATGTTAGTTTGTAGCTTAGTCTGAAATTGCCTAATCATTTTGTAGATAATGTTGTGTGAAAATCCAACATTTTCCAGTTCTTTAATATAATTTGTGAGATTCTTTTTGCAGTTAGCTAATGTAAATTTGAAGCTAACTGCAAAAGATTGCTTTGCAGGAAGGATGCGAGTCCAGTCAATTTATGTGAGTTGGGTGAGTTCGAGTTTGGGTTATAAACCCTAATACTTCCAATGGTTTGACTATCATGCTGTACCTGTGTCATACTTCAGTGTCCATTCATGTAAATATTATTTTGATATTTCTATTATTAAATATTAAACTATTTTGTAAAACTATTTCTAATTATAAAATTAATTCCCAAAATTTTTTGAACTCATTACTTAGCCTGATTTAATTATAGACTTTTTTTTTACTAACTAGGTCTTAAATATCAGTTTGTATGCTACAGATAAAATTTCGAAACTTATATTTATTGCTGATGTTAATCTTTAATCTATAATTAAATAAACCAATACTGACTGTTATTAGAGAAGAGTCATCTATTAGTATCAAAGTATTCCAATACGTCAAGCATTGTTAGCCGAGAGGTCAGCGCAGCCACCTTGCAAGCAAGCAGTTGGTTGCATATGGTTGTTGTGGCGTGTTCGCCTCCTAGACGATGCTATGACATATGGAAAAAAAAAAGTATTCCAACGTAAATAAGTGAATCCCAACAAAGTATTTACCCCTAGGAGAGAAGATTGAAAAGAACAAATCAAACAAACAATTAAATGAATAATGAGATTGGATAGATTCATAATTTATTTTCATAGTGATATATATGCTTATCATATATAGAGAGATTGATTTAAAAACAAACTTCAATGATTGTTAGTAAATAATAATTCTTTATGATATTTAATTCCAGTATGATAACATAATACATGAAAATCTGTTAACTAATATTGTGACATGTAAATTATATTTGCAACAAAGAATGTTTTGTGCTAATTTGGATAATTATTCCAATTCATTAAAAAAATTTATTAAAATTTCTATAAAATATTTTTCTGAAAATGTTTGTGATAAATCTATAACAAAATATTAATTTTTAAAAATTCTTAAATAAATAGTGTATATATTTCTTTTTCATGGTTTAAATAAAAGTTTTAATATATTTATATATTTCAGACCTCAAAATGTACAGCTTCCTGGTAGAAACATGAAGTATGTAATAAGTCCTACAGGACTGCAATATATAGTTATGCCACATGGAACAGAATTTCTTTATTCTTAATTCATCAAATACATTCCATAATTATATTAAATATAACTTGTTATATTAACAAATTTTAAATAAAATGAAGTGATAAAAATGTTTGTCTTGTTTTTCTTTTTTGCAATAATTAAACATATAATCAACAAAATAGCATACTAAATACATATCTCCATATGCAATTATTAGCTATATGTAGCTACAAATAATATAAAAGTAATCAGAGAATTCAAAATTTTACTATAACTACAAATAATCTAAAAGTTGGTCATAGAATTCAGTAGAAATTTGTGTTAATATTTTTAATGTATAAAAAATTTATGTTCACATTCCGGATCATCTTTGTATACCAATCTTGAAAGCATACATTATAAACTATCTTTAAAATTTTTGAACATGATTATTCACTAATGTTAGTTTGCATGCTTAAAAGCATGATTATGTTAGAACTCTGTATCATTTGATCTTTGAGATTTATTTTCATATATATTTATAGGTAAAAATAGTCTTTAAATAACCCATTACAGAACAAGAGTCTTTACAATTCTTTTCCTTCAGGAATAATGAAAAATGCATTACTCTAACACTATTAATCATTATTTTACCTTGTACTTACGAAGAGCCTGATATACACATTATAACAGTAATGTGCAGAAAATCAGCCATTCAGGCTCAGAGTTGCCATTTCTAGCCACACCCTTTATATATATTGTAATGGTATACACATATATCATTATATTACTGTCAATAAAAAGATAAAAGAACAATAAATAAAATCGCTCTCAAGAATTGTAAAAATATTAATAAAAACTTTATTTAAAAAGATGAAAAACTAGTAAATAATTAAAAGTTAAAAATCTAGAGATAAAAGTTTATTTTAAAATAATGTAAAAATAAAAAATAAAAACTTAATTAGTTATTCAAAAATTGTTTAAATTTTAGTAAAATGGAAATGATTTTTTATTTAAATGAAATGATTCAATAGCAAACAGGTCCATTAGGGCATTTAACCCATCAGTCAGATAAGAGATCAATTTTTAAAAAAAAATCCTAGTAATAAAATCTGTTCCCCCTCAAAAAGTGAAATGCCCAATAAACGATGTGAATGAACACATGATCCACAGAGAAAATCATCATCACCAATAAGATCAGTGTGAAGCTAGACAAGATTGACCCTGGAATTTGATAAGGAATTCGAAATGATATAAAAGGGAAGTAAAGAAAATTTTGGCTAAGTGGAGTTTTGTTCTTTGATACTACTCTTGCTCATTATGTAATTTAAGCACATTTATGTATATTGCAGACCTCAAAAATGTAGGGATCATGCAATAAGTTAGTTTCCCATATTTGCACCAACTGAGGTGACCTCTGGAATTATGGTTCCCGAAAAGCAGCAAACAATGGACTGGTCTTCCTGAAAACATTGATACTAAATAGACATCGATTGGAGTTGTGCAACAGGTTGTGGACCACTGAGAGGGACTTCAAATAAACTTACAGCCACAGGAAGTATGAACTTTTTAATCTAAAAAGAACTTTTCAAATACTATATTTAAGTGGTACTTAACTCAGTTTCATCTGATTAAGCAGAAATTTAAATGATTTGTTCTATGTTCTTTTAATGTTTGCTATTATTATTATTTCCATTCTCGTAATTTCTTTTAAATTAATAATTTAAAAATAAGCATAAATGGCTTGCTAGATTCTTAAGATTATGTCAAAGTGAGTTAATTTTGGGCTACTTGTTTCATAGTTAAATCAATGTGGGTGGAAATATGTATGGGTGTTATATGTCAATGTGATGTGGGGAGGTGCATTGGATTCTCATTCCCTTATGCCACATTAGTATACAGGGCATAGTACCCAATTGAATGCATGGCCCAAAAGTGTAGCCTTCGCATTGCTAATGGTTGTAGATTAATTTCCTATACCATTGATCTTCTTATACTCTGGCTGGTGATAGTAAGATGGCAAAGACCACAATCCCCCATTATGGAGCATGTCTAACATATATTCCAAATGATTACTTCACCAGACTTGCACATTCTTATTCTAGGCAAGGGTCATTATTTTTTAAATGATATCATGCTACAGATGCACATTCCTGTCAGCATGGTTTTTTATGCTAATATCCTCATTTTGCATTGATCACATCAGTATATCAATAAGGTGGCATTGGTTTGGATGCGAACTTGTAGTTTGGAGTTAAAAGAATCAAGTATATAAATGTGCAATCTATGTGGCGTATTTATGTTTAACAAAATATTGAAATTATATTAAATCTTAAATTCATCCATCTGTACAATGTAAATTAAATTCATTTACTTTTTCTTTTAATGTGTGTACATAATAATAAAATGTTTTTGATTAAATGTGGCAGTAACTACCGCTACTGCTACTACTTATTATTTTTAAAAATCAAGAGTTAGAGAGAATTTTTAAATAGTAATATTTTAAGCTGTTTCTCCATGAACTAGTGGCTAGAGTTATCAATCAATAAAAGTTGAATCTTACCCATACGTATCTGCCTACTTTCTAAATTTTCTAGCTTCTAATAGTCTAGTAGTGCCCTGGTATGCCAGATAGGGACAGAATCCACAGACTGATCATTATAATATATATGTAATATTTAAATATATGTATATTGTCTATACTAAACTTAATGTAATTATAAGAACCCTACATCTATCCTATTTCTTATATAACTGTTACATATAATACATATATGTGTAAAAGATAAATCATCTCCAATATATCTATTTCATGCAGAATCAGCATGTACCAGTTGGTCCAGATCACCATCTCCCACACATATATACAACCAGTGCTCAGTTTATATTAAGATAGCAAATCTTTAACCTTTAATGGATAAACTTCAATCTTCTTTACTCTCAAATCTTCAGCCATTCATTTCATTGAAAATCCGAGGATGGAATGCTAAAAGCTCTGTTAATGCTAATAGTATTGGCATACCCATGTTGATTTTAAGTCAATCTGATTCCTCACAGATAGAACCTTAATATGTACAATTAATTATACAGAAGTGGGATAGGAAGAATACAGGCTGAATATATAATATATAAATATGTGTATATTGTGTATACTAAACTTAATGAAATTATGAGAGACTTGAACTCAAACTTTCAGGTACTCTACATCTATCCACTCTCTTATACAACTGATATACATGACAGCATACGTGTAAAAGATGATATCCAATAGACACATTTTATTCATGTAAGTGGTCATATCATATCAGTTGTATATGATAGATTGGGTAGATGTAGGGTGCTTGAAAGTTCGAGTTCAAGTCCCTTATAATTACATTACTTAGTATAGACAATATACATATATTTAAATATTACATATTCATTCTGTATTTTTCCCATCTCTCCTATGTACAATTAAATGGACATTTTAAGGTCCTATGTGTGAAAATTCAGATTGACTTAAAGTCAACATGGGTATGACAATAATATTGGCAACAAGAGCTATGAGCATTCTATCCTCGAATTTTCAATAAAAAGGATGGCTGGAGAGTGGAGAAGATTGAAGTTTGTCAATTAAAGTTTAGATTTGTTATTTTAATATAAATATATATGCATATTGTATATATGTGTAGGAGATGGTGATCTGGACTAGAGTGCTAGTTCAGCACAAAATATGTATATTGGAGATCATTTATCTTTTACACATATATTTCATCATGTATATCAGTTGCATAAGATTGAATAGATTTTAGAGTGCTTGAAAGTTCGACTTCAAGTTCCTTATTAATATGTGTATATATTGTAAAATGAATGTGAGATGTTATAAAAACTACATATAGCTCATGTTTTTAAAATAAATGATTAATTTATTAAAACCCTTCAGGCGACTAATTTATCATTCGCCGCAGGTGGTAACACTCAAAGCTTTTAATTGGCCAATTCACAAATTAATGTGTCAATTTTTCAAAAGTTATTGACCGTTTATTAAATATATTCACTTTAGTTTTATTTGTAAAAAGTATATTAGTAATTTCTCACATTATAAAAATAAACGAAAGTTTGTTCAAAAATAAATTTTGATTTATAATTTTAAAAATATTTGTTACGGTTGACATGAAAAGAAACGTCAATCATCAATTTCACGTTATGATTTTTTTTCCCCACTTTGCAATAAATAAATAATTCTTGCTAAAATCTTAACTATTTTTGTAAAATAATATTTATTTTTGGCATATTATATGAAAATAATTTGTATTTCATTTGTATTTCATCAAAAAAATATTTTAAAATGCTCTAAAACATTTATTTATCATTTTCAAAATAAAACAAAAACGTTCGTAACTTTTTACTTTTTGGCAGCCATATAAAAATTTTAACAGCCAATAAGATTCAAGAAAAGATGATGAGAAGGCGGAGCTTTTTCATTTTCTTTTGTTTACAAAATTTCAACAGCCAATAAGATTCAAGAAAAGATGTGAGAAGGCAGTGCTTAGTTTTTGTTTGACATAAATCATCATTTAATTGATTTTTTACTTGTAAAATAATTCAATAGATGGCAGTATATTATAAAACTTTTTGCATTCTAAAAAATGATGTCAAAACCGTAAACGTAGTACAAAAACTAAGCAATTTACAGTGATGTCAAATTTCCTCGTTTAAAAACGATCTGGTCAGTCAAAAGGTTAATAAAAATGAAAGTAGAATATTGCATCATATTTTTTTTAGAATAAAACTGTTCTTAGCAAGAGGGTAGGGAAAGATTTAAAAACTCTTTTTGAAGAAAACTCTGTTTTATAAAGCAAAAATAAGTTGGAGGAATAAAATGTGTAAAATAAATTTTAGGCAAAATCTAAAATAAAAAAGTTTAAAATTCTGTCTCTTCTTTTTAAAATAGTTAAATAAAAGGGCTAATAATAAACAAATGTAAAATATTAAAATTTTGTTATAAAAGAAACTTGTGAAAATATCTCATCGGCTTTGGAATGCAATTAAGTTTGCAACATTCCTGGACAATAAGATATTAGCTTAATCTAAGCAAAAGATTAGATTAATGTGAAATGTAAAAATCAACTAATTAAGGAAGTATAAAAATTAGAAATATAGATTTAAATTATGATAATTAAAGATGATAAAAAAAGAAAAAAGAGAGGAATATAAAAGTTGCATCTTGGTACTGTTCTTTTGTCTGGTCTGCATTTTGTCATCAAGTTACTCCAGTTATCAATTTGTTATTAGGTTTGTGATATAACAGTCGGGTTCATGTTATTGCTATAGTCAGATTGCTATCAGTAGACAGAATTCAAAATGCAGTCAGAATTTGGAGAACTATAAGTGCAGAAGCAGGCCAGTAATTACTGTTGTGGACCACTTTAATGCAGATGCTTCTGAAATAGCGACATGCATTGCTAAAATTCCAATCTTCTATCAAATCAACTGTGCTTTCCTGAACCAATGCCCAAAACAAATGCCTATACAGTGAATTGATTCTGCCTCTAATCTCTCTTCTATTGTTGATCCAAAGAATGGTAGACAAGCCCCAGAAACCATTGATGGAGAAATAAAAGGCCAACTAGTTGGAAAGCAAAACAAAACCATTTGACAATACACACAAAATGAAAACCTGGGTAAATATACTTTTAAATAGCTGTGTACATGCTTAATTTTAAATCAAATGAACTTTAATGATTTATTATAACTATAGCTTAAAGTCATCATTTATATTTTCTTGTGTAAAATTTATTGTTATGTGTGCTAATTAAATGTTTGCTTACTTGTTATTTTATTTTCTCTCTCTCTCTCTCTCTTGCTACTGTGTCACCAATAAATTAGTGTAGTTATTTTATTAGTAAAATAATTATGCTGGATCCTGAAAGTGTGAGCTAGTCATAGGATATTTCAAGGACTGTATTGTTTGCCTGTCATCCAAAGCATGCTGACTATATAACCTATAATTAGATGGCACCTGAGATTGATTCTCAAAACAAAAATGCTTTAGGTGGCAGGAGTTTGAATCTAGCAGTCAAGATGGGCCATGGTCTGGAAATGTGATCACGTTATGTTTTGCATAGCTCGATCTGGCTGTGGGTATCATCGATGGCTCTTCTATCAATATTTTCCCCTCTGCTTGAAGGGCCCGTCTGTTCCTATGTTTTTTTTAAAATTATTATAAAAGGGATTTAAATTCATTCAAACCTAGCAAAACTAAAGTTGTCTTTCTTATCTGACCTGGTTCAAATGCCATCCAACATGGGAGCCAAAATGCCATAAATTGACCCAGCATAACCAAAGTTAAAAAAGTAAAATTGTAATTAAAATTGAAAAAAAAGTTTGAAACTAAAATTCAAAATAAATGCTAAATTGCATAGTAGTAAAAATAAAATTGATGAGCAGTGAGAAGAGGAATAGACTGAAGCAAATATTAAGAATTAAAATAATTAATAGCTAAATATATTGTAACCAGACAACACCCAAACCCACTCTTCATTGGTTTTATTTCCTGATGAGCATATTGCAGGAAAGAACTATCGATTGGCATTCACCAATGCAAATGTCACCCATCTACATTTCCTGCTCTTCAGTGGCTGTAGTGCCATAGACTGGAAGCATCTAGAAATTTGTTTGGTTTCCCAAATGGTGCCATTAGAGTTCCATCTCACTACAACCTTACTTACCATTGTCTGGTTATGCTGAACATAACTCAGGAGGCATGAGATTCTTGTGAGCAATATGCAATAACTAGTGATGCAAAAATGGAACTGAACAACTAAAATTAATTTTTAATAATTTTATTTAACAACAATTCATTTGCAAGTCCTTCTAATATAGTTCATCATTTGTATCCATGTGAAGATTCATTTTCAGTTCAATTATGAGAAGTTTAGAAGCACTTTATTTAACTATAATTCATTGGCAAGTCCTTCTAATATAGTTTGTGTCCATGTGAAGATTTATTTTCAGTTCAATTATGAGGAGGTTAGAAACACTTTATTTAACAATAATTCATTTGCAAGCCCTTCTAATATAGTTCATTCATATCCATGAATGCATGAATGTTTTTTATTATTTGTTCCAGGTCTGTATATCCCTTTTAGATAGGTAAACAGGTACTATCAGCAATTCCAGGTTTGTGGAGCATTCATAATTCAATCAAGTATAGATGTATGTTTATACACAAGTTTTATTTTATTCAGATATAAATAATATACATGTAAGCATTTACGATCCATATAGCATTTTATTATTTTAAGAGCTATTATAGGTAGGTAAACAGGTAATATCAGCAATTCTAGGTTTGTGGAGCATTCATAATCCAATCAAATATAGATGTTTTATTTTTACCATATCTTTGATTGACATTTCCTTTTAGCTGGTTCATTTGAAATAATTATTACAATTATTATAAGAATTTCTATTATTTGAACATGAAGTGTTTCTTGTTTTTATTTTTAAATAAAGATTAAAAAACTAGTCAACTTTTGACTGAAGTTAATAATTGATTGTGAAAATTTTTCTTAAGATTAATAATATAACATGTTCTCTCTTTAATTTTATAAAATTAATAGCTATAATTTTAATTCATATTTTATTGTAATTGAATCATTTTTAATTGCTTACTTCTAAATTTCATGTCTTCATTTATTACTGTATTACTAAATAACTGGGGGATGTCTTGAATGGCACATTAAAACTTCTAAGCAGGTTTGGAGTTCACATTTTGCAGATGGAGAGAGGACAAGTGGCCTCTAGCTGAAGATCATATTATGATGATTTTTCATTAGACTGTTTGATGGTTTCATTAAGTCACTTTTTTAGTAGTCTTGTAGCTAAATCTTGTATATCTGAATCAATTAACTATAATAATAGTAATAATAACTTCTGATTTTCCACTATTTATATTTTTTCTCTCCGACAAACGGATTCAGCTTACAAGTTCCTTTTCTTCCATTGGTAGCAGCTTTTACATCCTTGTCCACATTGTTTAATCCTCCAGACCATTGGACAGTTTCTCTTTGGCAAAGAAAGATTTATACTTTCTTTAATTGCAAATATAAACATATTTTCTTTTTTTTCCATTTGAAGTTTGATTTTCTTTTCATTTGACCCAATCATTATGAATTAACAAATTATCATTATAATTGCGGTCAAATTTCATTACTTCTTTTTTCTTTTTTTTTAAAAATATTGTTAGTCTTTTTAATTTGGGGGGGGGGGGGTCTTCTAAATATATACGTGAAACAGAAATAATTTATTAATGGGGGTTTTGAGTTTGGCGAACACTTCATTCAATTTACAATATTTAGTTGAATACTTAGTTTGATTTAAAAATAGATAAAATAGTTTTTTTTAAAGTTAATAATGGAAAGAATGCAAAATAGAGTTAAATAAATAAAATGTTTTTGTTTCGAGAACTAATAACGTGAAGAAAACAGAGTTGAATTTTATTATTTAAAATAAAATAAGTCTTAGGGTAAATATACAATAATAAAATAAAAGTTTTTTTTTTTCTTTGTAGAGAATTAAGTTACATAAATGAAAAATAAAATAAAATAAAGGTTATAATAAATAGAATGAAATATATAATAATAGAATTTTTTATGAAATCTAAAAGAATAAATAAAGCATAATAAAAAAAATAAAATCTTTCAAGTAAATATAAATTTATGTGGGTTATTACAGTTATGGGGGAGTGTACAGATAAGTTGAGGAAGGTATTTAAGTGTAGACTGTCACTGAGAGCCTAGTACCTGTAATAGGCTAAACGGAAAGGGGGAATAGATTTCCTTCCTTCTAGAATGAGGTTCCAGTAGAAAGGTTCTGGACCCATCCAAATCACACTGGGAGAAATAGTCCTAATCCTGTATCTCAAATATGTGCACTGGAAAAATACCAGCATAAGCCACAAATCAGTTCATTGGAAAAAAAATTTCCAACATGTCATAATAAATCTCATTTTTAACATAAGCCGAATGGTCAGTTGATGAATACTGCTATTCACAGTGATCCCATTTCATCTTCTAGAATGCAGACCCATTAAAGAAAGTCATGGACTCATTCAATTGGCTGATAGAGAAATTCTAGCATAGAAGTTCAAGTTTTTTTGTTTACTGCATAAGTCGAGTATAAGCCAGATGTGTCTGCAATTTGTGGCATTTACCCTCTTTCTACACTTTGGAAAGATGCATGCTGACCCTTGTGGTCATCACATATGACATAATTCATTGCAAATCAACATAGAATATGGCCTGGTGAGATAGAGCAGTGTAAGAAAGGTCACCCTCTATAGCTTTTTTGACCTTTATGCAATTAGACACTTGTTATAAAAATATTAAGTAAATAAATAAATAAAAATGAAAATAATCAAATTGAAAAGTTCAAAATGAAAGGTCAAAGCTAAAATGGGTCAAATTGACACATTTTACCTCTCAAACGGGTGTGATGTAACATGAACATGAGATGTGTTATAAAAACTACATATAGCTCATGTTTTCATTTAAAATAAATGATTAAGTTATTAATAAAAAATAGAATAGTATGTTTTTAAAATAGATTTTAAAAAACATAAACTTGTAAAAATAAAAGTATTGTGTCATATTTTTATTTTAGAATAAAACTATTCTTAGCAAGAGGGTAGGGAAAGATTTAAAAACTCTTTTTGAAGAAAACTCTTTTATAAAGTAAAAATATGTTGGAGGAATAAAGTTTTGGCGGCCTTGTGGTTAGCATAGCTGCCTTACAAGCAGCTGGCCTGGGTTTGCTTCCCCATCAATGCTTTGACATATGAAAAAAAGTGTAAAATAAATCTTAGGCAAAATCTAAAATAAAAAAATTTAAAATTCAGTCTCTCCTTTTTAAAATAGTTAAATAAAATGGCTAAAAATAAACAAATGTAAAATATTAAAATTTGTTATAAAAGAAACTTTTGTAAAAATATCTCATCGGCTTTGAAATGCAATTAAGTTTGCAAGATTCCTGGACAATAAGATATTAGATTAATCTAAGCAAAAGATTAGATCAATGTGAAATGTAAAAATCAATCAATTAAAGAAATGTAAAAATTAATTAAGAATATAGATTTAAATTATGATTAATTAAAGATGATAAAAAGAACAAATGAGAGGGTCTGCATTTTGTGATCAAGTTATTCCAGTTGTCAGTTGAGTTTGTGTTATTGCAATAGTCAGATTGCTATCAGTACGAACAGAATTCAAAATGCAGAATTAGTTTGGAGAACTATAAGTGCAGAAGCAGACCAGTTATTAGGTTGTGGACCACTTTAGTGCAGATGCCAATGAAATAGCAACATGCATTGTTAAAACCCTCAAATCAACTCTGCTCACATGAAGCAACACCCGAAACAAATACCTAGATAGTAAATTGATGCTGCTGCTAATCTCTCCCATTGTTGATCCAAAGAATGGAAGACAAGCCCCAGAAACCATCAATGGAGAAACAAAAGGCTAACCAGTCAGAAAACAAAACCAAATGGAAATCAAAACCATTGGAAAGTATGCACAAAATGAGAACCTGGGTAAATATACTTTTAAATAGCAGTGTATACTTTATTTTAAATGAAATGAACTTTAAAGGACTACTATAACTATAGCCTAAATTCATCATTTATATTTTCTTATGTGTGCTAATTAAATAATGTTTTCTTAATTATTTTATTTTCTCTCTCGACACTGTAACCAGTAAATTGGTAAAGTAATTGTGCTGGACCCTAAGACAGAGAGAGACCTAGTCATGGAATATTTCAAGCACTAGATAATTTGCCTGTCATCTGAAACAAGATTATATAATCTATGGTTAGCTCACACCTGAGATTGATCCTCAAAACAAAATGCTTTGGATGACAAGGGTTTGAATCTACAGTTAAGGTGGGCCAGTCTGGAAATGTGATCATTATGCTTTGCATAGCTCAATCTGACTGCGGGTATCATTGATGGCTCTGCTATCAATGATATTCTCCCCTCTGCTTGAAGGCTGGTCCATTCCAGTGCCTTTTTAAAATTATTATAAAAGGAATTTAAACCCATTTAAAACCAGAAGGAATAAAACAGCTTATTTGACCCAGTTCAATGTATGTATATATATAAAGTCAAATACTAATTTCAAATACTTTTAAATTAATAATTGAACAGCTTTCTATCATGTTGCATAATTTCTTACAATAAGAAAACAGACTTGTTACTATATTTTTTGATATTTTTATATTATTAGAACTACAATAGCCAAAAGAGTAAACTATAAATCAGACTATCTTTCAACGTGAGTAGAATTATTTCACTCATTTTTAATTATTTTTTAGTATTAGTAAGCTCCTAATAAATGGGTCTATTATCAAAAAGCTTTTTGAATAGTTCTAGTCTTAGAAAATATAATTGAGCTAGATAAAAAATAATAAAAAGGAAATTTTCTTTTCACTATATTTGTAAAGTAATAATATTCAAACATGCATAATCTTACTAGAATTATTTTAATAAACTTGTAAATAATGTCATATAAAATGTAATTCACTAACAATGAAAAACTGATTTATTGTTAATTTAACAAATTACATTGCAAGACATCATTTGGAAATTTATTATTGTAACTCCAGAAAGTCGACGTTTAATTCTTATAATATGGGCATTTGAAGATTAATACTTCATAAATATTATTGTTTTTTACAGGTTTGTTATAATATAATTTATATCCTTCCATGTATGTTGATTTCAATATACTTTGTGTGATAATGAATTACCTTTCTTTTAATGAATGCATCTAAAACTATGAAGTTGGTTGTTCTTTTCTACTTCCATACTGAACATAATGTTGTTGTTGCAAATGTTTGAATTTAAGAAAATCATCAAAATCAGTCTTAAAATGAAGTCAAATAACAAAGATATTGATATCATAATTTGTTGTCTTCAAATTTTTCATTAAAACAGAAACTACTGCTAGAAAAATTGAGCTAAAAAACGAACCAAATTGTTTGCACATCTAATAATCAAAAACAAAATTAAAAAAAAAAAAACATTTTTTTAAATACATGGCAAAATTTTGCAAAGATATCTTTTTCAAAATGTCAATGCATTTGTTTACAAGTAAAATATCAAAGCTCATTAAAATATTCTATTATAATTTTAATCTTTGATATAAAAATGATTTAAATTTTCAAACAAAGATGATATTTGTTTTAAGTTAATATGAAGTTAAAAAATGAATTTGTGCTTGAAATGCCAGCACAACTCTTAGTCTTAGTCTTGTATTGGTGGTTGAGAGGTCAGCGCGACAGCCATGCACTTGCAGGCGGTTTTCTGGATCTTAGATAATAAGTATAACTTTAGATAAAATGAAAACATTTGCTTTGGTCTAAAATATATATATATAAAACACCAAAAATTCACAAACTAGAAATCCTGAGTATAAACAGATGGTTTTACAAAAATTCGTGTTATTTTATATTAAAAACAGAAAACATTTTCTTGAGTATTAGATATAAAATAATCTGAGACCAATAGCTTAAGGTTTAATATGTTTCACTCTTTATCAGTGTATTCATAAATGATGCTATTAAGGTTTGAAAAATATCCAATCACTGGATTTTTTAAATTGAATATTGTTTGCTAAAGACCTTTTTTAATTGTTTTCAGTGAACATATATACAGGTTTTGTTATAGGCTTAGTCATTCTTTTAGTGATAACTTTTATGAACACTTTACATTCCACAAGATATATTAACATTTTTATTACTTGTTTCCATGATAGTTATTTTTGATAACTTTCATAAATTTTTTAAACATTTTGTATATATTTTCATTATGAAAATGGATATATTATCACATATAATATATAAACATTCAAAAAAATATCTACACAATTCTTTTCATACTTATTCAGCTATCTTTTCTTGGCTTGAATACTGAATAAAAACAAAAACCTTTTTGATGATAATCATACTAATAGCTTACTAGCACTAAAAAAATCTGCCCTGGAATTAGTTTATATGACATTATTAAAAAGCTATTTTAAAAAATGGAAAAGATATAAATACTTTAAGAATTAACAGTTTAAAATAATATTCCAGTCATTCAAAAATGCATTGTATTTTTGTAAAAATATTATACAAGTTTGTGCACTCTAGAAAAACTAGAAAATATTAGAAAAAAATATTTAGATTGTGAACTAATAAGTGGTAAATTTAATTAAAAAATTTACATTAATTGTGATTGATAAATTCCAAGAAATATTTGCTGATTGCAAATATTTCTTGATAAGACTGATTGGATTGGATTAATTAAAAAACTGTAAACTATCTTATCAAGATCATTTAGATGAATCTAATATGTACACAAATAAGACTATTTTAAAATTCACCTTTACCCTGGACATCAACTCAATTGGTTCCCAAAAATGTCTCATGAATCAAAAATCTTGTAGAAAAATAAATAATAATAATAATAATGGATTTCTATGGGGAAAAAATACCATAAATTCAAAATATACAAAAATCTGATTAAAAAATAAATCTTAACATTATTTTTAAAAAGGGTTAATTAATGAATAAATATTTTACTAAGCATATAAAACAATTTAACACAATATGCAAAGTACCTTTTAAAATTTATTTTTGGTATACTTTGATTTTTAATCAAAATTTTTCATTTTTATAATATCTGACCAATAAAACTGAATTTTTATTGGTGCTATTTTTTATATGTATCTAACAGTTTACAAATTTGTAAAAATTAAATATAAAGAAATAATATACAGTTGATTGATAGTTTTAATGAAGTAAATCAATGGTCTTCAATCCTTAGTCCATGGACCAGTACCGGTCCACAGAAGTTTTCTGATGGTCTGTGCTAGATTGGCAGGAAAGTTTGTAATAACAAAATAATAAGATTTTAAACTTTTAATTAATATAAACAGTTTTTAATATATTTTTTCTTCGCAATTACTTAAATAAAATTAATTATAAATCAACATTTTATTTAAATTATTAGATAATACTGTAATTACTAAATAATAATCAAAGGAATTTATCTGAAAATACAATCTTTAATAAACAAAGTGTCAATCTCATGATAATTGCACAACTCCTTGCACATTAATTTTTATACCTAGTAGGCATTTCTGTATTGCATCAGCTCATTTATTGGTCACATAAAGCAAAATTTTTTATTGCGTATCATCTTTTAATTTTGTGCGTGACATTTCTTTTTAAAATTGTAAACTTCACAAAATGTAGACAGATCACTGATGATGATTTATCTTCAGCAAGAACGTAATCTATAATCTTTTTTTTTTTTTTAGCAAAATGACATCTTTATAATGATTGTTTTATTTCTATGTGACACTTTTCGAAAACAACTTTTCATTCCGTTTCTTTTTTTTAATTGGGTAAAAATGTGATTAAAATAACACCAGATTCAAAATTTAAAAAAAAAGAAAGTTTTTATTATAAAAACTCCATATATATATATAAAACTTCATCTTGTATATTTAACATTAAATACAAATATTACATTTATCATAATCATTGTCATGTAATTACACTAACTGTGATATTTCCAAACATTCAGGTGAATAACATTTTATTTTTGCATGCTTTAACAATGAAATAATAAATGTAGCAATATAGGCACATTAATGTGAACATACTGTTTTCTGTAGTAGTATGACTGTGCAACTCGAGAGTGTTCAGCATGTTAAGGTAAGCAACACCATTATAATACACTGTAACTAGTATATTGTTTTGGTCAGTTATAATAATTGTGGTAATCTAAGATTAGTAGTTTAAATTTTTAAGAAAATTTATCTGTAGACTTCTGCCAGTCCGCAAAATCTTATCCTTATTTTTGCCACTCCGCAAAATGTTATTCTTATTTTTGCCATTCCACAGGTGTGAAAAGGTTGAAGACCACTAAAGTAAATGATTAAATCTTTTTCTCTTATTGATTCTGTATTTTTTCTTAATGTTTATAATAAAAGTTACCATTGTCTTGAATATGTCAGAAAAAAATTACAAGATTAATGCTTTAAAATTGAACAAATATTTTTAATTTATGTTTAATAAACTTTGATCATATAAAATTGATTATTAGCTGCATATCACTTTTTTTCCTTGAAATAGTTTACAATTGTTATGACCATATTTTATAATTATCATGATCGTGTTTTTAGCTGCAGGCAAAATAATATGCATAAAAATTTTAATGCAAAACTGATTAAATGAATACATTTTACATAATGTACATATTTTAAAATTTACTATTAATGCACTTTTTGACTATGCATTGTATTGAATGAAATTGGCATTTTTTTGTAATCATTAATGATGAATATCTTCTTTACTTTGGTTATGTCATAAATGAAAGCATTGATTGTCTAGCAAGGTTGTTTGATAAAAATTAGGTAAGTACCTTAATCATATTTTAAATCTATAATCAAATAATAATGTACACTGTATAATGAATAAATTCTGTACTATAAATTATTTGTGTTAAGATAGCCATATTATCCTTGGATGATGTAGCTTTAATGAAGTCATTATCTTGTCCATCAATCTTACAAAATGACCACTAGTTTTTTTAAAGAAGCTAAGTTTTTTTTTTTTTAAAAAAAGTTGATTTTTTTAAAAAAAATCATTGTAGCAACTAACTATAAAGATCATGGGTACAAACTGATAACTGTTATGGCAAATCCTTGCATAAAGATTCATATTTTGGGATAAAAATTAACTATATATAAATGACAAAAAAATATAAATGCAAGAATAAATTCAAATATATAAAAGAGATAATAAATACAACTAATTTTAATATATTTAAAAGTAATATAATATTTAAAAACAATACAAATAGATCTCCAATATAGTTAATATTTCAAAAAATACAGGTATGAGTAAACATGAGGCTATTAAAGTAGTAAACCTGTGAAATCTTCAAAAAGGTAATCCATTGAAAAAAGACACTTTGACAATCAATGTGTGAAATGTAAGATCATTGAGAAGTGTTAGTAAATTTGAAAAGGGAAATTTGAAAAAGTAAACAATGAGGATGTTATTTTGGTGATAAAACCGTAAATGGAATTGGCATTGCTGTTGGAAAGAAAATTTGGAATAGTATGGTAAAAGTAGGTTGGGTTGACAATAGACTTTTATGATGATATGGATAACTGCAAGTCCTAAAGATATGGTATTCTTATAAGCTTTTTATCAGTCATGATGATATTGAAATTGATGAGAAATATGAAAAAATAGAGAAAGTTATACAATATGAGGATACAGATGCATGTATATAGCTGTTGGATAATTGAATTGCTGTTGTGGGAAAAGATAATGAAGGAAAGTTATTGGTTATTATGGTATTGAAAAAAGGAATGAAAGAGATAGCTGACTTGTGAACTTTTGTAAAAAGAATAGGTTTGTGATTGCAAACACTTGATTTAAAAATCATCCAAGAAGATTGTATACATGTAAATCTCCAAGTAATAGAGAACAATATCATATAGATTTGATTCAGTAGACTATGCAAATGCTTATATAATTTGGTTATGACTAAATTAAAGTTAAATTTAAAAAGAATAAAAAGAGAAAAAAGATATGTAAGATGGGACTTAGATGAACAGAGAGAAATGGAGAAAGGTTTGAATAAGTGAAAATATAATAAAGAGAATTGATAAAGATGAAAAATATATAAATAGTTCTGATAAGTTTTGATGCAGGATAAAAGAAGGAATTTTAAAACCAGCAAAAAATTAAATAAGAACAATTCAGTTAAAGAAAGCTAAATGACCTTGAATAAAGTATGAAGATGAAAGAATTTCAATATTTGGGAAAAGCAAAGAGCATATAGAAAAATTAATAATAAACAAAATAGAGATTTAGCAAAAAAAATAGTTGGAACAAGAATAGGCAATAAGATAGTCTGATATTTGATAGAATTAGAAATGTCATTTGGAAAAAAAAAGTAAAACAGCTGATAAGAATGGAAAGAGATTAACTAATAGTAATAATATATTGGAAAGAATATCTTCAATATCTATTTAGAAAAGAAAATGATTCAATTAATTATGAACTTGAAAATGAATATATTCTAAGAAAAATTAAAAAAATGAAGATATTGAAGAAAATAATAAAGGTATGGACATATTGAAAGATAGTCAAGTGAACAAATGAAAAATGTTAAAGTTGGTTGATTTGATACAATACCTATAGAATTTTTGAAAGAAATGGGAGAAATTACTATGACTGAAATAATTGGACTTTGCAATTTGATATATAATAGAGTCTGGCCTGAAGATTTTTTGAGAACTATGATTCCAATTTCTAGGAAAAAAACAACTGTTAGATGTGAAAAATACATGACAATATGTTTGTTATCTCACGCTTCAAAAATATTGAAAATTTTAACTCAAAGAATTTATGGGAAGGTGGAGTATTATATTGGAAAAAAAGTTTGGTTTATAAAGAGGAAAAGTACAAGAGATGCTATTGGTGTTTTAGAACAATTGCAGATCTATTAAAAAGATAAAGAAAATGATATTTTGTGAATTTGGAAAAAACATTTGAGAGAATAATCTGGAATAAGCTTATGACCATTTAAAAAAATAAGTATTTTGAAATGAGAGATGATTGATTTGGAATATGTATATTGGACAAAGAATAAGAATCAGATTGGAGAATAATGAGACTGGTTGCAGTAAATATAGAGGAGTTAGACAAAAATGATGTACATCATCTGTGCTTCTTAATATTTATTTAAAAGACATATTAGATAAATAATTGTAATGTGGATGAATTAATATTGGAGGTAGAGTAATAATATGTGTAAGATTTGCAGATGATATGGCTCTTATAACTGAGAATGAAAAAAGACTTCAGAATGTTGAACAAATTGAAGAAAAAATGTATGGAATATGGAATGAAGATTAATGTTGAGAAAACAAAGTACTTATGGATAGGCAGAAATACAAAAAGATTATAAGTTGAAATTTATGATAATATAGTTCATCAGGTAAATGGATTTGGGTAGTTGGTTGAGTGAGGATGGAAGAAGTGAAGATGAAGTTAAAAGAATAGCATTTGCAAAAATGGGTCTTTATTAAGAGAAAAAGAAAATATTTTTGGACTTTTGAAGAGAGAATTAAGGAAAGGATTAATTAAATCCTATGTGTAAAGTGTACTATTGTATGATTGTGAAATATTAACAATGAGTAAAAAAATTAGGTACAGATTGGAAACCTTTGAAATGTAGTCATGGAGAATGGAAAAAATTAATAGGATGAATAAAATGGCAAATGAAGTTATGAAAACAGTAAATGGAAAGAAAAAAAGATTGATTGAGGAAATTTAAGATAAAAAGAGAAACTGGAATTGACATATATTAAGAAGAATGAATAGTTTAATGAATAAATGCTTTGGAAAGAATGGAGAATGGAAACAAGAAGGATAAAAAATATTGATCTTGTTGGATAGATATGTGAAAAGAAAAGAATGGAAAAATGGATGAATTGGTGACAATATCATTGCAGATGTTGAAACATACAATGAAGCTTTTTAACAATTATAATTCTAAATTTAACTTTATCATTTAAGTTTATAAAAATACTATATACATATATTTGTGGTAATTATGATTTTTTTATATGCATTACCTTATTAAAGAATTACTAAAGCCTTTAAGTTCTTGTTTTTATACTTGGCTTCTTTGTTGTATTTTAGAACATAAACTGATCACTGGATATTAACTTCAATCCAGTTATCTTCATAAATGAATTAAAATAAAAACGAATTAAAATAAATTTTGTAAACATTTTAGTTTCTTTTTTCATGTGTCATAGCATCGGCCAGTAAACGAACCCATTAAACCGAGACAACTGCTTGTAAGGCAGCTGTGCTGACCACTCGATCACTAACATTTTAGTCTTGGAAACAATTTTTATATCCAAAACATTTTAATTAACTTTTAGAGATCCATTGTTTATCAAAACATTATTTACAAACATTTAATATTCCAAAAACGTTTAATACTCAAACACTTTTTTCTTAAACTTTTGAAATTATTTATTTATTCCATTTGAAGAGCATTTAATTTAATTTTGTTTTTGTAAAATTCTTTCTATATTCTAAATACCTCACTCACTACAGAAGTATGAGATATTTCTAGCATTATTAATTTTTTTATATATTGTAATTAAAATGTTTATATTTTGATAAAATTTATTTTATTATTGTTAATTTACATTTTATAGTACATACATAAAAATGTATTTTTTTCTCTATTCAATATTTATAAAAAGATGGAAATGGTAGCATAGTTGTAAATTTAACAACAATATTCTTACTTTACTCCTTTCTCCTAAATAAAACCATAAATCAAAGTTAGTACTAAAAATAAGTAATTATAGTATCAAAAAATTTGTTATCATGGATACAAAATATACTTCAAAATTAAGCATCAGTAATGGTTAGCAAATATTTCAATATATTACATAACTTTTAATCCCCAGTATGTTTAAAGCATACGAGCAAGAACTCATAAAAAAGGTAAATACTGTAATTCTCAAAATGTATTTCTAACTGAAACGAACATCATCATCATCAAATTTGTTGCATTTAAGAAATGTCATACTTGCAAATCATAATAATATTTAATCATAAATCTTAATCTATATATAAATATAGTTGACAAACTCTGCTATACAATAATAATTCTAAATAAATAAAGGAGTGAAATTTAGATATAAAAAAGTGTATGAAGTACATATTATACACTGTATGGATTTATCTTATAAAGTTTACATATAAATAATATTGAAATTTGGTTATATGTTTGTTTATTTTCTTGCCATATATTGTCATAAATATAAACCATGCTGAAAATGCAAACTTAAATATCTTATATATTTTAGTTAAAATAATACTCCTTTTCTAATATAATTTTTTTCTGGTGCAGCTTATTATGCAATCAACATTTTTTATAATTATATTCTGAATAAATTACTTTTAGATATAAATTCCACATTTAATTCACATTTTATAAACTCACAATAATTTTCTTTGGTCACAAATTGACCCAGAAATTTTCTTAAGATTCCATTATTAAGATAATTAATTCATAATAAAAATTTTATTATTTCTATTAATAATTTATATAATGCTTATCAAAAAAGTTTTCTTGACCAACATCAGGTAACTAATTATTAACCTTTATAAATATTTTAGATATGAAACAATCATTTTTAATGGGCAATAAAATATGTCAATTTATTGGCTTGCCTTTTCATTGAGCAATAAAACAAAATCAAATTTATTGTCGTCCAATGATATTTATATGGTCGTGTATATATCATTTTATGATAGTCTTAAGAATTTCTCTCTAAAGTTTTTGATGAAGTTGTACTTTTAAAGACACAGCACATATTTCTCAAAACATTCACTATATCTTTAATCAAATGAAAATTTTCACTATCAGATCTCAAATGAAGTGAAATTAGCTTTCTGTTTGATGTTCATTGTCAAGTCTTTCTAATATATGTTTTATGTACACCATTTACTTTAAAAACTGTTCAATCTCTATTTTATTAGTTAACTATGATCAAACAAATAGTTTACCAACCAGAAATCAATCACAGAACAGATCATTCACAAATTATTCTAAAACTTGTCTGAATTAACATGATGAGTAATATATTAAATATTGTATGTACTCTTAAATTTAATTATAACAAAGCAAATTTAGACTATTCTGTTAAGTAAGTACTGATGTAATAATGTTTATTTTTCAAAATTTCAGCTTAACATTTAAATTAATATTGAAAACTATATCATTGCATGACCACCATTTTTTATACTTAAATAATACACACACTAGCAACTTTCTCCATACAATATTGCCACCTAGTGCAAACCATAGTAAAATCAATGGATGCTTCAAGATTAGTGTATCAAAATGTCTACCTAATATCCACTCTTTTTTTTGTGAACTGGCAAAAAATAGCATAATCATTTGCATACTGTAAATCCAAAAAGTAGAAAATATTGTTTTTGCTTTTAATCAATTCAAAATAAAAATTCCACTATCAAACCTGTATCACATTTGACCCATTTCACTAAGCTGCCTATAAAGTTCCAAAGAAAACTATCATCAGAATTGAAAACAATATTAAAGCAAGTAACACCAGTTACCATGTTAAATGTGCAGATTTTCCATTTCTAGTAATAACATTTCCTCTCATTTTATCATGCAGAAGTTGTATAATACAAATAAATTTTATTGAACAAGCAAATAATTTCCAAAAAATGCCATAAACCTGTTTGATTAACTAAATAAAATGCCTTGACTAACTCAATAAAACCTACATAAGAATCATATTCACCATCATTGTTTTTGCATTTGTCTAGCAACAAAAACCAATACTTCTTAATTATCTAAACCTACAATGAATGGTAGCCAGCCATCTATGACTGGAATTGAAATATACAATAAATCTTTGAAAGTATCTTTGCTATAATGGATAATAATGATATCCTATGATATTAAACCACTAAACATCATATCATATATTACAACTCTCCTTACAGCAGTGCTCTCAGATCCAAGGTTCCTCAATGATGAAAGTCAAAAGCTAGAAACTAATTTGGGGATATTGGATTAGTAGGCACTAGATAGGGATTTTATGCACAAGCCTTCTGGCATCCATTGATTACTCTGGCTTGGTCTGAGTGGCACTACTGTATGGAGAGTTTGATGGTTTAAACATCACATGATCGCCATTTCCTATGCTTACGAAAGCTGTTAAAGCAATGATAAATCTAGACACAAGCATATATATACAATAGATTGGAGTTGTGTATATTATTTTTTACTTTCAATGAAAACAGATCCGTCTTACTGCGCATGGAAGTTTTAAATTTTATTTATATTTTGAACAAACTGACTTGTTTAAAATAATATCATTATATTCAAGTTAGAAAGATATTTCTTTAGATCCATAATTTTATATAAAAATTATTAAAATAAAGTTGCTAAAAAAAACTTTAAATTTTATTATTTTTGTATTATTTATTTAAAATAATTAGATCAAAACTAAAATGGAATTTTCTGTCTTATTATAACGATTTCAAGTAGAAATTTGTCTTAAAAAAACTTGTTTTTATTATTATTATTATTATTATTATTAAGAAAAAATTTACAGTGTCAGGTAGCTATATTTGGTAATTACAATAGTTTCATATAGAAGATCAAAGTATTGCAACCAATCTGTGTGGTGTTGTCATTATAACATTTAGCAGAGTAGTCTGAGATGTCGTCTCATCGTCATAAATGATAATCTGTGCCTATGTGTCTACAAAGAGACGCTATGGCACAAAGAATCGATCTCTGTTTTTCATGCTTATTAGTATTGTTTTAAAAGTTCTCCAAGGATCAATATGTCCTTGTCTGAAGGTATGTTTGCACCTGGTGATCCATAAGGCATGCCGCTAGCCTGATAGTTGCATAGTTTCCATCTTTAATTGCTCGATCAATTGACAGGACATTGCCACAGTCAGAGAAAATGCTTGCAATAATTTTGTTTCTAGGGCAACTCAGATATGAGCAGGCATAGAAGATGTGCTCCAATGTTTCTTCATGCATATTAGAGTTTACACATGGGGCTTATTTGATGAAATCCTCTTTGCATCACCAAAAAGTGACTGGTGGGCAAGGAGGATAAGTTAAACTTGATTATAAAATCGACCAGCTTTGATCCTATCCATCAGTATCTTGATTTCCTGAGCATTTGTTTTACAGACAGTCTTAATCAGGTAGATAATGAGTTTTGATTTGGGAAAAGGAGTTTGTACATTCCCAGTATGTTTGCTTAGCTTTCTCTATTTGCTCAGTAACTGAAAATAGAGTCCCTGGTTGATCTTGTAGCTCTTTGACCCATTTACTGGGTATGGATGGTGGTGTATCTGTGGGCTCCACAGTGTCTTCACTCTGATGCTTTTCTCTTTTATGGTAAATTTTCCTGAGCATTGAAAGAGCTCTTTGAACAAAAAACACCTTGACGGCATGGAGACCAAGTCCATTCAGGTCACGTCATCTCTGCACCTTGGCCAGACTGATGGATACAGTTTTTCTCTTCCACATCATCTTGGTGCAGGCTGAATTTATAGCATCCTGAAAACCCTTGGTCGGTTTGAAGATGGGCAAGTAGTAGTTTATACACGGAAACACCATCCTATTTAACAATGCCACCTTGCCTGGGAGTGAGAGGGGGATCATTGAGAGTTTGTGACCTTCTTGGTTTTGTCCAAAAGATACTGCTGCATGGCCCTCCTCATCGCTGTTTTGGAGAGGGCAATCAGGAACCCAAGGAATTTATATGGATTTCCTGTATATCTTGATGGTACTGTAACATCCCTACTGATTTTCCAGACCGCAGATTTATCTGGGTTGATGGCCAGATTGAATTGGCCAGCATATCTGTCCAGCAGTTGGTATAGCCTTGGCAGGTATTTCTCTGAAGGGAGGAAGATGGTAACATCATCCACATAAGAAATGTGGTGGAGTTCCTCCCTGTTTTTCTGAGTGATTGATTACAAAGTTACTTAATTTCTTGATATTATTTAAGATTTATAAAAATTTAAAGGAAAAAAAACTCAATTTAAGGCACTAAACCTGACTACCACCTGTATTTTGGGATTCAATGTTTACAATTCTATACAATTTGTAAAATAAAAGAAAATCTCTTTTGGAACTCACTGCAATGAGCAAAATTTTTCTTATTTGTTATACCTTTTGCATTCTGACTGATAATTACAATTTAAAACTAAATTTAAATGGTTGCTTCTAATCTGTTTACTATTAATTATAAATTCAAATAAATTTAATACAAAATAGAATATATAGATCAATGATCCTACTAAAAAAAAGAAGTGTTTGAAATTGATAGATCTGTTTTAAAGTTTGATTACTTAAGAAAAAACTTTTAATATATGTCTCATCTTAAAATTTCATAAAGTTTGATCAATATTTAGTTTTAAGAACATGTGTGCTAATATAAAAAAGTGAAATAATTCACAGTATTAATTTCCCTGTCTCATCATAGACGTTTTGAAATTTTATTAATCTTCTTCATGAAATAATTGAGTAAATCTGAAAGTGTCAATGTTAGCTGAATTAATTAATATACACAAACCTTGATTTTTATAAGTTCTTTTCTTTATATGGAACTGTTATTACAATTAACCAGCAATCAAATAATCTGCAGATGAATTATCTGGGAATTAGTTGAACATGGACTTGTTTTAGACCTTGTCTTACTAAGAATGGTTCATTTTTCAAAAAATTTATATATAAAAAAGATTGTATTTTTAAAATAATTCTTTAACATTAAGTAGAAATAAAGATCATATAACCACCCTTTCCTAAGATCTAGATGTAATGATCTCAGATCTAAGACTCCTCACTGATGAAAGCCGCAAGCTAGAAACTAAAACAGGCAAAACTCCTACACGTTTTTGCCTATTTTAATAACAGTTAAGAGCAAGCATAAGAAATAGTGATCATGTGATATTTATTGATTTAAAACCAATCCTGCCTAATAGGATAATGGTGGCTATGGTTATTAAAGAACCAAAATTTATGGGTACTGAAATGAGTTCAGACCTATATGACTATATAAGCTGATTGGCTTGGATTGAAAATATTATACTGTTTTCAATTTAAGTCTCATAGTTTTGTAGTTAAGTAGAGATAAAAGGTAGCTGCTGGAGAGTTGCATTAGATACGAAGATCTAGCTGCAGTGCTCTCAGATCCAAGGCTCTTCACTGATAAAGACCACAAGCCACAAACTAGTCTAGGGATATTGGATGAGTAGGCACTAGATGGGGATTTCATGCACAAGCCTTCTGGCATCCATTGATTACTCTGGCTTGTGCTGAGTGGCAATACATAGAGTTTTGCCTGTTTTAATAACAGTTAAGAGCAAGCATAAGAAATAGTGATTATGTGATGTTTATAAGCTAGAAACTAGTTGGAGATATTGGATGAGTAGGTACTAGATGGGGATTTTATTCATAAACCTTCTTGCATCCAATGATTAGCAAGGTTTGTGCTGGGTGGTACTATTGTAAAACCAAGATGAAAAAGAAAAAAGATTACAAGTAATTTTATGAATTAAAAGTATATATGTCACATTGTTTTCTTTAAATCTCTTAATTTAGTCATAGTATTTTGTCTACCTAACTTCTGTTTGCAGAGTTTAAAGTCTAAGCAAGAAAGAAAATGTGCATAGATAATTTAGTGTGAATTTTTGATAAACTTGTTAAAATAATTTTTTCTCAGAATATGTTACTAGCTGTAGTAAAATTTTCAAAGCTGTCAGAGATGTGTAAAAGTTTAAACTTTTCTTGGATAGATTATGGCTTATTAAAATGTGTTAGTATTTGTATTTTCATTAATATTTGTCCTATAGTGATTTTTTTTCTAGCTACTTGATAGTAACACTGATATAGTGCATCTTTCTTGAGGTAAAGATGTTCTTATTTTTGAGAATAAAGTACTTGTTTTATATTTAAAGAGATTTTTATTTGATGATGTACTTAATAAGTTGCCGAAGATTAACATTATTGAGCATATGTATATGCACACACACAACACTTTAAAATTTTTTATGCTGCTATCGGTATTTACTGAAGTGTTTTGAATTAGAAAATAAAATGCTAATTTAGGGTACTCATCTTATAGCTAAAGGCACCGCTCTATGGCATGGTTACAAAAAAGCATAGAAAAATTATTAAAATCAACGCCCGTGAATGTTCATATTTTATAGTTTTAGCATGAAAACGGCGCCATCCAACGGCATCTTTATCTATAATACAAGCACCACTTATGGTTAGATTTATTGTTCAACATGCTTTTAATGTAAGGCAAAAAAAATCATTTCAAATTCTATGTTTTAACTATCTTAACTTACATGATTAGTTCACCATGGGATTATCCTCATGTATTTATGATGATTTTATCTCAAAACTATTATGTGCCTGCTTTCTATAGTAATATTTACTATTGATGTTACATACACTTGCATGCTTTATTCTTACATATACATGCACACCTACCTACACCCATAGTTTATTTCAAAGTAAAATGACAGTTAAAACTTCATAGAACATTTTTTGAAAAATATAAATTTATGAGTTGTTCATATCTAATAAATATCTTAAATATAACAGAATTTCTACTTTATCATTAATCGTCCCGATCTAATAAATATCTTAAATATAACTTAGAATTTCTACTTTATCATTAATCGTCCCCGTCCCCCCCATTTTATTAATTCTAATAAGGAAGTAAAATTTATTTCAACAACTTTATGAAATTAAACAGAATGTTTTCCAACAATTTTATTTTAATGCAAATTTATTCACATGATTAATATACAATTTTTACTTGCAATATCTTATTTTGAATAATGCATTTTAATCTCTACTGTTAATAAATTTATAGTTAATTTTAAGTCTGAGTCTAACTTACTATGAGTCTCAAATCTAAGACAATATAATTTCTTGATTTAAACTAGTATCTATTATTTATTTTTGTGGGTAATAGTTGTTACACTACCTTATTAAAGAGACAGAATGGAGACTTTGGATAGATGCTAAGTTGTATTTTAACACATTATGCCATTAACTACTTTTAAAAAGTCTTATTCTATAATAAATAATTATTTAAGCTTCTTTAAACTTTATTTCATTAATTATCAAAGATTTATTTTAAACCTTTATGAACATGATTCGGTGATATATATGTATTTTGCTGACCATACAATAAAATGCATTTTAATCTCAATATATGTTTATATTTTTCCTATAAATATTTAATAAATAATTTTTATTTTCACTCTTCACTTTCCACTTACATAAATATGTATATATATATCAGCCACTCTTAAGCAAGTATGACTTTTCTAATGCCAAGAAAAAAAGACTGCTGTAAAAATAAGCTTTGTAAAGATGATACAAACCAATCTGTAAAACACAAAGATGTCCACATATAGAACATGATAGTCCATTTTCCAGTTTGTTTGTTTTTGATATTTTGTGATATTTACTTTTCATATATTTTGTGATATTTACTTTTCATTTCTTCAATAGAAAACTTTTTTTTCTGAAATACTACATCACATTTAATTGTAGCTCTCTACAATATACTCTGTTTTTTTGTTGTATCTTCCTAATAGAAATAATCAATATTGCATATCTTCAGAATGCCTGAGTTAATCTTTATTTAAATGGGATTTTCCATGACAATCGTATTCAAATTCATCATAAAATATCCTTTTAGGAAGTCTTGCATTGTTCATTTGATTTACATGTCCAGTCCAACAAAGATGCAATTTTATAACAGTGGACACTATAGTATCACATCCAGCAAAGTAAATAAGGTACTGTTCTATTAGCTCATGTCAGCCACTTAGATGGCATTGTTTATATGCAAAAACCCATAAATATGCCATTTATGTTAACACTGGCCTTATATCTATGCAAAAGCACAGAAAGAGGCCATTTTGCATGCTGTTATGGCATCTGTCCTGCTGCTTCATGTTATGAACTTTATACCAATAGCTCACAGTTCACAAAATACAGAAAGAGGCCATTTTGCATGCTGATCTGGTGGCCGGCATGAGCTGCTTCATGTTATGAACTTTACTCCAATAGATCACAGTTCAAAGTTTACTACAGTATCATCTGACAGTGTCTGAACTTCAGCCTGCCACAACTTTTCAAATATGCATGCCAAAGTAATTAGCTTACAAGTCATCTGACCTACTAATACATCCTAATAATTGTAAACCCATTGCCATGCTGCCCTACTCAATGTAGAACCTTCAAAAAATTCAGCAATGGTATATCCAAGCAAGATTTCGACCAGCCCACATTTGCATGAGACCATGTCCATGACAAATAAAATAGCTGACTGCATAACCAAGCTGTTCAAATTGTGCCAACTGCCATCCACAGAAGCTGGCATGGTGGCATTTTTGCAGGACAGCATATTCCTACATGCCAACAAATGTGTGTGTGGTAAAACGATGAGACTGGAGATGTCCAAAATCATCTCACAGTTCAGATGCCAGTCCCGTTCCTGTTGGAGAAAGTGTTCTCTTTGAAAGGAGACCTGCATTGATGGCTCCAGAATCCCATTCATTTTGAAAAACATAGAGTGAGCCAGGTTCAGGAATGCTTCAGTAGCTTATGTCCATTTCTTTGATTGGCCCACTTAGGAGTTCACTCTAGGCATCTCCAGTATTTAAGGATTGGCCGATAAAGTATTTTGGAAAGCAATAAAAGAATGTAGACACACAATACCAAGTACTACATAGTATTACAGATATAGTCAAAGAACCTTACTAACATTAAAAAATAGGTATACCATCCCATATGTTATTATGTTACAAAAAAACAATCCATAATAAGATGAATAAAAAAAACCTTTTTCCTTAAAGACATTTAATTAATTTAGATGCAGGTATTATACCAGCATTTTATTCTTAGCATGAGTAATTATTAATAGCTCTTGTCATTTAACTATTTATGCACATAGATCTTATTCTTATTGAATATCTAAATCTATGAAAAAGATCGCATGGTACTTTACTATTCCAAATATTAAATTAGCAGACATGTATATAACTATTGGCCTTTTAATGCGTAATTAATTTAAACTGGTTTGATTAAGTATACATATATAATAAATATAACTTGTCTAATTTATTTACAAATGAGTTCCACCTTACATAGCTGAGTGAGAGTAAAATTTGAAGAAAAAATTATTTTGAACTTATTTTAATTTCTATCATCCAACTTCTTCTCATTTATATACATATATTCCACATCATCAACTAAATAAATAAACAAACTTGTTGGTTTTGTAGATACACTAACATACATTAATATATAAAGATATTAAAAAATTATTATTTATGCTGGTGGCCTGGTAACATTATATTTCTGCGTTTTAGCATCAATGCCATCAAGTGGCTAACATGATCTAATAGAAACACTACTAAAAATAACATATCGATTGGTTTTTATGATCTTGCTATTGTAGTTTTAGAATTTAAAAAGCCTCCTTAAATAAAACTTCTCTAATGCCTTTATATTGCACTGATAGGGCATACAGTAATCAGTTATAATAACAGCTCTATACACAGCTAATTTAATTACAGTAATTATTCCCATATGATAAAATATTCTATCTTTTATCTTGTCAAAAGCAATAGCTGCACATTATAGTCTATGTTATCTCAGTATCAAAATCCATCTTTCCACTAACCAACTTGATTTACATTTTCAAGTTGATAATAATCTGAGCTTAAAGTTGCTGAGGATTTTTTTCCATCAGTGGCTAAAAAAAACTTAGAAGTTTTTTGAATATTAATTATTAAACCAGTCTTTATATGTTGCATTCAAACATTGAGTCCATTCTATAAATCATTTTTTAAAATTGGCAAAAATAGCACAACTGTCAGCATACTGTAAATCCAAAATTCAAAAAGATAAAGTTCTTGCTATTATTTTAATTGATTCATGTCGAAAATTCCACCATCAAATCTATATCATATCTTAATCCATCTTTCATTAAGCCACCTGCCATTTCAAATGCCTCAGATTTTCTACATATAGTATGAATGCTTTCTCTCCTTATATCAATGTAGAAGCTATATAATATGAATAAATTTTGGTGGATAATCAATTATTTTAAAACAATGCCAGAGACTGAATATCAAGAAAAACAATATAGAAATCATCATTTCTTTCCAATACTTTTGCATTTTTCTTACAACAAAAATCATATCTCTAGTGTTTCTTGATTCTCTAAGACCATATTGAGTTTCATGCAACTATTCATCTACAACTGGAAATAATCTATTCAAAAAAATCCTTGAAAATACATTTGTTTTGTAGTGGATAACTGGTGCAATCTTGTCTATTCTTTCTATTTATAAAAATTGGAACAATAAAAGCATCTTTAAGATCAGGAAGCATCACTTCATACATCCATATATTTCTAAAAAATTTCAATATTTTTGAAGCTATCATATCATCACCATATTTTAAAATTTCTCCAGATATTTCTAGGACATTCAGCCTTTTCATTTTTAAAGATTATAAAAAGTTGTTTGTTTGACTTCACTCAACTGAATATCTTTGTCCAAATCTAAATAATTAAATAATTCTGATAAAATTTTTAAAAAGTCATCATTTCAATTGTTATATCATTATTTTAAAATTGATCAACATACTCCTTCCACTCATTTAAAATATTATTATCATATAAAAGATTTTCATTGCTAGATTTAATGGGATTATGATTGTATTTCTCAGATTCATATATTACTTTCATTGAATAAAAAAACACACTAATGTAACCATGAACAGAAATATCTGTATATTCTTTTAGTTTTAATTAACCGACTTTCAGATTTCATATTTATTACGAAATTTCACATTTAATTTATTATTCTGCCAAACACAGAAAATGCCATGTTTTCTTTCAATAAAGTCATCAATAAAAAGATCACTGCCCCAAAACCAATAATGAGTTTTTTTTTTATTAAATCCAAGAATGTGTTTACTTGTATTCACAACATACTCCTTAAGATAATTCCAAGATTCAATAATATGACAATACTGTACTACAAGTTAGTGATTTTAATATTTAACACGATAATACTGAAGATCCAAATTAGTAATTTTAGTATTTAATAGATGTTGGAATTTAATACATAAAGTAGTTACTTCTAAAGAATGAAGATTAATTTTCTTTACTTTCCACTTAATTCACACATTAGTCCTAGCTCTGTTAGTCAACAATTACATATGTATATATAATAAATACCTAATATTTTTAATATTTAAAAATCATTTCAGTTTGATAAATATATGATGAATAAAAATAATTTAAATAATAAGAAAAATGAAACTGATCATCAAATTAAATTATTTCTTACAATATTTATTCATTGGTATGCTTTCCAAAGTTTATATGCGTATTTATGTAGCTAACAGTAGCATTTTTTTAAAGACGGCTACCATTGGTAAGGTCTTTTGAGTATTATTTTAGCCATTCCCAGTGATCTTTTGAAGAAAATATCAATACATATATTTTTAAACATTTTGTTTATAATTTGAGTATAATGGATAAACAGTATACACAGGATAAACCGCTACAAGTCCTGGTGCAGGTGGCTAAAACAAAAAAAAGAAGAAATATATATCATATCTGTTTTATTCACTCATTTCTAAAAAAAAAAAAATCTCTTTTCCTATTTACACACACACACACATATATATATATATATATGAAATGTTTGTGTATGATTGCACACATATATATATATATATATATAATTAATTTACCTCAAAGATAATGATAATAAAAAATACAGGAATATTCCCAAACTTCGAAAAACAAGGTATCAACTAAATTATAATTATTTTAATCATTTCAGTTAAGCTTAAAATGTCTCTTGAATGAAGCCTTTTATTATATTTTAAATGTTAAAACATTCCAAAGAATAATATTTTCTATTGATCTATTGTTATATAGAAAGTTTCAAAATCCATGTATATTACTATAAAAAAGTATAAGTTTGTTAATTGTTTGTGACTTCTTTTTTTGTGTGTGTGCACCAGCTTTGAATATCTGCACAATTTTCTTTTTTATAGAATTTTGACAGCCTATAAATTTAGGCTTTATTTGTCCTTAATTGATTTTAAAAATTTTGGAATTTGCAACATAAAAATGCATGGAAAATCTATATTGTAACTGTTTTCAAATGTCATCATACAAATACAAAAAGAGGGTAGCACTGATTAAAAGATTACAGAGTTGGAAAAAAAATTAAATAAAATGGTAAAGCAAAATAAAATTTGATCTGAACCTCAACTTCCTTTAGTCACATAATGCTATGATTGTGATATTATTCAGTACTGAAAGTGCTCAGCTTTAAATAAATTTTCTTTATTATAAATTCAAACCTGTTTTTGTTATTAAAAATATTTTAACATTTTTGAACAATTGAAATTTGATTTTGTAAATAAATTTTAAATTAATTAAATTGTGTTTGCACTCATTTGAATAATGACAATTTAGATCAGTTATAATAATGAATTTGTAATTATAAATTTATTAAACGCACATTGATTACGTACATAAGTAATATTTACCGAGGCTGTAACCTCGAGAATATGCATGTAAAATGCAGCTTGTGGTTAAACACCTGTAGAGGTCCCTACTATCGCATTTTACATGCATATTCTCGAGGTTACAGCCTCGGTAAATAATAATGAATTTGATAAACTTTTAGGATTTTACTTCACATATATATTTAACACATGTTAAAGTAAAATATAAAATGGCATGGCTGCACCAAGAGAAATAAACTAAATTTGATAAACTTTTACTATGAAATTGATAAAATTTTATGATGTCAGTTAAAATATATTAAAAGTGAAAAGATAAATTTTAAAATGTTACAGGTACAGCAAGAAATATTCTACTGAATTTGACAAATTTTTACCATTTCCATATATTCTCTCATGATAAAATAAGTTTTAAATATATTTAATTAATGTGTGATAAAGTAAATTTTAAAATGGTGTGAGTATTTGCCTGATTTTCATGGTATTAACCACTATAACATTAATGTGTATATAATAATATAAAAATTAAGAAGTAAAAAAATAAATAAATGCAAGAGATAGGATCCCATTATTTATCTTCTAATAAATATCACCTTACAATAATTTTTTTAAAAAATGTTAATTTTTTTACAGTATTGAAAAAATATTTTTTCCCACCAACCTTTATTTATCTACACACACACACACACACACACACATATATATATATATATTGTAACGATATATAAATATGCTGTTACATTAATTTAAAATAAAAACTTTAAGTTCGCAAATAAAAATAAATTTATTAAAAACTAAAAGCTAAAAAAAAATTAAAGTGTTGTTAAACGTGTATACATATATATATTCGCACAGATGCAAAACTTTAAAAATAATTTTCTTTTTAAAAAAACATATATTTGAATGTACTTTTTTAGAAAAAAGTACAAGATAAAAAGATTTATTTATTTTGTAAATGGATATGATTGTTTATGAATTATCAAAAAGCAAACTAGCCCTTGGGACTCATATAATTAAAAAGTCAGAGGAAAGATATAGATAAGAGAATGAAAAGAATTAGCTTGTCCAATATAGAAGCAGCAATAAAGGCCTGGACCATAACGAAAAAATGAAACAGTGACATCTATTATTCATTGAATCCAGAGGATCATTATAAAAGGAAAACAATTCAAATTAAAACAGTTCCTGAGTTCCAACTTGATTTTGTGAGAGGCGTGATAAGATGCACTTGTCACCCTCTCTCATTTTTTAAAAAGGAAATGACTGAAATACCAGGAATGAACCAGCTAAGGCCTCCTCCAGAACAACAAAAGGACTTCAAATAGAGATGTTGCGGGAATTGGCACCAGGAATCCGGACTCTTCTAATGTAAGATATAAACGGAAAATTTTTTACTACAAGTAATTAAGAACATTAAAGATTTGATCAGCTAATCTAAATTTTAAAAAGGAACTTTTATCTGACTTATGTTTCAAATTAATTATAAATGTTTAAATTTTACATATTTGTTTGCTCAAAAAAATCATTTCCATTTTATTATTTTTTATTTGTATTAATATTTATTGTTTAAATTTTAAATGCATTAAATTTAAGTCGGGTGTGAATGGCTATATAGATTTGTGAAGTTTTATTAGGGGAGGGAAATCTTAGGTTATTCGTTTCATAGTTGAATTGGGTCAATGGATTGGATATATTGGTGTAATTAGTAGATGTAGTACGAGGTTCGCCATGGGCAGAATCGCTAATATACGCCACACACTCCCGTTTTGCCTGTGGAAGGGATAATAAGATGGAGAACATTGTCCCTTCCTATGGAGTTTTTTTTTATTGCTCTTCTCGTCAGATAGATGTAGTATTCCTATCTGGATGAGAGTCAATTTCTCCTCTTAACCTATATTTGTGGTCATATTCGTTCTGCATTGAATACATCGATAGATGGATTGATGTTGGTTTAGCTGCGAACTTTTGGCCTAAGGTTAAATAAGAGATAAAATATTTTCTTTTCAAATGCAATCTATGTAGTCTATTCATACTCAACACTCTAAATGCATTAAATTTAAGTTGGGTATAAATGCTTGCATGGATTCATTATTGGTTAATTATGTTTTTGGTTTTCATATTTGATCAAAATATAGATATTCGGTAAATAATGATACCTTATGGTGAGAATCTAAAATGTATTTATTCGGATGTCTTTTAAGTTATTGGTGTCAATGCGGCATCTTATGATGAATGCCATTGGGTTTCTTATAAATTTCCCTCTGCAATTCCATCAATGACTATATTTTGATCATTTATGTTTATTTTGAAATGTTTTTAACCATGTAAATCTATGTAACCAATCTATACTCAACATTATAAAACAAACTTTTATAAATCCATCTGTGCGAACTTATAAAAATTAAAATGTAAATTAAAATCTAAAATCAAAGTTAAAAATGTAAAACTGATACTAAAATCATTTTTAAATCTTATATATGTTTAAATAAATGTTTGTGTGTTATTTCTGGCAGTGGTTTCCTTTATTTTGAAAATGTTTTTGGATAAGAATTATTTTATTATCTTTGCGTCTCCACTGAGCTAGTGACATTGGGCTAACGGTCGGAATCAACCAATATAAAAAAAATTTTTTTTTTACTTACGTATCTGCCTACTATATAAATTTTCTAGGTTCAAATGCCTAGTGGCGCCTTGTAGTGCAGATACGTTAGAACACTTTCACCTCGATCGTTATAATATATATATATATAATACATAGATTGTAAAGTTTTGCTTTATGATACTTAGCTCAATTTAAGCAATAAATTAATAAAAATAAATGTGAGTTGTAGGATTACATTATTTATATTTAAAAAAATGCTGATTTATAATAATTGAAAAAAGCTGACTTTTCTACAGTGCTATATAAATTACTTTAAACAATATTAAAATTATCCAGCACAATAAATTCCTTTCCTTTAAAAATATTAACAGTATGGTAATAAATTAACAATCTTATTATTTTTATTATCTTTTATATATACTATCTTACAATTTTTGTGATAAATAGCTAAAGCATGTTATTACATAATACATGCATTGATTCAGAGATGGCATTTCAGACAGCGTAGAGAGAATACTAGTCACTTTTTTTATTTTGACACACATATTGCAATTAATGACATCATCAATAATAATATTTTTAATGAAGTTTATTAATCAAACTATACACAAGCATGAAAATGAGTAGTTAGGAATTTACGTCAGTGCATAAAGAAAAACAAGTAAATTTACATATTTTAGCCAGGGCATCAGCAACTGACTTTAGAAATTACATCTGTCTTATCTCCCTTTACCACACATCAATATGATATTAATTAAATTAGAAATGCATGATTCTATTCAGTATATATATATATATATATGTGTGTGTGTGTGTGTATTACAAATAGAATGTAAGGAACTGTATTTCTTGAAGGCAATTACCATATATAAATTAATATTAGATGCAATTTATTCAAATTAGAAATGCATGACTCTGATCAATAGAATAATAATTAATAATAAAAAGACTTGAAAAAAACGCATATTTAAATATTTTACAACTTCTGAAGAACATGCCTGCAATAAATTCCATGAAGCTAATTATTACTTACAAATAATTATTATTTGTAATTAATCAACTGCTACACATTTTGGTGTTTTGACATGTCTTCAATATATATATTGTAACGTTTTTCACATTTTTATAGATTCTGGTAGACCTTATTTTACACACTATAAGTGAACGTTAATCAAGCTGCAGATAAGAAAATATCTTGTTCCTATTTCCAAAAACATAGCTATATTTCCTGATTAACTGGCCTACTAATTATTACAACAGGAATTGCTGACGAAGTTACTTTTAATTTATAAGAGGGCACCATAGTCAATAGACTCCTAACTTTCACGTATCCCATAATTTGGATGCAAGTAACTAAAAGATCATGGTTATGCTTTCACATAACTTTATTTTTTTAGAAAATATTATTCCTGGGGCTCAATCAACAAATATTAGCAAAGGTAAATTATACACTCAAATTCTAATAAACTAACATTAATAAATTTAATAACTAACATTATTAACACATAATGAATAGTCGATATTACAAATAAATATTTTATCATAACAAGTTAAAATATTAAAAACACAAATTACTAATAAATTGGAAAGGATACATGCATGCTAATCCAGACATGAATCAATTAATTAAAAACAGTGTCACAAATAGTTAAGTTCCAAATTTCTTCTAGAAAGTTTCTTAAAATGAAAGTCTCTTGAATTAGAAAATTAAAGTCTATATCAGGATTATATTATAAGCTTAATTTAGTCAAAATCGGTATATGAATAATCTTAGCTTACCATGCATGTTTTTATTTTATGTAAGAGAATGAGCTCATGGCCATTGGTTTTAATTTGTTCTTCATCTGTCCTAGAGGCTAGTCATGAAAGCTTTTCTGGGGTTGACGGTCTTCATGATGAACGATGTCAACTGCTTCGGTCCACTCCAGCATGAAGAATTATTTCAGTGTAGTGATCCTGGATTTCATGATCCAGGACCAGCCAAAAGAAAAACCGACAAGACCTTGATCACAGTGGTATTCTTCCTTTTATACTAGAGGTCCGGTTTTCAGACTTTTGCACATATTTTCTTTTGTCCTTTTATCAACATACAAGATAATAGTCTTGTATATTCTTTTTTAAATTTAAGTTACAAATTCTTTTTTTTAAACATAATTCCACCATCTTTAATTAGCTTCCAAAAAGGTTTTACTGATTATAATCTGCGTGTGCAATTCTCTTTCCTTTAGTTTATCTGGATTAGTAATGTGCATGTCTTTTATTCTTTTCAATTTTAACTTTTATTTTTAATTACATAAAAAAAAATATGAACGAAAAATGTAACTTTCATTGCATGTTTTAAAAAAAAAATTATATAAACTAAAAAAAAAATTTCATTGCGTCTTTTAATAAGATCGCTAAACTTACTTTTTCTTTTAGCTTTTACCAAATGCTAATATATTTGTACCATATATAAATAAATGGTACAATATATATATATCAGAGAGTATAATTAATAATACTAATTCGTTTATCACATGAGAAATATATTTAAATTTAAATCCTAAAAGATAATTATTCAGTAATATAACTGATTGTAAAATGTATAATATTTTAATAACTCATATATTATTGTTTCATTTAAATAATAGGTTGTTTTCTCATCCTTGGTGTTCGCCTTAAGATATCGCTACTTCTAGGTAAATTCCTAGAAATTTTTTACATTATAAATGCAGAAAAGTCCTCACGTTATGTTGGACGGAGGAGATAAAGGTGACAGAAGCCAACACAAAGAGACTTCTTTCTATGATAAAATACAGAAAGAGTTCCCGACAGCTGCCGGTTATGGCTTTTTTTCTATGCTAAAATCAAAGAGAAAGAAATGCCTTGATCGGCTGCCGTAGTAGTCGATTTTGTTCATCATTTTCTCGTAATAGTAGAATATCTACTTTCTCTGTAGTTTCGTGTGAGAGTGTGTGTCTTTGAAGCAGTCATAGTTTTTTAAAATTTGATAAGACGTCTATTTTTTTAAATGTGTTGCAGCTTACTTTACTGTTGTAAGTTTAGTAATAATGTCCTGAAGATTCCATTATGAAGGGGTAACCCTCAAAAATTGCTTTTAAGGGTGTGAAAAGTACCGTTTTCATGAGAATTCGTCCATGACCAGTTACTTTTGCTATATATATACACACAAACAAAAACAACCAACTGTCTAATTATTAGGAATTACTTGTCTGAAAAATAAAATTAGTCGGGTATTATTTTTTTTGTTTTGTTACATTTATTATTTCAAAATAAGATTAGTTTTTATACCTACATACTAACAAAAACAACCCAGTTCCTGATTAATTACTGTCTTTAAAAAAAAAAGCAAATTCAACGGGGTTTGATTTTTTTCAATGGAGTCTTTGAATTACGGTTTGTTTGTTTTTATATATACACAAGATTTACCAAAAAAAAAAAGAAACCCACTTTCTGATTAATTACTGTCAAAAGAAACACAAATTAGTCGGCTATCATTTTTAAATTTAGTATTTCAATAACGGTACCCTTTTTATATAGACAGACTTAACAAAAACAACCCACTTTCTGATTTATTACTGCCCCCCCCCCCCCCAAAAAAAAAGAAAACGGAAATTAGACGGGTATCATTTTTCAATCGAGTCTTTTAATGAGGGTTCTTACTAATAGTAATCAGATATCAATTCTAAATTGTAGTATATAAATTATGTTACTTTTGATAGATTTAGAATTATGTCTTGCTTTTTTAATAAAATGATTGATTTACTCTTGACCAAAAATACCGTAACTTTAAAAAAAAAGACACACCTAAAGTCCAAAAAAAAAAAGAGAAAAATCCCCGTAACTTTAAAGACACACACAAACTCAGAAACAATCTAAGATTAATAAATATAGACTTATTACGTCTTGCTTTGGAATCAAATTATTGATTTACTCTTGCAAAAAAAATACCGTAACTTTAAAAAGACACACCTAAAGTAAAAAAAAAAAAAAATTCGAAAAAGCCCCGTAACTTTAAAGATACACACACAAATTTAAAAACAAGATAAGAATAATAAACATTTACTTATTACGTCTTGCTTTTGAATAAAATTATTGATTTACTCTTGCAAAAAAAAAAAAAAAAGACCGTAACTTTAAAAAGACACACGTAAAGTCAAAAAAAAAAAATTAAAAAAACACCGTAACTTTAAAGACATACACACACAAACTCAAAAACAAGATAAGCTTAATAAACATTTACAAAAATGAAAAAAAAACTAACATCATATAATAGTATTAGTTAGTAGAATATTTTATTACAAATCTAAGAAATCAGATCTTTTTAGATCAAATCGATCATTTAGATCCAGCCCGGAATCATTATATGTATATGTTTTCAATTAGCATCAATGCCATCTTAAGGCGAACACCAAGGATGAGAATACAACCAAATAATATTTAAATATAGAAGCCACAGAAAAAGATACACATTGCATTATATTTTTTTATTCTACTAATGCTAGTAGAGCCGGCTAGTATAGTTAGTAAGACTATAAATCTAAATAAAGGCACTTATATAAAACATAAAGGCAAAATTAATCAGTCTTTAAATAGCTCATTTCTGATAAAAGGCTTCTCTAATGTTTACAAAGAAGAAAAAAGCATTACTTATTTTAAAAAAACAATTGTCAAATCTTGTTTTTATCCTTTATCTAAAATAACTAGCTATACATTTAGTGACTAACATGGATGATTTGATTAACTTTGTTCCCACTATCTAAAAACAATGCCTAAGTTTGAGGAAAACCTGAAAATAATTCCCAGTTTTATCCAGTCCAGATTCAAACTTGAAATTATATTCCTGGCAGTTAGATGTATTAATAAAACCATGCCATGAGCTATAATCAGTATGTTAAATAATAAGTAGATTTTTTTTATATTAAAAATGACATATAATGATATGATGTATAATATTCATTCTAATCAAGAGAAAAATACCTATAAAACTGACAAAGCACATCATCTTGTAAGTTTATTAAATATTATAGATTTTGTCAATAAAATTTTGTAATGCAATCAAGATTTTATATAACTTGCAGTAGATTATATTTTCCAATAACAAAATTATAAATTACAATAATAAAGTCATTATAAATTAGAGAAAAAAATGTTACTTAATCTCTATATTTATTAATATAAAGATAGCATTTTTGAACATAATTTTGAGTTTCAGTTTATGTAAAAGAATCAGACCTAAATTCTGAATTAATTTTAATAATTCTATTATAAAATATTTTAAATATTGTCTATAGTAAACAAGATTAAAACTATATAAGAGAAAAAATTTTGAAATTATAATCCTTTTCACTCCCCCAAGTTCTATTAAATTTAATAAGTTTGAACCAAAAAATAAATCCCTTAGTTTTTTTCCTGAAACAGAAGTATTTTATATATAAACACTCTAGCTTCCACAGGCAATTTCTAAAATAAATTCTTGTTTCTGAACCTGAACTGTAGTCTTTGTATTTTACTGACAATATTTCTATTTAAATTCTTGCATGCCACAACTTTTAGTTTTCCATTTGAAATATTCTTTGTATTTGCAAAAAACTTTTATGACAACTTTCCAATTATTATTTCTAAATGATAGCTGATAGTTAAATGAATATGTAGACATAACTATCCTTTTGATGAGTTATTTACACTAACTAATTCTGAATAACTCTTCTTCTGAATTAACCAAACAAAAGAATTTCCTCCATAAAAATAGTTTTTTGATCAGATTTAGTATAATTCACCCAATAAAACACCTGGCGAACTTGATTAATTAATCAAAGCACATAACAACAGAAAATAAAAACTGTCTCTATATTTTTTACTATTTTTAATAGGGAATAATTCTTTATTTTGGAAGATCAAAATAATATCTTTATTAACGTAATATTAGATTCTGGATTAAATTAAAAAGATTTATAAACTTTAATTGACTAAATCCTATTTTATAAGACTTTTTTTTTCTCAAAATACTATTTAATTAAAATAACTTTGAAATATAAAATGACTAAACGATTTTTTTCTTAATTTTAATTAAAATGAAAAAACAACAAAAACAAAATAAACCTATAAAAACAATTTTATTTATTTATAAAAATTATTTATATTAAAAAATCTTGTAACTAAAAATAATTTGAAAGTGAAAATTGAGATTTTCTTCTAAGTTTAATAGAAATACATTCATTTTTATTGATTAAATGAATATTTCTATAATTTAGACTTTCAAATTCATACATATAAATAGTTTAGTGCATCTATGTGTATGTTTACTGTACCGGACCATACTCCCTGCGGAATTCTTTTCCTAATCTTGCACTGAGCATGAAGTGACCAAGATCTAACAGGTAAAGAAATGGATATCAATTTAGCCGATTTCTATACTCATATATATCAGTACTTCCGGCCAAACTGATAGAAAGAGTGGGTTGACAAGAATCTTCCAGTTAAAACACCCTTTAGTTGATCTCTTATTTTAATGCCCGAATATTTAGAACAATGGCAAGTACACACCTTTGAAAAATCTATTTACAAAATAGACCTTTGCGCGCCACTTCTAGAAAAGAATCAAAAAAATGAATTTTTCACCCTCTTAGAAGGGTGTGCAATACCATATGTTCAGCGGAGCATAAGAATAAGATTTAACACCCCGGTAGAGCGATATCCCGTGTGGCTAGCTCAAGTCACTCTACATCTAGGGTCTTCAAATGGGTAAGTTAAATGATTATTACAGGTATGTGGTTGATAAGGAAAGAACACATTTTATCGATATAACTAATACTATAAAAACGAAACAAGTTTAATAATGTGATTAAATATTTATTTAGTCCCAAATACCCATTACCATTTCATATAAATGATGATATAATAACAAAATACTAAATAATTAATTATCCCAATATATATAGATTTTCAAAGCATTTAAATAGATAAAATCCAAATTTAAATAAGAACAATAATAATTCCCTAAAACTATTGATAATGTTTATAAGTAATGGAAGTGGTCTGAGCTCTTTTTATCCAATAGAAATAAATTTTAAGTTGTGTGATTTGATATACAGATATGAGATTTTCGGTCATACAGGCATACACTTTTCCTGATAACTTTAAAACCTTTTTATTGATAGGAAATATAATAATAAAAACTATGCATATTTGCACAATGAAATATATCACTAATTTCATATTTTCAACAAGTCAATATGTTGCATTGGCTCAGATACCATATCGTACTCACCATAAGGTACTGTATCTATTTCAGTTTTGCCAAAGATAAATTTCTATACATGTATATACGTGCAGCCCAATTATACACCTACTATTATTTTAAATATAAAGTTATTAGAGTACTTGCTTATAGGGAATCTATAATAAATCAATCCCTTCTTACACTCATCGTGAGGTGTAGCAGTCACAAAAAAAAATAACTTAAAAAGGATATACGGTTAAATACATTTTTTTTTGATATTCAGCATGAGATATCATATTTACCGAATATAATAAGCGTATGTACGCATACATATATATATACATGCATATTTATATTTGACGAATTTCAGGAATAACAACAACAGCAAAACGAATAGCAACAACAACAACAACAACAAAATCTCATTGCAATCTTTGTTGAAAATACTAATTTGAAATAGAAACATTCACTCAAAGGATTTAAGTAAAAGCTTTACCATTTATGACCGCAATAACCGTCAATTTATACATATGCGAGAGACTCTCTCATTTTTAAATGATAAATAATAATAACAAAAAAAAAATATATCTAATCGGAAATAGAAAAGTTAATTATTTCAATGTTAATAAATATCTTAAAATAAACTTATATCTGCGTCTTCATTCTTCTTCTCTGGGCTGAGTGGGCTTCAAGTTAACTGGCTGTGTGGTGATGATTTCTTCCATTTAGTAAGGCGGCACTGGTCATCCTCCTGGGCGGTTGGAATTGGCGTGGACACATCTGGGCGGCTTAGGACAGAGAAAGGGCGGTGCACTGGCTAGTTGTCTACCCCATGGTCATTTTGCCAGAATCTCTAGTATATTGCTTCATATCCTCTTTTTATATATATATATCTAAATAGTAACGAGGATTATTTAATAAATTTTCCTAGGCTGTCTCCAATAGTTATTCGAATCCACAAAGACAAGAGTTCTTAAAAGAACTGTATAAAGGATTTGTTCTAACGAATGTCACTAATAGTACTATTCATAAATGACTCTCTAAGTAGCTGATCGCTTGGAGAATTCTGGAGCAACGAAAAGAATGACTTGCCCAGAATGGCTGCCAACGAAAGACTGAATCCCACAGCACTATCCATCCCACTAATAAGAACCAATTCAGATATCCCTCTGAGAAGAATGAATCAGCCAATCCTTTTAATCTAGCTTATCACTTAGATTGCAAACATTCCTTTATATTTTTCCGATTAAATTCTACATTTTAAGTTTGACATCCATCTTGAATGCTCAGACCATTTGATTACAGCTATTCATTTCAAAAGAATTTCTATTTAAAAAAAAAAAATAATAACATTTTAATTATAGCCTTATCAAACATTTTGCTTTTGGTCAGATTTTTGCAAAAGCAATTAACATTCTTTGTTTATAGAATAAAATTAGTTTTTAGAGGCAGTAATTAACAAAATGAAAAATGTACAAGTATGTTGGAACAATTGCTTTAATTATTTATTTTACTACTATGTTCCAACATTTGATTCACTTGTTTAATAAGTTTGCCTTTCTCTATTTGAATTTTTCAGAGAAAAGCCCAATACATAAAGTGATATAAAAAATATACAAAATAGAAAAATAAAAAAAATACATGAGCTTATTTTACAATATTTTCCATGTCAATTTCATATTATTTAAATTGGTGTGAGTGGGTATTTTAATGCTCAGACCACTCCATTATCAATATAGCACATTTATATATTTGTTGTGCTTAATCCATACTTTGTGCAAGGCCATTTGATAATGCCTGGCACAATATATAATGTTTGAGCCTAATAGCTTACAAAAACTTTAGTAATAATTAAATTATTTTCTTGATCCCTTCATTTTTAAATGACTTTTAAATATTTTATCCACTATTCTATCTTTGCTCTATACCTGCAATCATTATGGATTTCCATGAAGTACCTATTTTAATATATATTGTAACTATGTTTTCCCCATAGAAATGTACAGAGAGGGATATGGCTAATAGAAAGTAAAGAAAAAATATTTCTTCATTTTATTTAATAAGTCTATTTTATTGGAAACATGGTAAGTGTTTAGGAAGTTTAAAATTTGAAGGTGGAATATCTTTTGTATGCTATTTGGAAAAATGCACTGGGAAAACTGACATATGTTATTTAAGTCAATTTGGGTGATCTCTACAGAGGCAAATCACTAAAGAAGTTATACATAAAATCCATTACATCAGACCAAATATCATGAGTTAATCTTAACAATTGTATTATCATAATTAGTCAATTTTTACATCAAACTTTGATATCTGTGTTTAATCTGTGATTATATAAACATGTGAATGTCTGTTTAACATTTATATTAAGAGAGATGTATGTGTTTAAAAATAATAATAACAAATAATAGATAATTGTTTTATTTTGATATCCAATACTGATTGTATTCAATATGCTTTATTTAAAAAAAAGATTTTTTTTTTACTTGAAAATCAGACAGTAGGCAGGCTTTCAAAAGACTTTGTTGCTATGACAATGGGGAAAATTTTGCATAAATTAGGAAGACACAAGATATTATAGATAATGATAATGACATTGAGTACCATGTGATCATAGTTTGTAAAAAACCACATGTTGAAATTGAGTAGTTGTCTTTTACCCTGAGTACAATAAAAACCTAAGCAGGTTCGGAGTTTATAATAGCCATTTTTTTTACTGCTTTATCAACTTATGGCAGATTAAATTAATTGCCAAAGGGATCTGACACTTGACTGAGTCTCTCTACCACACTGCACTGCACTTGGAGGATATGCTAAACTGAAAAGAATTGGAACAGCTTACCGTGAAAAGAAAATAAACTTTGAGAATTTTATGCAATTATGAAGCTTCGGAATGTTACCTATGAATTTACATTGTTAAATTTTATATGTTAATATATCATTTATATTACTTCTTCAAAGGCAATGTTAACTGAACAATTACAAATAGGATACTGAAGCAGTCGGATCTAAGTTCGATCCTAGCTTCATGATATCTCACCTGTAGCCCACTTCAAACCCTAGTACTAACCGTGAATTTCCGAATGCAATGGGGCTTTATAGGTTCAATACATGCTAGTTTCAATGAAAAACAGTATTATATAAACATGTGTTAAAAACAACTATTTTAATATTTAAACTAACCAATATCATTAATAAATTCATGATAAAATTATTCATAAAAATGTATATATTATAACTGCATGGATTGTGCATATGTATTTATAAATAATTAAATATATATATAATCATTATAAAGTTTCATTGAGTCAGAAAGTTTTATTTTTACTTATACCAGTTTGTACAAATTTCAGTGATTAAAAGCTACATTCTTTCGATAAGCTTTCAGATTGCCCGCTCCCAAAGACAATGGGGAAATTTTTATTAATTAGCAAAAAGATAATTTAAAATGTAAGGATGGTTGAGTTTGAAAGCCTTATCAAAAGAATGTATCTAAAATCAATTAACAAAAATTTGTAACTTATAATGAAAGAAGCTTTAGCCTGAAGGCATCAAGAGTCGGAATAGGCAGGAAACCAGAGAACAGGTATAAATAGCCTGGAAAAGTTTGGAAAGAGAGAAACTATATTTGTTTAAGAGAACTTGCTACTAGAAGCTATGTGCGTTTTAAATTATGAATCTTTATAGTGTCTCCATCATAGTGAGGGGCTAACTTCGGGAATCTGATTGCTGGACCTGAAGTCCCCAGAGAATCTTTGATGTAGCTGCAAATTTAAACCTTTCCACACCAATTGTGCTGCCAAAACCTGAAAGAATCAATCCAAATGCTATTCGTATAAGTGAAAATGTGCGCCTACTTTTCAACCCAATCGGACTCTGCCGTGTAAACTAAGGAACCAGCTGTGGAAGAATGGTAATACCTTTCTTTAATGAACTGCAACTTTCTGGCCAGTTTCCGGATTTTACTTTACACCCCCTTTTCAAATTAATTACTGTTAAATTTCCTTCTTGCTTTATAATGTCCTAATTTGTATAAGTAATTCTCTATTTCTATCTCTAGTCTTTAAATTTAATATTTTGTAACTTTCCTTTTTCTTACGATGGCGGTTTGATTCACTATCTTTATTATATATTTATTGAATAATTATTAATGTCATTTATTTTTATTATATGCCAATAATGCTTCAACTCGATAACAATCCCTTTCATTAAACTTATCTCATGAAAATAATATAATATTCAGTTTATAGTATTCATTGCCCATTAGAACTAGATTAATACAGTTCTATTAATTATTGAGTTGAAGGATTTATTAAATGTTTGCTATTTTTATTAACGGCTGGTAATGACTATTAGCCCATTTCTAACCTATGCTCCTGGCTATTTTCTCAAGTTTCACCAATATTTATTTATTCATATTAATAATGTTAAAATGTTTTGCAAAAGAGTCGATATAGGAATTAATGTCATATATTCTAATTTGAATTTTATACTTTATATTAATATTCAGGGAAGGCATGATATTTAGGATATAATTAGCATCATTTTATAATTGCGTTAATCACATTTATTTTAAAGCACCTTTGACTTTAATTCAACATGATCAGGTCATTACGTAGAGCATTTCTTATATAAAATGGGTTTTATTACTTAAACACGATGATTATTAAGTCATCATTTTCCGAACATTGCAGACGTGAGCCATCTCCTGCTTCATAGGTTGGTCCTCAGTGATATTACTGTCAGTTTAATTACATAAGAAGAAAGCACTTCCTCCCTTGCTCATATTATATTTGGAACACCAAAGGTTCGCGGCTATGACCCAGCCTGGCTTTCCGTGTTCCATGGATCCTTCATAGGGCATAAAAGACTTGTCAAACACAAGCCGCCCTTCTATTTTCTCAAATCACCAACAAGCCATCATATTTCATATTTGTTTTTAATGCTAGTAGGTCATCAGTACCGTTTATTTCTCAGTTCAAACAAAGCCCTGCTCTCATGCTCATAAATCATAATGAATTGATTTTATTAAAGTCAAACAATTTCATATTCATTTATAATTAAATAAGTTCTTTGTTAAATATTAAAGTTATGCCCTAAATACTTATCTTGCTCTTTATGAATTGCTTTACGGATGTGTAAAAATGAATCTCACATTCGTCTCTTTTAAAATTAGAATAATAATTTCTGTTCATGCCAAATACCTTTATTTACTTGTCTGGGCATAGGCATATATAATTCTCCTATAATATTGCGTAATAGTTATTGGTGTATGATAACGACTGCCATTCTCATTGTAAATTGTAAATTCTGTTTTTAAAGACTAGAGGTAATATATATAATATTAATCACAAATAAGTTGAACAAAATATTTATTCTTATTAAACATTTTATATAACACATTTAGTTTTTAACTTTCTTTATTATTTAATAACTATTTTAATGTTAATGCTTGCTATCTGTATTGGCAACCAAACATACATATACGAATTAATTTATAAATATCCTTAGTTATTTTATTGTATGTTAGTAGAGTCAGATCAGGGGTCTCAAATCATCATCATTCGTTTAGCTAGTTTCTTGGTGCATAGTCATGTGCCATTGACATATGTCATCCATTGATTTGATCTGAGCTCGTGGGTTGGGTTCAAATTCAGTTTGGTCTTGGGTTTAATCTTTTGGTTTGACTGGGTTTGAATCCGATTGCAGCTTAGGCCTTTGATCATGTGGTGTGTCCGGTATAATAGTACCTATGGAATAATATCAAAGTTTCTTGAACCTATTGGAATATTTATTTTAAAAAAAGGAAGAACTCGAGTCTCTGTACAGATTAAGTGTGAATTGATGTATGGCTGTCACTCATGTTAAATATCATAGTTAAAAAAGATTTAAAATAATAGTGGACTAGACAACCTAATTGAAACCAACAAAACAAAGGAATGTTAGTTTTGCCAATTATAAATGGAAACTTCAAAGTGGACAAATAAATAGTAAACTGTTTGATCTTTTTTAAAAAAAAAATTTTTTTTTTATTATGCTCAGTCAAATGGATTTATTCAAATCAAACCATGTTGATGACAAGCAATAATTAGTAAAAGCCATATTCATGAATTTATATATTGAACTATGTAAAAGTGATAGAGTATCTAACTTTAAAATTCAACTAAGGGATTATCAGTTTGAAGATGTGTTGCAGAAAAGAAGTAATCACTGCAAATTGTGTTGATGAATTAATATTGAAAATTCCATGAAAAGAAAGAACAAAAAAAAAAGTAAACATTGATTTTTGAAGATAAATAGATTACCAAAAAAATATTATTATTTTTTTTATTATAGCTAATGACCCTGAATGTAGTTCTCTAATATTTGTCATGGTCTTATTATCTTAATAATAATGTACTCTTAGATTTTACTCAAAGGTATTAGATTAAATTATTTTGATTGTTTTGAGATATTGGATTTATATACTGATTAAGTAGGGTGTCAACGCTCTCAATAAAAGTATGTGTAAAGTAAGATACATGTAAATATGTAATCTTAGTGGTATGAGTACGTTGGTTTGCTACATGTACTAATACATTTACATTGGAGATGCTGTATTGAATTTAACTACTTATGACTATTATGCATCCAGTTATTTGGGGATTTATATCATGTTTGTTTGTCATTGATACCTTCCCTCACAATATGAATTAATGATGGTGATGAAAATATGAATAAAATTTTTTGTTGTTGTTGGACCTTATTGCTAATATGCATCTTTCATATCTGGTGAGATATTGTTTAATATATGGCAATATCATAATGATGTTAAGATTTAAGACCTCTTGAGTTAGTTAAATTATACTGATAGTAAGCACTTAAACTGGGAATTCAGTATAGGCTTTTGTATTGCCATTACTTGCAATTATGTTTATGCTTATAATAATAATATGTTCCAAAAGATTTTATAAGATTTTTCTTTTATGGTTAGCTTGCACTAAATGTCAGGTAGTAGGCTGGATAATAATAATAAAATCTCTCCAATTACATTGTCTTATTGAGATCAGCACTGACCTTTCATAGCATTAAATTTTTTTTCCAAAGAGATAGAAAGGGGGAGGGGCGTAAATAAAACTAGCTAATTAAAGTCCAGAACTTTTTTAATAGATTATATATTCTTTTTCTTTTCATATTTTATTGTTATAATATTTATTTTTATAAATTCTCATTTTTAATAAAATACTTTTTTAAAATTATTGTTCAGCAATTGATTTTGTCGTTAATCATTATTATTTATATCATCAGAAGTTACAAAAAGTTATAAAAGATATAAAAAGTTACAAAAGGTATAAAAAATTACAAAAAAAATATAAAAGTTATTAAAACCATTTACACATATGTTTCAAATAGATTTAATTATATTTTAACTTATCAAGGATATTCATTATCATTTTACCCGCATCATTTGATGGCTAAATAGAATGTTTATCTGATGCATGGGCACAAATAAAAACCCATTTGTATTTAAATTATCACACTACCAATTGTTTGAAATTTTAGTTAAAAGATTATGAAGAAACCCTGAGACAATTTTACTAAATGATTGTTGCCATATAATGAATAATAGAGTATATTTGGCTAGCCATTAAAATGTAAATAAATGTTTTTTTATATTTAATATCAATTAAGTAAAATAGATTTATGGATCTTCAAGAAAGAAAGATAGGTTACAATATATAAAGATAATTATAAAAGGTTTAACTGAAAAAAAGCTTCAAATATGTGTGTTAAATAATTTTATGTAATACTTCTATTTTAAAATGATGACTCATTAAGAATAATTAATGTGTTTTAGTTAATTAAGTGAAAATTAATGTTCAGAGCATTAGTATTTTAGAGAAGAAAATTATTTCTTTTATATAAACATTTTTCTTTAATTAGGATTTTATGGCAATTTAAGATCATATGTTATAAAATTGTGGAATTCAACAAGCTACAATTTTAGTCAAAAATGATTAATATAGTACACACACGCACACACACACACACACACACATATATATATATATATATAGGTGTTTGTGTGTAATAAGAGAAATTGCTGTATAGTATATTGTACCGGTCAAAACATGTTTATCCATCTAACATGAGCTGGAACTCACAAACTGTACTTCAAATCCAGTCAAGCCCAAGATTTAGGTCAGGGACCAGCCTGGATTTGAACCCACTATCTAAGCCCCAAATCTAACACCTAATGATTAACATAATAGTGATGGCACATGAGAATTAATTTCAATCTGACCCAAAGTGGAGAAGACAATGAGACATCTATTAACTATGACTAAACTAAAATATATTGAGCCGGAACTGATTTCCGATTCAATGGTTTTATTACTAAAATTAATAAAGGAAGAACAGCTTCATTTTCATTAAATGTCTAATGCTAAAATTTTTATTATTATTTAAAACACATACACATTTATATTTAAAGTAGATCATTTAAGGTTTATAAAATTGATTTTAAAATAGTTTACTTTCACCGCCTGTTTTAACCAATTTGATTAAAAACAGACAAGCTTGCTAATTATATATTCCTGTTGCTTTTATTTTAGTCATATTTTTAAAGTTAATTCTAAAAAAAAAAGCGGAGATTTAGTTTTCTATTTGTCATTTTTGTTTCAATTATCCCTGGTTGGAAGTCTTAAATTAGATTGAGCGGGAAATTAATATTTGCCTTGCCTGGAATACAGAATGGACACTAATGAAAGTTTTGCACCGGAAATGTAGCAAGGCAAGGATAGCCCACCAATTTTTGGAGAGAGAAGAGATTCATTATTAGATACACACTTGGGTGATTGACTGCTAAGAGTCAGATGGTTTTTGAGTAGCTGTTCGGATGTTTAATTGCGTGCTAAAAACTTAAATAATTATTGACAAACTTCGTTGCTGGGCAAGATGTCAAAATCTACCGCTATGGGTTTTGCCATCATTAGAATGTCTTGCTAATTTAAACAAAGGACAGACCCACGATTACCAGCTCTCCTTCAGTCATGCCATGAGCCTCTAAAATAAACACTGCCTCTACCTTGTCACTGTCAAAGGACCTGAAAGATGAACTATTATCAAAAGTGCACACTCGTCACTAAATCACTAGAACTCTGCCTTACCATAAGCTAAACTTTTTCCTATTCTAGCCAGGGTAAATAAATTGCGTTTAATTAAATCTCTGCTCAATCTAATGATAAATAGGTTTTAAAATGGTATTATTTTTTTTTAATTATTTATTATCTGTATGTACTCTTTTCTAGTATTTAAAGTGTGTCTTGGAATCTTAGTTTTAAGATTCCAAGTTTGTTTGCAATTTTCGTTTATCAGGGGGTGCATTAGGAGATTGTATTTTATATGTTTAATATATATCTGATTATTTCGTTAACTATTACAAAACTTATTGGTAGTTTTCGTAGTCTTTATTTATTCACCTGCCCTTAGTTGTAAAATAAGGAATCTTTAAGCATGTTTTGTTTGCGCTTTTTGTGCAAACAACAAAATCTTTTTGCTGGCTATTTGTTAAGTTATTTCTTTGGGAAAGTAGTCATTTCTTTCTGGATTACGCAAGATCATAATCAAATATCTTTTGCTGTCTTGTAAGTGAGATCAACCACGTTTACTTTGAATGTAGTATTACGTGCAGCAGTCCTGCGGCATTTTAATGACAGTAATTAGAATATTACTGCTCGGACATTCGCGCTGGTTACATTGATTTCCTGTGGGACAGTAACTGTTTTATTATCCCTGATTCAGGAAGCTAAAGTTGTTGTTTGTTTTGTAATTTTGCAACTGGCCAGCAAGAAGATATTTTCCTAACCCTTTCTTCTATTTTAAGTGAGATAATTTTGCTGCCAAAATGTTTTATGCCTTCATGTTTGTCGTACTCTTGTGCACTCTCTGGTAAAAATGCGTATGTTAACATAAGTTACTTTTATATTCATGGCTAGATGTCTTCACTCTATTGCACAACTTTTAATAAAATTAATAAATTGTTTAAACATAATTTGGCTGATGTTTGTCTTTGTGCTTTGATTTCTCAACTGTCTAAATAATATTTAAGATATCTTGTTCCTCCCTGAGTGTAGTTCGGTGCTTTTTGATTCGCATATCCTGTTCACCCTAAAATAAATGTCTAGTTCCTATTTTCGGACTAGTGGCGCCCCCAGGGTCAGTATATGCGAATCTCAAAGATCTTTCTCCCGTTACAATATATAAGCATGGCTGTACTTTTGGAAGTGGAGAAAAGAGGAATTTGAACTACTCAGACAAGTTGAATAATAAAAATTAGTTTAATATAATGACAAATTATTTATATACATTTATAAATTAATTGCATACATTAGTATGTGCGTGAATGAGCAAGCAGTAGATGATTACATAGTGTCATTCACACTATTATTCCTCATATGCTCTTTATTAGCTTAAACACACATCTTTGGTGGGTCCCATATTAAGATGCCAATCGATTATTAGAAAGAATTTACATAAAATTGCTATTAATGCATTTATATATGGTTCTGAAATGTGGTGACTAACATACGATTTCAGGGAGCATTCCGAGATTCATTATATATATAAGAAAACTATTTCCACGTCATTATGGTCGTGAAAATAAGTAAAACACATTTGAAAATTACATTTGATTATATGACAAAATATTTAATGAAAATTCTCTTAATTAGCGCTGGTAAGAAGAATGCTTTATTTTCCCCTAGGCAAATACTCTTAAATACAGAAATAAGTTACGACAGTGGGATTGTATAAGATAGAAATAAATTTAATTAATAAAACTAGTAATAGTTGGCATATATATATATATTTTGACAGAGTGTAATTTTAATATTAGAGTATTAAAACTGGGTCATGAAGCAAAAGAAAGAAATACGAAGAAGTTTGCGGTGCTGACATAATAGCCAAAAAATAACAGGAAAATTCATGCTTCTGGACAAAAGACAAAGTGGATAGGCATGCCATGGTCATCGCCGATATGCAGGCCTTTGATACGAAGAAAGTGGATAGGCATAGCATATGCCAGACTTAGAGAATTACTGCCAGAGGCCTTTTATACGAAATAACTGGTTCTGGGAAGGTCAACTATCCTCAGAACAAGGCTTGACAAATAAATCTATGAGTTCGAACTTGTTGCAACTCCCAGATTAGAAGATTAGAAGCACATAATATATAGATACGAAGATAGGCTGAATGTCAGTAACACACTAATGATAAATGTCACTAATGACATTGAATAAGTTTTACTGCTTTAAAAATAAATGATCCTAGTTTGAATGCCATAACTTATATAAATAATATGCTATGCCATTATAATATATATAGAGAGAAGATTTCATTTAATAAAATATACATGCAGATTTTATTTAGTAAAAAAACATTAACATTTACCCCATCCCTTTTCTGCTATTTAAAATAAATCAATCTCACCTTCGTTGATTTTATAATAACTGGAATATTTAAATATAGTATTTGATATTTTAAGAGTATATAAAAAGACTAGCAGTTATATAGAAAACAAATAATAAGTCACCCTTTCAGAATTGGATAAATAACATTTATAAAATAAATAAGTTTTAGAGCGTTAATTAGCTTGAGTTCTGTATTCACCCCGGGTAGAAAATCCAGAGTTAAACAAATATATTTTTATACTAAGACATGAATAAAATGTTGACTCGTAAAACAATCTGGTGAGCGTATTGATTAATAATGCATTATGTTTTAAGGGAATGTTAAAACCTTAATTAATGGAGATTTAATTGAAAGACAAAAAAGAATTTTAGAAATTACGTTCGCCAGGTTGCTGGAAATTGGCATATTAATAATAAGCAAGCAGATATATAAATTAAATAATAAATACATATAAATAAATGACCGCATCAAAGTTAAGGAAAATTAAGAGCATATGTGAGAGAATTAAATTTAAAGAAATTACTTAAGAGCAAATTACATATTAAAACAAAAACAAATTTAAGTAATACATTAGAAAAAATCTTGATAGATGAGTTAGGCTAGATTGAGTTTGAGGTGATGACTTGAAAAATTACCTTGCAATTTTAAGAGTCCAATTTAGTATGGCACGTGCACGGCAATTGAAATGCAAGTTTTTCGGTGGCAGAAAACTTCTATTAGGATTCTAAAGTTCTTAGGTCAGGCTTTTACTTTGCTCTTGGGCAGCAGAATGGTATGGCCACAGGAAATGATGACCCAACAGGGACGAGAAGGGTGGTGGATTTACTACTACATCGTTTTAAGTTTCATAATGATGAGTAGTATGTTAACAATACAGTTCTTTCAATAGTAGCTAATCTCTTGACTAAAATTTTGGCCATTTTATACTCTGCCCAGGTATTTGAAGAATGCTTTTAATTACATAGTTTTAGCTTAAAATCTAATCTCTGCTCGAAAATCTTAAGTTTCCTTTGTTCATTGTTTTTGAAAGATGCAACGTAAGATAATGTCCAAAAATAAATTCAAATCTATTTCCAGATTAGAATTAGATTTGACAAAAATGTTTATAAAAGAAAATTGTTAATCTTAATCCCCATTTTAAGTAAAAACTTTAATTAAAAATACCTTCCCCAGATTAAAACAATAGTATTTCCAACCCTTTAATTATTTTTGGAGAATTACCGGTTGCATCTTCCATATTGGATTATACAAAATATACAGTTTAAAAGAAAAAACAAGCAATTTAAAAAGAAAAAGTTTAAAAAATGATGTATAATAAAATATTTAAAACATCAATCTTTTGTTAATAAGTATTTTTACTCCTATATATATATACATATATTCACAACAAAAGGATTGGGATGGGATATAGGGTTTGAATACAGGTTAGTAGATGGAACTATGAAGCTCAATCTTAAGCTAATATTGACTGCTTCAATATATATATATCACTTAGTGTTTTGGTTATTAACAATAAAATCATACTTATATGATAGAAGCATTTTCTTTATGGCACTAGTTTCATAAAACTTACAATTATCATGAATACTGCAAGTTATCTAAAATATCTGTTTCTACTTTTTTTAAAAAAAAATGTGTGTCACCATATAGCCTTATACAACCACACACTTCCCAAATTAATAATATATACAAATCTATCAAAATACATGAGTTACATAAAAAAAAATACTGAAAGACTTTGATTTCACTTTGTAAATGATATAATAAATAAAAAATATGATTAAATATGTATGATGAGTGTAAAAAAGGAGATTTAGAATTAATACTATTAATTAATTAAAGCACAAGTAGTTCAATTGCTGTTCTCACCCCAAGTTGATATCCTATAGGTGCACTTTGATCTTTAGAAACTACAACAGAAGTCTGAGGTTCAGGAAGAGAATTCAAGATAGTTTCCTTTGGCCTAGAAATTGGTAACTCTTTTACTTGTGGACTTCCTGTGGATATTGAGCGTGTTGTTATTTCTTGAACTTCATCATAACTTCCTGATTCCAAACTTTGTGGCGTTAGTGATTTTTCTTGCATACCTATATGAAATTAAGAAGACATCATTAAAAAAAATAGCTATTTTTAAAATCATAACTATTTCCTTTTTAAATAAATATACTGTTAAAAAATATGAATGATAATTGTGAAGTCAATAAGACTAATCTATATATATATATATATATTATTAATAACTATAAATATGCAAACAGTTATTTGCAGAAATACATTAATTGGCTATTTATGGTATTTTACCATGAAATAGAATTTAGATGTCCTGGAAATTTTGATGTAAAATTCAGCTTCTTAAGTGAAGCTTACATAAAATTGTTTGGTTCCAAACTTTTTAATCTTCTGCAATTCATCAAAAAGTGGCTATCAGCTATGAACAAGACTGTCATAAGGTTGAAAGATTTTAATGCTATTGACTAATGGTTTGGATTCTTGCTTTCTTTAGAAAACTTAATATCATAATTTATTATATATATATTGAAATGATTATTTCAGGATAGCATAGGAGAGTTAGATCCTTTAAATTAAAGCACATGTAAATTGGAAAAATAGATAATAAATAATTATATATATATAATCATAATAATAAATCCAAATCACAAATTAGATGTAAAGAGGAATTTGTAAGACACATCTAATTTAGACTTAAAACCAGCAAATAATCTTACATTTAAACTCAGTTTTTAAAAGCTATACAATAATTAATCTTTAAAGCAAAGTTAATTTTACAAAGCACATACACACACATATGATATGTAATGATTAAATATATATGCAGATACCTTCTTTAATATATGCAAAACCATATTCAATGTTAACACAAAAATTGTATTTGAATTTAAATGATAATTATTTAAACAGAACTACTTCATATAAAATTGGTAAATAATATATGATTTAACTAAAAAATGTTCTAAAGCAAGGTGCAGAAGAGGAAATGAAAATTATATTAAAATTTATGAAAGATATGAAATCAGAATTTAAACTTTTCAAATACAAACAACTTGTTAGTAATAACACACAAATAGACAATACAGGTTAGTAAGGACTTCTCACAGCAGGCCAATACAAAAAAATAGCAAAAAATCCAATTCCAAATACAGAGGTAAAACTACAGGCATTATTCCGGAAGCATCGCAGGTATTTCAGTGATTCAGAAAAAAGAAAATTAACTTCGTATTTCAGCAAGATTCTTCACCTGTATGGACTGCCTAAAATCCATAAAGAGAATGTTCCATTAAGACCTATTGTTAGTTCTAGAAATTCACCCTGTCAAAATTTGTCAAGATTTCTTCTCGAAAGTTCTTAATCCATTGGCATACAGGGCACCGCCTTTCGGGGATTCTAAGCACTTTGTAGAATTAGTCAGGAACATGAAAATGGAAAGAACTGACATATTAGTAAGCTTTGATGTGGAAAGTCTGTTTACAAATGTACCATGTGATGAAGCATTGTCTATTGTAAGGAAAAGGTTATATGATGATAATAGTCTACAAAGTAGAACAGTTCTACCTATTGATAGTATAATGAAATTATTAACATTCTGTGTAACAACAACATACTTTCAATATAACTCAGAATTCTTCCAACAAAATCAAGGGATGGCCATGGGATCATCACTGTCACCATTGCTCAGCAACATTTACATGGAAGAACTTGAAACAACAGCCATAAATACTACTCCATGTCCACCCAAAGTGTGGCTTCGATATGTTGATGATACATTTGTAGTATGGCCACACGGCAAGGTAAAATTACAGTTTTTCTGGATGCACATTAACAACATATCTCCTACAATTAATTTCATGATGGAAGCAAAACAAGAACAAAAATTGGCATTCTTGGATGTTTTTGTGACAAGACTCCCTCAGTGCAAAGTAAAAACAACAGTATATAGGAAACCAACACACACTGGAAAATACTTGGCATATACATCCAATCATACAAGAAGCACTAAACAAGGAATTGTACTATCACTATGGAACAGAGTGAAGGAGGTTTGTTCAGAAACCAGTGATTTGGAAGAAGAAAAGATTCACATAGAACAAATGCTTATGAAGAATGGTTATCCATCAGAAGTCATAAGAAAAACCTTCAATAGACAACAGAAAGAGACACCAAAAGAGAAAACAGTTATTGGTACAGTGGTGTATCCATACATACCAGGAATGGTGGACAAACCAAAAAGAATCTGCAGTCAATATAATATTAGAACTGCTTTCCAAAGCCATACCACACTTAGAGGAATGCTTACTTCTACTAATCCTAAACTGGAAATGCTGAAGAACAAAAACTGCATCTATGAAATACCATGTGAATGTGGAAGGAAATACATTGGTGAGACCTGTCGGCCTGTTGAACAACGATTGAAGAAACACAAACTAATGGTTAAAAGGGAAAAAACAGATGTGTCTACCATAGCAGATCATGTATGTACTAATGACCACATGCTTAAGTGGGAAAATACAAAGATATTGGATAAAGAGGAAAAAAATGCATAGAAGAAAATTCAAGAAAGCTGCTCATATGACAAAGGTAAATAATCCTATAAGTCAACCCAGTGTGGCAATACACAATGTATGGAAGCCTCTAATTAATCTTGCTCTTAGGAAAAAATAAAAATAAAAATAATTAGACTTGTTATTAAAAAAACAAAAATTGAAGGACTCAGGAGGATTTGAACCAACTCTCATGTATAAATATATCAAATTTCTACTATATGTTGCCTTTGACAGAATAGCTCAGTTGGTAGAGCGTTTGCCTTAAATTCAATATACAAGAATCTAAAGGTGCGAGTTCAACTTCTAAGCGAATATTGTCACTGTGCATATAGGCCAGCAACACCTGAAGAAGAGTGGAGAATAATACTACTCGAAACGTGTAATTACTAACCTGTATTGTCTATTTGTGTGTTATTACTAACAAGTTGTTTGTATTTGAAAAGTTTAAATAAAGTTTAAAATTTTCTATACATTCAATATTCACTCATAAATGATGGAAATAGTCCAACATATTACATCTTATAATATACCATCATTACAAACCTTCAGACAAATAATATGAAATCAGAAATTTGTTAACTTCAAAGCATTTCTAAAAATTGACATTTTAAGATAATAAAATTTCTTTGAAAATGTATCTCAGTGTTAATCAAAAAGTGATAATTTAAACATATGTCAATGTTAAAATTAACAAGTTAGTTACTTTAGGCAATGCAAATACAGCTAATACAAATCTGTAACTTATTCGGGAAGTATTTGAAAATTATATAAAACTTAAAAAGTTACTAAATCAGTCTTTTCAATTCTGTTCTGCTCAGTTTTTGATTCTTCATAATCAATTCCAATACATATAAATATATCTATGTTGATGTGAAAACTAAGCAGACTGTCTTGCAAACAAATTTAATGCCTATTTAAAATGATAATCCCACAGTTATCTGAAAACTAAATTAATTTATGCTGACATTATTAATATCTACCACACGTTTGATTAAAAAAAAACCTTTTCAGTTTAAATCTTTTCATTAATATCAAATTTCTAATTTGCAATCTTGCTAATCAAATGGACAGAAACTATGGTACTTTTACAAAGAAAAAGAACAAAATTTTTCAAGAACCAAATGCATCAGAGAATAAAAGAACCATACTTTCTGGACTAACTAAAGCAAATATATAATGCAATCATTTTCACTTATTAACTACAAATGAAGACAAATGCAGCTTGAATAATTTTCACATAACTCCATTATACTGTTTAAAAAACTTGCAGCTAAAAAAAACAACAAAACTTTTGAATATAAACAACTTTAATTAAACAATTCAAACATAATAGAAATATTGATTAGCTGCTACTATAAAATTTAAAAATATCGATTATGATTTGCAAGAGTTTTTAATTATATTTTATGTTATTCATTTTCTTCACTGATAAATCTTAATTTAAACGTTTAAATAAATAATTTATTATAATTATTAAAAGTTAAGTAATACAAGCTAATATGGAGTTCAATTTATTATCATCCGAAGAGATTAAAATTTGACTGTCAATTCATCTCAGAAAAAGAATCTTGCTTGTGGGTTCCCAGGTAATAAAAAAATACTAATAAATTAATCCAAGCTAATAACTTCAACACCTGTTTATAAATAGTATGTATGTTTATTTAAAGGTTGAACTGATAAAGTTTTACATATGAATATTTCCAGATGACAGGAAATGAAATATTAATATGATGAATTGTGTAAATCACAAAGAAAATAAAAATAAAGTATTTAAGACTATGAGCTTATTAAAATAAAATTATATTGTAGAATTTGATTATTTTTATATTAATGAATTTATCTGTACATATTAGTACTGAATGTTAATATTCTCATTAGTAATAAGATTTAATTTGTGTGTCCAAATGGACTTAAAAATGGTATTTTATAAGCTAATCAATTTTATTTGTATATGATATTACCATTAGTAAGTTGTATTAGTACTGACATTTCGATGAATTTATAATCTTATACTTCTCATTTAGTTAATACTTTCAGATGATGAAGATAGTATAAGATCATTAATAAAATGATCCTAAGATATATACTAGTTAAGCTAAAAAGCCTAGCGTGCCATCTGAATCATGGTGCATTTAATACAGATTTGATCTTTAATCAGAGAAATAACATTAAAAATCAAGAAATAATAATATATACCACCTAAATCACTGGGCAATTACTATAACCCTGACCATGATCAGAATAATGGCCTATACATTGGCCTTCTATGGGATCATCTACATGAAACTAAAAATCAATGTAGAAAAATACAAAATAATTATTATAGTTATACTAAAACATATAGAATAATCACCCTATATATGTCTAAGTAAAATCATACTACTGCTAAGTACTATAAGATATTTTATGCATACAAATTTATACTATACATGGTTACATTTTGATAATGTCTTAGATATCTTTTATGAAGAATTAAAAAATATTGATGAAACAATCTTAATCATGTTATATGTATAAGGTCATTTGAATAGAGTATTATCTTTGATTGTAATTCTACTGATGCTGATTCACTTGAGTATAATTTCATTATATAGTTAACCATGAAGTGTCCATGAAATAAGTATGGACATCCATTAAAATCATGTTTCTTCTATATAATCTAACCTGCATATGCATATGTAAAACATGTCCACACACTATGCATCTACACTATATACACAATTTAAAAAAGTGAATTCATTAAAGTTCACATATCTAATAACATTTAAAATAATTTTAATATTAAATTAATACAGATTATCTTAAAATTTACAAAAGTATAATTTTATCAATAAGCAGTCCAGCTATGATGTATTAATATCATTTGAAAATATAATTAATGAGAAATTTAAATTAGTTATTGTACTTTCTAAGATTAGATTTTAGGTATTTTATACATGTATGTTTATAATGCACTTTCAACATTGCATTTACATTAATTTTTTCAGAATTTATAATGGACATTTGATGATGTTAATTAGTTTTTGTACATAATAAAATTTGATTTTGTTTTATAAGATCAGAATATGCATTATAATAATATTTCAAATTTATTTAAATTTGTAATATTCTATTTAGTTATTAATCATACAGCCAACCACATTCCTAATGGCATAACAAAATGTTTATTGAATCAACCAGTTCAAAGATGTAGTAATTTATACTATATTCCATTTATTATGGAAAGATCCGACATTAAAGAAAAATTGAGTAGATTATGAAATTTATATTTATTATTCTAATGAATATATATTTGAATGTGAAAAGGAACTATTCCAAGTTGTATGCATCTTGGTGATATCCAATGTAATGATGATGACCATGTGTCTCACCTAGAATGTTCAAAGTATCGAGATCCATGTAAATCTTATCATACCCAATTAAATTCAGAGAAAATCCATGTTAGTAATAACTGGTAATAGTATGCCCATGTGAATACCAGGAGATTATGAATGATGTACACCCTCCAGTGTATATTTATAGATAAACATCAAGAATATCATTAACAAGCCATCTACAGAACCATTATAATATACATGTAATATTTTTAAATTATAATAATAATACAAATGAATAGTGATAATCTGTCATTTGTTCAGAAGTACTTTTGACTACTTAGATTGTAGTTATAATCAACTAAACTTATATAGACAAGAAAAACATGTCAAGTGATTTTCCAGGAAGTATATATATATTTCACTATTATCAGATTATCCATTCATTATAGAATCTTTAATTTGATTTATAAGAAATGCCTCTTTAATTTTTCTCTTTCTATGATATCTTTCAGTATAACTCAAATTGAAGCTACAAGATTTTTCATGATGAAAGAAAACTGATTTGCATAGTTATCAGAGTAATTAATGTTCATTTTTTAAAAGAACTTCTTGATTCATCTATGTGGATTTTTTTGTATCTAATTTGATAATTTTAGTTTTTCTGTCTTTAAAAATATAAAGATTTTTTTGAATTTACTAATTAATTTGTGCACATTTGCAAAACATAATGTGAAACATTATATAAAACATTAATTTTTTTTTATAATTTTAAATTGAATATTATTTAGAAATGGTGTTGATGTACATTTTTTATTATTCTTAGTTTTATTGACATTATAAGATATATTAATAGTTATTTAATGGAAATAGAATGTCTCTTATATCATATCCTAGATTTTGAGTTCTTAAGAAAATAGTTCAATGTTTTGCATTTTGTCACTTTTATAGCTGCATAATTTTTCATTATATAGTACAAAAGATTTAAAACTAGCCTTTTCATATATCATTGGTACATAAAATTTAAAGTAACTACATTCATTTTCTCCAGGTAGATGTGATAAGCATACCATAGTTTAAACAATCATTATCTCTAGACTTCTGCACATTTATTTGATGATTCTATTTTGTTTTTTATTGATAATCAATTAAGATTATTTAAATTGCTTTAAAAAAAGCTTCAGTAATATTTTTAGGATTGAAAACAAAAACATTATCATCTTTTTTAGCATTTAATTTAATATTTTTTAAAATATCAGTATATAAAGTCTTCTTATTTAAATCATGAAACAATAAACAGACAAAAGTCAATATAAAGTTTCAAAAAGATGAAAATCCTCTGAGTAATGATAGATTTTGGAAGATCATATATATATAAAAACTGCATTGGTATTCAGGATATTTTGGGTTTGGCTAAATAAATAATTGCTTTATCTTTTGAATCTATTGATAAAATTAAAAGTACTGAATTGAATAATAATGACATTACAGCTTCATAGATTGTCTAGAATATTGAGATGGCTTTACATGAAATTTCTATAAATAAATTTACAAGAAAATTTATTGTAGATTTGTTAAAATTTATAAGTGATGACATTGTTGCTACTTTTAATAGTAAATGCTACAAAATGATCAAAATATAGCATGCAGTTCTTCCTATAGTTGTGCAAATATGCAATTTTGTATTATCTAAATATGAAGAATCTGTCTCAAGTACTGATGAATTTAAAAATATTAAAATATATACAATATATGTTGATGAAATTTTCATTTGTAATCCTGAAAATATTGTTTGAAATTCTTTTCTGTATATTAAACAATTTAAACAATCCAAATTGAACTATCAATAAAAAACAAAATGGAATCATCAAATTCTTAGATAAACAAATATCTAGAAGTAATGATTTCTCAAACTTAAGTTACTTATCAAACCTAAGGAGGAAAGAGGATATATTCACTTTTAATCACATGTACCAATTATACATAAATTAAATTTTCTCTATATTGTAGTGAAAAGTTATGCAGTTATAAAAGTGCCAAAATGCAAATTATTGACCGTCTTGTCAAGAACTTATAAACATAAGATATGATAGAAGACAATTTGTTAATTAAATTTAATAAAAAATCTTATCAAAAGAAATAGTAAAAAATGGATATCCATGTCATTTCTAAATGATATTCAATGAAAATTTATTAAAAAAATATTAATGATATATAAAATATTCATTTTATGCTTCTCAAATGCAAACAAATTATTCAATAATTCTAAATATCCAATATCTAAAAAACAAACAATAATTGCAAAAATGAAATTATATATATTGCAAATAATATCCAAGTAAATTTGGCTTTACTTATTATTCTGTAAAACTGAGCCTAAGTATTAATTTTTAATAATTTTGAGATGTAAATATTATAAATTTGGGACATAAAATTCCAAGTAATATATTAAGAGCCATGATATTTCTTAATCACTATATGATAAACAAAGGGGTTAAATATTTCATGCTGTAAATTTAAAACATTTAGCCTTTGGACCTGCTCAAAGTTATTACAAATGAGTAGTTAGTGAATTGCTGTTGTCGAAATTTGTTTCCATGTAAGATTTTTGTGTGTGTACTGCCGGTGCCAACATTTTAAATTGTGTGTAAAGAAAGTTTTAATTAAATCATGTACATTGTATCGACAATATCATTATTTTTTTCCCAGAATAATTGCTTTAGAAAAAACATATTACAAAAAGAACCTTTAAAATAAATTATGTAAATTAGTGTAGATAATAAAAAGAGTCCAACATTCTTAGTGTGCAGCAGTCGAAAGCAGTCACTCACAGTCAAGAGGAAAAAATGGCTTATGAAAGTAAAATAATGCATTCTTGAAAGGGAGAAAAGTTTAATGCTTAACAGTTAGTTTTAGCAAATTACTTACTATTAAAGTTCAAATGGGAAGTTTGCATAGATGTTAATTAAACAAATAAACAAACTGTTTGGAGATAAATGAACTGTATAATTATTGGTTGTGTGTGAAATAAAATATTTTCACACACTAACTATATATTTCATAGCAATTCCCAAAAGTAAACAGAATAAATTATTGTCAATAATATAATTTTATTGTATTTATTACATTGTCAAATTAATGGCACAGCAAGCAGAAATAAACTTGCTGATATATCATTTGTCTGAAGGTTTGTAAACATTGTGTAATTACTAACCTGTATTGTCTATTTGTGTGTTATTACTAACAAGTTGTTTGTATTTGGAAAGTTTAAATAAAGTTTAAAATTTTCTATACATTCAATATTCACTCATAAATGATGGAAATAGTCCAACATATCACATCTTGCTGATATATCTATTCAAGTTATGTGCGCATTAATCATTTTCAACTACACGGCTGAGATTGTCTCCCTATGGTCATGGCAGATGATGTAGTTGACAGTTTTTAAGAAGAACTTGCATGGAAAATTAAAAGAAGAAAAATTGTACATTTGTGGGGGAAAAAAGGAAAAGAGAAAAATTGGCAGTTTCCACTCATAACTTGTGTGAATTTGACATCAGAAATCCCTCAGTATGGAATATATATGTGGAGCATGCTGAATCGTTATACGAGGATCAATAAAATTGAAGATGATAAGCTTAAAGTTTCAATACTGTTTTTTTTTTTGCTAGTAGTGATGATCTACAAATTGCTAAGCAATTATGTGATCAAATGACTCCAGAAAATTGTATGGCACATTTTTAGTCAGCAGTAACAAAGATAGCTTGTTTGCATTTTCAAATGAGAAAACAACTATCTCGAGAGTTATCCAAATTACAATGTGGCATTGCATACATTTGCCAGACACTCCTGGATCAACTTCAATATGGAAAGTTGGACCACAATCTTAGGATAATAACATACCGAATGGCTATCACAAAATGTATAGCTCATGAATTAACAACAGACAATGCATCAGAATATCAAATGGTAGCAAATGAAGTAAAAATACCACAAGTGCTAAAACATGGATAAATCACCTAAAAATTCATAAGAAATGAATTAACATGCTATTGCTGTGGAATTGCAAGGCCCACAAAAAAGAGAGTGTGCAAATTCAAATCAGAAAAATACTGTACACAATCAAAAACAAATTTTATTCACATTCATATTAGGCCAACCATAGGAAAAGTTTAACAGGAATATACAATGATTAAATGAAATAAATTATAAGGGTTACATAAGTATCATATTAGGCCAACCATAGGAAAAGTTTAACAGGAATATACAATGGATTAAATGAAATAAATTATAAGGGTTACATAAGTAATATAATGATTAATTGAGATAAGAGTTACATTTTAGAGCTGGGTGACAAGGCACTAGGATCCACAAGAGGGAATAACTAACTATATTTATGTGGCCCAGAAGGGTCAAGCTAAAATCAGGTTTGGCTCCAAGTCTGGTCAGGATTACAAATAAGAAAAGTTAACAGATAAATACAAAGATATATAAGTATGACCTTTCACTGTGAGGGTGAATCAAAGTAAAGTCTGGTCTGGCCCCAAGTCTGATCAGCCAGCCAGGGTTGATAAGTCCGCTTATCATCTTCATTGATGTTGTATAGGGTTTTATTAAAAAGTTCTTCAATGGAACAATTGTTTCATTTTTCAAATGTAATCTTGCATCAGACAGACCAGATGGCAAAGTTTACAAATATAGCTAGCCGGATCTGTCTGAAGTGTCCCTTCTGAACACCCAATTTGAGCAGCACATTGCCAGGGTCAATGTTATCAGTTTGGTGAAGGGCTCAAGTTCAGAGGTGCAGAATATGTGCGATGGTTTCTTCCTATTTGAGGCATATCAGAAAAATTGGGTTGATGTTATACCCTCTTTTGTAACATAAGAAGACCCCTGTAGTGAGAGCACCAAGGATGACTTATCAGGAAGTCAACAAATTTAGGGCTGATTTTGAGCAACTTGGTCAATTTTAAAAAGTGCTGAATTTCTAATAGGGAGCCAGCTAGTTATCTTAGTCTTAATGGGGGAAGGAATCCGGTTGTTTTGATGTTCTGAATAATGACTGTAGCTTGCTGTTGCAACCATATTCTTTGGCATCTGGAAGGCATTCAATCAGTGGGTTCGACCTTTTTATCAGGAAAGGACATTCCATATCAGGGTTGTCTCTGAAAAGTTTGAATAAAACATTGTGAGTCTGTTGGATGTTGAAGATTCTAAAAGAATGAAAGGAGAGACCATTGAGCAATCTAGGTCTTTATAGAATTTTTAAGCTGATGACAGGAGCTCTGTCCCCCAGCAAAGTCTTCTGCATATCATCTCAATATTTTTGACCTCCGTAGAGGAAAATCCAGCTAGGTAGTAGAGGATCTTGGGCAAAACTACTGAATTCAAGAGAGTAATTTTCCCAAAAAGAGTGAGATATACTTTGGAAAGTGATGTTACTGTATTGTCAACTTTGGTAAGGACAGTTCTGTAACTTCTTTCTCATAATAGATGGGGGAATTTCAGATGGAATCAGAAATTTTTGAGACGGGCATCAAAGTCACCCAGGATCTTCCAACCTGTCAAGGTGGACCAAAATGCTGACTTCCCCTTATTAACCCGGAGACCAAATTGGCAATCAAATGGGTCCACAAGTTCCTCTAGCCTAGTCAATTCATTTTGAGATGAGAGAAACACCACCACATCATCCATATAGGAGATGTGGCGAATGTTCTCATTCAGCACAGGAACAGCTATCCCAGGGAAGATAGCCTCAATGCTCAACAACAGTGGATTGACAAACACCATGAAGAAAAGTGCACTAAAGGGTGAGTCCAGTGGGTGGAAACCCAGGGCAAAAATCCTGGGGCAACTCACCCATCCAAAGAGAGAAACACTTCATGATTTTGGAGAAGGTTCTCAATCATTTGAAGGTATGCCGAAGGTACTTGGAGTTCCTCCAGTACATTGAGTAACATGTCAATCTGAATGCAAAGGCACTGGCAAAGTCAAGTTGAATTACGACTAGCTGAGACATTCTTTTCCTTTGCATGTGATCAAAAAGGTGAAATCAGAAGACAGCATCAGCCATCAAACTCCCTCTCTTGGTGAACTGTTATGATAACAGTTGATGGATGATGTTATTCTGTATGTCTTCCTTGATCAAACCTTCTACTGTTTTCATGAGTAATGGGATCATGGATATGATGTTGTTCTGTATGTCTTCCTTGATCAAGCCTTCTATTGTTTTCATGAGTAATGGGATCATGGATATTGGCTGTAAATTGTCCAAATCATGCGGGCCTTCCAACTTTTTAATGAAGGGAACCTTGGCAATTGGACAGATTCCATTTAACGTGTGACTGTCATCAGCAAGTAGATCCACCATTCTCTTGACAATTGGTATGGTAAATGATCTTAAATGGATAAGCATGCAGGACAGGGTGAGTTCTATTAGGAAAGGACTTCAATTTTAATAGTATTCTGGGCTCGGTAATCAGATGCAGAGGAGTGTTTTCCATGACAAATTTTCTGCATGTATTAATGATATAAGAGGTTGAAATTTTCATCGAATAGTGGTTATGGAGCCTGACCAGTATGGAGAAACAAGAATAATTGTTACCTTATATTTCAATTGATTTGGGGGCCCTAGTTCTTTTGCCAGATCCAAGGGCCCATCTCAAATATCCCCTGGTCCAGGCCCTTTTGATTGGAAGGTATTCAGCTATAGCCTTCTGAGTGCATTTGTATCTTGTTTTTTAACAAGGTGAGAATCTTTGGGATGTTCTGCACCTCATATAGAAGATGCTTAAGCTCATAAGCAATTGGGTCCAGTTCCCGGAGCATTCAGATTAGACCCTTAGTCACACAAGTGCATCTGGTAATCAGGTCTCCAAGGATTGGAGTAAATGATTTCCAAGAAATCTGTGCAGGGAGGGATAAAAGTGAAATCTGATTAAAGGCGATGTCTCAGACAACAATTGGGTTACGATGTTATATCTGGTTAACATTCGGATGGCACATGGCATCTCTTCAATTGTCTGGGTGGTAGTGCTAGGGTTAACACTCACCTCTAAAGCAAAATGTTCTGAGAAAACAGTCAGTCAAAGGTGAGATTCAATGAAGGGATCCAGTGAGGGAGTCAAGAAAATTAGATCAATTAAAGTTTTTAGATTTTTTCATGTAAAACAAAAAGGCAGAATGGGGATAGAACTTTCTTCTGCTCTCACCTGGCTGATTAAAGCATAAGACATACTTGTTTTGAAAATTTTTATAGGTATGATTGAAATCACCTATAATCAATGTCAGGAATGGATTGGTTCTCAGAACAGAATTGATTGTACGTATTATCTCAAGAACCAATTAAGTTTCTTTTGATAAATAAACATTTATGGATTCATGGATCAAGTGTTAAATTGGATTATAGCGATTAGGCAGTTGGAATCAATGTATAAAATTTTGAATAAGGAGATTAATGACTTCTTGTTAATGAGGATAGCGACTCCTCCCGAAGCAGTGAATAAGAATAGTAAAAGCATCCCATATTTTGGATTAGATTAATAATGCCAGGGTCAGATTGAAGGTAGAGTTTGGATTCACACAAGCAAAGGATGTCCAGAACCTGATGACCAAACCAATGTGACAATGTGTATGTTCTGCCACGTGAGTTTAGGCCCCAAAAATTGACCGAAATGACACTACATATTATCAACATCAACCTCTTCCTCATAATCAAATCAACCTCTTCCTCATAATCAGGAGGTTCATCTTCCATCCCAATTTTATCAGGGAAAGGAACTTGTGATGAGTGGGATATAGCATCTATCTCTGGATCAAGCCAATAGTCCTCCCCATTAAAAGTAGAAGAGCCAAATTTGTCTAGTAACATATTGTCCTCGCAACAAAATAGGGCTGAAGGAACAACAGTTCAATTGACTTTTTAGGATCAGTAAGGTTATTCTCTTCAAACATAATGGTTTGGATAGAAGATTTGCATCTTAGTTTCTTTTCTTTAGGGCTTAATTTAGTCGCTGTTTGATCCTGATGACCAGCAAGTTTAGCAGTAAGGCTATCTCCACTACTACTGGAGCACATTGTGGAGGATCTCGACTTATGGTTCTGATTCATTTATGTTGGAGAGGGATAAAAAAATTTGCATTATTATTTTCCAAATCACTAACTGACACCATTGAATAAGTGACCTCCTCAACCTCGGAACAATCCTCAGCATTCTGCTCTTCGGCCATTAAATTGATAGGATCAACCATTTGATGTTTATCTGCATTATCTAAGTATCTTGAAGTTCTTCGTAACACTGACTGTGAGGTCCCTGACCTAGTTCCCTCGCCTGTGTAGTGTGGCATGTTGTCATGTTTAGTTATAGCAGCTAAAACTCACCAGTTAGTGATTTTCCTGAAGGTTAAACTTCCCTGTCTATACATCTGTGATATCTATTAAGGAGACCTCCACATTGTTTGCATTTTTCTGTCGTGGCAATTTCTCATGAAGTGCCCCCAATGTTGACAATAAAAACATTGGGGTGGCACTCCATTAAAAAAGATAATGAGAGGTGAGCCTTTATATTTAACTAGCCCAAAGATGGATAAAGGTGATATTCCTTTTCTGAGAACTATTTTAAAGAGAGCAACATTGGTAAGCACTTCGGTTTCTGCTTGTTGTACAAGCCTGTAATGGAATCTGATGACATTTCCAAAGGGGCTTAAGATCTGAAGATCAGCTTTGTTGATATTTGCAGTTATGTACCATACCATCCAAAATGGTTGGATGATTAATGCCTATGAAAACCAGATATCGGTTGATCAGTATCTTGCCATTGTTACAGAAGGCTGCCATTGCTAACATGTTTTTGAATTGAACTATGACATAATGCTCATTTGGGTGAAACAAGATTTTGAAAATCGAACCCCAGAGATTATGTGCTTTAAGTAGTTTGTATAGAGGGTGAACAGAAAATTTGAATAGTCTAAGGTAATATTGTCAGTGGTGAATAAAATAACTGCAGTTAAGGAATGATATATGAAGCAAGGCTGGGATTGATTGATTGAATTGTTCAGTAATATAGGAGTGTTTTGAGGCAACACACAGGGAAATGTAAGTATATTCTAATGGTCTGCCTTCTATTGTCTCCTGTTCTATTTCATTATCTTCATCATCCATTATAAGGGCTTTGTAGTGACTTCTCTGGGAAAATCCCATCAGTATTGGAGTCATCTTTCCAGGAATACCATGATTCACTACAGCTTTATCCGCATAAGACAATGTAGCCCCTTTAACATGAGTAGAGGACACTGAGGTTAATTGGTTAGTTTTAAGTTTGAGATTTCCTTCTTGTAAGAATATGTCTAAAATACTTGCTGAGGTCGGCTGTTTCCAGCTTGGATTAAATACCACAATTTTCTTTTTTTGTCTTCTAAGATTGACCCAGAAACCATCGACATATCCTTAGAAGAATTGCCAAATGTTCTGGTCCTAGTTTTGTTGTTTAGTGCAGGAAATTCAGTCCCAAAATTAATGACAAATTGATTCTGGGTATATCAATTATTTAAAGGAGAATTAGCATTAAACCAGGCATTGTTTCAGATTTCTTGTTATTGTTCATAGTTTTTGGAATGTAATTTTTTTTGTCTTTGATTGGGAGTTGATCCAGATAGCATTGGGGTGTTCTTGGGTAAATTATGAATCATTCTAGACCTTCCACTAGTTTCTAGGCCAGCCATTTCAATTTCTATGTCATCTGTAAGTAGATCATGAATGTTTTGCAAATTTGCGATAGGATGGCATTTGTATTAGCAATTATCATTTCAGATTTTTTTGTATAATTTTTTTGTTTGGCATTAGGTTTAATTCCTGTATCCACTGAACTAGTCTCAGATATATTGTCTACAAATTTGGTAACATTGGAACCATCCACCTGGCAATTTATAATGTTTCTGATGTTTTGAAATTTATCTTCGGAGGAAAAAAAAATTTCCTCGGAAAAATTTTCTTTTACGTTAAAATAATTTTCTCTTTGGAAGGGCACCACTGTTCCGTTGGTTTTTGAAATAGAACTTTTTTTTGAAGCCCTTAAAAAATCTAGTTTTTTTTGCAGGTTTAAAGGTTGTACTTATGTTCATAGTATTTTCGATTCTGAATGAGGTTTTTCATGGTTTTGAGATAGCTGCAAGGTTTTGCAGCTACTGGAAACTTTCAGAAGCAATTTTCCGTATATTATTTCACGGCCCTCATTAGTTTTTTCAATATAACTTTTTTAAAATTGAGAAAACTGCCTGATTTTTTCACAGGCTTAGGGTTTATGCTGGGTCTAACAATGATTATGCTGGGTCTAACAATGTTTAAATCAGGTTTTGTTTCCGGGTATTAATTTTAAAGTGATTTTACTTGGCTGCAAGTTCACATTACTTTTAGTAACTTTGGAAGACATTTTTTAGTTGGAAATCTCTTCGAAATTGGTTTGTTTTCAGATTCTAAGTTACTTTTTCAAAGCAATTTAGTGTTTCTAACCTAGATTTTTTTAGGCAATCTAAACTCTTCAAAAGATTCTTTGCTGTTAGCTAAAGTATCATTTCCATCTCTATACTTAACTGAAGTCTCCTTGAAGGCTGCCCTTTAACGTTCATCATGACAAATAAATAAATAGATTTGTGAATGAAAAAAACTTTAGACCCTTGATAAATAATGTTATAAAAAGAAGAATAAGGTACTCACCAAAGTTTTGACATCTTTTCAAATATTAAACCTAACACATGTGAACTGTCCACCTCAAGCAGAGCATGAGAATAGAGAGCAAACATCAATGGCTACCAGAAGCAGACCAGAAAAAATACTATATTTGTGGCATTAAAGGACACTTAGCTTGTGTTTGCAAAAAATATGAAAAGAGACAAACCATACCCAGACTTTAAATCAGGGGAGGCAGAGCTTGTAAAAAATTAGAGTCATTAAACAACTCAAATAATGGCCAAATTACTTTGGATGTAACCATTTGTGAATTTAGTCCAATATGGAGATTGACAGCAGTGCTGGATTACCAATTCTATCTCTAGGAGTGGAATAAAATTAATGTTAAATCCAAATAGAGAGTAAAATTGCATAAGATAAATGTAATTTCCATGGATGTAAATGAAAACAGAATAGAAATATATAAAAAAGTTTGTTCCAGTGAAAGAAAATCAAACATTAAAGGTTTTATCATTGTTTACTGTAAAGAGGGATATTAGTCCACTGTTCAATCGAAACTGGTTCCATCTGTTAGAAATCTGTCTTAAAATTATTAAGAAGACTAAACTAGAATCAGAAGTTAGACCAAAGTTTCTTCAGTTGTTTAAGCAGGAAATAGCTCAATTAAGAACAAGACCAGTAGATGTAGAATTAGCTAAAAGGTGTACAATCTGCAGTGTGTAACCCATAAAAAGTTCCTTATGCTCTGAAGTCAAAGTTGAAAAGGTGTGCAATCTGCAGTGTGTAAACCATAAAAAGTTCCCTATGCTCTGAAGTCAAAGTTGAAGAAATGATGGATATGGTAAAAAAGCATGCTATCACCTGTAGAAGACTCATCATGGATTACTCCTGTGGTCATGATTGTTAAACTGAATAGGGTTATTTATCTGCATGGAGATTATCAAGTTACTATAAATATATTGTAGGGATGAACTACAACCTGCCTCACCATCCAGTTATTTAAGACACTCTACCAATTGGAGCCACATAACATATTTGCTTAACCAATAAATTGCCAAGCAAATTGGCATATTAACATTTTTTTTCTTTCCAACATATACATGTGTATAAACATTTTTTTATTTCTAAAGAAGTAATAAAAGCCATTAAATTACTAGGGAGAAACAAATAGGTATATTAACCCTGGAATAAAATGTATTATATGTTAGTAATTGGGGATGACTATAAAAAAAAAAAACTTACATATAAACTTAAAAAAAATAAATAAAAACAACAACTGAATTAAAATGTAAACACATAGAAACCATTTGTGGAAATGAAATATAAAATATTTACAAATTATTATTTTTATTTATAATCCCATTTATTTAAACAATAGGAAATGTCAAGGTTAAAATGTTTAAAAAAAACTTCACACGACCTACAAGCAGTATTAATTGTTATAATTGTCTTCTGCTTTTGAAGATAGAACATTATTTTTTTTTTTCTGCTTAAAAAAATAAATTTGAATACAAAATGGATGTGAATGATTGAATTTAAATATATAAATATTTTTTAAAATATTAATCAAAATGACCAAAAGCTGAAATTTAAAAGCAATCGTTTGAAGGTAAAGAAATAATTTGAAAGTAAGAAGATTTAAATTATTTGCTAATTAGACAAATTTTAGCTAAATTTGTGCTTTGCAGTAATATTCAATAATTAATTGTTTTGATAAATAATATCGTCATTGAAATCTTGAGCAGCAAATGAATCAATAAATATATATTATTTTTATATCATGATTGCTTGCTGAAAAGTTTGTACCATGGGGTAATAATACGTCATCAATAAAGCCATGAAAGTTTAAAGATTTTACCTGCCCATTTAGGAGAAACTTAAAAACCATCTTTGCTTTAAATAAAATGCCTAATCAAATCCAAGACAGGATAATTGGAGAACATTATTATTTTATGAATCAGACAAGAAATTTCTATTCTTTGTGGGAGCAGAACTTCATCTCCATTCCTAGGAATTTATTTAGCAAATGAATAATTTCCAGCAGACTTATCGAACTTTAATTAACATAATGGGATAAAAATTGTGATTTTTGTTTTATTATTTTCTCTATTGTAAATTTTATGTATTATTTTCGTTTCTACAAATGGAAGCTAATGTGTATAATTTTGGAAAAACTCTGTATGAGAGTAATAAGGGGGGAAATATTAGATTTAAATATATATTTTTTTTTATCATCTTTAATTGCATAAGAATAAAAAAATTAATAGTTTTGACCTTCCCATCTGACTGACTTTTGACAACATATAGGAAATTAGGAGGTAAGAAATTTTAATATCTTATAGTAAGCAACATATGATGATAAAGTTTTGTTTCTTTATTATTAATTAAGCTTATTTTTATATTACTGTTAAATCAATGATTTATAATCATTGATTTATCTAGGCAACAAAGATTTTTTTTGTTGTTGTTATGTTTGTATACATATTTTAAATTAGTCAGCTAAAATCGAAATCACATATACATATTATAATTTTACATATTCGTTGTTGTAAATAATTAGTCAAGTACATGAACTTCTACCATTGGGTTTAGGGCAAGGGTTTTATTTTTATTAATATCATTATAGATATCGATGTGGTAGAAATTCATCCTTGACAAAATAAATTACATGTATCAGATTTAATTGTTATTCATTTTTTTTTTTTTTTGTTAATCAATAAATGTTTATATAATTCATTATTTTAATCTGGTCTCTAACTCATCATTATTTCAATATCCATCACCAGCTTTATAGTTCTTCATTATTCACATACCTGTTATAAACATTATTATCTCATTTAGTTTTACACCTATTAATATTATTACTATGATAGAGGAAATACATATACATATTTAAGTCATTTATTATAACTTTTAATACATATATACTATAACGATCGAAATGAAAGTGGAGATCAAATCTAACCGCAAAAACAATATCTGCAACTACCAGGGCGCCATCTAGGCATTTGAGCCTAGAAAAATTTATAAAGTAGGCAGATACGCGCTGTTAAGATTCCACTTTATTTAAATATTCTGATCGTTAGCCCAAGTCACTAGCTCAGCGGAGACGCAGAGATACAAATCTATATCTTAATTTATATCTTAAATATCAATAAATAAAAGCCACTGCCAGAAATTAACACATAAAAATATTTATTTACGCACATATAAAATAACATTTAAATTTTGAGGAATAAGTTTAACATTTTAGATTTTTATATTAACTTTTAATTTTACATTTAACTATGTTTCAATGAGTTTAATATTTTATTTAGCTAGTCAAGTATGAATAGACTACATAGATCTGCATTTGAAAAAAAAAAATTCTTCCCTGATTTAACCTTGGGCAACAAATTTCGCAACCAAACTGGCGCCAATCCATCTGATACATTCATGTATTCAATGTAGCATGATACGACAACACAAAATACTATACTGTCAGGAATGTACATCTGAACAATAAGTAGAAATAGAGAAGACATTGACTCTCCACCAACAGGAATGTGACATCTGTTGGCAAGTAGAACAATAAACAAAAAACTCCATAGGAATGGACTGCGGTATTCTGCCAACTTACAAACCCATCCATAGGCAAACAGAGGGTGTGTGGCATATATCTATAATCCTGCCCATAGCGGACCTCATACTACATCTACAATTACACAAATATATCCAATCCATTGAACCAATTCAACTACGAAATGAATAACCTAAGATTACCCTCCCTTAATATAACTTTGCAAAACTATATAGCCATTCACGCCAGACTTAAATTTAACATTTAAATACGTTCGCACAGATTATTTTTATAAATTTGCTTTTAAAATGTTGAGTATAGATTGGCTGCACAGATTCCACAGTCAAAAACATTCCAAATTAAACACAACCGATCAAAATACAAAGTCATTGATAAACGTCACTTACATAGGGAATATACAAATCCCATTAGCATTCATCGTAAGATGCTTGCAGTGATATCGTTGACATATATTCTAATCGAATGTGAAAACCACAACATTATCAACCGCTAACAAATCTATGCAACGTCTATACCCAACCTTAAATTTCATCATTTAAAATTTAAACAACAAATAATTTATACAATAAGAGAAAAAAAAATGGAAATGATTTTTATCAATCGGAAAACATATAAAATTAAACATTATTAATTTGATTTAAAAACTTACAAAAGTCAGATAAGAGTCCGTTTTTAACATTTAAGTTGGCTTGTTTATCAATTTATAAAACTTGACGAAAGTTCTTAATTGATTTTAATAATTGTTCATTTCATATAGCTTATGGTAGAAGAGTCCAGGTTCCTGTTTTTAATTCCCGCGACGCCTCCATTGGAAGATAATGTTCTGGAGATGGCAATAGCTGGTTCAAGGTATCACAGTCTTTTCCTTTTTTTAAATAGAGAGTGTGGTATGTGCGTCCTACCACGACTCTCAAACACACCACGCTGGAACTGTCAGAAAAAACTGTATTTCCCTTTTTATATTAATCCACACAGATTCAATCAACAAAACGTCACTAATCCATCACTTTCGTTAGGGTCCGAGCCAAGGCTTAGTGCTTCTATTGGTCAAGCTAATTTCTCTTTTTTTCTTATCTATCTTTCATCAGATCATTTTAATTATACAAGAGCCCATGGCTAGCTTGCTTTTCAAACAATTTATAAACAATCATTTCCATTTACAGATTACAAGAATTAATTAATACCTGTTTTTATTTTTAAATCTTATACTTTTTTTTTTTTTTATAAAAAAAGTACATTCAAATACTTATTTATTTGTTTTTTTTCAAAAAAAAATATTTTTAAAGTTTGGCATCTGTGCGAATGTATATACGTTTAACAATATTTAATTTTAGCATTTAGTTTTTTACTTTTATTTGCGAACTTTTAAGTTTTTATTTTAAATAAATGTAACGACATATTTATATATCATTACAATACTTATACTGCACATACATATTTTTTATATATCTTATGCTTAATTGATTTTTGATAATTAATTATCACCTATATAGAGGTGCAATAACTACTATTAGTGTGATCTCCTTCCCTGATAAGAGAGCTCAGGCAATTACTCCCGGAGTTTGAATACTGTGGTATAACGTGGCTAGAAAGGGGTGAGAATTGGATGAACTGACCCAAATTGTATCTAGGTTAATAAAAATAGATAGAGCTAGTCTATTGGAAGTAGGTACAATCATAGGTTATGTATTTCATCGCGTAATCACTTGCATCCTATCTGAAGACCCAAAGTCCGACCATAGTAAGATGCGCTCCCCCTATCTCTTATGGAATCCACCAGCCCATTACAATATATACATATATATTGCAACCTAAATAAAAAGAGAACCATGAAAAAGGGGGTAAGGTGAAAAAAATGAAAATGAAAGACAAGAGAAATGAAGAAGAAAAGAAAGAGAAATAGACTGAATGAGAAATGAGAGAGAGTGCTAATTGTAATCTTATAAAAGAAATAAAGAGATGAAGTAGAAGATAAAGAGGAAGATGAGATGATGAAGATAACAAGAGGGAGATGAAGAGAGAATGTGATGATGAAGATAAATGAGGGAGTGAATGAAAATAGTGTGGAATGGATAAATAAACTGATCTATAAAAGATGAGAATGAACTAATTTATTCTGAACTATTTGGATGGAAGATGATTATACTATTAGTGACTCCTAACGACTTGGCTCAGTGGGGTTACAATAAATTTAAGAAAGAGTGATGATCCAGAGATATACAATTGGATAGAGACCAAATCCAATATCAATGCTAATATAACTATTATAGCATATTAATAATTTAGCATAGATAATATAAAAGATAATTTAAATCATTATTTAATAGTTATCAGAATCAGGCTACTATCAGATCATACACTCTGAATACGAATAACTGATACTTTGTTTGGATTATCTCACTAAATTATAACTAACAAGGCAACAAGAGTAAACACCCTCAGGAGTTTTAAAACTAAACTCTTGCGCAAGATAACAGTTTAAGTTCCCTAATAAATAATTGCTTGGATGAATAAACAAATGAGTGATATCTTGGCCGACCATAAAATAACTACTTTATATTCAATCATAGAGTAATGAACAAAACATATTAATTAAAAAAAATTGATGAGTTAATCTAAATTTAAACAAATTATGGCCTATTACCCAAGACATTACTCGTGCAAGGAAAAGGGCAAGGGTTCTTTTTATGCCTTTCCCCATACTCACAGACAACCTACTACGGACTTTAAATGCAGATGGATTATAAAAATTTAAAATATATAAGATGATGATAGATAATGTGCAACTTTAAAATAAGTAAATAATAAATACTCTTCTTAAGCACTAATATTCTTTATCTCATTGCATATTCTTCAGTCTGAGAAGATATAATGATAACTTAAAAATCAACTTTTAAATGAGCATCCCATTAAGTATCTGATATAATGTAATTCTCTGTTACTGGAATTCAATCTGAGAATCACTCAGATTAGCATGGCTTTATATAATTTAAACCAGTATCAAAATATATTTTATATACTTTATGATATTTTTATGAACTGTTGGAAGGCAAGACAATAATATTTTTCATATAAAAGTAAAACAAACAGAAACAAAACCTTTTAAAAATAATAATATGGTTTATTAATGTAAAAAAAATATTTACAAACAAAATTACTAGAATAAACATTTCCAAGATAGCCTGGAATCTTTTTTTAAAAAAGATTTTGACTGACAAACTTTGTTTTGATTTACAAAAATGATAATTTATCTGGCTAAAGTTGCTGAGTATTCCTCTTTAACTCTTTTAAAACTGTTTATTTGATAAACAAAATAATTAAAAAAAAATACATACAAGAGCAAGCAAAGGCTATTTGATATTAAATTCTAATCTCTTTTAATAATTAGAGATTCCAAATCTTTATACTTTAATTACAATAGTCTAAGTTTAACAAGCATAATTCTATTTTTATTGGCATATTTAATAATACTGTGGTGTCATCTAACAATCAGAATAACACACTAAGATGTTTATATTCATTACCCTAAGCTAAGCAAATGCTAAGCTGGAATAAGCATATACAGCATATATTTTAAAAAATTATCACCAGTTACACCAACACTATTAATATTATAGCTAGTGATGCATTTAAATAAGACTAAGCTAATTATAAACTAAATTAGATGCATGGGCCACTCACTCATCAGAGATAATTTATATACATTTTTAATAAATTCTGTCCACATAAAATTATTACACTAAATGTTTTTAAAATTAAAATTTAAAAGACTTACAAATCTAGTGGCGAAAACTCTGGATAAACATATTAAAATAAGTATGTGTGAATTGCCACTTATACCATGTGCATAATTTACATACTTAAAATAAATATAAATTATTGTTGGTTGGTTTGTGGATGATAAAACTATCATAACAACACAATTCAGACATTGATATACCTTTAAGCATTAAAATAGCTAACTACAACCTGAAGAAGCAAAGTTCCTCAAACAAACATATTTTGTCATCACATATCTAAAAACAAATGCAACATCACCTACTGTGTTGGAATTAGCATTAATACATCATGATTGATAGGCCAAAATAAGTACATATATGCTCTGCAGAGCTGAATAAGAATGTGGTGGCTTCCAAAATACCTATCTTTGAGGCAGAAAAGGATGCCTGGACCTTGTCTCAGCGCATCAGGAACAGGAAAGACACACCCAGAAAGTATGATCCTCTTTTGGGGATCTAAATACTTCAAAAATATGTGATTATAATCACTAAAATACAATTATCTGATATACAATAACTCTCAATGGGAACAAGCACTATCACCTCATAGAAAAGCAATACAATAAGGATGGAGAACCCTGTCTACTCCATTAAGCATACTCATAATAATTAACAAAGGCTAACAAATACTAAACTAATAACGAGATATAAACATGACATAAACTAATTAAGTCATCAATAAGAATTTTAAAAATACAACACATATACTCAATGTCAAAACCAACAATGCAAACTATGTCAACCAACTAATATAAGAAATACTTAAAAATTAAATGCATATAAAAATTCTAGGCAAAGATCAATGCACACATAATAAAATATTAAAAATTAAAATATAGTGACTAATGGACATTTAAAATATTGCAAATTAAACATGAGAATATTAATTCTCAATGCATATAAAAAAATATTTGCGGTCATTCTTAATGTAGTATTTATAAAACAAATGAATGGAAACCCTCTGATAAACCTCTTTGGCTGATTTAAAATAAAACTGAGTGAAATACCACACATTTAAATAAGCTAAGAATGAGATATCAAAATCTCCAAAGATAAAAATTATTAAGCATAAGTTAATTGTGAGACGTTTAACAAATACAATATTATAAAATTACCTGAGAATGGTAGAATTTCTACTCATTCTAATAAATCCATTAAGATTAAAATTATAACATTAGTTTAACTGGCACATTTATGCTAACTAGTATTACACATATTTAAATATATATATAGCATACATATTTTTCTGGTTTCTTTTTTTTAAAAAAAAAAACAATAAAAATGCAAAATAAAAAAATATATAGTAACTTCAGTTCATAGTTTCAGCTCCATACTGGTTTTTCCCTTCAAGACATGTATATAATTTATTGAAGACAATTTATCTGATAGCATAAAGCTTCTAGTCAAAATATTTATCATAAGCATGGCAAAGATTTGTAAACAAACATTTTATTAATAGTTCTTAAAGTTAAAGTAATTTCTTCCTTTAAAGATATAATTTAGTTCAAAGAAAGACTATAATAAAACATTAAAATAATAAGGAGCCAGCAATAAATGGTAAGTAAAATCAATGATTCAGCTGAGTATATCATTATGGGATCCCGGGTTTACTTATACAATAATACAGTGTCATTTTTAATTCCACTTCTTTTTTTTTAAAGAACACGCATTTTTTAAACATAATTATATACACAACTTTTCACTTCTTTTTCTTTTTAAATTATAGCTCCATGATAGTAAATATATAAAATCAAGATTCCTCCTTTTTCTTTTTAAAACTTGTTTATTCAAACTATAATTTTATTTTTAGTTTGAATAAACAAGTTTTAAAAAAAAAAAAGGAGGAATCTTGATTTTATATATTTTTTAAACAGCTTTTTTTTTTAAATTATTTTCTCATACAATATTTTAAAATTTGTTTCCAAATAATTTCTCTTTAACTCTTCTTAACATAAGAGTAGGAACATTTTGCAATTAGAAAATTTCATCTGTTTAGGAGCTAGAAATGATTGTCACAAATTTACATGTAGATATAAGCAAATATAGCAGTTCATTATACATCTGACAGATAAAAAGTTCATCCTTAATTAATTGTAGTTTATAACATTTTCTCCAACTGTTTTAGATGTAGATAATTAATCTATTATAACGAATAATACATTTTTAGTTGAACAAGGCAAAATTAATGTTTGACAGACAAAATTCATCCTTCCTTAATTTAGTGCAGAATATTTTTCTCTTTTATAAAACTATTTTAGAAACAAGCAATTAATATAACATATAGGTGACTTGGAATCACTTTAAATAAATTTAAAACAAGGATATTGATACATTTCAAACTTACAATAAATTTACTGTGAATGTTTTTCAATTTCCTCATTTAAGTTCTAGGTTATTTAAATAATAACTAAGTAGTTTCTGACTATAAAAGTTCAGTGCAATAAAGATATTTAGCCACAGATATATTAACTGTTGATATCCTAATTTCATTTCACGGAAGATATAAGTCATGCAATTAGGAGATAAGATAACAGATATAAAATTTTCTTTAAACATTTTTTTTTATTATAGCTTTAACAGTTAACTGAAAGTCAATATCAAGAAATAGTTACCTTTGGTCTAGCAATTGCCCATTACAATTTTAGAACAATTAGATATACTTTTAACATACTTTTGCTTTTAAAAAAAAATAAACTTTTAAAAAAAATTTACAACTTGTTTTTGAGGAAAACGAAAAGTTTCAGGATACTTCAGAATTCAAAAACATGCATGTACACCTCAACACAATAAAACCTTCTACTTATATCCTGATAATTTCCACCCCTCCCCAAATTTTCATGTCAATTTCTTTTAATACAACTAATCAATATAATTTACTTCATATTTAACTGTAACTCTTTTTAAATCAGCTGGAAAACTGATCACTGATGTAATTTTGATCTATTTATTTGAAAATCACGCAGGTTAATGACTAAATTAAAAGTTAATTATTAGCTTTTTATGTAACATTAAAAAAATTGTATTACATAAAATAAAAATAGAAAAACCAATATAAAATCAAACTAGTTTTATTTATCAATATTTCTTAAATATTTAATTCTAGTGATTTTATTCATTCATTTGTTTTCTTGTTTTTAATTAATATTGTAGTTAAATTACTTATTCATTTTCTTCTTACATCTCTATGCATGCACACACACACACAGGGATGACCTTACACCTGACCTTTACTAATTAATTACAACTTTTTTTAAAACTACAAAATAAAAATATTAAGGAATATTAGATTAGAAATAACTTTTAACAGATTAAGGCTAATTTAAATTAAACATTTAAATATTATTTAACTGCATTAATAAACTTTAAAGAGTACTTTTAAATCAATTTGATACTATTTATTTTATTTATAATATTAACTTAATTATAAGTTATCAACTATAAATAAACAAAACCAAAAGTTATTTTATAATATATTCAACATTATTTATTAATTCAAAAAAAAAGCCAAACTAAGTATTTACTTTAAGAAAGTTGCTATCTTATATTTCCTACAAACTAATTACCAACATGCTACTGACTTTATACACATAATCATATAAAATTTACTAAACATTACAATATTATCCATTATTATGATATCTTATTCACTAACTAACTGATTTCTTTTTTTTTATCATTATTGTTTTTAAAAATCAGACAATTGCAAATAAATAGTTAAGCTAAGATAAACTCTGGCACCTAATGGAGCCAGATGAAGTTTCACTTATGTACAATATATATATATATATTAGAGTGATTATCCTGTGCCAAGCATACACTAAGTGTTAGCATTTTTACAGAGGGCTTCATTTTTTGTGAAGATAGATTTAAAATCTGCATTTCATCAGATACTGGTCACAGAAAAAAATACAGAATTATTAATATTATATACCCACATCAGTCTGTTTAAATGCAATAAATTGCCTTATGGGATAACAGTGCCCCCAAATATCTCTCAAGAAAAGATGGACATGTTATTACAAAACATAGGCAGAGTTATTCCCTACTTAGATGACATACTTATTTCTGCCCAGTCAAAAGAAGAGCTGGAAAAATGAGTAATGTAAGTGTGCTCAAAGTTAAATAAAGTGGAAATTAAATTAAATGCTACCAAATGCATTTGGGCAACTTCGAAAATAAAATTTTTTGGATATGTGATAAATAAGGATGGAAAGTACTCCAACCCTGAGCAAGTGAGAGCTATAAAAAAAGCTGCCATTCATAAGAATGTAAAAGATTTACAAGCTTTTCTGGGACAAACTTATGAAAGATTTTACAGAGTAAAACATAAGTATTAACACCGTTGTATGATTTATTGCATAAGGGAAACCACTGGAAATGGAAAGAAGAGCACAAAATTGCATTGCAGAAAGCCAAACACTTATTAATGTCAGAAAACTCAGTGCATTATAGGAGTAATCTGGAAGTGACAATTACTACAGATGCTTCAGATTTTGAAGTTGGAGCTGTATCCCACATCATATGGTGAAGGTAAATGTCCAATCGCTTATTCTTCCAGAACATTATTATCAGCTGAAAAAAATTAGTCAATTAGATAAAGAATCCCAGGTTATTATATTTGCAATCAAGAAATTCCACTAATACACATATGGAAGTAGTTTTACAGTATGTACAGATCATCACCCTTTACTTGGAATTTTTGAAAAGTATAAAAAATGCCTGAATATATAAAACAGAGACTTTTAAGGAAGATTAACCTATGACTATGACTTAGTTTACAAGCCAGGAGATGAGATTTATGCATATGGACACTTTATCACAACTACTTGTAAAAGAGTTCAGCAGAAATTTACAAATATAAAATGTCAGACACAATAAATATTACAGAGAATCTAAATGGTTCTAAAGTTTCTGAATGAACAAATAGAGACCCTGGATACAGTAAGCTGAAGATTTGGATCTGAAAAGGATGGTCAAAATATTGACCAAGTTTCATTACTATAGTGATTTAGATGCTCATCAGAATTTGTCAATCTGTAATGGTTGTATCCTGATGATTGATCGAATACTCTTAGGAAGGATGGAAACAAGTGCTAAAATTGTTACATAAAGGATATTCAGGAGTTGTACAGATAAAGATGCTCTCACATTCATATGTGTGATGGCTAAAATAACTAGCGAAATTGAACAAACCATAAAAACCTGCTATGATTGCCAATTTGCAGCTGATTCAGTGAAGTAAGTTTATAAACCATAGAATTATGTGGAATTGAAGAGCTGGGCAAGGAAAAGAATGGAATGAAAAATGGATGAATTGATGATGTGACTACTCTCTGGACCAGTCCATTTGACAGAATACTGTTGATGATGATGATGATAGAAACTAAACAGGTGCAAGTAATTTGCCAATTTAAAAATACAGCTCATAATAAGATCAAGCCCTGATTTAAGCATGGTCAATACGGATTGGTTTATTTAAAGAATAGATTGAAAGCATTGACAGGAGAATGTGTGTCAATTTAATACCAATTTAATCGCATGTGTTGAAGAATAATTTCCTTCCATAAAATTATATATATATAATCTCTACCAGTGCAAAATTAGAGAAGCCATTGAGATACTTAAAAGACCACATTGTATCAATAAGCGAGATGATACATGCAAACTTCTCCTATTTGGAAAGATTTTTTAAAAAAAAAAACATTCTTAATTTAACATTTTTGCTATTGGTGGAACTTTAGCATGTTTTTTTCAAATCAGTGATCAAGTCAAAATGTCGGTATATCAATATTTAAATTTTTTAACAAGGATGAACCTGCAAAATATGTCTTATATATATATAAATCACTATATTATTATTTATGATAAAGGATACTTGTGATTTTTGACCCATGTGGCCACAAGAGGCACTGGTCAGGGCAACCACAGAAATACTTAGAATAGGGGCCCCAAATGCAGCAATGCAAATTCCAGCCAATAGGTGGTGCTGTTCATAATGTGTAAACACAGGAACATTCCACCAGCTGGCTGGCAGCAAAGCTGCCCACTTGGTGGCGCTGGTCACAATGCATAAGCCCATTTAGCTTACATAATCTGCTACCAGCGACTACCAAGAACCTAGATGGTGCTGATTGTCGTAAACACATCTAGCTTATGTGTCGTCTGCTACCAGAAACTACTGAGATTGTAGCCGACTATGTGCTGCTGTTTCTCCACGTTACACACGGAAAAACAACGCACTGATAGAGTTTATGTACATACTACTTAAAAGATGGCTGGCGTATAATGTACAGGTATGATTAATTAAAAAGTTACAACTATTTAAATATGCGTTCAAACTTAATAGTGTCACATGCTATTTCACAGTTTTATAAATGGATGTATATTTAAATTATTTCTTTTTAAAAATCAATCTTTTTTTTTAATTATTTACTTTAAAAGTGGTTTTTTTTTTTTAAATTAAAAAAAATGTAATTTTTACGACAATCGTTTTTTTTTTTTTTTTTAAAAAAGCTAATTTTTTCTCCCCTTCTTTCAAAACTGTATTATTTTAAAAAATGATTGTAAAACTTTTTTTTTTACACTTTCAAACAATATTATCCAATAACTTTTAAAGTAATACAAATTATATTTCGGTTTATACATCTTTCAATTAATATTTCGCAAACGTGTTATTTTAAAAAGCTGTTACACGGCAAACAATAATTCGAAGATTAAATTACTGGAGAAAAAGCAAATCAAACTTTCCTTTAAATATATTAAAATATCTATTCAGTTCAAATTTAAAGGAAGTTTACAGTAAAATTTATGTATACACATCCATCTATTATTTGCAATATACTATCTAAATAAATTTATAAACCATTCAAGTTTTACTATCTTTGGTAAATAATAAATTTATTAAAATTAATATTATACAGACTCAGAAATGACAATATAGCAAAAAGATTTCTGTTTTGAAGAAAACAACACAAGATGTAAATTAATGAAGATAGGACAGTAATCCAAGATATGTGAGAAAGTGTCATCCACAGATTTAAGTTGCAGGTTAAAAAATATATACATTTAATATAATGTCATGGACTATAAAACAAACACAGATTGAGGAATTATTTTTGAAATTTGGATTGTTTTGTTTAAAAGATTAAGAAAAAACATTGCAGTCAACTGCATTTAAATTATTAAGAGCAACACTGAATGCATGAGCATCCATTGAAATAGATATGAATGTTTGATGCTTATGTTAGGCTTGTATTGAAACAGAAACCTTCCGATCCCTTTCCGTTTCACCATCAACCTAATGACCTACTCATCTGAACTGGTTTCAAACCTATTCTAAATGTCAAAATGTTATATATAAATCGAGCAGTGAAATTTGCTATCATGGCCGCTTGAATGGCATCATCCATTTACCTACGAAAGTACGCTATAATTTGATAGGTTTGATAAAATTATAACGTAGAAATCCTCATAATTATTCATAAAATATTTTATTAATCTATAAGTCAATTCTAAATTTTATATTTGTATTATATTCGTGTGTGGATGGATAATTTAAACCATGAAATTATGGCATAATGATTTGTACATATAATATTTAAGATTAAATAAAAATAATGTAAAATGTTTTCTTTAAAATATATTCACGGTTTTCTGATTTAATGTTTTATAGATATAATTGAAACTAAAATATTTTTTTATAGATCTGTCAAATTTGTTTTTTTTAAATAAAAAATATAAAGAAAATATGTAAAAGTTATTTATATCAAGTTAAAATAAAAGTCATCGGTTTATAATTAAAAATGGGAATTTTGTGTAAACAAGAAATCAATTAGTGACCGCATCTGGGGTAAAAGTAAAATCTAGTTTACTGATTGAATTTGTTTCAACAAAAGATTTTATCATTAAATCGGAATACCATTACTATCTGATAAGCCTTAACATTTTATAACACTTAAAAAGAAATTTAATTAATGAAATCGGAATCAAAATTATATAATTTATGTATTTTAATAATTTTTTTAAGTAAATTAAAAATAACACCTCGGAGACTTTATCAGTAGTAGAAATTAGATTATATGAGATTGTTTAATTAAAAGTCGATTGGTCCTGAGGCAAACGAAATTCCAAAAAGGTGTTAAGGCTTGGTGGAAATATATAAATAGGCTAGATTTTATGCGGGAAGATACTCCATCTTGCTTTTGAAGAGCTGTTACTACGAGAAACTGAAAATTTGTTAATTTATCTATGGCCTACTAGTCAGGCAAGAATTTTCTGCCTTTCCCATGATGGAATGTCGGAATTTGATCCATCCAAGGCTGGAGCAACAACCAACATTGCCTTAACAAGCTTATAATAAATAGAAGATGCCATAAGCCGTTAAAAGAACTCACCTTCATTCAAATTCAACTGCCCCAAGTCCAGTTATAGGAATACCATCTTAAATTGTCTCCCAACTAAAGAGAAGATGCCATAAGCCACCAAAGAACTCACCTTCGTTCCAGCTCGAGTATCTCCAGTCCAGCTATAGGAGAACTGTTTTAAAAGTATTAAAATCGCAGAGCTCTGTGTAAAATTCAAAATAATCATTATTGCTTCAAAATCAGGTTAGCTAACTATATTGTAAACTCTTTCTAAATTGTCTTATCAATAATATTTCAATTCTATAAATGACATACTTTTGTTAATTTCCTTTATTAACTTCTTGTTTTGCTATATAACTTAATCACTGCAGTTATATTTATTTCTCTCTTGCTTATTTTAGTTATTATTAACTATGCCTATGTCTCGAAACGGCACGCATTTAGTTACAAAATATATTCTTTTTGAAGATATTATTTAAAATCTTCGTATTGTATTAATTATAGCATCATTTAGCGCTCCATTTTGAAACCCTAATTTATAAATAATGCGACCCTTTGTGCTCATTATTTTGTCATTTAGTAAATAATTAATGTAAATATAAAATGTGGCTTATAAATCCAAACTTTCAACCTTTAATTATTATGTTACTAAAGATTAAACTAGCCTGGAGTGTAATCATAAGTATATTTTTCTTATTAAAGTATTCGTAAGTCCCTTAAATATACTTTCCCCCTTTACAAGTTTATTAATTATAGATAACTAAGAGATTGAACGGGATAAAATAAAGTTTGTATATATATATTCCTGTCAATATCATATATGTATTTCTCTTGCTACAGAAGAGTTGGCTCTTTTGATCAATCTGATAAACTAGTGTTCATTTAATGTATGGTATTTAATTTATAATATACTTTGGCTTGGCGGATGTGAAATTTATCAATATTTTATTGTTGTGCTGTTTTATATATATATATATATATATATATAAGATGTAGCCACAGTAAGTCCAGCTCATTTTCCTCTCTTATGAGTAGTGCAGTAGCTAAGACTGAGCTAAGGGCCAGATTAGTATGTAAGTCCCCTGCCTCTTATGAACCAAATAAAAGTTTCCTTTTAGCAGCATGACAATCGGTCATTGGGTAAACCGGTGTTGGTCACGAAAACCATAAAATCTATTCATCCATCTGCAGAGCCACTTTATTATTGTATTTTATTTGTGCGTAGCATATTAGTAAAATCTTTATAGCCAACTCTATCTCCATAATATGCAATCTTCGGCGTTGAACAGAAGCATTCTTGAAAACCTGTTCGATCTAAAGCTATCTGTGAGGCTTTATATGCCCCCATTTAATATATAAATTTATCATAATCGGATGTATTATTAAGCTTCACTCCAGACTTGATTTGATTACATGTATAATAGCCACTCGAACTGATGATGAAAGGGCATAACTAATAAATGAAATGTAGTGATTTATTATATAGCACAAAATTAGCGCAATTAAATAATAGCCACAAATTTATTTTTCTAAATGGCCTAGAGTAATCTTGTTTAGTAAATAAAATGCCTGCATGCATTATCCAACGCTAAGTAATAGGTTATATCAAGTATATATGAAATTATCAATAAATATAATTCATCATATATCAGTTTCTGTCTCATTATTAAATCAATCCAATTCACTAATTGACCATAGCTATTCATTAGTAAAGCCCCTATTAATTAAATATATTAGATTTTATCTGTGGGATGTCTCTAGTTTTGAAAGAAGGGGGGGGGGGATTAGCTTTTAAAAAAAAAAACACTTTTAGAGTAAATAATTAAAAAAAAAAGATTGATTTTTAAAAAGAAATAATTTAAATATACATCCATTTATAAAACTGTGAAATAGCATGTGACACTATTAAGTTTGAATGCATATTTAAATAGTTGTAACTTCTTAATTAATCACACCTGTACATTATACGCCAGCCATCTTTTAAATAGTATGTACATAAACTCTATCAGAGCGTTGTTTTTCCGTGTGTAACGTGGAGAAACAGCATCACGCAGTGGGCTAGAATCTTGGTAGTTTCTTGTAGCAGACGACACATAAGCTAGATGTGTTTATGGCAATCAGCGCCACCTAGGTTCTTGGTAGTCGCTGGTAGCAGACTATGTAAGCTAAATGGGCTTACGCAATGTGAACAGTGCCACCTATTGGCTGGAATTTGCATTGCTGCATTTGTTGACCCTGACCAGCACCTCTGATGGCTACATGGGTCAAAAATCACAAGTACCTGATAAAGATACAAATAAAGAAGTAAGCTAATTAAATTGATAACTTAAAGTCTTATGTGAAAAAAAAATGTTATTCTAGCGTACATGGCATATATTTGTATTCGTTGTGTAAATCTTAATCTGCAATGAAAATGTGTATTATATTTTTTCTCTATAAGATTTGGTTATACAAGACTTCACTTTAATTCTACTTATCAAAGTTGAATTTTAGCAAAAAGTTTTATAAAATTATTTTATAATGTTGTTAAACAAGATCCTTAGACTGATAAGGTTATTTAAGATTAGTATTAGGTTTGCTGCTATCTTTAATCAATAAATTAGCAGTCAAAATAATTAAAGAGGCCATTTCAAAAATTATTAAATATAGCAAATTATGATTTTAAAAAATATGTCAACTTGAGAGTTAATGAACAATATTTCTAAATTTTTCCAAAAAAAATATAAAAAGTTATCACAGAAAGCTACTTAGACCTGCTTAGAAGAAGCATTATCTGGTAAGTTCTCAAGCTCTCAAAACTATATCTCCTGAATTATATTAGCACTTCTACAACTATGCTACAATTATTACTCATTTTGTTTATTGGGATAGTGTTAATTACTACTAACTTATACAAATACCCAAAGTTACATTAAATTAATTGAATTTATAAAATTAGAAAAATGTAACTTTTAAATTTAATATTTGTAAAATAACAGCAATAAAAGTAAAAAAAGATCTCATCTGGCTGCATATCTATTTAAAAATACAAAACCCCTAATCTCTGTTTGATTTGATTTAATTTATTAAATAGCATGATTTGAATGCAGAAGTGACATCTACTGTACTTCTATAATTGCTACAATTATTACTATTATTACTATTTATATTGGACTTCTATGATTTTAATTAATATGGCCACTACTTATAAATATTATTACTATTATTATTACTACTATTATCATGGCTATTATTAACAATATTACAACCACTAGCACTATACAGATGTTAATATTATTTCTGCAATTATTATTGCTATTACTATAACTAGTGCTTTAAAAATATTATTATAACTAATAATAAATCATTTTATTCTTTAGCTTATATAATATATGATAAAACAACAGCAGCTCTCTCTTCTCTAATGTTATCCATAATAAGATTGAGTAATCAGTGACAGATAGAACATTTAAATCACCCCATTGGACCAGTTTCTGCTTTTTGCTTTTATTATTGAAGCTTGGGATTCAAATCTGGAAATAAGGCAGTTATAATTCTAGCAACTATCTTTAATGTTATTTTATTATTCAAGCTAAAGGTTTAAAATTTAAATGACCCTAAGATATTGAAAAAACCAACCTGTTTGAAGAATTATACAGATCTTATAATACATTCAATTCTTTATTAATTAAGAGCACCTTTCTCCCTTCTAAAAAAAATATTAATAGTAGCAATAAGCCACTTAATACTTTAACTTACACAATATATAATAAAACAAGAGCAGCATCTCTCTATTTGAGGTGTCACCTATAGTAAATTTGAGTAACCAATGATTATCAGATGGTTAGTGCATTTAAATCTCTATCATCAAACCAGTCAAGACTTACTCTTTATAAGTAAGACGGGTTTCAAAGCTAACATTTTTAAATATGTAGAATATAAATATCTAAATGTGATAAAATATTTAGTTTTAAATAATACTTCAAATTTATACTAAATCAAATGAACATTTCTTACTTGCGATATTAGTTAATGGAATTTCTTCTAATTTCTCAATAAAGTGAGGAAGAGGAGAGGTTCCTATTGCCTATAAAACAATTTTAAAATGTTTATTTTAAAAAATCAAAAATAATAAATAATCCATTCTATGTTCACTACATTCTACAAGTAATCATATGTAATCAATACATACTATATAACAATGCCAACAATTTTAAATTCTCAGATTAGTTTTTAATTCCAGCTCTTTTTCAATAAAAAGCACTGAAATGTAAATAATTATCCAGAAACTACAGTATTTTTGTTATGCTATTTAAGATAATGATTAAAAAGTTTCAACATTCTAAGCTTTTGAAGCCAAGTCAACCTGTTTTTCTAGTTACATAAATCTTATAATAGTTAAATAATGATATATTGTAGTCATGAGTTAATGGTGTTTTTTGACCATTTATCAAAAAAAGTTTATTTTAAACAAAGCTTCATATTATTATTCTAACTTACATTTAACATTTGTGATAATGGTAGCAATTCACTTTCCATAACATTAATCTTCAACCAACTATATAAGCATGAATTAGTGGATAACATATGCAACAGGGCAGGTATAATCAAACCTTGTTGCGATAATTAAACAAATATGTATTCGTATACTTAACGCATTATTAAAATATATATATATCTTATTAAAGTTGATGTACAATCGACGGTCATTTGCATGGTCGTATTGAATTGATTTACTTATTTTAATTAGAAAGAACTCATAAGTATGGGGGGTTATACACTTGTTCTGATTTTTTTCTCTTTCTTTTGCCAAACCCAGCTATACCCATCACTATGTATATGTGTGAGTGCATTTTTGAACCATTAAAAATGAAAATTCACAAAATAAATTTAAAAAAAAAACATTTTGTTTGATAAACTTTTTAAATATATAAATATTAAGTCAACAAAAGAACTATAAATGTCAAGATGGAAGACAGTGATTTTGCAGAACAATGGAAGTAATTATTATAAAAATCTTGGAATGTCTAATTCTAATTAAATATTAATTGGAAAGAAATAGGTGTAAAAAGCTTTTGTGGTGCATTCCAACAAAGGCATATGGAATGTGATTGGAAATATAATTGAAAATGAATGAAAAGAAAGATAAATTTGATAATTAAAAAACAAAAAAATTAAGGATTAGTATAAGTTTGGACGAAGAAGAAGGCAGACATAAGACTGATATACAGAAATAAGAATCCAGAAATCAGATTATATATTGATAAAATATGGTCAGACTGGAGTAGAAGCTTCAACGTGCGCGGTGTTCGAATCTTTCCCCCGAATGTATAGCAGCTGCCGATATCGGAGAAGGGACATCAAGCCCGAAGAATTTGCCTCAATAAACAACAATGTTGAATTGCCACAAGAGGAAGAAAATAAATAAATAAATGAACTTTAGCCAAAGAACTATAAATGTCAAGATGGAAGACAGTGATTTTGCAGAACAATGGAAGTAATTATTATAAAAATCTTGGAATGTCTAATTCTAATTAAATATTAATTGGAAAAAAATAGGTGTAAAAAGCTTTTGTGGTGCATTCCAACAAAGGCATATGGAATGTGATTGGAAATATAATTGAAAATGAATGAAAAGAAAGATAAATTTGATAATTAAAAAAAAAAAAAAATTAAGGATTAGTATAAGTTTGGACAAAGAAGAAGGCAGACGTTAGACTGATATACAGAAATAAGAATCCAGAAATCAGATTATATATTGATAAAATATGGTCAGGCTGGAGTAGAAGCTTCAACGTGCGCGGTGTTCGAATCTTCCCCCCGAATGTATAGCAGCTGCCGATATCGGAGAAGGGACATCAAGCCCGAAGAATTTGCCTCAATAAGCAACAATGTTGAATTGCCACAAGAGGAAGAAAATAAATAAATAAATGGACTTTAGCCATGGAACCCGAATTTCAAAAAAAAAAAAAACAAAGTTCGTTCTCCGACAAAGGACCGGAGATTCCATTTTCACCAGGTGAATTCGATCAATTCCCTGGGGAAACACAGGTATTATTTTTCCTATTTGCATATATATGTCACTGTTAGTAAGCTTACTCCATGAAATTGAGAAAACTGTTATTTGACACAATTGCGAACATAAAATTTCTTTTCTTTGCTCGGAGAGGTCAAACTATTTTCTACGAAATTTATTAGTGTATAAATTAGTGCAATTAAATCTTCGGTGAAAATACATATAATAGCATATTTGTGTGTGTGTGAGGTTTGGCAAAGAGAGAAAAGAGCAAAAAAAAAAAGAAACTGATATCTTTGAAAAAAAAAAGGGGGAAGAGACATTAATTTAACTTATGTAAATAATTTTTTTTTTTGATAGATACGTAAATATCATTACCAATAAATATGTTTAAAATGAATGGTTTTTTTTTTGTGTTGTGAGTTTTTTTTTTTATAGAAAAAAAAAGAGAGGGTTAGATCTACTGCCGATAAATTTTACCATAAGCCCTGAGCAGAGCTAGTCCAGGGGCATTTCCTTTCTATAGGATTGGCGCTTGAGGTCATAAAGTGATGCTCATAAATATGCTGGGTGATAAAATGAAATAATTTAAGAATATTTTTTTTTAAAAACAATTACGCATATACGTGTATCGTTATATATACATACACGCAATCTTTCAAGATTATATATATGTATGTAAAATATATATGGAAAACGGCACATCCCATTATAATGGTGACCCAATGAAAGGGCATCGAAGAGAAGTAGGTCAATGAGGGAAAGAAAAAATTAAAGAAATGAGCATGAATTTTTTTTTTTTTTTGAGAAAATAAATAAAAATATACATATCGGTTTTGTCAGATCATTATTGTTTTAGCTAAAAAAAAAAAAATTAGAAAAACGGAATTATATTATATTCGCAGAGTTGGATGTAGTTAATATTAAGTTTATAAGAAAAAAAACTTTTTAGGCTATATGAAAAATACCAACTGAGTGCAGAATATAAAAGCGTTTCATAAAGTAATCAGTTTAGGTTAGACTGGTTTTTAAAGAACTTTCAGTTTGTTATGGATTTTTTTTTTTTGTAAATAACGAACGTAAATGTTTTTCTTGTTCGCGATTGATTTTTTTTTTTGAAAAAAAAAAAAAGTAATACAGATATTTTAAAAGAAAAAAGTAAACGAGTGTTTAAGTGGTTAACACTTTATAATTAATCCATTTTAATTAGATACAAAATAATTATTTGGCTTTCTGTCACTCATTACTATAAGATGTCATAACCAGATAAAAATAATTTTATATATATATATATTAAATTAATGTTGTTTTAAAAGAAATTTGAGTAATGAATTATATTTAATTTACACCCACACAGTAGCTATGATTTTAATATATTTTACACTTTTTACTTTTATAATCATTTTGACAATTTCTGAATTTGAAACTAACTTTGAAACAAAGGTTTTGATATAACAATAGTCTATCTGTACTAGTTTTCAAAGCGAAGTTTTATAAAGGGGGAAAACAAGAATAAGTCGAAATAACATAGTGAAATATCGAAATAACATAGTGAAATATCGATCGGTCCACAGTAAAATTATAAATATATATACTTAAGAAATATTGAAGGCATAAGGAAGTCCAGGAAGGGGGCAGCACCGTGCTTTGGGGGTTTGGAGGTTCGGAACCTAGCACGTAGAAATATATATATATATACATCACATAAAGAGGATGGAGTTGATAAGAATAAAAGTATTTGGGGGGAAGAAGGAAGAGACGCCAGTAGATCACCTTAGGAGTTTGCAAAGATATTTTGTGGGTTATGGAACACCAGACAAGGTGAGAACAATAATAGCGTCTTGCCACGTAGAAGGGCAGGCCATGGATTGGTGGAACTCATTGTTACACCAACTGCAGACATTTTTAGATTACAAGACAACTCTGGAGAGAGCTTTCTGGAGTGAAGAAAGGCAGGACAACATTAGATCCCAATTGATAAGAGAGAAGTTTCAAGGGGATGGACCAGAGGGATATGTGCAATTTTTTAGGCATCAAGTAGCCACATTTCAGGACATTAGAAGCATGTAATTTGTCAGAGAAACAGATTGTGAAGATGGTCTGCCAAAACCTGCCAATAAGAATAAGATTGATGCTAGAGGAAGATGGAGACAACCCATCTAAAAAAAATAGACAATATATTGAGTCAAATGAAAATAAGTGCGGAAATGAGACAGATTCAAGAAAAAAGGGAAGTAGACCAAGGAAGAGACATAATATTCAAACAGCAATGGAATTCAAAACACATGGGGAACCTAATTGTTCATGGGAGAACTGCATACTGAGTTATGCATGCCAAACATGTCCGAAAATATGGATAGCAGCAGGACAGACAAAAGTAGAAGTGCTTATTGATTCAGGGAATCAGGTCTCTGTAATAACAGAAAGATTGTATTATAAACTCACCAGAGAACAACCAAATATACCTGTTCTACCATTAAAAGCTGTACAAGTGGTGATGGCCAACAACAGAAAGGCCAAGGTTGAACCCAAACAAATATGGCTGGATGTCAAAATCCAGGAAGTAAGTTGCCCCCATGTATTCCTAATCATGAAAACTGACTTTTTATACAAATATAAATGCAAGTTGAACTATGAAAGTAGACAAGCCAAGTGTAATGGAGAGGTGGTTAGATTTATAATGGATAGCACAGATAGTTCAATAGAGGCTGTGCAAGTTGCCGATAAACACAATGATGACTTGATAACAGAAAAAATAGACCAGGCAAAGATTGCTTGGAGAGAAGGGAAGGAAATACTAAGAAAGATACTGAAGAAATACAATCAGGTATTTTCAGACAGGCCAGGCATGATCCCAGGGTTTGAACAAAGGATTCAGGTAAATGAAACACAACCATTTAATGCAAAATCATACCCAATTCCTCATCAATATAGGGAGCAGATAGATCAAATGTTGGAATGAGGTATTATATCAAAAACCTCCTCAGCTTATTGTAACCCGATAGTCATCATCAAGAAAAAGAATAATTCCATATGGTTATGTCTCGATGTGAGGCAAAGGATTCAGGTAAATGAAACACAACCATTTAATGCAAAATCATACCCAATTCCTCATCAATATAGGGAGCAGATAGATCAAATGTTGGAATGAGGTATTATATCAAAAACCTCCTCAGCTTATTGTAACCCGATAGTCATCATCAAGAAAAAGAATAATTCCATATGGTTATGTCTCGATGTGAGGCAATTGAATAAAGTCACGATCCTTGCTTGGGAGATTTAAAAAAAAAATTTTTTTTCAACATTTGATCTGACAGCAAGCTATTGGCAGATAAGACTGCACCCAGAAGATCGTAAGTATACTGCCTTTAGGTATGATGGCTGCACATATCAATTTAACCATATGCCATTCGGCCTGATTAACAGTGGGGCCAGTTTACTGCGATGTTTAGACCAGGTATTATCTGATGAGGTCAAGAAAATAGTTATAAATGTATGTGGATGATGTATTGGTGGTATCGGATAATGTGGAAGAACATACCAAAGATGTGGAAATGTTTTTAAGGGAATGCTGGAATAAAGAGATCAAGGTAAACCTGAAGAAAAGTATGCTCTTTCAAGAGGAAGTTACATTCTTGGGCCACCTTATAGGATTGCAGGGTGTCTGGCCACACCCAGATAAAATCTCGGCCATTGAAGGTTTCCCAGCACCTAGGTCCAAGAAGCAGATACGATCCTTTTTGGGTGTGTGTAACTTTTATAACTGTTTTCAGGAGCAGTTTGCTCAACATATGGAACCACTAGTTAGATTACTGAGAAAAGATATAGTGTGGGAGTGGGGCGAAAAGCAAAGCCAGGCATTTGAGAAGGTGAAGCAAGGGTTCATGAAACATGTAATGCTGGCTTTTCCTGATTTTGAGAAACCCTTTGTGGTGCAGACTGACAGCAGTGGGTACGGGCTGGGAGCAACAGTATCACAGATTCAAAAGGATGGTCAGGTGAAAGTGCTGTATTTCTTAAGTAGGCTGCTCATCCTGAGCATCATTACACTGCCACAGAAAAGGAAGCTTTAGCCATTGTTTGGTCATTCCAAAAACTCTGCACATTGTTGTTGGGATCAAAAATAATTGTGGTTACAGATCATAAGAGTTTAGAATTTATTAACCATAGTTATCTCACAAATAGTCAGTTGGTGCAGTGGATCCTATACCTCCAAAAGTATTATTATGTGGTAAAGCATTGTAAGGGGTCAGATAACATTGTAGCTGATGCTCTTAGCCGTAACCCAGTGCATTTGCCATCATGTCATCTTAAAGCTGAAAATTTATATGTGGCAGGAATAAACTTAAGGGTTAATGAGGAGGTAGAGAATAATCTTAAGAGATTGGCCCAGCATCAGAGGAAGGATGGCCAGTTAAGTCAAATAATCGCACAACTGGAAGGGAACACAAGCAAAAATGATGATGAGTCAAGATGTTGGATCAACCAATACAAACTTGACCAAGCTGTTCTCCAATACAGAACAAAAAGGGGACCGGAAAGTTGGAGACCTGTAATACCCCAGCAAATGTGGAATGCAGTGGTGACTCATGTCCACCAAATATATGGACACTATGGGGTGTGGAAAACTGAAAAGTGGCTTAGACAGTGGTTTTATTGACCAGGCATGCATAAGACTGTTGTGAGAATGATTAGCCGATGTGAACTTTATCAAAAAACCAAGCCTGCTAATAGGAATTATGCAGGTCCAATGAGCTCCATAATTCCAAAGAAGCCACATGAGATGATTGCAATAGATTATTATAGACCATTGCCGGCCTTTAGTAAAAAAAAATATTTGTTGGTGGTGTATGATCTATTCAGTAAATTTGTGGCTGCATATCCCATGACTCAAGCAAATACCCAAAACACCATATGTCTCCTTGAAAAGGAATATTTTACAGTGATAGGAAAACCTCAAAGCATCCTCTCAGATCATGGCACACCATTTATCTCTGGAGAATGGAAAGCATGGGTTCAGAAGTCAGGGCTCCAACACATACTGACATCAATTAGGAATCCACAATCGAACCCATGTGAGTGGATGATGCATGAGTTGGGTAGGTTGTTTAGGACATACATCCAACTAATCACTGAGGATGAATTAAAAAGATTCCAGAAACACTGAACTACATAAATTGGGCAGTTAACGAGTCCACAGGGTTCTCTCCTGTGCGGCTCCAGTTTGGCAAACATGCCCCTAAATTAATCAAGGCCAAAATACCAGGGCCAAAAAAATGCCAATAAATGTGGAGGACCAACAGCAGGCATATCGTACACTTTTGAAGAGGAGTCAGGAAAGAAACAAACATACACTAGAGAGACCTCATCAGTTTAAAGTTGGCGATCTAGTCATGGTGAAAACCCCACATGTGAGCGAACCGGGGAAATTTATCTGTAAGAAATTTTGCAGTTTATATGAGGGACCTTCCCCTATTGTTAATTGTCAAGGGGATAATGCATTCTGGGCAAATACTGGGCAGGAGGTAAGGGGATCGTACAATGCTCGTTCCCTCAAGCCCATGCCATTACGAATAGTTCATGATATTTAGGAGCCATTCAAATCCATAGACCATATTTGAAGGCTTCTGGAAGGGGGGTATTGCAACAGGGCAGGTATAATCAAACCCTGTTGCGATAATTACACAAATACATATTCGTATACTTAACGCATTATTAAAAAATATATATATCTTATTACTAACGTATTATTAAAAATATATATTACTTTACTAACAAAACTAATATTTACAAGTTGATGTACAATCAACGGTCATTTGCATGGTAGTATTGAATTGATTTAGTTATTTTAATTAAAAAGAACTCATAAGTATGGGGGGTTATACAATTGCTCTGATTTTTTTCTCTTTCTTTTGCCAAACCCAGTTATACACATCGTTATGTATATGTGTGAGGGCGTTTTTGAACCATTAAAAATGAAAATTCACAAAATAAATAAATAAAAAAACATTTTGTTTGATAAACTTTTTAAATATATACATATTAAGTCAACAAAAGAACTATAAATGTCCAGATGGAAAACAGTGATTTTGCAGAACAATGGAAGTAATTATTATAAAAATCTTGAAATGTCTAATTCTAATTAAATATTAATTGGAAAGAAATAGGTGTAAAAAGCTTTTATGGTGCATTCCAACAAAGGCATATGGAATGTGATTGGAAATATAATTGAAAATGAATGAAAAGAAAGATAAATTTGATAATTAAAAAAAAAAAAAGAATTAAGGATTAGTATAAGTTTGGACGGAGAAGAAGGCAGACGTTAGACTGATATACAGAAAAAAGAATCCAGAAATCAGATTATATATTGATAAAATATGGTCAGGCTGGGGTAGAAGCTTCAACATGCGACGTGTTCAAATCCTTCCCCCGAATGTATAGCAGCTGCCGATATCGGAGAAGAGACGTCAAGCCCGGAGAATTCGCCTCAATAAGCAACAATGTTGAATCGCCACAAGAGGAAGACACAAGAGGAAGAAAATAAATAAATAAATGGACTTTAGCCATGGAACCTGAATTTCAAAAAAAAAAAAAAAGTTTGTTCATCGACAAAGGACCAGAGATTCCCTTTTCACCAGGTGAATTCGATCAATTCCCCAGGGAAACGCAGGTATTATTTTTCCTATTTGCATATATATGTCACTGTTAGTAAGCTTACTCCACAAAATTGTTATTTGACACAATTGTGAACTTAAAATTTCTTTTCTTTGCCTGGAGAGGTCAAACTATTTTCTACGGAATTTATTAGTGTATAAATTAGTCCAATTAAATCTTTGGTTCAAAATACATATAATAGCATAATTGTGTGTGTGGGAGTTTTGGCAAAGAGAGAAAAGAGCAAAAAAAAAGAAATTGATATGAATCTTTGAAAAAAAAAAAGGGGAAGAGACATTAATTTAACTTATGTAATTATTTTTTTTTTTTTTTTGATAGATACGTAAATATCATTACCAATAAATATGTTTAAAATGAATGGGTTTTTTTGTGTTGTGAGTTTTTTTTTTTATAGAAAAAAAAAGACAGGGTTAGATCTACTGCCGATAAATTTTACCATAAGCCCTGAGCAGAGCTAGTCCAGGGGCATTTTCATATTGGTATTCCAGCTATCCCAGCATAATTCTTATAGAAATATAGGATTGGTGCTTGAGGTCATAAAGTGATGCTCATAAATATGCTGGGTGATAAAATGGAATAATTTAAGAATAAATATTTTTTTTAAAACAATTATGCATATACGTGTATCACTATATATACATACACGCAATCTTTCAAGATTATATATATGTGCGTAAAATATATATGGAAAATGGCACATCTCGTTATACATATAACAATGCTAAATAGATTATTTGACAAATGACCAAATATATCCATTGGTCACCAGTAAGGAACATTATCAAAAAAATACATATTAAATTAAAGAATCATATTGATCTTCTAACATAATTAACATTTATATTAATGTCAGCAATTCACTTTATGTAACATTATTCTAGAATCAACTATGTAAGCATGAATAATTGATGGAAACCAATAATTTACTTGACAAATGACCAAATATATCTATTGGTCACCAGTATCACAGTATCACTAGCATATCCATGAGTGCTATGAATCTGATGTTCTACATTGAAAGTGTGCTCAGCTATACTTAATAATAGTAAAAATATAAAAACCTTTTTTTTCACTAATGTTAGAAACATTTCAGCCAAGTTATCACAAAAAATAATGAAAAGGATAACAAAGGATATTACACTATATATACGCATATATATACTAAACCCAGGCAATACTGTCATCAAGACAACAACTTATAATACACAAAAATCAACATCAGATTCTAAGATCTTAAATAGACCATGAATTGTAGCAAATGACTAAATTAAAGTGATTAAGATTACAAGTGCCTAAAAGTTTTAAATAAATTCCATTAAACAGGGCAGGATAAACTACAGAAATATAGATTAATATTTTTAAAACAAACTACTACCCAATGCTATAATCATAATAAATGGATATATGATAAATTAGAAATAGAAATGAATGTAGCCTATCAGTTATCATATGTAAATCAACTCACACAGCCACTGCTTAAAATAACCCCACAAAATAGATCAATTCTTTGTAAAGACAACACTCAGATAATAAATTCACTTATTATCACTGAATAAGATGTTAAATAGACTATGACTGGCAACAAGTGACTGAAAAAGAATGTGATTAAAATTGGTTAAAAATTTTAAGTCCATTAAATATGCCAGGTTGTTCTGGTCTGCTTAATAAAGTTTATTTAAAAACCTGTAGGCAGTTTTAATCTAAATCCGTTTTAATCATTTGCTGTCGCTTAAGATTATTTTGGATTTTACACCCTGATAGTAAATGGATTTCCAATTATTATCAGTTTGTTGCTTTGTCAACTCAATGACGATATTCTATTATTCTATTTTAACCATTGGCTACAATGAGTTGATTTACATATGATAGCCAATTAGGTATGTGACTTATGGTTTAATATATATAATCCAACACTTCTTAATAATAAAGCCCACAAGAACTATTCTGGGAATTTGTTTGGCACACATCATTACATATCCATTGAATATCCATGTAAAGTTATTAAACACAAATTAAAATAATCATACTGATACTTTGAATTAGGAATATTATTAGCAAAACAATTCCTAAATAAGTCAATACATGCAAGACGGTTTCAAAAGGGTTGAACAAACTACTAAAAATACAATATTTTTTTAATCAACGTTATCTTCTTTTAATTCTTATAACTTAAGGATTAAACAGTAATATTAGCACTTTATAGTGATTTCTATTTTTATATATTTTTTTATTTGTTTTTCTGAATAAGTGGGTAAAATTTCTTCATTTGCAATCATTCACTTACATTCATAACAGCCATCATTTTATCATGAATTAGATAACTGTTTTCATTATCAAATGTTAGGTGGACATTTTTTCTGCTAAAAAAAAAACATATCTTCCTATAGTAAACTTTCTAAGTAAAAATTTAATTCATAATCAAACTATTCAAAATGTACATATACAGACAGATATAAATTACAAACAAAAGTTTAGTGAGTTACTTTAATAAAAAAAAGAAAAAACTATTACCTTACCTTATGAGAACAAATGCCATGCTTTATATCATATGCCATTTCATTTAAATGCCTAATAATGCTTTGCATAATAGGAATCTGAAAATAATTGTTGCAAAGAATAAAAGTCTTTGAAATCGATATAAAATAATTGTTTCAAATATATAATTTTATATTCTCTTTCTACTTAAAAACAATTTTGAAAGAATAATTTCCATATATTAAATAATATTTTATTAACTAAAAAAAAAACTTTGTTGGGATCTTTATATCATTAAAATGCTTAACTACACATTAAATATTTCATTAGATATAATATATTAAAATAAAATTGCATCTGTCTTAACACTAAGAAATTATTTAAAAAAATTTTTTTTTAAAAAAACTAAGTCAATATTCGATTATAATGCAACACAAAACACATATTTATTACTTCATAATAAACACGAATTATTTTAAACATAAGTTTGTGTTTATTATAGTAGACTACCTTTTGATTTAAGTATTCTATCGATTTAATGATTCAGTCAGTAAATCTACTTTGGTAAAAAATCACTAAATCACACAAATTAAGTCATCACATTTCACAGCAGATCTCTTTTTTTTTCTTTCTTTATGATCATAGTACATAACAATTTTAAATTATTCAATTTCAATGAAAAAAATATCATTAAGAATATTTATAAAATTCTTCACAAAAACTTTTTTTAATAATTCTTTTGATTATTACTAAATAACTGACTGCCATAAGATCTTAAATAAACAAGAGAATTAACTGAGCAAACATAAGAACTCTACTGTGGATGGAAATAAAACAAAACAAAAAACTACAAAATTAAGATTATACATTTTATTAATCAATAATGTATAAGGCTTCATGATACAATGCTTAGTTTAGCTAATCTTGACTAGGATATCAAATGTGAGTTGGGTAACACAAAAATGTTTTCAGATTCTAACAGATTTATCTACAGTCAACCAAATTAACTATACAAAATTTAAACTGCAAACAGGCAGCTGGCTATTGCTAACTAAAGATAAAATGAATATGAAAACTTTTAAACTACTTATCTATCAAGTCTAGTAATGTCTTATCCCTCTGTTTCTCTTTGTTCTGCAGTGGATTGTTTAATATCTATATTAGATTTTCACCTATATATTTTACCACTCTATAAGGACTTGATGATATATGGATGCAGAAGAATATAAACAGAATGTAATTTTTGTACATTAATAAGTGAGCTAATAGGATAAATAGATGCAATATCAAGATCTATTTCTTGCACATAACTTCTTGATTATTTTGAACGCAAAATAATGCATTTAAATAGTAAATTTAAATCTTATAATTAAACAAATGTTATTAAATGCTGAGTATCACTAGATTCAAAATGAACTTATGATAGGATAATTCAAATAGTTAACTACATCTATCTTTCCATATTCATGTATGTATTAAATATTCTATCTAACTAAATATCTATAATGAACATATAATTAAATAAATAATAAATGAAATTAAAATCTCACATCTATCTATCATGTATTCTTCCCATGTTTAACCATTCTTTTCATAACGTAACTCTGATTCTCAATGGAATATCCACTAATCAATGATATCCTGTGTGATTAATTTCAATACAAAAACTCTTTATGTTCACTATAATATTCATTTAACTTCTTTATTACTTATTTATGAAGATAATACTAAGGCAATTTTAATAATCATAACAAATAATTTTATTTATAATATTAAATTAATAAATGAGCAATAAACTACAGTAAAATATTTAGAGTAACTTTCCCTTCCCAATCTTCACTCTAACTCTTTTAACTTTTTCATTATAAATAATTGACCACTCAATTTATATTAATCTATAATTAGTGAATTCTTAATAACTGGTTTAAGAATTCCCGCCTACCATTGCTCAAAAATATAAATTTTAAACTTTAACAGATAAATATCAAAATGATCTCTAACTTTAGGAATTTAAGATGATTATTGTGGATTATTGATCAACATAATGTGCACATTCTACTTTTATATTTGGACGGCACAATTTACTATTATGCAGATTAGTAACTGCAGGTATGTATAAAATAAAATGATCAAAACAGTTTAATGGAGATAAGATTCTATAAATAAAACAAAACCCTCAACTCAGTTCATTGAAAATATACAGCATATGCTACTGATAATATAAATTTTGATAACCCAATTAAGATAGCATAAATTGTTATTTATCAGTATTTTAAACTGTCTTCCTTCTTGTGAACAACTATTTAGAATCCATTCATAGACAATTTCTTAATAGATGCCACTTCTGTCACTTTTATATATAAATTTGAGATATAATATTCAGGATGTTTCTAAAACTTCTTCATAACTCTAATATAGTCATAACAATATATTTCACATAAAAAAATCTCCTTTATGCATCAGTAGTTCCTGTTTGGTGATCATAACTTCATGACAACTATTCTATAAAATACCATCCACATTAATAAGTGATATATTCTATGTAAACTATAATTATTTATAAAAAATACTTATATTATTCACTCAAAAAATCTTTACTTTTTACTTAATAATAAAATAAATCCACATTAACTAAACATGCATGTACCTAAATGAGAATCCAAATTATTTTGAAATTTTCAAAACAATTTTGATGTTTATCTTAAACACTTATAAAAAAAATATTATTTCACTTAAGCTGGCTACCTATTTTTTGGTGTTGCTATATTTATTTCTAATAATAATAAAAATAAACTAATCTATCCATTTAATTTACATGTGAAAGGAGCTACTATTTTCATATGTATACATACCATGAGCATAATGATTTAAATCTAAACTCAATTTTATTTAAAGACATGTTTATCTTTTATTATAAACTTATTTATTAAAATATAATTTGATTCAGCACAAATATATTTATATTTTAAGCAGTAAGCTTAACCTAAAATAAAAATTTAATTATAAACATTACATACATATCTCGGATGCTTTTGAGCAAACATTTGAAAAAAGTTAACAGATTTCAAATAATAATATTTAAATTTCTGATTTTAATTACAATTTATATTTAGATGTATTCCATATTTTATTTTAAATACAGTTTGAAATGAAATTTAACAACTAAAATACAGTATGTTTACATTTATATGTAATATACCATATACTCCTTAATAAACACTTTACAATGCAATTTTAACATATGATTTATTTTTTCTTGCTTACAGTTTCAACTGACCAGCAGTCATCATGAGAGCTACAATATTTAAACATATACATTTAAAGCTTATATATAATTTAATACAATAACATACAAAACAGTAAATATGCATAAAAATATTTTAGCAATAATAATAACATAATTCAACAGCATATATTTAATCAAAAAATTCTTGTCTTTATTTTTTTAAAAAAAAAAAAAGTCTGCTTTTGCTTTCCTTTTCTTTATAACTGATAAAAGATAAAAGTTTACTTAGGAACAACAAATATTTAACACATTTTACTTATCTAGGAAAATAATGATCACTGAAATTCAAATTCAGTTCTCCACAGACTTAAATGATAGTGTGTGAATAAAGGCATTTATACATTTTCCTGAAACTCATATTTACATACATTGATGAAATATTCTCCATTTTTTGAAGAATGAAGTTCTTATGGTATATATTGAAATAAATTTTTTGAAGTGAACATTTTAATATTTTCTTGAAATTTAAAGTTGTTTTTTCTTTCTCCATTTAGAGAAAGAAAGTTTTTGAAATAGTGGAACAAATTTGATAATTCTCTTCTGAATTAAAATTTTTAAAAATTAATTTAAAATTATATTTTCTTTCAAGCAAATAATTTCATATAAAAATGAAGTTCTCTGCATAGAAACAATTACTGTTTAAACTGTATTTGAAAAAAAAAGATCTTTTAGTAAAATTTCATGTTTTTATAGAGAATTACTTTCCTTAAAGTATGGGCAGCAATATACTTTTCACAATAATTTATTATTATGGCGTTTAGTTTCTTATGCTAATTCATTTCCAATTTAATTAGTTTTAATAAAATTTTAGGTAATTTATAATCATTTGATAATTAAAAAAAAACAAGACAAATTATACATTTTTAACCATTTATATTATTAAACTGAAATAATAACAATATGCCTTTAACTTTGAAATAATTGATATAAAACTTTTAAATTTAATAGTTTTGTTCTTTAAGTAGAATTTTGATTTCAGGAGACTAAAAAATAATGACTTCATTAGCAGTAGAGAATATTAGTGCTTTAGCGACTCATTTGTATTTAAGTCTTAAGTGATTTATTTTTATTAAATGACTAAATAAAAAAATAATCAAATGACTTTATTGTTCAGAAGTTTATAACAAATTAATTATTGGAAGTGACAAAACTTCAACAAAAAGCGTGATACAATGGTAGATTCTGGAATTTAATGTCCAAGGATCATGCCCATTTCAGCACTTGAATTTTTTGTGAATTACTGAGCAATAAAGACATTTTTTTATTTATTTAGCAAATAAATGATTGATTATTAGTGATTGAACCTACTAACCAAGGATTATTTTTTTACTTATATATTCCTAATTTATTAACAGTCTAAAAGTTTACACTCCAACAATTCCTTGCCTACTTTAAGTGCAAATATTCAATAAAATATTATTTTTAGATTACATTTAATAATTTATATTTTAATTAAAGAATATTATTTAATGCATTAAATAAAACTTATATGATTGTTAAATTTATACACATTTACGTACACTTCAGTTATCTTTACAAATAGTTTATGTAATAAATATATAATTAGGTAGTAATTATTATACATAATTTTTATATAAATATTTTAAATTATTATAAAAAGAATGAACTTATATATATATATTAAAAATTCAAGCCATTTTATTTCAATAATTAAAAACTTAAAACTAACTGGAACTGATTTATTGGTTAGTTTTGATGTTTCTTCTATGTTTACTAATATTCCTGTTGAAGAAGCATTAAATATAATAGCTCAGAACAATGATTTACCTGATTTTATTATTCCTTTAGCAAAACATTGCCTTGAAAATACATTTTTTGTTTATAATTATCAACTGTTTAAACAAATTAAAGAACTTTCTATGGGATCCCCACTGTCTCCTGTCATTGCTGATCTTTTCATGGACAATTTTGAAAGTCAAGTATTATGTGCAGCTACTAAAAAACCTTCTATTTGGCTTAGATATGTGGATGATACTTTTGTCATATGGCCTCATGGAATTGATTCTTTAAATTCTTTTCTTGCTTTTATAAATAATTGGCATCCAAATATTAAATTTACTATGGAAGTGGAAAATAACAGATCACTTTCTTTTCTGGACGTTTTAATTGCAAGAAAATGTGATGAAACATTGTCAATATCAGTTTACAGAAAATCCACTCATACAAACAGATATCTTAATTTTAATTATCATCATCATCCTGCACAAATTTTTTCTGTAGCTAAAAATCTTTTCACTAGAGCTTATAATTTAGCTGATAAAGAACGTCTTTCTCAAGAAATAAAACTTACAAAAATTATTCTGCTTTCTAATAATTATAATAAAAACATAATATGTAAGGCTTTATATAACATTAATACTAAAAAGAAAAAAGAAGATAATTCCTCTTTTAATAGAGTAATTTTGCCTTACATTAGGGGGGTTACTGATAAAATTAGTAGAAGACTATCTTGTTTTAATATAAAGACCACTTTTTCTACTGGCAAAAAAATTAGTGATTTTTTGTATAAACCTAAAGACAGAATACTTTTGGAACACCAAGGAGTTTATGAAATTCTGTGTTTCCAGTGCTAAAGAGGCTACGTGGGTCAGTCTAATAGATGAATTAATGTCAGAATTAAGGAACATAAAAATGCTTTTCAACAAAAAATTAGCACATCAGTTTTTACTTCCCATTATTTAGAAACTGGTCACAAACCTAATTTTGACAATACAAAAATACTTGCTAATTTGGAAAGATATGATTTAAGAACCATGAGAGAGTCAATTGAAATATTAAAGAGACCTACTGGTTTAAATAGAACTGATGAAGCACAATGTATTCCAGCTATGTGGAAACCTCTTTTTTTATCCAATATTAACTTAAAATTAATAGGTAAAAATACTGAGGAAAATAAACATTTTGATAAGCCTCATATTGTGAATGCTGAACTGGAATCTCATTTCTCATCTTGCACACAGTCACGTTATTTGTTAAGATCTAATGATTTTTCTTTCAAAAGTTAACCTTGAAAATGGCGGTTGCTATTCCGTCGAAATATCGGTGCTCAATGGAAAATAAGACACGGTATATCCCAAAAAGTTATAATTTATATATATATAAAGTATAGTGGGGTCTGATAAAATGAAAGCTTCCAGACACTTTTTCTCATTAAATTATGATTTACACATAAAATGCAAAATCGCACAATGACCATTAGAATGTCAGATGTATTTTTCTATAGAACAGTTATCACTTTTATTAACTTGTCTATTCTAGTAGTAAAAACTATTATATTGTACATATTTTTATCTAAAAAATAATCTAGATGTGTATACTTTTAATAATTTCTGCCATAAGCCATAAAGGCAGAATTTGAAAGTAGATTAATATTGACATTTTTAAAAAAATTAAAAAACTAATGGCAAAATATTGCATATTTTTGCTTGAAAGTATTCTAGATGCACATACATACTGTAATAACTTTAGCCATCAAAAAAAAAAAAAAATCAAAATCAAAGCCCTTATAAAGTGGCAGAAATGTGAAAGTTATTTAATTTGCACATCTCTTTTTTTCATTATCTCTTGTGGCAAAAATTTATGTATTTTTTTTATATTAAAAAATACTTTCATAGATGCATAAAATGTAAAAATTTTACCATGCACCATACAAATAAAATGTGAAAGCTGATTAATGTTAGAAGTTTTTAAAAAAAATCAAAATAAAGTTCTGATTAAAAAAAGTTTCAAAACAAAAAAAACAAAACAATAAAAATAGTGGAAATCTAAAATTTAATTATTTTGCTTCTTGTAGAGCAGTAAAAATGTTGTGCCTATTTTTTTTTAAAATATTTTATTATATATGTATGTATATTATAATAATTTGGGCTATGTATTATAAAATTAAAATTTGAATGCTAATTAATATTGAATATTAAAAAAAATTTAAAACAAAATTCCAGTAAAAAAAAAATTGTACAGATGTAAAATTTAATTACCTTTTTCTATTTTATCTTTAGTAGTAAAACTAGAAATTGAAAACTCATTAATGTTGATGCTAAAAAAAAACAACTAAAGTATGTCAAAATGATAAAAAATCAAGTGGTAAATATAGAATCACTAAATTGAAAAATGCCATTAGCTAAAAAAAAAAATATATTACTAGTGTTACTGGATGAAATAGCAACAATTTCCTAGTATTTTAGTTTTGAATAATTCTTGGAATATCATTATTACATTTTGTGAGCTACAAATATTAATTTTAATCAAAAGAAAGTAAAATAATGTTAAAAAATTGATCAATACTGGAGTGAAAAAAAACAATTTCTAAAAGAGAAAACTGTAAAATGGTTAATTTAAATTCTGAATATAGTATAATTAAATTAAAGTTCTACATCATTTTTAAAAATTGATGAATTAAAAATTAAAGAGATAGTGAAAAAAAAATTCACCTCGAGTTATTTACATATATATTCTTATTAATATGAATTAATCAATAGCAAATGACAAATATTAGAATTAATTATATAATCACTTGTGAAAAGGTTAAGCAATTATTTGAAAACACTTTTTTACCTTCTAGTTTTCTTCATCTTTTTCAACCAATATCATTTTATTGCAATCTCTTTTCCACAACACACCAGCAAACTTTCTTATTTCATCCATCTTACACGTGATCTCTTTCCAGGTTTTTTTACAATCTTCTGGAATCCAGTTGAATACTTCAATTGTCAATCTATTATCATCTTCTAGAAATATGTCCAATCCACTCCATTTCAGTTTCTTAATTCCTTCAATGATGTTAGTGCTATTTGATTATTTTCTCACTAAATCTATTTCATTTTGAATCTCTTTTTATTCCTAACATATATCTTGTGAAATCTCTGAATTGCTCTCTCTTTTAAATATTCAAATTTCAGATCTGTAAGAAAAACTAATAAAGCAGATATATATTAAAAAAACTTCCTTTTCAATACATACTTGTTTCCTTTTAATACTTGAGTTACTGGTAAAACAGATATATTTAAAAAGCTTCCTTTTCAATTCATAGACTTTTTTCTTTTAATACTAAGTTATTTTTTACCAAAAGCATTTCATCCAAGTTTAATTCTATGGTTAATTTCATCATGTTACCATCTGTATTAATAAGCTTATTATTATTATTTATAGTTAATTTCTAATTCTTGATTATCAATATTTTTTTCTTTTGAAAAAACTCATTAATCATTTTACTTTAATCTTTTTAGCATTTATCACTAATCCTACTTTTTTACTTTTATGAGATAATTCTTGCAACATTTCCTAGAGCTTTGAAGCATTATTTGCAAGAACAATGAAATCATCTGTAAAATCTCAATGACATAAATAATCTCCATTTACAATTACCCCCTTATCTTCCCATTTTAATCCACAAAATATTTCTTGTAAAACTGCTATAGAAAGTTTTGAAGGTAAGTAATCATCTTATCATAGAACCACCTCAATGTTAATCTTTTTAGCAGCACAATGTAATTTAATTTTGATAAATATTCTTCAGAATATGATATCTCAAGTCTAAATCTTGATGATTCAATGCTTTAATCACTGTTAAAATGCTTATAGAATCAAATATCTTTTCATAATCTACATATCCAAAGCATAATATACTCATATTGTTTTTTTCTATAACTTCTCTCAATTCTTTAATGTGAAGCATTGTTCTAAAGCTATTTTTAAATCTAATTTGTTTGTTTGTTCTTATTTTGGGGGAGGGGGGTTAAAGTCCAAAGTTCACTTTGCATATAACTGATAAAAATCTAATGTCCTAGGATTCAAATCCAGTTTATCAATTACCTCTCGGTAGACTCTTTTTGATTTTATTTGTGAGTTGGTTCACTTTAATCATTGCAAAGCCTAAGCTATTGAACTAGTCATGGACTAATAAATTGCTATGCTTACCAGCAGATACAAGAAGAGGTAAATAAATTGTTTTATTAGCCTCTGTAACTTTTGTTTAATCCAAGAGTGGTATTTGATTGCCTTTAATCAATAGTCACTTTCCTGCTAGGATGCAGAGGATGATTATAATAGTCCATGTTTGACACTATAGATCAGGTATCCAGTTCCATTGTTACTGACATATTATTAATAATTTTTTTTTAAAAAAGAAATCAATGTCTCTCACATTATTTATACAGGTATTGATTTTATTTGCTTTCTGGCTTTTTGGAATGGACTTTTCTATTCTTTTCTGAGTATCTTGTTTTTTTTTCTTTTTAAAACAAGCAGCTTCTATGTGACCAACATTTGTACAATATCTACACAATGTATACTTGTATGGATATGTGGTATAATCATGTTTTGATTTATCACATCCAAAACAAACTCTAACAATACTATTATCAATAGTAGATCTTGTAAGCTTGTTCTGATTGGGAAGACCTTTAAACAATCTGACTTTCCAATCCACAGCTTTAATGCACTTTAATCTAGCAGTCTGACCTGCTGTTGACTCAACTAGAGTTGCAAAAGAAACAGTTGAATCAAATCTAATATCAGGGTCCATCAACACTTTGACTCTAAGATTGTAGTCTTTCATTCCACAAAAGAATAGATCTCTCAGGGCTTCAGTTATGAAGTTCTTAAAATCACAGTTCAGAGCTACTTTTCTGAGTTTAATGATAAAATCTCTCACTTTCTCCCTCTCTCCTTGTGTACAAATAGTGAAGTAATATCTTTACATTATCATTAAAGGTTATGGGTAAATTGATCAAAAACAAGCTCAACCAGAAATATCCAAGTTACTTGTGCAGATAATATTTCATATATTTGAGATCCACATATAGACATAAATGTGGCTAATTTCAAGTCGGACATTTTACTTTGGTTCGCCTGTATATAGAAAAGCACTCTCAATTCATGTAGAATGGTCAATTATCAAAATAACCCAGAATGAATTCTTCTGATGAGTTAATTATAGCCATTTTGACTTTTTTTCTGCTGTGAGAGAATATTTCTTCAGACTCTTCCTTTATAGTTGACAAGCAGCCACTGACATATGATTATTTTTTAATATCTGTTAACATGCTAATAATGTTAACTGCAATTTTTTTTTATAATAATACAGATCTAAACAATCCATGGGAGGGGGTCCTGTCTATATAGTTAACAAGTAATCAACCCCCTTAATTTTTTATTGATATGATAATAATGTCAGCAGTCGATTTTTTTTTAGTATTTAATGACAAAGATATATGCCAAACTTGTGTTAATACACGATTACAATAAACACAGACTCATAAAAATACAATTAAATATTTATTAAACAAATACATAAATATATATTTATAACATATGTAACTGTTATACCTTTACCTGATATCATAGGCAAGGTATAGTGTCTACTTGTCATGCAAATATAGACAAAGAACTTCTATGTTTATCCACCAGTTCCAGCTGTATCATGATAGTTTGCCTCATATGTAAATATGGTGACATTTCCAGTGATTTAGTGATAGCTTGCCTTGTGCCTGATTTAGGTTCTAGCAGCTTCCAATTCTAACATGAACTTAGTTCACTGCTTTAACCATATAATGGACAAAGTTTCTAATACCATTCAAATCTGACAATAAATTGTTGTCTGATTTTACCTCCAAATGGAATGATTATTTACAATCAGATCTCCTTCCATAATGAAATATTGAAAATCATCAACTATTGGCCTGTAACCAATCAAGATAAAATCTGGACTAGTCCATTAGCTAAAAATAAGTTGAAATATATCACTTTTAATAATTAATGCTTCAATATCTACTTTAATGTAATTGTATGATTACAACCATTATGTGTAAATACATAGACACTCAATACATATGTTGTGGTTAAGAAATTGCCTTTAATCTAATACTCAGAATAGAAATTTAAATTAATATAATGAAATCCCTAACTTATAATTATAATAAATAAAAGGTCACTTTAATAGCTATATATATTTATATTTTCATGTCTTTGATATCTATTCTGAATAGGAATAGAAAATTTATTTATATATAGAACTATTATAAGATCAAAATAGCTTTAATTATATGTGTATAATAACATTGTGGACAAATAATTTTTATATGGAATATTTGATCATTATATGTATTTATAGCTAGCTTTAGCTTAAAAGATGCTTTAACTATACATGCATATATTATAAATGGTATAACTCAACTTTGATAAAACTGTATTCTGTCAGACTTGATTTTCCTTTGGTACAATTTTGATATTTTTGCTTGGAACCCTGAAACTAAATTATTATTTATTAATGAATGTATGGAGGGCATTGATAACTGCTATGCATAGTTCCTATAAAAAAATATATTATTGCTTTAGAATGGCCCATGTTCAAAATATATTAACTGCATTAGATGGCTTTATAATACGTTATTGTATAATTAATAATTTGATTCATGTCCAGGACTTTATTAACAGTATCCACAACTTTCATAATATACTTAATTATTTGACTGAGATCAAGTACATAACTTTGTTAACTGAATTCATAGTTTTCTAATGCTCTTTGGCATTCTTTCTAATTTGTTTAAGTCTTTATTCACAAAAATATTCATGCGTATGACCTGAAGACTGTATTTGTCAATACTAGGGTTTTATTAAATCATTATCTATCTATTAAAATCTTTGTTGTGTGTTTAGGTTTGATTGTTGTTTAGATGGCTATCATGACATTCTGATTGGCTGTCGTATACATATTTTAACGAATGCAGTGAGGTTCAGCAGTATCTCAATTTATTTCAATTTTCAACTATCTGCGCTTCGCAAATTAAAATATTATTTACATACTTTACTGCTTGTTATGTATTCTAAAAACTGCTACGTAGTAAATCATAGTATTTCGCGTTGTATGTTTATGATTTAGACTCAGTGAGTTATTTGTGAAGATATTTAAAGCTTCAAACTTTCAAATCTAAATACTTACGATTGACTTAGATATATAAAAAGAAAAATTGAGGTAAGGGTGGTTGCCCTTTTCTCGTAAAATCTTTGTTGTGTGTTTAGGTTTGATTGTCATTTAGATGGTTATAATGACATTCTGATTGGCTGTCATGTACGTATTTTAATGAGTGCGGGAGGTTCAGCAGTATCTCAATTTATTTCAATTTTCAACTATCTGCGCTTCGCAAATTAAAATAAATAGATGAATAAATATTAGAATGATTTTTTAGATAATCTCTTTTAAATATAAAAATAAAATTTTAAAATTAAATATATCTTTATATACTAAATGTATGTAAATGGTTCAATATGTTTTGTTGAACAATCCAATGTTATTAAGAAAGGCTGTTTAAAATAAGCATAAAATTTACTTTAATAAAAATTATGTATAACTAATCTACAAACAACTACACAGATCTTTATCACATCCATTTCTTTAGCATGGACAATATGCCATTGTAGTAGATAATTTTATCCCCTATATTAAATTCATCATATAATATTTAACAAAAGTATTTTTATACATCAAGTTTCACCATTATTATTAAACAAATAAGTGGCTTTAAACAATAATTTCATTTATATGAAAATATATTAATCATAGGAGTTTTGTTCTACTAAATGACAATAAAACATTAAATACCTAAAAAAAACATTGCCAAAAAAAGACCTAGGAATATTTTAAAGACAAATAAAACGTTATTAGATGGGTAAATAATCCTAAATATTAATGTTTAAAAGAAAATTCTAAAACAACCAACCATGCTTTAAAACAAACATTCATACCAATAATATATTTCTACACTAAATATAAAGTTAAGTTCTAACTCATAAGATACCAATTTTCTGAGATTGTTTCATTTTAAAAACATCTATATGATAATCTATGAAGATTGTATATTTTATTTTTTAATAACAAAACACATGCAAAAAAAATTAAGCAGATAATTTAACTCTTACACTACCAGGTCGCCATCTTGAATTTTAAAAAAAATTATAATAAACATAATTTATAACATATCTACTGTTTGAATACAATAAATATAAAAATATATACATTGTTAGAAAGAGCAAATATGAAAGAATGTAATAAAACTGTTAAAATAGTCAAGAGTTAAAATCTCTAAGTCTATAGTTTTCTGTTTAAATAATTTCCTTGATGCTTTTCTGAAAAATTTTTGGATGACGCAAATTTTTCTGAGAAAAAAATTATTAACACAGGAGCTGAAACAATAAGTTGTTTATCAAATGTAGGTTTTATTTTTTTTCTTTGTTGCAGTAATTAGATTTTAATTAATAAAGTTTAGCAGTATTTCTTTTGGGCATTTTGACAAAATTAATTTTAAAGCATTCTTTGTTCCTATTAACTTATAGAATTCTTATTTTAAATGATGTTCCAAGATGTTAATAATTTAAGGCAATTTTAAATGCTATTGCTTTAGAGAGGCAAATATTTCTTTGGCTTTTAGCATTCCTTTTTTTTAAAAATACTGCTTTTATGTGATTTTTAAAATAAAAGCATAGGAATTTATGATAAAATGCCTATATAAATATGAAGATAAGTTAGTCAAAAAGTTTAGTTATATTTATAAACTCTTATTTCCCATATCATATTTAAGTTATTATTCCCATGCTGATGTAGCTCTTTTTTCCACTCAAGTTTTATCCTATTTGTCCTTGAAGCAGATGCCCATTATTTAAAGATTTCCACAATCACCGATTTGCATGTTTGAATGTCATTTTTTAGACGTTACAATTTCAACTTATATACTAATATTAAATAAATATTATACAATTTAAAATATTAAATGCATATTTTTTAAAATAAAATTATATTGTTAAATAAAATTAAAATATAAAATTATACACATCAAAGTAAATCATTTTGTTTTATTTAGCACTAAAACAAACAATCTCTTTAATAAATAGCACTAAAACAAACAATCTCTTTAATAAATATTAAATACAATTTTATACTAACATTTTAAAATAACATTTCTAATTTTTGAAAATAGACAAGAATACACATGCATGTGCATACATATACATTCTAAACAATAGACTAAAGTTATATCAATTATTTTAAAAATCATTTTGAAATATGATTTAAATACAAATAGTAATTCATTATTTCTATTACAAAATCATTCATACACATATAAAATATGTTTGTAATGTATTAAATTTTATTAATTTCTAACATAGTGTGCATGTTTGAAGCAAAAATATTAACTTTTAATATCATTTTACTGTGAATTCAAAACTTTGCTACTATATACAAAAAAGATTATTATAGATGACATGTTATAAACTTTAATAATTGCTTCATAGGATATTCAATTTTAATAATATATTTGAAATAAGCTAATAAAATACTTTACAGTAGAAGTATTAAGCTTAGATCATTCTTATATATCCCAATATATATATATATTGGTATGATTGAGATTACATGGAACACACACTGCTATATTTTTATTATTTATGTGCCTATTAAATTCATCTTTATAACCCCAAAACTATTCATCAATAAATTAGATTAAAATATATCATAAAATATGAGGTATTACATATTAACATGTAAATACTAATATAAGACAATATTATTTGACAATGAATTAGTTTCTTTTTTAAATAAAGTTTAGTCTATCACCTGGTAATTCCTTAATGTTGTGAAATGGCTGATGGACATATGGAATGATGTATCTGTGAAGTGAAAGATTTAATCTTAATAACTTCTTTATATTGGAATCAGAATTCGCAGATTTTTGAAAGATTGAGAATATCTTTTTTTTTACTTGACCAAATTAGACCATTGCTTCATGCAATATTTAGCTGAGTTTTGATTATATTTCTAATATTTTTATATTTAAAAATATTCATTTTTTAAATTTGTAGACTTTCATTAATCTGTTTATAAAATTTAAGTTACAGAAACATTTGGTAAAATTCATTGCTATCCATTTTGTTCTTGTTTGTAATAAATTGGTCAAAATGTTTCAAATTTTGGTTAAAATATGCATTTACTATTATTAAATGTAGCTGAACATGCTTTTGGCTTAGAAAACTAGACTGATAGCACTTGTGGGTTGACTGGGTATGTTACAATATTTATTGATTGAATACTAATTATTTTAAATTAGTTATTTAAATATTCCCCTTGCATGAGAATTGGATACTGTTTTCCTTTTTGCTAACAATGTGGTTGTTGTAAGCTATTACAAACATTTGGTAATACCTTAGATTGGGGCTTCAATGGAAGTTACTTGGAGAGATCTTTTAGTAGATAACTCATAAATTATATTTATCTTTTTTGAATCAATAATTTCAATTTATCTATCTGTTAGATGCTCTTTAAATTTTGAACAGCATTTTCATATTTTTGAAAGACAGAACTTTATCTTTTTAGAAAAACTGAAAGTAAAGTTGCAATCTAATTAAGAAAGACTTAAATCATTTTCATAACTGTAACCTGTTAATGAAATATTGTTAACAAAAATTATTAGTAAGACTTTAATTACCTCATATACCAATTAAGTGATTATCATATTTAAATTGTTTAATTGGTGCTTGTCTTATAGATAAAGATTCCGTTGGATGGCGCCATTTTCACGCTAAAACTATAAAATATGACCATTCTTGGGCCGTTGACTATAATAATTTTGCTGTGCTTTTTTGTAATGCGAAAATAAAAACAAAACAAAATCGTCTTTTTTAAATATTTTTTATTAACGTATACAATTTAAATGATAATAATAAATGTAAAATAAAATCAACAAATTACAATTTGATTCGTGTTTTTTATATCGTATACTTTTTAAATTGTGTTACGGCTTTTTTTTATCAATTTTCTATCAGATATTTTTTTACTTGTGTTACGGCTTTTTTTTTATCAATTTTCTATCGGATATTTTTTTACTTGTGTTACGACTTTTTTGTTGTTGTTTAACTAAAAAATAATAATCGTAACAAAAGTAAAAGTTGTTACGGTTACATTTAGGGTTAGTTTTAGGGTTAGTTTTAGGGTCAGGTTTAGGGTTAGTTTTAGGGTTAGGTTTAGGGTTAGTTTTAGGGTTAGTTTTAGGGTTAGTGTTCTGTTGTTTGTAATGCTAAGATAAAAAAATTCAAAATCGTAACCGTACTCGGACAAAATAAAGAAACTCAAACTTTTTTAAACAACAACAAACACATACAAATGTCTTCTTTACTTATTAAACATGTTTATAATATTTGTTTTTTATGAAATTTACAAAAAAACCTGTATATTTGGATTTTTCTTACTGGATATTTTTTTCGTACCGCTCTTTTTTACTTCAAAAATATACAGATGGTAGAATCTTCTTCGTCTCATGGAATGTTACGATCAGTACGTTACTTGACACATTACCTAATTGCAACTCAATAAAACATAGATATTTAACATTTTCCCAAATAAAAGTTCAATACAGTATGTTGTAAAAAGTCTTAGAATTATTGCTTTAAAAAATCTGAACATTTTAATACTTTAAAATAAAAAAAAATCAAATGAAAACAACATTTCAATACAATTCAAATACAAACTCTCTCATCAAGCTGTAATTATTTTATAAATTGTGCGAATTCGGAAAATGTATTTGCTGCTATGCGACATACATGCTGTACTGCGCCACAACATAGTGGCCTGCATTCTGTAGCACAACAAAAAAGTTGTATTATAGAAAACACGGGTTCGAATGTGTCGGCTGCGGAAACAGCATTTTTATGTGTTTTGGTGCGAAAACCATGCCATAGAGCGGCATCTTTAGCTAAAAGATGAGTACCATTTAATTTTAAAATTTCTCATATTTTTTACAAATCTAAAACAGACATCTTTTCTGCATAATCTATTTATAAAAAAAAAAAAATCGAAAAGCTTTTAGTAAATCATTTATCAGTAAAATAGACTGCATGTAGTATTAGTAGCTATGAATATGGGAGTATGAATCCTCCCGAAAGCGCTCAGCTTTAATAATTGTATATTATTCATTTTATTTACTGTTATCAGCTTCATTATCTGTGTGCAAAGCACATATATATATATATTTTCTGGATTTTATATGCTAATGAAGTAAGGCTTTAACTATTTTATTGTACTTAAAATAGAACTTTGGTATGAGAATGTGATGCTAATATGCACAAACAAATACACACACAATTTTCCACATAACATTCAATATTTAATTCAATTAAAATTGTAGTAAATTTAGAACAGAATGGATTAATTTCTTCAATTTTTTTAACTATTAAAATTAGATTACAAATCTCATTCTCCCACTCTCCTAAACCACCACATAAAATTTTGAATATTTTTTTCTATATTGAGTTCAGTAGTTACATTTATATATTATTGCTTCCCAAGTGATATTACTAACTTAAGGTAAAGTTCATGACTATATTGTTCCTATTGCTACTGACAGACTCTTCCTCTCAAGTTGTCAGAATAATGGATACTATATTTGTAAATCAATTCTTGCCTTTGTGTGAGTGTGTGCTTATCTATAGAGGAGTAATTATATTTATTTAATAAACTTTTGAAGAACTGGAAAACATTTTATAGAAATCCCACAATTACTGGATCATGATATTGTGAATTGTTGATGAAATAAATGATAATCTTTATATAAGAACATACCCAAAAATAACAGGAATCATTCTCTGGTTTGTGCACCTGTTATAGTATAAGCTTCTGTTCCTGCATATTTTTGCAGGATCCTATCTGCATCAATCTGCCAAATGACATAACTATGTAAAATCATGGTGCACATAGCATATTTTTTGGTAAAGTGCATTTTGCATATATGAAAATTTTTATAATGACTAAAAAGTTCGAACAATGTAAAAATTCTGTCTTCATTTATAGAAAACTGCAGAAAAAAATTGTAATGCTTGAAGCATATTAAGCAAGCTGATCTGGAAAAAAATAGATTAATTAAAATGTTAAATTCACCACATCCCTAAAAAACATGCCGAGTGAAGTTCAAAATCAAAACAATGCTGGTTTTTTTTTATGCAAACAACATTTTTCTCTCAAATTTAGTTCATAATAGTCAGGCATTTTATCTCCACACATGATGTGATAAAACATAAATATCCCATTTTGTGGCAAACAGAGGAGTACTTCAATCTGACGAAGTGTTTTATCTCAAAACCTTCAGTTGAAACACTTTTAAATTGAATTCAGCATGGCCCAGCTTATCTATCAGCAATATTTGCTTGATCTCACTTCAGGTGGTTTTTTTTAATATCTCAAAGCAAAAAAGGCTCAAAATTTTTTTTGTGGACTTAGAAGTGGTGAAAAAAAAAACACTGCAGGCATTAAAAGTCAACACTTTACAAGTGTTTCCGGACTACTTTGAAAAATAAAAAATATGTTTAGACCATCGTACTGCATCAAATAGATTGTAATTTGAAAAAGATTAAATTTATAACACTTAAAAATAAACATTTTTTTTATTATAAAATTCTGGTTACTTTTGAGTATCCTTGTATATATTGTAACCCTGCATCCTACGCTTCCCAAATAAATTATGTATCTAAATTAAATATTAAGACAAAGATATTATTTTCTGACTATTGAACTGATTATCATGAAACCACAAACCTAAAGAAGATTACAAAGTTATCATGAAGATAATAACTTCTGGTCAAACTAACTTTAAAATCCCCAAACAAAACTTTATGAGATACATTTAATATTTGTCAAACCAATAAATACTAATCCGGTCTATGAAATGAATATGAGATTGGAATTATAAATTAAGTAGTAAATAAATTAGGATGTAAATAATTAAATGGATGATGAAAATAAATAAAAATTAGATAACAAAATGAAATGAGCCTAAGAGCGAAGAGAAGAGAAAGATGTGTTAGAATACTGAAGGATTAAGATAATGATAGATTAAGAGCTAATGACTGATTAAGATGGTAATAGAATAAGAAGTAGTGAAGGGTGAATTAATTATGATAATGAATTAAGATAAAATAAAAATGAAGAAATAAAGAAAGATCGAGATGACAGATGAGAACAATGATGATGATAGAAGATGATATCCTAAACTATAAACTGATATTGTCTTAAAGGATAGTAAGATAAATTAAAATAAAATATGGATTCCAAGCTTAACCAAACCAGAATATTTACCATCAAAATTAAAACAAAATATAAGCTCAAAAGTAAGGAAGAAGAAATTTACACATTAAGTTATGCTGATCGTAAAACAACTGGGAAAATAAACATAATTCAAATCAAAGTACAGTAAATACTTCTAAATATAAAACTTACCATAAAGTTAACATTATACCGTGAACTAACTTATTCTTCTCAAGGTTCAAATAAATTAACTATTTTCTTTTTTCCAGATATACTTGGTTCAGTGAGAAGGATTTTGCCACTACCCAACTATAATAGACAAAACTGCTTATAAACACTTAGAATTACTAAAATATCTAGCAATCTTAAGACCAACTGAATATGAAATTTAAACTCTATAAAGTACACTCAAACTCTTAATCGAGCCAAATAACTTACAAACTCTCTTTTATTAAATAATTATGGTCTATGTGATCATAGATCAGTGAATGACGTATTTGATAATTCAAATAAATAAGCTATATCTCATTTATTGGTTTCATTTTTACTATATTATTTAAAATAATATATATGCATTTTCAGGTGAACAATGTTTAAATCACAAAGTGATGATGCTTTAAATGTAACTTTTAAAAAAATAAAAGTATACCAAATTTATTTATTTTAGTATTCATTGATTAATGAAGAATTTGAAATAACAAGGTAATGTGTGAATAGCAATAACAATAATAATGTGGGTGATGATTAGCAATAATACCACAGACAACTAGATAAAAATTCAAAATAACAAGATTTATTTACACTATTTACAAATTTTCTTAACATCATAAACAGTTAAACATCTATTTCTAGAAAACATATATAAAGCAAGGTATATTTTCTTCAACTATATGCATGGGTGACAAAATAATAATATACCATAATACCCTTATTGTCACCATCATTATTAATTAGATTTTCATTATTGTATATTATAAAACAGATATATTATACTGCTGGGCGTAAATAAGCATTTCAGTACAAGATAAGAGTGTTTACCAAATAATAAGGGTAATTGATAACCTTAACATTTCAATCCAGTGCTTGAAGCAGCATTTTTCACTATCGTTTTTTTAGCTATATATAAAAATATGATAATGGCAATTATCATATTAAGCACAAATATAAAAATTATTCTTTGATATAATTTGTTTACTATTATTTAATATTACATTAGTTAACCATATGGTTAGATCCTTATTATTTAACCTAAAGAAATTTCTAAATATAGGTAGATATTAGAAGTCAGACGTATACCTGATATTAACCCTGCCTATGTCCACAAACAATTATGCTGATTATAAAAAGGTTTTACCAATCCATCGGCGAATCACTGCTTGATGAACATCAATGACAGTACGTATGTGTGTATCTCCTGTTGTGCTAAACATAAACTAAGTCTTATAATTATTAATAAGTTTTATTGGCTTGTCCATAAGTTGTCAACATGATACTACAGCCCAACTCATATACTATTTGACTTCACTAAACACTATAGATAACAAGTGTCCTTGACTAACTTCACCTTATCAATGCCATACAAATTTTTAAAATACACAAAATAACTTCACCATACTTGGTGAGAAAATTGTTCCACATCCTCCTGAGAGAAAAGACATTAAAAAGAGGCTCTTCACAACAACATTACCTCATTGTGTAGTAATATGGCAGATTCTCCATACCTTTTTCCTAAGTATACATGTGTAAACCTTGTCTCAACACAGGGAAACAGAACATTTGCCTTAAAAATAACCCTCTCTTTAGGGAATGACAATGCTACTCAAGCATTCTTTATTTATATGCCTCAATAAAATAATCCGCTCATGGAGTAAGCGATGGGTGAGACTATTCTCATTCTGCCCATGCATCCAATACATAATACAGTGTTTAAAGCAGCTTTATATTTCATATATTCATCAGATGTACTCTCACCACAATGGCAAGAAAAACATAATTCTCACATTAAAGCTAAAGATAAATATCTCACTTCCTAATGCATAACTGATAGTGTAATAAACAAGCCAACATTTTATAAGTCAAATGACTAGGAAATATTTTAAAATTATGATAAAATATGGCTATAACAAGAAATGCACACACAGTCAAGGAAACATAGCAGATTATATATTAACCTGGACATACTGATTACAGGCAAACTTTCATAAATATAAAATGCTTATATGGTAATTCCATAACATAAAATACCTATGTTATCATAAAGAACTATTGTTTCACCTTTAATGAATGACTCTGTCTGTTAACCCATAACAAATTGTTCATATACATAAGAGATGAGTATCTCTATCTTGTAAAGCTTAGTGTAATATTAAATTTTTTAGACCAATCTGTAAAAAAACCAATTATGTGTATATCATTTTCTGTTTACAGACCTATTATAAATTTATGTCATAAAAATATACCGCAATAATATATGAAATTCATATATAAAACCCTTGATAACATGAACAATAACAAAAAAATTATTAATGTGATATTCCATTCCCCTAGTTCATCCTTTTATGTATCTTTAATATGAGCTAAATAATGGAAAAATGAAGTCATCCTGGGCATACATTTTATGAGCGATGTTTCCTTAGTTTTTCTTTTTTTTTTCATATATGTATTTGGTAATATAAACAAATAAGACATTCAAAAATTTTTATGAAAACAAAATCTTAAAAAAAAAAAAAACACTTAAAAATCTTTCTGCAGAATTTTTATCTAAAAGTTTAAGCTATATAGCAGGAGTATCCAGTTTAACAAATAAGAGCAACAACTTTTTCAAATGCACTTACTGATTTTCCTTTTTGTTCACAGCAATTTATTATAATAATCCAGAATGATTCGAGTCTTTTAAAACATTTTTCTTTATTTATTATGTTTCAATTTCTATAATATTAAATATACTGTCTTTGAGATATAATAATTTCCATAAACTATTAATACCTTGAGTTAAACATTTTATTTGCATTTATCTGTATAAAATACGTCTTTTAAGTTTCATTTTTACTGATTGAGAAAAAAGCAACATTACAATATATTAGCCAGACAATCTTCTTTTGTTTAATAAAACAATAATATACAGAATAAGTTCCCACATTTATAAATTAATTAACTTTTCTTCAATTTCAATTATTATTAATTTGTTTTCGACCAATTCTCAAGAAGATATTTATATAGTTATATTTTTATCAGTATTTGTAAATATTTTTTAATTCAAACTATGAAGATTTATTACTTTCCTTTATAAATCTTTACATCAATTAGGTTGAAATTACAATTATAAATATCCTTCGCATTTGTCAATGGTGCAACCGTTTTAGACTTACTTTTCGATAACAAAGAGTTTTAGCGCTTCTAACCAAATCAGATTAAATATTATATAGATTTCCATGTTTATAAATTGGTCAAATATTATGCTATTTGAAATAAAAATTGGTTGTTTTCTCTTAGCATGTTGAAACCACTTGAGGGCATAATTTCTATGTAAACAAACAGAATTATAATGTTATCAGGCCGTCGTTCTTTTTTTTTTTTCAACTTTATACTGTTTTTCTGATTTACAATAAAATCATAAATAATGAAATTTATCTAAAAGAAATTAAAAAATAAACTGGATAAATCTAATTTTTATTTTTCTAAAATGAAATTTGTAATTTTAACAAGAATAAAAACAAATAAAAACAATATCATGGTGACGCAAATCAAATTTTAACATGAAGAAAAATAAATAATTTCTCCAAAACAAAAACATTGTAGCTAAGCAAATAAAATTGTTAATTTTAACAAGAATAAAAATAAATAATTTCCCAAAACAACATCGTGGCCACACAAATATAATTTGTAATTTTAATAAGAATAAAAAGAAAGAATTTATTCAAAACAACATCGTGGCCAAAAATAAAACCGGTATTTTAGATTGGTCTCATGATTTATCTCACACAAACATGAATTTTAGCGTGATTTCGTAAAAATCACGCTTACACCTCTCCTTTGACAATTGATTAAAGTGTCACCCTTGTCTAGAAAAGTGGGGCAAAGTTTCCACAATTTTTATTACCTCATACTACATCATTGGATTTGGAAAATAATGACTTGGGCATGCAAATTTGAAGACCTTTGACATCTCAATTACAGACACCCTCACAAAATACCGTAGCGAAATTTAAAATGGGATTGTTCGTAGAAACTGTGTAACACAAAGTTCACCTACTTCTGTGCTGTAAATACCTGTATCCAAAATGTTAATAATGGTATTGTTCGTATAAACTGTGGCAGAATAATACATCCTATTTCTGTGCAGTAACATAGAAATAGATACTGTAGCTAAATTAAAAATGGTATTGTTGTATAAATTGCATAACACAAAGTTCACCGTAAGTGGCGGCATCCTCTGCGGCAAAATAAATGTCCTATTTCTGTGCTATAGCATAGAAATAGGCATCACAGACAAGAAAACGGACTATTTATATGCTTAACCATTGGAATAGAACATTATATAATGGCGCGACCACTTAAACAGCATATTTCTGTGCATTTGCATAAAAATTACACCCTCAAGTAGTTTCAATATGCTAAGAGAAAACAACCTAAAAATTCACTTGATTCAATTAAAAGTTCAAAAGTTTATCCAAATTTTTTTTTTTTTTTTTCACAATGATAATTCAAAACAAAACATATATATATATATTTTCTAGAGAGCCCTTATGGTTTTTCTTTTTAGATTGAAATAATTTACACAGAACTTTTAGATTTATATAATGATTAAAGTTATTATATGCAAAACAAACTTTATGCTTACTATTTGTTCCGTTTTAAGCCTGAAGTTTCATCTTGTAATATACTGATTTCTTAATATAGTTCCCATTTTCCCTCCTGTATGACTTTGTCAATTTTCAATCAATGAATTAGTAGGCTGGAATATATACTAGGGTAGACGTTCTACTCCATACTTGTAAAACTACAATCTCATTATATTTTGTTCAATTCTAAAGTGATGTTGTTAAATTTTCAGCTTTTTCTTGTTTTTTTATTTTTTTGAATTTGCAGGTGTCAAGTGTTGATGTCTGGTCTCTAATTTCTCCCTTTAGACTCCCCCTCCCCCTCTCTGTTAAGTTATTTATTATTTTTATTGCAATAAATTGTGGTACATAAAATAGACCAATGACAGAATTGCGTGCATACTAATTAATATTACTCCCTCTAGTAATAACTAATTAGACAATTTCATATCAATTTAAACTACAATACAATATGCTTGAAGATTGATTACAAAATTTAAAAGAATTATAAATTGTATTTTTCTTTTTTTTAAATTATTGTTTAATAATAATAATAGACTACTAAACATCTTTATACTTCCAAATTGATTCGATACCATTAAATTATCATTTTAAATATTATTGCAACTAAATCATATGACAAAATGTATATAAACTTCATATCCACTCTATCAGATTTTCTAGTGTATATCAAACAGTCTAAGTTTCCATCACTCTCAGGATATTTATTGGTGAAATTTTACTCAATTTGAAAATTATAATTTAGCAAGCATTCTAATTTACTACTGATTTTATACACTGATTTTCAATATATTGTAATTATTGCCAATTGAAATTTAAATTTTTTCATACTGGAACACTTGAATAAGGCTTGATGCAATTGAGCCAAACCATATGGTTACAATATAGTTACAAATAAGTTTTAATAAGAGCAGTCAAAGATCAGAACCATGCTTGTCATATAAAAAATATCAGCAACAATATTTATTTTTCAATCCCTGTAATCCAAAGATTTACCACTAACACATACTTTTGATAAACTAAATTAATAATAATACCTTATGAAGCTTATTTCTTTCTGGAGATGCTTGAATGTCTTCAATCTGTTTATACAATTCATGAATTTCTTGGGATAAATTCTTCATCACAACTTGCTTTTCAGTTTCATCAATTTCATGATCACCAACTGAAAAGAAAAAAAAATACTAAAAAAGAATTTTATAAATAAAAGGTATTTGACCCTTGTTCATGCATAAACATATGTATATATAAATTAATATATTTCTTAGAAATCTTAATATTCATAATTACATTTTTGACTTTAAATTCATGTTTGTTTAAAATCATTTCTGTGACTTTATGTTATCTAAATATAAGATTTAGAGTCAGTCATTTGTTGCTAAAAATATTTAAATTTATGACACATTCCAATATTAATAAAGTTAATACATTATATTTTAAAATAGTAATAGTACATTATAAAAATAAATTAATAAATAAAATTTTAAAGTCTCAGATATTTTAAAACAATAACACAAATTGAGTTAATCTAATTAGATAATCTAGAATAATATCAAATTGTTGATTATTGTAAAAATTTAACACCTATTTAACAACAATAGAATAATCCATTATTAAAATGTCAAAACCAAATAAAACTAAGTCTATGACCACAGTTGGAAATTGTACAATTTACACAAAAAAATATAAGATCAGAATAATTTCTGAATAGAAAAATTTAATGTTAAAAAGTTTTAATTGACTATATATATAAACATATATATAATATAGGGTATATGAGCACAGACTTTCACATGACCCACCACTCTCCACTCTATCTAATAACACTGATACACTCAAGCACATATATGCTGAAAAGATAAATAATCACCAATATACGTATTTCATGCTAAACCAGCAATCATCAGTTGGTCCAGATTATCATCTCCCACATATATATACTATAAGTGCTCAGAAATATATTAAGATAGACAATCTTCATACTTTAATGGACAGGCTCCAATCTACTACACACTCCAACTCTTCAACCATCCATCCAATTGAAAATCTGATGATGGAATGCTCGAAGGCCACCCTGAGGCTGAGATACTTGTCACACCCATGTTGACCTAAAGTCAATCTGATCCCCACATGTACAGGACATAATCCATTAAATACATATGCAAGGATGGGCAGACATCTCTATAATGAAATAACTGAAAACACAGGCTTATTATATACCTGTGTCTATATATGTAATATAGGGTATATGAGCACAGACTTTCACACGACCCACCACTCTCCATATATGTGCTTGAGTGTATCAGTGTTATTAGATAGAGTGGAGAGTGGTGAGTCGTGTGAAAGTCTGTGCTCATATACCCTATATTGCATATATAGACCCAGGTATATAATAAGCCTGTGTTTTCAGTTATTTCATTATAGAGATGTCTGCCCATCCTTGCATATGTATTTAATGGATTATGTCCTGTACATGTGGGGTTCAGATTGACTTTAGGTCAACATGGGTGTGACAAGAATCTCAGCCTCAGAGTGGCCTTTGAGCATTCCATCATCAGATTTTCAATTGGATGGACGGTTGAAGAGTTGGAGTGTGTAGTAGATTGGAGCCTGTCCATTAAAGATTGTCTATCTTAATATATATCTGAGCACTTATAGTATATATGTGTGGGAGATGATAATCTGGACCAACTGATGATTGCTGGTTTAGCAAGAAATACGTATATTGGTGATTATTTATCTTTTCAGCATATATGTGCTCGAGTGTATCAGTGTTATTAGATAGAGTGGAGAGTGGTGGGTCGTGTGAAAGTCTGTGCTCATATACCCTATATTACATATATAGATACAGGTATATAATAAGCCTGTGTTTTCAGTTATAAACATATATATTGTAATCATATATTTAGCTCTTTTGAGTTACATATGTTTTAAAGCATTAAAAAAAAATTTCATATAAGATTATAATAAGTAAATTTTTATTATAATAAAAAATTTAAATTATATGTTTCAATAGTAATTCAGTTAGTCTAATTAGTTAGCTATTATTTAAAGAATTAGCTTAAATTGAATATTTACTTGAAAAAATAAAATTAATATTTAAACTAAAGAAGAGTTAATCTAGAGCTTAATAGGTTTCAAATAGATTTAATAGATAAAGCTATTTTATGCTGTCTTATGATTATTTAACTTTGTTAGAATTTTTAATTATTAATTTTTAAAATGATTAGTATTAATTTTAATTGATTTTAAATGTCAATAAATAGCTAACTTATTTTCATTGTATTAAAAACGCTTATATTAATGTTTATATATGTATGAGAATGTTTAAATCATGCATGTGAAATACTGAAAGTTTAAAAAAAGACATTAAAAATAATAAAGTATATTTTAAAATTGGGTACATCTATTATAATGTTAGGATAAAGTACAAACAGTTAAATAAATTAAGAATGGCATACTTAATAAAAAGAATGCTTAATTTGAAAATCAGTTTTTGTCTTTTATTGTATCTTTATTTATATGAATTTAAAAAGAATGTGGAAGTATGGAGGTTGTTCAATATATCTATAAAGATATTACACATGGGAAAGAGAAAGGTGAATAACTCACTCCATGTGTCTGTATGTTTAAAAAAAATTAAAAAAATCAGATATATTAATCTTTAACTAAGGTTTAAAGTTTATATCTGTGCTAGAGATAATCTCTAGTTTAGTAAATGATTAGTAATAATTATTATTGTATTTATCTGAGGTGGATGATGTCAAAGTTGTGAGTGGAGTGAGTTTGACAGTTGTAAATAAAAATGTAACAATTTAATAATTTTATTAAGTTAAATGATTTGATAATTATTTAGAGTTAATAAAAAATAATTAACAAATTCATTTATTGTCTAAATGGTCTCATGACTAAGTTATCTGGATTGCAATGCCAAAATCAGATCAGTTAAAGGTCAATGACTATTAATTTAAATATTATAATTATAAATATGCGACTTTTTTCTCATGCGTTAGTGAAGCTATAATTATACTTAAAATAATGTGTGATAGATCTGCTTAGCGCTTTCGAGAAGAGTGATGCCAAAAGAAAAGTTAAAGAAGCTTTTTACATTGCAAATGATCCCAGTGTCATTAATAGAAGAGAGGCATGCTTTGCTCTCTCTAAACAATGGACTAATTAAATGTTCAAACTCATTTGCATATGTGTATAATAAATCAACAGTATTCATTCACAAAGCTATGAGTATGAGATTCGAACATTAAATCTCGAAAGCGCTAAGCAGACCTATCACACATTATTTTAAGTATAATTATAGCTTCACTAATGCATGCGAAAAAAAGTCGCATATTTATAATTACAATTTTTACTAGTGAAGAGAAAAAGAATTTATTACATAATTTAAATATTATAATGCAGACTTGTAAATCATTGATTTAATAAAGAGAAAATGCAGTATTAATCATGATGCATGGGTGGAGAGAAAAGAAAACAATTAATAGAGTTATATTGAAAGAAAAGTAATGCTAATAATGTTGTATGGGTAAATCAACAACATTTATGTTTCAAAGTAACTTTATTCATCAAACAAAAGTTACATCAGTATATTTACTTTTAGAAAAAAAATTGTCCAAATTTTGAGTGTTGTAGCAGAATTTACATGTAGATATAGTTCTTTTCTAATGCACAGCATATAAAACTCAAAGTGGAATCACTAGCTACAAATATAGTTTTAATAACAGTCAATATAAGGTGTTGTTAAAGTGTTTGTGAAAAATTGATTGTCCTGATTGTGTGCATTGGTTCAGTTTTTGCAAAAAAATTATTAAATATTCTTCTGCTAAATAGTCTGGGATATTGATTGTTTGTGATTATAAGCATTAGTTCAGTTTTTGCAAAGGTTCATATTGTTCATTATATATGAAGAGGAGAGGTAATCATTGGTATCTCAATGAGAATTCAGGTGTTTGCTATAACTTGTAGATAGGTGATTATAATTAGATTGTGTTGCAATATAGTATTTAACAATATTATGGCATATGGTTAGAGACTTGATCGGTGTTTCAGGAGAGTCCATATAGCAGCAAAGATGTCCAGGTGTGCAAGTTTACTAGCTTAATTGATAAAAGTGTTTGGATGATGATGAATGTTTCTACCAAGGCAAAAAGCGCATTAAGAGCACCAAAATGCATACAAACTATATGTTGCTGCATGAATAACTGGGGAAGAGTTTTTGCTGTATGTCTCACAGAGAATGTTTATTGTGAGAGTGCTTTGCCTGTATGTGTTTAATATTATTTCCTGGGTGTGCGCTAGTGCTGGACAGATATGAAATAGATGATGCTATGTTTCCTCTTCTCAACATAGCTGAGAGAAAGAATCAATTATTGTGTAAATCCATAGTATTATAAAAAGTGTGATGTGGGTAGGGAGTATAAGTTAAGCTTCAGGAGGAAGTCAAAATATTTTGGCTCTAGAGAACATTTTTTGAATCTTGGAAGGAACTGTTTATTGTTTATTCTTAGCAATGGGGAGGGATAGTTAGATTGTGAATGCCCAAGCAGATATACATACCTATATTAAGTAGTGATATTTGGTTGTAGATACTTTGTAACTGGCATATAAATAATGACAGGAATCCATGTGATGGGGATGGTCTGTCTGTTGGAATTATCCATATGATACTTTCTAGTACATAATAGGCTATTTTTGTAATAATTATGGGTTGAAATGGCAAATTTTTGACTATAATGAAAGATAGGTTTTGGAGAGAAAGGTAGTTATCCGTTCAGCAGCATTTTTAAGTTTGTTTGGATTTTTAGTCTCATAACAGAAATCTAAGATAAAAAGGGAATCCAAGACAAAAGATTGGCCATAAATTTTTGTGTATGGCTTGCCAGTGTAAAGAAACCACACAGAGCTTTTGTACAAATTAAACTTAAGTTCGAATTCTGCAGTGAGGTCATCAAATATTTTCTGTAGAATAGGTAATTGCTTTTTGGAGGCAAGTAAAACATTGATATCATCCATGTAAACAATGCAGAATTTGAATGCCTGGATTTTTTTTTTTGAATTTTGTTTATGAAAGGATTAATGTAAAACATAAATAATAAGGCACTGAGTGATGACATCCCTGTGGTACTGATTGGCTGAGAACAAAAGAAGTTGATGCTCTGCCAGTGAGAGTTATGTGATTTTCTTGGCTTACTAATAGGTTGGTAAATGTGTATAGAAGATTAGAAGGTATCACTGTCATTGTAAGCATATGAATTAAAATGTCAATTGGGACTCAGTCAAAGGCAACAATGTCAATTTGTACAGCCATTGGAGCATACTTTTTTTGTTCTCAAGTGGAGTTTAAAATTGTATTAAATATGAGAGCTGCTTGGCCTGTAGATGAACCTTTCTTGGTAAATTGCATAGATAATATTAAAGGAAATTTATGTGGTTCTATTTTTTTTCCAGTACTTTCTCAAAAAATTTAATACCAAGAGGTCCCATGGAGATAAGTTATAGGTTGAATAAATTGAATATCTGAGCAGGTTTTTTATTGAATGGAAGTGAGATATAAACATTGTATATTATATAATTTTTGTGATAGGTAATTAGAAAGTCATAGAGGTATGTAATGGTGAAACAACTAAAGTGTGCAAAGACAAATTTGGGTATTCCAGAGGCCCAGGATGGCAATTGTTTGGTGTTGTGGCAAGCTAAAAAGCAAAATCAGTAATATTGAAGGATGTATTGGATTCTAGCTGCCCAAAGAGATCTACTTTGTGTTTAAAGACACTGTATGTTTGCAATTTTTGTTTAAAATACATTAATTCTATCATGTTATATCTGGCAATGATTACTCCTTTAACTTCAAGCTAAGGGAACTCTAATTGCGTAGAGATAGCCTAAAGCCACCAGATATATCCATGAATCTATATGTGTTATTGAGTCAGGCAGATTTTCTTTTTTGTTGCTAAGTACACTTTTACTGAGTTGCATGTGTTGTTATACAAGTGTGTAAGTTTTCAAATGTATGTAAGCATATCAAGGGTAGATTGACACAGGATAATTCTCCTGTGTAGTTTATCAGCAAAGGCTCATAGTTTGAAGGGTGGAGAGGTAACAGGCATAATGTAATTGATGTTAAAGGATAATATATTTATAAATGAAATATATCATTGGACAGGAAAAATGCATTATGTATGATAAGTAAAAATAAATAAAATATAAATAGAATAAGATTTGTCTATTGTTCTCTTTTTTTATCATTTAACATAGAATTCATTATTTTATTGCGTTATGCAGTTATATCTAAACATATTTTCTTGTTTAAAAGTCAGTCTTATCATATAATTTTTGAGAGAGAATGTGGTAAAAATGTGTATATATATACACATGTTTACAGATAGGTAAATCAGATACATTAAAACAATATATTTATTTATGCAAAGTTTTAGGTATTATAAAATTGCTTTTATTTAAAATTAAAAAGTTTTCTATTATAGAATGTTAAGTAATGTCTATCATTTATTGTTTTCTGTTTAATAGCATGATGTGTGCGAATGTATATCACACTAGAAAATTATCAATGAAACAACATTTAAAAATATTTTGATTAAAAAAAATAATATTAAAAAAATGATGTGACATATTTACTTGAAATGTAAATTTCTATATTATGTTATAAATTGCATGTTTTATATTCTTTATCTATGGAACAGACCAAAAAAAGGCTTATGACTTTATTGCTTGGAAGTTTAAAAAAGTTTGAGTGCCTGAATCGATCGTAGGATCTCCTGATCCCAAGTCAGACACCCTACTGCTAGCCAAACTGTGCAGGGTTATGGAACAAATTATTTTATTTCTCAAAATAAATCCTTATTAATATATATAAGAAAAATCATAGATACTAAAATGGAAACATTTCAGCTGTGGGTAAGAAGGGTCTTTATGCAAGTCAAATTCCAGCCCCCCCCCCTCTATTAATTCCATGAAATAAAATTTGTAAATTAAAACAAAATTAATTCTATAAAATTTTATTTAGTATAAGATATAGAAACAGTAGAACATTAAAAAATTATAATTATTTATACTTTTACCAACTCTGATAATTTTAATGGCCACAAAACAATTTCTAGAAATTTTCTCTCCACATGATGATTCTGAAAACTTGTAACCAGACTCATCTTTAGAAAAATCCTTATTAATTATCAAACTAATAGAATTTTCAACTAATTTTTATGTTCACAATTTTTGGCAAGTGTGAGGATCATTATCATTAAAATTTAATATAAAATCAGAAGTTTTAAGTTTTTTACTTTCGGAATCACAACTTTCTTCATTTCTTCTTTTCTGTTCCGAGCTTCAGATAACTTATTTAACATTTTATCCACCTTGTGTCCACTGAGATCAGAACAAATGAATATAAATCTTTAACCAGTCAAATAAGAAATACACATAGATCTTATATGTCTCATTGTCTGCAGCCAGAGTATAATCCCTAAGATAGTGTCCAATAGCATCTTCTGCTACTTTGCTTCTGAAGTCTGGATAATCTTGCAATTCCATCCCCCACAATGAAAAGAGTCTGTTTTATTTATTCCTTACACAATGGTTTGCATCTTTTCCGGAGTATAAGTTAAGATAAGACTGATGCAACTCTCACATTACTTTATCAATAATTAGGTCAACTTTAACTGGCATATCAATTAATTTTTTAAAAATAGCTTTTGTTTGTTTGAAAATATATTAGTTAAGTTACTTTTAATTTAATTCAAAATCTCTCATGCATAACTTAGTTGAATTTTCTATTAACAAAATTATATTCCTTCAATAATAAAATATTTATACTGTTATTTAATTTTTATGTGCATGTTATTCCATTATAATCATATTGTATATAATATACTTTATTATATACATATTATACAGTTCAACATTTAAAATTGTCATATCTACATTCCTTATTCAATAAATTTTTAGAAGCCATTAACATGCATTTGCACTTTATTTAAATGTTAAGATATGTTGATTAACTAAAAAAAATTAAGCATTTCGGTTGTTCCATTCGATAAAAAATGTTTTAGACACTTTTCCAATAGAACTGTCATTTAGAAAAGCTTTCAATGATGTTATATGGTTGTTACATTGAACAGAATAGCATTAAAATATCAATAAAATGAATTTTGTTAATAATTAAATATTTTGTGCCAAAATATCTTTTTTAACAATTATATGTTTCTTACTAATTCTGTTTTCCTTAAATTTAAGGTATCATGTAAAAAATGGTGCAGGCCCACAATCAAAACAATAATATCTGAATAAATTTGAGATAATTCTGGATCAATTATGAGTTTTTACCTAAATAACAAACTCCACAGCAATACAATTCTAATGAAATGCAGATTAGTAAAACATATAAAAAATAATATAGGTATTTAAAAATGTACATATATAATTGCTATTAAAGAAAAAAAAATTGTTACTTAAAAAAAAAATTTGAGAAAGCACAGAATTGATTCCAGGATTCTATACTTTAGAATTGCATTATGCGAAACACTTGACATTTATAAAATACAGTATAACTAATAAAAATAATTATCAGCTATATGACCTTTATTCAATATATTGCAGGACTACTGTAATTATTATGAGGCACACAACACTTATATATATATACATGTAATTATAAGGGACTTGAACTCAGACTTTCAAACTCCCCACAACTATTCAATCCTTCTTATACAACTGACACACATAACCACATACATGTAAAAAAAATCAATGATCTCCAATACACGTATTTCGTGCTGAACCAGCACTCATCAATTGGTCAAGATCACCATTTCCCACACATGTGTACAATCACTGCTCAGTTTAAATTAAGATAGCAAATCTTCAAACTTTAATGAATAAGCTTCAATTTTCTTCACTCTCCAATTTTTCAGCCGTCCATATCATGAAAATCTGATGATGAAATGCTCCGAGCAATGATTAAATATATGTGTGGGAAATGGTGATCTAGATCAAACGACGAGAGCTGGTTCAGCACGAAATTACATTAAAAAAAAAAAATTATTTTCAGAACATGTTTCTAACAATGGAGTGATTCCGTAACCTAAATATTTTCATTTATCATGCTAATGATGAAGTATCTTTCTGCCTTACACAGTCTGTAAACCCACCCATGGCAGCCTTAAATTTCAATATAAAAATAAAAGGCAATAGTTAATTAGCAGTGAAAGCAAAAGTGACAATAAAATAAAAGAAACCCACATGTCGATAGATAATATTAAAAGTTAATCAACTGCTTCCAATAATAAATGATTAAAAGTTAGATAAGACTAATTGTCCAAAAAGGCATTGATTCAAACTCTAAAAAAGTTTTAGAAATGCCGTTCCATTCACAACGCCTAAGAAAATTTTCCAACTTCAGGATTTTTTTTTTTAATATATATATCATGGCCTGTCACACAAGTAATAAACAACACTTTTACTAATAATATTTTTTTATGCTCTGTTTGTAATGTTTATCATTATCTCGATGTTTGGTTTTTAACAATTATTATTTATCCAAGAAAAAATAATTTTCAAGAAGAAATTAGAACATTACAGTTGTTTGTTTTTTTTTAAAAAAGAACATTTTATTTACTTCCATCAAATTTCCAAAAGAAGAAAAAAATAAAAAGATAACTATTATTTCAATATAAATCTAGCTATTCTTGTGTGAGAAATTCCAAACAACAATCATAATTCTGATAGTGTGTTTTTATATAAGATTTGATATTTGATTGATTTATAAACATTATTATATATATATAATTCATTATATATGTTAATGATATGGATACATGTAAATATTGTATCAGTAAGACTGTTTTTCATAAATAAGTTAGATTTAGATAATGACTGACATCTCTTTAAATTTTATTTCATTGCTACTCCAAGAGAATAATATTATTTAACTAAGAAGCATCATCATCATCATTTTCAACTATTATCGATCCACTGCAGAATGAAGGTCTCCAAGTTCAATTCATCTCCAATCTCTAGCCTCTCTCCTCCATATTACCCAATACACTTCCTTATTTCATCCATCCATCCATCTCACATGTGATCTCTTTCTAGGTCTTTTACAATCTCTTGGAATTCAGTTTAAGATTTCAATTGTCCATCTATTATCATCTGTTCTAATAATAAGTCCAGCCCAACTCCACTTCAGTTTCTTAATTCTATCAATGATGTCACTAACATCTGTTTGTTCTCTCACCTATGTATTCCCTTTTAAATCTCTTCTTGTTACTCCTAACATGCATCTTTCCATATTTCAATGAGTGATCTGAAGTCTCTGTATTGCTCTTCTGTTAAGTGTCCAAATCTCAGAACCACAAGTAAGAACTAGTAAAACATATTTATTAAAAACGTTCTTTTTCAAACACATAGGTATATTTCCTTTTAATCTTAAATTATTTCTACCACAAGCATTGCAACCAAGTTTAATTTTATAATTAATTTCATCCATTATGTTTCCATATGTAGTAACAATTTTCCCAAGGTATTTGCAGTTAACTTCTTCTAACTCATCATTATCTATCTTTATATTTTTTTCATTTTGAGAAAATCCAATGAACATTACTTTAGCCTTTTTACATTTACCTTTAAATCCTATTTTTTTACTTTCATCTGATAACTTTTGCAACATTTCCTGAAGCTCTAAAGCATTATTAACAAAAACAACTAATCATCTACAAAATCTAATGATTTAAATAATCTCCATTTACTTTTATTCCTTTAGCTTTCCATTTTAATCCACAAAATACTTTCTCAGCACTAATGTAAAAAGTTTTGGAGATATGGAATCACTCTGTCTACACTCTACTCAATGTTAATCTTTTTAGCATCATTATGTAATCTAATTTTGTTGCTGTTGCATTTCTATGAATATTCTTCAGAATATGACAATATCATGAGTCTATACCTTGATAACCCAATGGTTTAATCATTGGATGAATGTTTATAGAATCAAATGCATTTTTAATTCCAAAGCATAATGGCAACTCATATTAATTAGTCCTTTCTACAACTTCGTTCAATACTTGGCTATGATTCAATGTACTAAAACCACTTTTAAATTCCAGCTGGTACTTTTGGTTAAATTAAAATTCAAAGTTCACTGTAGATGAGATAATTATTTTGGTAAAAATTTTGTATAAAACTGATAAAAGATTGATAGGACTGAAATTTCTAATATCTTCTTTATTAATATTAATACTTTAATACTGCATATATCCAAGCATCTGATACATCTTTATCATTTAGACATTTATGATGCAATATCACCAAAAAAAATTCTATTTTTTCACCTACCTCTTTTAAATTATTGATTATAATTCCATCATTATCTGGAGTTTTTCCCCTCTTTATAAATTTAATTGCAAGTCTCACTTCATTATTTAAAATCCTGGGTAATTCAGAAGATATAGTAGTTGTAAGAGGTATTTTTCTTTTTTCTTTATTATTATATAATTCTTGATAAAAATAAAAATAGTTCCATCTTTTTTTCTTATTGCAGAAATAAGTTTCCTATCAATACCAAGATGTTGTTTTACATTCTTGAGATTTTTATTTTCTTCTATAGTTTTCCTTGCTAGTTCAAATTATACTTTCTTATATCATTATCAATTCTTTTTTGCATCATTTTACAAAATTCATGATATTCAATCTTCTTAATGTATCATTATTATATATTTTCATATTACTTCTTCATAAATTATCATCTCAGTAGAAATTTTATTGGTAATTGCTACTTTTTTGTACCAACTATCTTTGTTGCAGTTTTTAAAAGTGTATCCATTATTTTCCTATTGATTTCGTTCAAATGTGAATCATGTTCAAAATCTGTTATTTTTAAAAATGATTTGCAAATTCTAATTTAAATTCATTGGAATGTTTCTGAAGATTAGGAAGATCAACTGTGAATATTGTTTTTCTTAATAATTTCTATCTCTCTAAATTTGTATTAATATGTATCTTATATTTTACTAATCGATAATCACCTTCTGTGTTGAATTTGTTAAGAACATTACAATCTTGAAATATATATTTATGTTAGTCAAAATTTAATCAATTCTGCTGTACCTTCATTTTGATGATTCTTGTCCATTTCCTTTTAACATTTTTCTCAAAAAAATAATTCATAATATAAATTTATTTTTCTGAAAATTGCACAAATCTATGTCCTCTCTCTCATTTCTATCACTATAACCAAATTACCTACAGTACTTTCATCTTCAATTGTTTATCAATTTGAGCATTAAAATCTCCCATGACAATTTGAAAATATTTGGTATGATCAAAAGCCTTTTGTACATCCATATAAAAATTTGCTATTTCTTTATCACAATTAAAACTTGTTTGTTGGGGCATAAACCTGAATTATTTGCAAATGATATCTGCTATTAAGTTGAATAACTAATCTTGCCACTCTGTCTGATATACCATCAATCTCCACAATATTGTTCTTCCACTTTTTATTTATAATGAATCCTACTCTACTTGTACTTCCAATGTTTATGCCTTGTAATATAGTACATATCCACTTTTTAAATCAATTGTCTCTTCATTTTTTCTTCTAATTTTACAAAGTTCAGTAATATCCCATTTAATATTACACAGTTTTATCAATTCTTGTAATCTTTCTTCACTTAAAAGTGATCTGCAGTTATAAGTACCTAAATAAAAGATTGTTATCAAATGGCAGCCAAATATTATATTTGAAATTTAATAAATGAATGCAGTTATAGTCGATTATGATTATTTAAATTGTTTAATACAAATTCAGAATTGTTTTTTTTATATATATAAATAAATATGTAGCTAATCCAAGTAAGTCTTTGCAGACTTATAAAAACCATGATGATGACTTTTAATGATATAATCCCTGCAATAAAAAAGCATTTTTTAACCATGTATAAGAGGTTAGGGTTTAATAGTAGTGATCCTTCATAAATTTTGTTGGCAGAACGCTCCATTCTGAAAAGATGTTCCTCAAGAGCCTCTGTTTCATTATACAATAAAAAAAGGTAATATTAATAATAATTATATAATAATATGTGTGATCAGCACAAATCTGTATTACAATTGTGTTAATTAGTCAACAAACATGAAATAGATTACTACAGAGAATAAATAAGAGATGAACATATGTTAACAATGAATAAGAAATGTTCATGTATACTGTTTTCATCTTTATTTGGTAGACATTTGTATATCCATATCAGTGAAATCATATCAAATGTAAATTTTACCATAAAGCATACTATTTTATTTCAATTTTTTTTGGAATTAATCATCATCATCATCATCAACCATTATCAATCCACTGCAGGATGAAGGTCTCTCCAAGTTTAATCCATCTTCTCTGATCTTTAGCTTCTCTTTTCCACAACACCGCTGCACATTTTCTTATTTCATCCATCCATCTCACATGTGGTCTCTTTCTGGGTCTTTTACAATCTCTTGGAATCCAGTTTAAAATTTCAATTGTCCATCTATTATCATTTCTTTTAGCAATATGTCCAGCCCAATTCCATTTCAATCTTTTAATTTTTTCAATAAGTTCAGTAACACCTGTTTGTTGTCTTACCCATATATTGCGTTTTCGATCTCTTCTTGTTACTCCCAACATACATCTCTCCATACTCCTTTGAGTGGTCTGAAGTCTCTGTATTGCTCTTCTATTAAGTCTCTGTATTGCTCTTCTATTAAGTGTCCAAGTCTCAGATCCATAAGTAAGAACTGGTAAAACACATTTGTTAAAAACCCTTCTTTTCAAACACATAGGCATACTTCCTTTTAGTATCAAGTTATTTCTACCAAAAGCACTCCAACCAAGTTTAATTCTATGATTAATTTCCTCCATTATGTTTCCATCTGTATTAATAATCTGACCTAGGTATTTGTAACTGTTAACTTCTTCTAATTCTTCATAATCAATCTTTATTTTCATATTTTGAGCAAATCAATTAAACATCACTTTAGTCTTTTTAACATTTATCTTTAGTCCTACTTTTCTACTTTCATCTGCTAACTCCTACAACATTTCCTGAAGCTCTGAAGCATTATTTGCAAAAACAACTACATCATCTGCAAAATCTAAATGACTTAAATACTCTCCATTTACTTTCATTCCTTTAGTTTCCCATTTTAATCCACAAAATACTTCTTGCAGCACTGCTGTAAAAAGTTTTGGAGATATGGAGTCACCTTGCCTTACACCTTTCTCAATGTTGATTTTTCTAGTATTATTATGTAATCTAATTGTTGCTGTTGCATTTTTATAAATATTCTTTAAAATATGACAATATCCTGGATCTATACCTTGATGATCCAATGCTTTAATCACTGAAGAAATGTGTATAGAATCGAATGCCTTTTCATAATCTACAAATCCAAAACATAATGACAACTCATATTCATTTGTCCTTTCTATGACTTCTTTCAATACCTGGATATGATCTATTGTATTAAAACCACTTTTAAATCCAGCTTGTTCTCTTGGTTGGTGGAAATCCAAAGTTCTCTGTAGACGAGTTGTAATTATCTTGGTAAAAATTTTATATAAAACTGATAAAAGGCTGATAGGTCTGTAATTTCTAATATCTTCTTTATCACCTTTTTTAAATATTAATATTATTACTGCATTCTTCCAATCTTCCGGTACATCTTTATCATTTAGATATTTGGTATATAACTTTGCTAAAATTGTTTCTATTTCTTCACCTCCTTCTTTTAATATATCAATTATAATTCCCATCATTTCCTGAAGCCCTTCCTTTCTTCATTCATTTAATTGCATGTCTCACTTCTTCATTTAAAATTCTGGGCAATTCGGAAGATGTAATAGATATAGGAGATACTTGTTCTTTATTACTATATAATTCTTGATAAAAATCTTCTACTAATTTCATGATGTCATCTCTCTTTTTAGTAATAATTCCATCTTTTTTTCTTATTGCAGATATAAATTTCCTACCAATACCAAAATGTTGTTTAACATTCTTGAGACTTTTATTTTCTTCTACAGCCTTCCTTGCTATTTCACAGTTATACTTTCTTATATCATTTTCAACTCTTTTCCGTACCATTTTACAAAATTCGAGATATTCAATTCTTTTTAATACATCATTTTTGTATATCTTCATATTCCTTCTTTTCTTCATAAATTCTCTAGTCTCAGTAGAAATTTTATTAGTCAATTGCTGCTTTTTTCTACCAGCTATTTTTGTTGCAGTTTTTAAAAGTGTATCAGTTATTTTCATATTAATTTCATTCAAATCTGAATCATGTTCAAAATCTCCTAACACTTGAAACTTATTTGTAAGTTCTAACTTAAATTCATTAGAATGTTTCTGAAGATTAGGAATATCAACTGTAAATATTGTTTTTCTCAATAATTTTTGTCTCTCTAGTTTTACATTAACACGTAACTTACACCTTACTAATCGATGATCACTTCCTGTGTTAAATTTATTAAGAACATTACAATCTTGAAATATGTATTTCCTGTTAGTCAAAATATAATCCAATTCTGCTGTACCTTCATTTGGATGCTTCCATGTCCATTTCCTTTTAACATTTTTCTCAAAAAATGAATTCATAATATAAAGTTTTTCTTTTTCTCCAAACTCCACAAGTCTATGTCCTCTCTCATTTCTATTACCATAACCAAAATTACCTACAGCAATTTCATCTTTCATTTGTCTACCAATCTAGCATTAAAGTCTCCCATAACAATTTTAAAATGTTGTTTACTCTGATCAAAAGCCTTTTGTACATCCATATAAAAATCTTCTACTACTTCATCACTATGAGAACTTGTTGGGGCATAAACCTGAATTATCTGCATTTGGTATCTGTTATTAATTTGTATAACTCTGTCCGATACACCACCAATCTCCACAATATTGTTCTTCCACTTTTTATTTATAATGAATCCTACTCCACTGGTATTTCCAATATGTATGCCTTTATAATAGAGTATATGTCCACTTTTTAAATCAATTGTTTCTTCACCTTTTCTTCTAACTTCACAAAGTCCAATAATGTCCCATTTAATATAAGACAATTCTTCTTCTAATTCTTGCAATCTTCCTTCACTTGAAAGTGATCTGCAGTTGTAAGTACCTAAATAAATAGTCATCATCAAATGGCAGCCTGGGTCCACAATCAGGGGATTCTTAGCACCCTCCGCCTTCGGCCACCAACCGCTGCTTTGGTTGGTGACTTTACAGCCTCCTGGGAATAAGGGCCATGCTTTATTTTTGTCTGTCATAATTGTATATATGTATTGGAAAAATATTTATCATTTACACAAACATTCATTCTGCCTTATCAGGCACTGAGAAAAAAGACCATGGTGTTTCTTGATCTTACACTCAGAGGTAAAAAGCCAATAAACTCACCACGCTGGCTAATGCATGTTGGTGAGCAGCCCATCCATGTTCGTATACTATATGAATAATCACATAGTAATAACAGCTGCAACGACAAGAACGTATGGAGTGGACATTAGTTTAATGGTTATAATAAAGAAGATGATGTGCAGAATAATAAAAAGATGACATGAAGTTATTGTAAATTAATTTTCTTAGACCTTATAACTGAATGATTTTTTTTATTCTGTTAATTTATTGTAAATACGGTGATTTCATTTATTAATTTCATATCTTAGTGGTCTTTTATGTCATTTTTAAGCCTTGTTTTAACTTTAATATCTTGCTTCAATCTCAAGCTCTAATATTTAATCAAGTTGGTTAAGTGGTTAATTGACCATTGTTTTTATGATACAAATTTGGCACATCTAACAGGAGATTTCATAAAAGTAATTGATAGACCTTTTCATCATTATATTTTTACTCAAACTTCATTTAATCCTTGCATTAAAAGCCTTTGATGTTACTAAAGAATTTATAAAGCAATGCTTTAAGGTATTTCTTTTGCAGTATATAGCAAACAAGAGATCTAAGAAATATTTAAAAAAATATCAGATTTGTTCTACAAATAAAAATATATTCCAAAGATACCTAAATAATTTTAGAATGTTTGACATAACTTATGCACACTTTGATTTATTTAAAATAGTTAAAGATTTTTTTAAACTTTTTTCACTTGTGATCTTTTTTGTTCAGTCAAAAATGTTTTTCTTTTGCTTATATAATCTGTTAATACAATAGTAACTTTCTTCTGTACAATGTTGCATCTAGTACAAGCCATAGTAATCAATAGATGCCAAAAGGTTAGAGAATCAAAACCCCTATCTAGTGGCTATTCATCCAATATTTGTGGCTTTAATCAATGAGAAACCTTGAATCTGAGAGTGCTGCACCTAGATTTTTAAATCTAATGCATCATTTATCTTTTTAGTTAACTATGAAACTATAAAGTCAAACTGAAAACACAATAGTATTTTCAGTTCAAGCTAATTCATTTGTGTATAGTCATATAGATCTGAACTCAGTTCAGTATCTACATAATAGTGTCCTTGGTTTTTAATAATCATAATCACCTACATTTTTTGGTTATGATTGGTACTGAACCACTGTAACATCATATGATTAACATTTTTTTGCTTACACAATCTCTTAACACTTCTCCATACAATGTAGCTCATAGATTTATAGTTAATTAAAAAGGGAAAATGTGGATGTTGGCAAGATGCATTAGATTCAATGATCTAGGTGTGGTTACTCATTGATGAAAAATATAACTAGAAACTAGACTGGGTATATTGGATAGGTATGCATTAGATAGGATTTTGATGCACTAACCTTCTAGCATCTATTGATTACTATGGCTTGCACTAGATGGTAATATTATATGGAGAAAGTTGCTATTGTAAAAAAACACAATCATTAAAAAAAATTAGTCAATAGCAATGAACATTTTTCAATACACAAGCGATATAAAGAGTACATTTTTATAAAAAGAAAGAAAAAACTAGTTACCCAATTGTTCATTTAAAAAAAATATTTTCAATTGTTTATGATTTCTAATTTGAGAAACCAAGATTTTGATTATCCACATTGGTTGCTATTCATTATTATTTTGAATAAAATCATGAAAAAAGTACAATAATAAAAATGTTGAATAAAATTATAAATTAATTGAAAATGCTTGCCTACACTACTTGGATGGATGCGTCTTTGTCCACTTCTAGAAGAAGGTCTTGATGAAGTAGATCTTCTATCAGATACATTTAAAGCAATATTACTAGCAGCAACATCTTCTGGATATTCAAAACCTTCTATTATTCAAAATAAGAATTAATTTTTAAATTTCAAAAACCAAAGTTTGTAAATTGTATAAATTTACAAAACATTAATATAATAATCAAAAAAGCAAGTCATATATAACATGATATTACTTTTATAAGCTTGTATTTACAAAAATGTAATACAAAATTTTTTACAAGAAAATTTTTTACTTACGTTGTAAAGTGTGGCTAGTTCGTGCATTTCTGACATCAGTTTTGATACTATCAGGTCTTTCTGTATGAGAAGCACTTTGTTTTGAAAATGAAAACCGACTATCTTCAAATAATAAAGTTTTTTTAATACCTTACACTAGTAATAATTTAAAACATATAGACTAAAATTTTTAAACTATAAAATTATTAAGATATGACACTTTTTTTTTTCTTTCATACAATTATTTCGTTAGCAATGCACGTTTGTTAACAGATATTAATAAATAAATAAAAAGTATTATTTTTTACCTTAATAAGTATTTGATATTCAATTTCTTACAGTAAAATTTATTAATTTTATATTTTTAGTATATAAAAACATAAAAAGTGTTCATATTATTCAATATAGTATTAATCAATTAATTCTAGTAAGATTTTTTCTAAAACTAAATATATGATTCACTTTAATAAATAGACTAAGATATTATTAATTACAAGTTTCAGTTCTTATACAAAGTACACAGTTTATAACTAATCCTAAATACAATGTCTAAAATTTGATAGAAACATAATAATCAATGATTTAATTCAAATTATTAGACTGAGGTGAAATTTGTAACTTATACAAAAAAAAATAAAAATAGTAAGGTGAGTACTAAAAATATTTAAGTGGTTATTCAAAGTGAAAAAAAAAAAAATACAAATATTGCAAAAATGAAATGAAACACTATCAACATTTTGAGATGAAAAATATTTTATAATTATAAACTGATATATTATACATACATAATTATAATTCATATATTATCAAATATTACATATATTGTCTCATCATAATTTTCAACTATTATTTATTCATATCATAATTAGCTTCTTTTCTAGGTTTTCTATAATCTCTTGGTATTTATCTATTATTACATTTTCTAGCAACATGACTAATACAGCTACATTTTTTAATGATTTCAGTGATATCTGTTTCTTACTCTCAACCACATATGTCACATTCCATTCCTCATTGTTAATGCAAAAACAGATCTCGATTGCTATCTTATTTAAGCATCTAAGTCTCAGATCCACTCATAAACAGTACTTATCAGAAATTGTTTTTCAAGCATTTGGGAATATTTCATTTTAATATTATAACTTCTAACCAATAGCACTTCAGATTTAATTCTAAGTTTAATTTCATCACTATGTTTCCTTGCACATGATTATAAATTTCTAATTGATTACTATCAATCTTTCTTTTCCTCTTTTTTAAAAAGTTACTGAACATAATCTTCCTTAGCATTTATTTTTAATCTTACTTTCTTGATTTCATCATTTTTATACTACCTTCTGAAATTTTGAAGCATCATTTATAGAAACAGCCAAATCATTACCAAAATATGATATACAAAAATTTATTTACTTATTATTTTCTTTGTTTCCATTTTAGTTACTAAAAAATTTTCCACAAATTGCTATAAAAAGTATATTATAATCTAATCATTATACTGAACATAATATAATCAGATGGGATTTGAACTCAAACTTTCAAGCTCTGTAGAGCTATCCACTCCATCTTTCACAATTGATACACATGTCCATATGCATGTGAAAAAGATAAATGATCTCCAATATATGTATTTCATGCTGAACTAGCATTTATCAGTTGATCCAGATCATCATCTTCCATACATATATTAAGATAGAGGGTGGAGAAAATTGAAGCCTGTCGTTTAAAGTTCGAAAATTTGCTATCTTAATATAAACTGAGTACTGATTATATATGTGTGTGTGTAGGGGGGAGTGATTATCTGGACCAACAGATGAGTGCTGGTTCAGCATGAAATACTTATATTGGAAATCATTTATCTTTTTCACATGTGGTCATGTGTATCATTTATATAAGATGAAGTGGATAGCTGTAGGGAGCTTGAAAGCTCTGAGTTTAAATTCCTTCTAATTACATTTTAAGTATAGACATTATGCTTGTATTTGAATATTACATATTCAGTTCATTCCTTTTCTGTATACTGTATTTAAATGAACATATTATGATTCTACATGTGAGCAGTCAGAGTAACTTAAAAAACAATATTGGTATGACAAAAAATATTGGCATCAACAAGGGCTTTGAGCATTCTATTGTCAGATTTTCAATGATATGGATGATTGAAGAGTTGGAGGGTGGAGTAGATCGGAGCCTGTCCATTAAAGTTTGTAAATTTGCTATCTTAATTTTTCTGAGCACTGATTATATATGTGTGTGGAAGATGATGATCTGGACCAATTGATGAGTGCTGGTTCAGCATGAAATACAATAGATTGGAAATCATTTATCTTTTTCACAGTATGTGGTCATGTGTACCAGTTGTATAAGTTGGAGTAGATAGCTGTAGGGAGCTTGAAAGTCTGAATTCAAATCCTTTCAAATTACATTAAGTTCAGAATTTACAATATACTTATATTTAAATCTTTTCATAGTATACCCTTTTGGCAATAATTTATGAGAAAAGTGATTATTTCCCATAGCTTATCTATCTTTTACATTTAATCTCCCTTTCCTTGTGATTTTTGACATCTCAAACGCCTATTTATCACAATTATACTCACTCTTTTTCTAAAATGAAAGATAAAATAATATATCCTGATGTCAAAGAAATGCATTCTGGTTATGTTTTAAGGTGGAAAAATGTTATTCGAGAAATGCAACTTTTAAAACATTTGAATTGATAATACATATACTGAAGCATAAATGAAAGGACAGAATCGAAATTATAAATTGCACTTAATATCTTTTTAGATTGTTTTTTTAATCATTAGTTTTATACATCATACGTCAACTGCTTATTAAAGATAATTAAATATGAATATTAACTGAAGAGTGAATATTGTGCTTTGTAAGCAATTAGAGAGGTTTGTCTAAAACATGATATCCAGTCAACTGCTTGATATAGAAAATTAAATATAAAGTGACTGATTGAACTTTATGTTTTGTAAAAATTTAGAAAGAGGAATTTGATCAAAATATGATGATGAGTAACATTTGTTTTTTTTTTTATAGTAAATATTTATGTCATTGCCATGTGGTTTCAGGACAATATAAGTATATATTTATTTCATTTATTATCTACTTTTAATTTTAATTAAAATCACTTTTTAAAATCTTTGTATGCAGCTTTGCTTTACATTATTGTCTTGGTCTTGGTACAATAATATGACAGGTGGACTTAAAAGATAGAAATTTTTGATCATATAAAGTATGAAGATATGTTTGTTGGACATAACCAGAAAGAATCTAGAAATATATGGCTGAACTTTGCTTTACATTATTGTCTTGGTACAATAATATGACAGGTGGATTTGAAATAGAGATTTCTGATCTTATGAAGTATGAACACATGTTTGTTGGAAATAACCAGAAAAAATCAAAAAATATGTGGCTGAGAGAATAAACAGATATCACTGACATGATTGGATTAATTAAAAGGCTAAAACAAAGCTGGACACACTGATGGATGTTTCATGTTCTTACAATGAACCCCAAGAGATTGTAAAAGACCTAGAAGAAAACCACATACAACATCGACTAATAAGGAAATTTATTAAAGTGATATGAAAAGAGGCTTTGAATCAGAGAAACTGAATTAAACTTGGAGAGATTTTCATTCTAAAATGGATTAATAATGATTGAAAATGTTGATGATATTAAATAAAAATTTGAATGCAAAATAATTTGATCTCTTCAATTATTGATAAATAAATTGACATTACTTAAAAGAAACATAATGTATAGCTTCATATTTATACTTTAACTATAACATTAATTATATCTGTGATCACAATTGTGAGATGACCTCAAGTTTAGTAATAATTTAGTAATATTTTAACACTAGAAGTCTGGTGTAGGTGGCAAATTTTTTTTTCTATAATTTGTTTGTTTATGACAATTGTTGGAGGGAGGGAGGCATTAAAAGGATTTTACTTTCTCTGATGCAAGATACCGTTGACTGATTTAGATAGGTTAAATCAGTTAGCTATGCAATTTTGATATTTGTTTAACATGAGCAAAGTTTGAAAAAATCATGATATTATTGCATATCTTAAATGTAGACAATAGGGACCTTATACTATTCATTGAATCATTTTATTAAAGAATCTATATAAATTATCAACATCACAGTTGCTAATAGAACACTTCAAGAGACTCTTCAAATATGTCTAAAACAATGTGATATTCTCACCTAGTTATTTATAAATTTTTATGATTTATTATAATTTATGAAAAGTTCGTTATTGAAATGCAACTGCTTCTTACATGGAGAAAATAATAAAAATATTAAATATAACCTTAAATATCACATGATCACCATCCCCTATGCTTACACAAGCTATTAAAATAGATTGCACTGAATGGTGCTACTGTATGGAGAGTTTTACACCTGTTTAAACATAATCTTAATACATTTTGAAAAAGATCTTCATAATAAATGCAATAAGATTATATTTAATACTTTACATTTTCTCCATTTAAGAAGCATAAAGATTATATGATGTATTATACAATAATGTTTGCAACAAAGAGAAATGATTTAGTAGCATTTCTTTTACTATGTAATTCAGACTTGACCAGCTACTACAAATTAATGTTAATTTAAAAATCACTTGGAAAGGCATTTAGCTTTTGAAACTTTAATTTCACATGGATCACTTTTTCCTCTTTGGGTGATAGACAGTGGGCAATCAACGTTAAGTTGCAGTTTTCTTAGAATAATTTACACAAAAATTTTATGTCATTGGCTTCGAGGTGGATTGGATTTATTATAATGGCTTTTACAAGCAGCTGAGATTGATGTTTTTAATTTGAAAATCAGGTAATCAATAAATTTGCCCTCTGCATAATTAATCAATAGTATTGAATCATTAACCAGATAATTTCATATATTATTTAGGAATAATTTTAAAGTAAATTCTTTAAGATGATATACATACAAAGTGATATTTTAGTTAGTAAAAGAAGTAAAATTAATTGTTAATGATAAGGAGAACTGAGCCAAAAAATATACTCACAATATACTAGGAGAATATTAATGAAATATATTTAAATTTATTAGATTAAAAAAAAATCCAGTTGTAGAAGATTAAATGATAATGCAAATTTAAATAAACCAAGAGATTAATTAAAAAAACAACAACAACAACAAAAAAAACAAGTTAAATGCAATTAAATCCAGTAGATAATTAAATAATATAAAATAGCAAACTACTTTGGTTAGCAATGATTAAAAATACAGATAAAAACAAATTCTAAAGAAAATATAAATATTTAAAGAAGCTTAAAAGAATATCAAGAAATGAAATAGAAAAATAAAAAGTTAAAGAGGGAAATATAAAGAATACCAAAATTATAAATAAAAAGTAAATTTGTTTGTTAATATAAAGTAGAATAAACAGTTTGAATGAAATAATAAAGTTGCAGGAATAAATTAGAGAGAAAATTAAAATATTTTTTTTTAAACAGGATAAGATGTAAAATTACCTATCAATATTTATTATAGTTTATTTTGTTCACATTGATATTTACATTAAACAACTAGTCTACTGCTGTGTCCTGTGAGTAGCAAGTAAATAATTGACAAAGGTAGAATTCAGATGGTAAGCTAATACTTTACTTTAAAAAACATGAGAGACTATTTACTAGTATATATAGCATATTTAATGTGCATAAAAATAATAAAAGGTCGTGGTTACCTGCACATAAACCCTAATCCTGCTTTTTGACTTACAGAGGCAGGAGTCTTTGAATTACATAAATACCAGAATCTATACACCAAAATCTAGGAGTTTATATACCCTTCAAGAGTTCTGGAGTCTTTTACAACCCTTACCAAATATGCATTTTTACATACTTTACCATATATGGCATTTTTTACATACATATGGTATTTTTTACATACCTCACCTATATGGCATTTTTTATAGTTCTCTGGTTTTATAAAGCCTGATATGTAACTCTATGACCTAACAACATTGTGATACATTGATTGTCACACATAACTTGAGTTATTGTATATAATCATTATATACAATTATTTCACACAATCATTACACATACTTATTGTACAAAATTGCTACACATTGATAATTGCACATACCTTGAGTTATTGTATATAATCATTATATTCAATTATCATTACACATAATCATTGTACAAAGTTATTATTTTTATTCTATACTATTATTATATGTCTTTTTTATATATTTATTGTTGCACACACATATTTCTTGCTTGACCTTAAACACTGCATTCCTTCCCTATTCCAGAAGTATGGTTCTTCACCTAATCTAGTCTCTGAGATGAACAGGAGAGTTTCTGGTTCTTGTTGGATGCTGGCAGTCTTTACTGTACCACAGTGGTAATTTCAGTATAATTATCTCCCTTTTTGAAGGGTTTCTAACCACTGACAACATTTTTCTTCAGGGTTGTAGATCTCTACATGAGTTGATGCTGTAATTCCTGCTTCAACATTGTTGTCAGTTGCTTCTTCATTGTCTCCATTATTTACGGTTGATAGTATCTTCTCAGCTAGTTTTTATGCTTCCAAAGTTTTACATCCTTTTCAGTTTCAATTCCTGCCAGTTGATTTGCAATATTTCTTATGACAATTGTTTTCTCTCAACTTGTTTTTAATTTATTCAGTGACAAAATCTGTCATCTATTTCAAACTTTTTCCCTATCTTTATTGTATCATTAATTCTTTGTTGGGTAGATGACAATATTGATACAATTTATTCTTTACTTTCCTTTGAAATAACAGTTCAGCTGGTATTTTCCTAATGTCACTAGATGGCATACCATGTTGATGAAATGCCATTTCAAATAAAGCTTCATTTATATTTTCATTTTTAACTTTGCTTACACTTTTTTTTTTGTTTTGGACTGCCTTCTTGGTGATTCTATCTGACTCAGGGTGATATGTTTGGGATTTTATGTTTTATCCCTGATTTGTTAATAAAATCTTCAAATTTCTCCAAGCAGAAAGCAGTACCATGATCTGACCCAAGGATCTCCAGTGTTCCATATGTAGTGAATATTTCTCTAAGCTTCCCAATAGTTGCAGATAAACTAATATCTTTTATTACTTGGTATTCAGTCCAATGATTATATGAATCCAATACTAAGTAATAATGTCTTGGTCAATGTTGATTCTTTCCTAAGCTTTCTCCAGGATAGGCCATGAAATGTTTGATCAACTGTGATTTGACACTTCACATTTTTTAATATACAGTTTGAGGTTTTTATTTATTCCTGGCCATCATACATAGCTGTGGCCATAATTTTAACTCTAACTATTCCCTGATGACCTTGATATAATAATCTAAATACTCTTCCACAACCATAACTGGGTACAAATACTTTCTCATCCATCAATATACAGCCTTTATTTACAGACAGCCTCTACTATACTTTCCAAACCCTTTATTCAAGTAGGGAAACATCTTGGGGTCATATACTCCCTATCCAATTTTTAAGAATTTTATAACCAGAGTCTCCGTTAGTCCATTCTGCTATTGTTCGACTATTGATAGTTTTTGATGCAAGCTGATCAGTGTAATTTACATAGGTTTCTGTCCTAGATAATTCAGCCTTATCTGGATATCCAGATAATGCATCTTCATGCAATATATTTTTATCCTTCTTGTACATGATATTGTAGTGATATCATGATAAAATTTTTAGCCAATGCATCATTTGAGAGCTTAAGTGGTCAGGGGTTGTTTGATCATTCAACAATGTTTCCAGTGGGCTTTGTGATCAGTGATGTACTTAAACCTTCATTCTTCACTCATAGAAGTATTAATGGAACTTTTTTTAATCCTGAATATTATATCCAGTACCTCTATATTTTGATGCATCCATTGTTAGCATGACTTCTTGCTTGTTATCATAATGGATGAGAAGTTCTACGTATTTTAGTAAGGCTGTGGCTTGTTTAAATGCTTTTTCTTGATCGCATCCCTGGTTCAATACTTCATTTTTCTTTAGCAGGTAATATAAATGTTTGGCAATGTGATTTGCCCTTTAAGAAGGTTTCAAAGCAGTGTAGAAATCCAAGAAATGCTTAAAGTTCTTTAACATTTTCTCAGTATGATGCTACATTTATAGCCCTCACTTTCTCAGATGCGAGTTTCTTCCCTTGCTTACTGATGTTTGCAGAAGTTAAGCTCTTTTGTATTCCAAATACATTTCTCAGGATTTAACCTGGCTGCAAATCTTTCGTGAAGTTCACAGGTTTTCATTACTTAGTTTTTCACTGCTTCTTCAGAGTTTGCTATTATTAATATATCACCAAAGTACGGGATGACTCCATCCATGCCTCTAAATAACAAACCCACTGCGGCCTGGAATATATTTGGCACTATTCTAATTTCAATGGGTAGCTTATTATAGCTGAATAACTCTCTGTGGATTGTGATTATCAAGATCTCAGCTGTTTCTTTGGTAATGGGTATTTGGTAAGATGTGCTGTTCAAATCTAGTTTGGCAAAATACAAATTTTGTTCTAGGGAGGCTAAGACTTCCCTTACATTCAGGACTGGGTATTGAGTTTTGTCTAAGTACACCTGGGTCTCGTTTTATGCGGATTTATTTAATGCGATTTTGAAGTTATGCAATTCATGATTCTTCTTATATCTTTGTATGCGGTTTTCTTTTATGCGATAAAAATTATTAGATCAGAAGTCGAGCTCCGATAATGCACTATTACTTTAAATATTATAAATTTCGCGCACTCACATCACATTTAAAGTAATAGCGCATTATCGGAGTTCGACTTCCATCTAATAATTTTACTATTTTCAGCACTTTATAATAGTACTGTAATAGATTTTATGTAATAAGGAAGTTCATAATTCACTTAAAAATTAGAATTTCCCCATTTTATATACACACATTAAATTTTACAAGACTATAATGTAAATCTGTTCAAACGTTATAGATGAAAAATACTATGTTTGTTGTTGTTTTTGTATTTTAAATCATGTTCTATTTTTGCTTTTTATTAAAAGAGTACGTAATTAATTAATCATTTAGTGTCTGGAAGTAATCAATTTTACAAGATTATAATGTAAATCTGTTCAAACCCCATAGATGCCTATACGATGTAGGTTGTTGTTTTTGCATTTTAAATCACGTTCATTTTTTGCTTTTTATGAAACAAGTACATAATCAATTAATCATTTAGTGTCCATAAGTTTATTTTTAGAAGGTGAGTAACATCTGAGGGTACAATTAAATTTGACTATTAAAATCTGATTTTTAATTGTAATTAACAATTTAAAAATTATGTAACGGCATCTGAAACGATGAAATTTGATTTTTAAACGGAATTGAAAATTAAAAAATTAAAGACAAAAATAAGAATTTAACTTTTAATTGTTAGTTCTAATTAAATTTTGCCCAACAGGGGTGAGTCAGTGTCTTTTTATTATTGTAAGTTTAAGTTTTTATTTTTATTTTAAACTTTTAGTTTACCCTAATGGAGAAGAAAATACACCCAAGAAAATGAATTTCTTTGGAAACAAAAATTTCAATTTTAGATCGCTTAGTGATATGGGAAGGATCAACAGCGATTGGAAAACGTTTTAGTTGTATTTCCTCTTGACTTTGTTTAAGGAGAAGCTACAGTACCTCACCTCACATCATGACGAATCTGATGTCTCAAAATAGTGATAATTATTAAAATACCATACATGTATGAAAAAAATGTAAATTACGCATAAAAATATATTGTTTTGAATAAAATTAAATACTGTAGTTAATAAAAAAAAGTAAAAAAAGTTTGTCTTGTATCAATTTTTTTCAAATTTGAAATTTTTTATTAGTCATATTTTATTTTTATTTTTTTTATGCGAATTTTAAAGTAATTTTATGTTGTTGCTTTTATGCGATTTTTGGAAAATTACAATACGTATCCCCCATTTTTCAAGGTGAGTTAAGTCTATTTTTGTGCAATTTCTTTTGTGCGTGTTTTCTGAGGAACCTATCTACCGCATAAAACAAGACCCAGGTGTATATATTTACAGTGGTAAAATAGTCACCACAAATACTTATTTTTCCCTTTGCTCCTTCCACTATTACTATAGGAGTATCCCATTGCATTCTTGACTGGTTTCAGAATTCCTTGTTCTATCAGTTTGTCTAGTTTTTTCTTGACCTTTAATTGCTAGGCTAGTGGCACTTTCTGAGGTTTTGTAATAACAAATTTTGCTCTATTGTGTAACTCTATATCAATAGGTGAAGTTTTTAGTTTTCCTAGTTCCTTTTTGAACAGAGTGGGATAGTTATTTTTAACTAATCACACCGAGTTTCTTAATAACACATATTTTTATGGCTAGGGACACAAACCATTCTTGGCCTATAATCAGGTCAATTTTTCCACTCATTATGTATAGTGGTAGTACGTCTTTATTCTTCTTTGTTTCTATCTTTACTTTTGCAACTCCTAGTATCCTAATGGGATTTTTGTTAGCAACCTGGGACTTAATGTTAGTTTTCTCTGCTTTTGGGGGGAATTTTAAATTCTTAATTAGACTTTCCCAATCCCTAATTATCATCAGTGATACCCTTACCTCGCTATCAATTTCTATGGTTATTGGTTTGCTGATTATTTTTACATTTATCGTAATTTGATCTGATTCATCTATGGTAGAGTTTTATATGCAGCTACTTTCCATTGCACCATTTTCTGTTTGGCTTCTTCTCCATATGGTGGTGCCCACTTTCAGGATTTCCCGTTATTTTACTACAAGTTTCACATTCTTGCTTATTGCAATCATGGCTTCTGATCAATTTTTCTGCATTGGAAATATTAAATTCATCTGTTAGATTCAACTCCCAACATTTTATAAATTGTAGCTTGAAGTGGTGATGGTCTTATGAAACTTCTGAACTCTCTTGCTTGGTTGAGTAATAGTTCATGAGCTGTTCCATGTCTGATTGTTTCTTTATAGATTATATCTTTTACTGCTAATAATTAATATTTGTCTAACTAATCATCTATAATAGTTGCTCAAGGAAAATTTACTTTAAGTATTTGTTGTAAACGCATGATTTTGCAATCTCTCTTAGACCCATGTCATAATCTTTTATTTTTTCATTTTTCTCTTGCCTTATGCCCCTAAAATGTCATTCAGCAATGAGTATGAATGGCTAGCATTGAAATAATCATTTAGCTTTGTTACAAGTTCATCATATTTCTATGTCTCCAGCAAAATCAGGTTTGCACAGTTTTTTTGGATATCTTGATTATCCTTTAGCATGCAAAGTAAAGTTAAAAGGCTACTTTTACAGTATAGTGTAAAGTAATTTTTTAATCTTCTGAATATATGGGATCCAATCATTCAAATTATTTACATTGAATTTGCATATACTGATTTGTGATATGCCCACCATTTTCTCTGTTAGTGCAAATCCAGTCATGACTGTCTCAGTTTGCTGTTTATGCAATTATTTGGGATTGCAATCCTATATGACTGTACCAATTTGCTGTGTCTCATGAGCAGCAAGTAAATAATTGACAAAGGCAGAATTGAGATAGTAAGCTAATAGTTTAATTTAAATAACATAAAAATATATAGCCTATTTAATGCATATAAAAATAAGAAAAGTATTGGTGACAGGCATATAATAAACCCTAGTCCTGCTTTTTGACTTAGAGACAGTATTCTCTAAATTACATAAGTATCAAAACCCATATACCAGGTTCTGAGAGTTTATATATCTCTCAAGACTTCTGGAGTCTTTTACAAACCTTACCAAATATGGTGTTTTTTACAGACTTTGCCATATATGATGTTTTTGCATATCTTACCATATATGGAAATTTTTTACAGTTCTCTGACCTTATAAAGCCAGGTATATAACTCTATGACCTAACAACATTGCTACACATTGATAATTAAACATACCTTGAGTTACTGTATATAATCATTATATACAATTATTTCACACAATCATTATACATAATTATTGGACAAAGTTATTATTTTTATTTTACATAATTATTATATGTCTTTTTATATATTTATTATTGCATACACATATATATTTCTTGCTTGACCTTGACCACTGCATCTACTATAACTAATAAATTATTGTCCTACTTCATTTGATATAATTATAATTTTATACTAACATTAGTAATTAATTTGATTTTTAGTCTAGCGATAAATTTTTATTTAAATTATCTAAAATTTTTGACCATTATATGAGTTTTCCCAATCTATATTTCTTTAAATTCCATCAATAATGATATTTTTTATATAATTTTTATTGCAGATTGTAAATGTTTTCATATGAATGAAATGGGAAGCCAAAGTTAAGCATCACGTAATGCTGAAATATATTCGAAATGGGTTAAATTTACTCAACCCAACTACTTAGCAAATCAATGGAAACAATATATATATATTTCCACAATCTGTTTCTGATAATGAATCTTAGCTTGATTCTAAACTTTTAACACCCAAAATTTCTGAATACTAAAAAAACTTATTTAGTTAGTTACATAGGTCTAAAACTAATTCAGCTAGTCAATATATATATATATATGACGATTTGAGTTAAACATTCATTGTATCTCCATGCCAAAAATTTGAAAGCACTCATAGATAATTTATAATTAAGACTCATTAAATTATGTAGTTACTGAATCTAAATTCAGACTGCAATATATGTTCAAGTTAACTTGAATTTAAAATCTTTAAATTGCTGAAACTGTCTAATCATTTTTTAGAATAAAACAAAATCATATGAGAATATAAAGTATATGTTAGTGATGCAATTCATATAAAACATAGTCACGCTAAAGAAAAATTGATTATTGGGACTGCAGTGTGTTCATACATACCAAAAATAAACAAATTAAGGAAAATATGCAATCAGTATAACATCAAAACAACTTTCTAGAGCCATACCACACAATGAGGAAGTTTAACATCTACAAAATCTAAACTTGAAATGCAGAAAAGAAATAACTGCATCTATGAAATACCATGTACATGTGGAAGAATGTATATTGGTGAGACCTGGCATCCCACTTAAGAGCACTTGTAAAGCAAGAACTGATGATTAGAAGAGAGAAAACAGGAGTGTCTAAGCTAGCAAACCATATATGTACCAATGAACATATGTTCAGTTGGGAAAGTACAATAATACTGGATAGAGAAGAAAAGATACAAAGAAGAAAATTTAAAGAAACTGCTCACATGATAATAGCAAAAAATCACATAAGTCAACCTAGTGTAACTATACATAATATATGGAAACCACTAATCAACTTTGCTGTTAGGATAAGTGGAGAAATCAGAAGGAATCTCAGATAAATATATGAAATTTCTACTGAATATTGCCTTTGTCAGGACAGCTCAGTTAGAGCATTGCATTAAAATTCTATATTCAAGAATCTAAAGGTCCAGGTTCAATTCCCATGCTAATACTCTCACTGGTTATCCCAGCAACACCTGAAGAAGAGGGAGAATCGTACATCTCGAAATGTTATGCATATACTAACTTGTGAGCCATTAAAAACAGTTGAATGTATTTGGACTATTTAAATAAAGTTAATTTTTTCTAGACATTCAATACTTAATTAGATGATGGAAATAGTCCAATGTATAAATAGAAATAGTCATGCTAATATATAATATTATTTAAAGATAAACTTAATCAAAGAAATCAAAAGCAAAAGAAAATATTTTAATTATTAAAACTAACTCCTATTTAATAGTTAAATATTTTGCTAAGCAAATGGTAATTTTAATTATTCATTATTTTAAATGCTTTAAATTTTTTTTAACCATTTTTTTAAAAATTAATTACACTATTTTTCAAGTTGTCTAATATATTTTTACTTTTTTCCTTCAATATATTATTTTGACATTATATTATTTTGACATTTACTGTCAATATATTATTTTCAAATTATATTTTGATTAAACTTCCTTGTATGAACACAAGTTAAATTTTTTCATATTACATCCTATGGAAAAAAAATAATTCAACTTTGAATTTATAAATACAGATAACACAATTCATAAATTTTTAACTAATAAATACAAATTCAAAGAACATTATTCACAAATTTGTGTTTACCCATATTCCATAAAAAAATTATTCATAATAATTAGTCAGAATATTTAATTTAAACATACCAATAGGTTGTGAACATGGTTGAATCTTGAAACTTGGATAATCATCATATAAACCTGGAGAAGTTTTAGAAATTTCAGGTGGAACATAAGTTTGCTTTGAAATACTTAGATGATCAGATGGAAAAAATTGACGCTTAGAATAAGATGTTCTAGTCTCTGTTATGGAATCTGGTATTGGAATGGTTTGAAAAGATTTTAGAGACTCCTGAGCTGCATAACCAAGTGGTGAACGCTGATCTGTTACATCAATTGAAACAGCTTTTGATTGACTTAAATACTGATCAGGAATATCAGATTGGTATGAAGCAGCATCATCAAATTGTGAATAACCTAATTTTGGAGATATCATCTCAGATTGATATCTTGAAGCATGAGATGTTGGTGATGAAGACATAAGGGCATTTTGATCAATTAAATATGAATGAGTTGCTGGTGATAATCTAGGGTCTTCAACTTCATTTATATATGAATGAGATGGTGGTAAAATTTGATAATTGTCACTTACATCAGTTTTCCCTGCATACTGCTGACTAATAGGTACAGATCTATCACTAATTCCAGAATGAGTTGTTTTAGATGGCAAATTTTCAGGAGAATATGCATGAGATAGTTGACCTGATCTAGATTCTTTATGACTCATGTAGGGTGACCTAGAAAATTCCTTATCCATTTGAGAAAGGGGGCGTTCAGGTGAACGAGAATGTCGTAAAGAAGAAGTTTTAGAAGGGCCTTTACTGCTGTGATAAGATATTCTGGAGGGTTCATTATTTAAAAAAGTATACTGCGATTGCATTGCATCTGGTGATAAAGAATAAGCAAGAGGTGAATGAGAAACTTGTAGATTTTGTTGAACTGGTTGTCCATAATGAACATTATAGTTTTCACTAACTCCTGAACGAGTCATTTGTGATATTTTAGATACTCCCACTTCAGGAGAATGAACCTGACTCATGTGAGATGTTCTTGATGTTTCTTTAGGAGTTGCATAAGAAGTTTTGGAATCTTTTTCAAAATGAGTATGATGAGATTTTACATCATCAGGTGACAAAGAATAAAAAAGATGAGATTGAGAATTTTCTGATTCACCTCTTTGTTGACTAATATGTGAAGTTTTAGATGGTACAATGTCATGCAACTGAGAATAAGTTATTTGAGATGACCTAGAAGATTCTTTATGATAAGCAGTAGGACTTGGACTTTCATTATCTAAATAAGAATAAGGATATGGCGATTTTGCTTCATCTACAGGCAGAGAATAGGAAATATGAGATTTAGAATATTCTGTACTTTCTACTGGCTTCCCATATTGAGTTTCAAAATTTTCATTAACATCAGGAGTCATCTGAGGTGATTTAATTAGCCCACTTTCAGGTGAACGAGAATAATTTACTGAAGACATTCTTGAAGGTTCTTTCTGACTTAGATAAGAAGTCCGAGATGCTTTGTTATCCAAATATGATTGACTATGTTGTGAAGACTTTCTTTCAGTAGGAGATGTTAAATAAGCAAGAGGAGATCGAGATTGATCTATACTTTCTTTTGATTTATCACGCATAGCTTGCATTATTTTACCAGACTCCCATTCTTCTGATGAATGAAGATGAGGATTATAAAAAACATGTGATCTATATTCCTCATTTATATCAACATGAACATGAGGTTGAGAATCACTTATTAAATTTGGACTTGGACTAATAGGTGATTTTCTAAATTCTGCTGTTGGTGAAAATGAGTGAATAAAGTTATCCTTGTCTCTATCGGGAGGTTTATCCTTGTCCCTATCAGGAGGTTCTGCTTCATGTTCTAACCATTTATCAGAAGTAGTCATTGAATTTTGAAAAGTTAAATGATCAGATGTTCCATGAACTACATGAGGGGAAGTAGATATGCCTTGATTTGCTGGATAATCTGGAGAGCTTGTTTCCCATTCTCCTGATGATTTTTGTCTAATTCCTAATGTGACTTCAGATGTTAAGGATCTTTCACTGGCCTCAGGGATAGAAGACATCGGAATGTTTAATTTTGTTTTTGAAATATCTAAAAATAAATAAATAAATAAATATTAAATATATTTATATGCATATTAACAGATATATATATTTATCTGAATATTTCCAAATTATTTATCAACTGTTCTTTTTAAAAAATTAAGTTATAAGCTTAATTGGAAATTGATTTTGCTAATCTTTAATAACTTAAAAAGTTATTTCTGTATTTAATTATATACTAAATAACAAATTAAATTCAGATTAACGGGAAGAATAAATATAATAAAAGACTGTAAGATAAATAATGGCAGACCATTTACATTTTTAAAAAATAAAAACACTACAAAGATATGACCACTTAGCAATTATATAAACTGATATTTAATAACATATCTATTTATTTTAATATGTCGAACAGTTTTTAAAAATAAAAATGAGTTTAGTAATCAACCAAATCCATAAAAACACAACATTAAGTTAATTTATTCATAAAACATCATTTTAAAAGATCTGCCACAAAAGAAAGGCATTAAATGAAAAAATATTATTCCTTATCTTTTTCTCACTTAAATTCAATCACTCATGTCCAGACTTCATGCTAATCTTTAATTATAATATCTCACTAAGTTAAATGAAACAAGATCAATGAGATTATTGTCACCCAAAATTTCTATGAGATGGTCAATTATGAAATTCCTCCTTTAGAAAAAGAAAATAGATGGGAAAATTATAAAGCATCAGTTATTGAATGTGCTGTCATTGCCTTTTAATTTTTTGAAGAGTATTTCTTCTCTTCTTAATATACAATAATATTTAACTCTCATTTGAATTTAATTTATAGTAGCATAACACTTCTAATCAAAGTTTTTACTGTTTTTTATGATAAAGAATTCACTTTATATTCGACCATAACATATGCAAAAACCACTAAACATCACACTGTTTCTTATTCTTGCTCATAACTGTTATTAAACAGACAAAACTCTCCATACAGTAGTGCCACTCAGTGCAAGCCAGAATAATGCCAGAAGGCTTGTGCATAAAATCCCTTCTGGCATCCATTGATTACTCTGGCTTGCACTGAATGGCACTACTGTATGGAGAGTTTGCCTGTTTAATAATAGTTATGAGCAAGCATAAGAAACAGTGATCAAGTGATGTTTAGTGATTTTAACACCAATCCTGCCTAATAGTATAGTGGTGGCTATGGTTGTTAAAGAGCCAAAGTGCACCAAAATGTATGGGTGCTGAACTGAGTTCAGACCTATATGACTACATAAGCTAATGAGCTTGGATTGAAAATATTATTGTGTCTTCAATTTTATTCTCATAGTTTTGTAGTTAAGTAGAGATAAAAGGTGGTTGCTGGAGGGTTGCATTAGATCCTAAGATCTAGGTGCAGTGCTCTCAGATCCAGGTGCCTCACTGATGAAGGCCATAAGCCAGAAACTAGTCTGGGAATAATGGATGAGTAGGCACTAGATAGGGATTTTATGCACAAGCCTTCTGGCATCCATTGATTACTCTGGTTTGCATTGAGTGGCACTACTGTATGGAGAGTTTTGCCTGTTTAATAACATATGCAAAACTAATATCAAAAACTTGAATATTATATAGCTAATCTTTAGAAATTTAATAAAATTTATTAGTGATCTTTCTATTGATTCTTTTATATCTTGTCAATAAAATTTATATTTTCTAACAATAATTAATGAAAGTTATCCACCAATTTGCATGATATACTTTAAAATGGTAATTAAAATAAATGCAGGCAACAAGATTATAGATTGTAAAGCAATCATAATTTTGTCAACAATATTTTCCTAATTAGAACTTAATACAATTCAATAATTTATGTGAAAAATAGCTATATGTATCAGAAAATAATTTCACAACAAAAATGTGATATAGTACTAATCAATATCAATTATACTTTCCTCTATATTCTCATTCCAGAATAAAATATGAAAATACTGAAAAATTATAATTATTGAAAGCAGTCTTTTCTATACAAAATATTATTTTTTTCCTTTGCAAAAAATATTTTTAATGACTTTATGTATTCTTAAACAATATTATTTTCTAAAATCTAATTTCAACATCTTTCAAAGTTTTTATGGTTTTAAATATAAACCATACATAAGAATCAAAGTCACAAGTTATTAAAAAATCACTTATGTAAAACTTTAAAGTAAATTCTTAATCCCTTTGGGGCTACACTAACAGAATTTGAAAAATAACATTAATAAAACAAGATTTTTCAATACTAAGAAGTCAATTAGAATGACAATATTACAAGAATTTAATTAAAAATAATATTTGTCTGGGTTTCTTTTTATTTTCTACAGTAATAGCATGAGTTAGAATACAGCAAATAAATAATCAAATGTTTAATTTCTCAGATCATATAACATCAGCAGTGATAGATGAGCTTCAATCCAGGAAAGATTAGCTTTTGAAACTTTACTATTATATTAATTGCAGAGCACAATCAGATATATAAATGTCACGAGAAGTTTCTTGAATTACACATAACAAAAAGATACGCCTGTCTAACATGGCTTCAATTGTGGTGTTATACAATTTAGAAATATCTTCTCATTTATACTGAAAATTCTAGTTTAACAAAGGGTTGTAAGGAAAACTTCAAACGGGAATTTTAAAACAGGCATTAATGGTTCTAAAATCAAATATAGATGTGTCTACCAAAAATATTAATGTTATAATATTCAATTCTATCTAGAGTGTATATTACTTTTTGCGTATACTTTAATGTGCTGAGATTAAGTTCCTAATCTAGATGCTGATTTTATACAAGATTATTAATTTTCCAAGGGCATATATATTTTTTAAAAATATAACTTATTCTATATTCCAGAAACTTATTTTTAAAAAGCTATTACTATATCTAAAGACAACATGAAATTTTGAAATTCTTGGGATTGTCTATTGCTAAGTCATTTTTTGAAAAATAATCTTTTAAAATATTAAAAGGATACTATTTGTTTCCTTCTTCCCACAAACATTATAATATTTGGCACTATTATATTCATAAGATGTACCATAGTGGATAAAATATCAATAGTCTCTTATTTCATTTTCATTTTTAAATAAAACATGAAATAATTAAAAAATATTAATTCAAGGTAGTCTTAGATTAATTATACTGACTTCTTAATTTAAAAATGTTAATAGAAATTCATGAAAGTTTCTTGGTTTCTCATAAATATAAGAAAAAATATCTCATGGAGAATTATCACGATTAGTAGAATTAGATACTAATAAGGTGGGATAAAGTCCTGAACGTGACACTGATTTTTTTTCTAGAAAACAATTATGACAAATATGAAGATAATTCCCCAGATAGATCTGATAATTCTTAATAGATATACAACCAGAATACATAACATCAACTTTGACAAAATACATTTCTATAAATAGCAAAAAATAATGAAGATATATACGCTATTTTTCTTAAGGTCAGAAAAGAAAAAATAATTTTAAATCACTTATAATTTTCTGTTTAATAAATCCAATCTGATTAATAATATTTTAGTAGAAGAGAGAAGCTTTATATAATTTATAGCTGAAAATCAAAATTAAAAGATGTATTTGTAATTGCTCTCCTAATATAAATGAATATCTTCTTGCAGCATGCTTTAGATTACACTATAATTGAATTGAGTGTAACTTTTGGCCCATTGATTATTTTATTTTGATGGTGTATAAGTAAAAAATGAGATAAATATTGAATTCACTTTCAGACATTTGATTAATAAATTTTAGTGTTTTTATGAAAAAATTAAATTATTGGGAATCTTCCTTCTTTCCTTATTCTGTAAGAGCAAGAACTGATATGAGAAAATAAAATCAGTGCTATTGAAAAAAATATGGAAAAAAAAAAAAAAAGTTCTACTACTGCATATAGATTATAAAAAATGTTTTTAATCACTAAACAATATAGTAAAACTGTCATGGAAGATTTTAATGGTAGATATGAAAAACAACTGAAAGATGAAAGTACTAATTAGAATAAAAAACAGAAGTGAAAATAGATTCAAGATTTCTAGAATTTGCTGTAAGAAAAAAATTTGAATATTTATGATTTATGTGTTTTTTTTTTAAATCTTAAGAGAAAATAGACATGGAAACATCTGAATGAAGATCGAGCATAGTTGGATTATATTTTGACTAATAAAAAAATACATTTCAAGATCGTTAAGTATTTTATTACTTAACAGATTCAGTACATGAAGTGATTATTTCTTAATGAGCTATAAGTTGTAAAATGTAAGGCTAAAGCTATTAAGAAAGATAATACTAATGATTATTATTCCTAACTATTACAAATACTCCAATAAATTCAAACTAAAATTTGAAAATGTTTTCAAGTATGAACAGATTTCAATGAAATCTCAGAATTTAATGAATTGAATAATAACTTATACTCTACTAAGGATTGATGCATAAATTGCTGATATCAAAATTCAGTAACTCTCCAAGAAATATGTAAAATGTTACAAAACAATTATAATAGAAGAAAATGTATCTAAAAACTAGCAAGAAAAACTGTAGAAGTGAACTAAAGGTTCAATCCTATAATACAATATCTAGATAATGGAAGAAGAGTTGTTTCAACAAGCAACCCAAGAATGAAATTATTATTAAATATAGAGAAGAGTCTTACAAAAAAATGACATAATAATAAATAATGAAAAACAAATTATCTTCTATAATTATAACATCTTTTTAAATATTAAATATTTTCAATAAAACGATAAGATCTATAATTAAAAACAAGAAAAATGAAAAGTTCCAGAAAAGATGGAATTATTATCAATATCATAAAAAAACTGACAAAAAAATAGAGAAATTGTTAGCAAAACTATATATTAAATATTTGAATGATAAAAGTGAATCAGCTAGTTGAAAGAATCTAATAGTAATATTAACATTAAAAAAATAAATAATAATTACATATATATTACTCATCTAATCAATTTTACACAAAATCTTTATTACTACTGCAATTTATCTACAGAAAACATTGGAATGAAATTAGGTAAAATAACAAACTGGATTTGAAGATGGTCAACAGTAGATCACATCAAAGCACTAAGAGAATTTATTTTAAAAAACAACATGAATATGAATTACTGTTTTACATTTGTAGATTATGAAAATAAACTTGACTCTATATGTGTTTCCATAGTGATTAAAATTTTAAAACATCAAGATATAATCTCAGAATATTGCAAAATTCTGAAAAGTACTTATCAAAATAAAGCAGCAATTATTATAACTAAGAAAATAACAAATTTAAAGTTGGAAGACAGAATTACTTCATCTCTCTAAAACTTTTTACAGCAGTTTTACAGTAAGTATTTTGTGGATTAAAATGGAAATCAAAAGGAATTTTAAAAATGGAGATTATTGGAGTTATGTAGATTTTTCAAATAAGTAATACTTCAGTGCTTCAGGAAATGTTATAAAAGTTATCAATTGAAAGTAAAAAAAAATGTTAAAAATTTAAAGTAATATTTGATGACTTTCCAAAAAAGAGAGAGAGAAAATAAAGATCAATGATAATAAATCAAAAAAAAATAACAACTAAAAGTATCTTAATCAGATTAAGAGAGATAAAAACTCACTTCAGAGAATTAAATTTGGATGAGATTTTGGTAAAAGTAATATGTGTGGAAATATGTGTGCTTTAAAAACAATGTTTTTAATAGATATGTAAATGATTTTACATATGGTTCTGAAACCGGAGTGTCTTAAAAAAAATGGCATAGAAACTTCACATCACAAAATGAATATATGAAAGAAAAAATAAGGAAAGAATTGGGTATTATTGCCATAATTGAAAATTTTCAAAGATTGGAATAGAACAGGCAGCAGAATATGTTGCTACTAGTTTCCTATTTAATGATTTTGATGACTTTCTAATAAGTGATAAGAAGAAAAATTCATTTTTTCAGAATAAAGTGTCTCTTGATAAATTTAATCAGAGAACCTGATAAGTCATATTAATTATGAAACTGGTTTAGATTTTAGTTTGATTCCAGAAAAAATATATATTTATAATTTTTTTTTTCAACTTTTCAAAAATTTCCATGCCAAAGAAATTTTCTTATATCAAATTAAAAGTTTCTGAATTGATTTTCAAAAAAAAAAAAAAAGAATCTTTAACAAACACTATTAATCTACTGTTATTTAATGTTTCATATAAAAAAGAAATAAATATCTCCTTTTATAAATACATCTACATATAAAATATGCTTTTGTAAAATAATTTAAAAAAAAAAATTTTTTTTTTTAATATGTATACTACAACTGTCAGATATCCATATTTCTATGAAGATGTTTAGTAGTGCAGTAAAGTCTTGAATTATCTATATTTTGTTCCAAGCCCTCTCATGTAAAAACATATATATCATATAATAGCTAACATTTTGTTGATAAACACTGATAAGTGTACATATTGTTTATTGATCTGCAAATATATAGTATTTGTCAACACATACACACACATATATAAAACAAGTGTTTTTTTATATATATAACATGCATTTATTGTTAAAAGGAGATTGCCTTGACAACAGATTGAAATTGATGATTGTTATTGATGTTGGGATTGTCTAAGTGTTGACTGATTTCTATGAATTTACTTATAAAGCTATCTAGCCTTCAGCATTATTACACTTATTATCCAAGTAATGCATTGTTAGAATGCAATTTGAAAGTTATAATTGCAGTTTGAATATTATAATTGACTATTTGTTAGCCTACATTCAGAACAGGTTATATTTACCTGTTAAGAAGGTTTATTTAAATTTCTTTGCATCAATAATTTCAGTCACTGTGGTCAAATTGCAATCTTTAGTGACTATATAAATATATTGGGCCATAAAAAAGATGGCATATCATCTTTATTGTTAAAAGAAGGTTGCCTTGAGAACAGATTGATTAATTGTTATTGATATTTGGATTGTTGTTGACTGATTTCTATGAATTTATATATATATATATATATATATATTAAGATTATAATATAAACAAAATTTTAAAAAATAATAATAATATAGCTATTAATAATAAATTGAGGGATACATGTGTATTCATTCATGTATTCACTAAAACAATCATAAGAAGAAGAAAACTCTAACTAGCATATTTTTAATGTCAGAATAAAGTAAATAGCAAAATGTCTGACTTTCATCACTATTAATTTACTCTCTGGATAATATTCTTTTTTTTCATTAACTTTTTCCTCATACAGAAATATAATAATGATCTTGTTACATAGAAATTATGAGGTCTCAAATTGATTTGAAATTTTAAAATCAGTCTCAACTTTTAATGTTCTAAATTTTTGTAAAAAATTTTATGCTCAGAAAATATTTTATTGTGCAAAATACTGCACACCAAATTCAGAAAGGATAATAAAAAAAAAGATTCAAATATATGAACTTTTAACATAAACCAAAGAAATTTTATTAATATATATATATATATGATCATGAATGATTCTATGAGATGAAAAAATGAATTTAAATGAGTTTTTTATTTATTTACTTTTTTGTTTGTTTGCTTTATATATTTTTTTTGGATAACATATAATAAATCATGTGGTTAGATACAACAAAGTTCACAGCTCCACTGCTTTACTAATCTTCTATTAAACCAATCTTTTTTTTTTCTACTTGATAATGTAGATAAAGATCACATTGTCTTCATTCTTAATACAAATGTCTTAGTAATATTTCTAAATGCTGTTGACTCATTATTTATAGCTATATTAGACTTTCTAGTTGATATGAAAAAGATATAGTACACTACAAAGTTATAATTCTTTTTTAGTTCACTCAAAACTGAAATGTTATATTAAAATTGTGTATATTGATTAGCTGTTACATTAAAGTAGGTTGCGTCAATATCCTAACATATACATTTTTCATTTCAGCTATTTTTTTTGATTCTGAGATCAAGAAATAATTTCTGTGTACATGTCAGTAATTAGTATTTATAGTTACAACTTTGTAATAAGGGTCATCTTCACTATCCAATGAGCTTCCATTTTTTTAAATGCAGAAGAAAGATTTTGACAGAATTTAATCACAATATTTCTTTAGATTTAAATATAGAATAAGCTTTCACATTTAAATAACAACAGTTTGCAATTTTTTTCTCATTTGTCTGTTTATCCTATCACCAATTTGTATTTGCAAGATAATTCTGCATATGATATAAGCCGGGGTCCCCAACCCTATGCCGCGGGCAGCATGATGCCCGCAGACCATTTTACGTGTGCCCACCGCTATCCGAACACGATAAAAAAATATTTATCTGATACAAATAAATTTAATTTTTAAAATTTCTTATAAATTATTGTATTATATTGTAATCAAATGTTAAAATTTTATTTTAGAAATAAATATTTCTTTGTACATTATGTGTATTATTAACAATATCCAACTATAAATTTACATTGAAAAAATAAATGGTGCCTGGTACCTGGCCAGTATTAAAGAATGTGCTCTTAAGTGCAAAAAGGTTGGGGACCGCTGATATAAGCTATTCATTTATATAGTTGATAACTTTAATTTCATAACAATATTAAGGAGAATTACCTCACCAAGGAGACAACAATCCAAAATAAAATCTCTGACCAATTTCTTGAAAATTAATTTAAATCTACAGCACTGTTTATGAGCTTATTGTTTAAGCAAAAAAATTAAGGTTTGAAATTAATTTATACGGGGCAGAAGACAAAAGCTTTTGTTATATATTAAATTCTCTTCCTAAGGCAGATGGAGAGCAGTATAATCAATTAATAGTGATTATGTATTGAATCTCGTCATTACTTTTACTGTTTAATACAATATATTTTAGTTCTTAATATTGAGAAATGGAAATATCTACTCTTTCTTATTGTATAGCCAAATGTATACCATATAATACTAAATCATCCATGCACTTTACTACTGTTACACAATGCTTTTATTTACTGATACACAATGCTTTATTTGTTTAGGAGATATAAAAAATTCTGAAGAATATTTCTGGGGCAATAGAAACTGTAAAAGAGGATAGTAAATAAGTAAAGTGCATGGATGATTTAGTATTAAATGTAAATATCATTAAGGTGCAATATGTCATACACAAATTCTTTAAAATTCCAGAGATATATAAACTTCTCTTACTGATAGAAAAATACCACAGATTCATCTATTTGAAACTTATCAGAATGTATAACAAGTAGCACTATGCTAATCTACTAATTGTATTCCCTGTCCTTTTCTGAAATTATTGTTGACTCCCTCCCTCCCCAATGAATTTTTTATCTTATTATCTAACAAAACAGTCTTGTGAATATTTTAAAAATGTAAAAGTTATGCCATTATATGAAAAATAAAGAAGACTATTAAATTGCTATCAAAACTGTTTTAAAAAATTTTAAAGCAAGTATAATCTGAACTTACCAGATTGATTTTCTTTTACATGAATAAATTCATTTTCTAAAAAAAAAATATGTATATTAATTTTCCTAAATATGGAAAAACATTTAACTGCATTCTGATTAAATATCTTAACAAAACAATGATAAAATTATAAATTATACAAATGTACACATTTTTATCTGGTTTTTAATAATTACATACACACAAATATAGATTTCCCCATTTCTACAGATTTAGTTATCTGGTGATTAAAAAAAATAGTAAATAAAATACACAAAAATTATAAATTAATAAAAATAAAATTTTGATTTTCTATATTTTAATTTTTTGCTGTGTGTGTATTAAATATACATATTACAATAGGCTCAATATTATCAATGAATTGTTCCCATAGCAAGATTCGGAAATCAATATCATGGATATAGAGAACGACATAAAAATGAGTCCATTCAAATGATGAAATTATATTCAAATTAGCAGTTATGAAGCCAATACAAAATATATACTAATCATCAAACTTGACAGTCTGTCATAAGCAATTTACAAGAAATATAACAAAAAAATATGAACTAATTTCCCAGGAGGTTCTGAATTATGTCAAAAGGAGTAAATACCAGGAAGAGTTACTGGAAACCCTTGCTGCAAATATCATTGTAAACTTATATATAAAAGATTGGTCCATATAATGAATCATAACTTATATGGATTAGAATATAAGAACAAAAGAATATATTTATCTCAACCAATAACAGTCACTGTAAAACCTGATAAAATCAGACAGATAGTTTCTTGAACAAATTATTGTAGTTTTAATCAGACAATAGAAATTTATGGCTAGTGTGATAATAAAGAATCAAATCAGAAGGGTGTAAACAAAGGTTGGAATAGGTTAGCTTCTCCCTGAAAATGTAATATAATAACCAAACTGTGTGGCAACAGAAAATAAATATACATTCAGAAACAAATAAGAATTTTGTCTAAATGCCAATAAACATTAAATTCATGTCTAAAAACAACAGGACTACAGAATTAATGGTGGTTATTATCTGTTAGTGGTTCTCTCTCCTTCAGTAGTTTTCAACATGTTAAACAATATTTTAAAGTTTTACTACTTCTAGACATACTAGTTTTTTGAATAAAATTAACTGCCTATATTACTGCATTTCTGATGAGCAAGCCTGGCACTAATTTCTAATAACACACAATTATGCCCATAAAAAAAAAATTAAGCAGATAAAGAATATTATTAAATAACACTACCAAGTTCACTTCAGATACCCTATAATTCTGCACGATTCTTAAAAAAAAACACAAAATAGTCATATATCCTATAAGAGACTATTATAAGTCTACTACTCTATATCAAATTGTAGATTTTTATTATTTGAATATCCGATGTATATGTTTTTATTATATAATTTTTATTTTTTATAAATATATTGTAAATTTTTCTGCATAATTTCAGACTTTTTTTTCATTAATTAGTTATTTTTATAATTATTTATATTATTATACTATTGTTAACTTTTTCTTAATAAGATATAACAAACTATTATGATATTCTTCATGATGTGATAAGTATACTTCATGATAAACAAGCTTTTCTGCACTTATCAAAATAATATAGTGAATGATTTTGAAGTTTAAAGAAAGAATACAGGGCTGAAAGCTGATTAAATTATGGATAATTCCATAAGTATTAATGTTTTTTTTAACCCTTATGAGGTCATGGTCAAAAAAATTGCAACAAAAGTTATGTGTATTCAAGAGATACATTCATTACTAATATGTGCTAAATGTGAAGAAAAAAAAGCACTGCAAATTTTGCCTTAATTATATTTATATAATAAAATACATGATTTTTTTAAAATTTATTTTCAGTTACAATATAGACATTATTAAACAAAAAATTATAAAAATATAGATGTCATTGACAAAAAAATTGCAGCAGAGGTTGCATGTATCCAAGAGATATATCCATTATTAAAAAATAAAGAGCTCTGCTAACTGCTCTAATAAGCTTTATTGATAAATGCCAGCAAAACAAAGCATTTAAAAATCTCTATCTTGAAACCACTTCCCAACCTCAGACCAATGGTTTCATGCTTTGGCACTCCTCAGTGAGGTGTTAGGGAAGTTCAGACACTAGATCTAAAAATACAAAGCGAAAACCAATATTTATTTAAAAGTTAACTATTAAGTAAAAAATCTGAAATTTTTAGACACCTATATATCTTCAAACCCTGCTATCTAACTTAAATAGCTATATGGGGCTGAAAAATCTTCACCCAAACCATATATTAATAGCATCAGCAATAAAATATTGCATAAGACTTTAAAGCAAAGACTATAAATACTCAATAAAAATTAAAGGCATATATCACGACTTAATTTTTTAAGCTTGTAAATAAAAAATAAAGAGCATCTCACTGAGGAGTGCCAAAGCATGAAACCATTGGTCTGAGGTTAGGGAGTGGTTTCAAGATAAAGATTTTTAAATGCTTTGTTTTGCTGGTATTTTGTTAGAGCAATTAGCAGAGCTCTTTATTTTTTATTTACAAGCTTAAAAAATTGTCATGTGATATATGACTTTAATTTTTATTAACAATTTATAGTTTTCGCATTAAAGTCTTCAGCAATGTTACATTGCTGAGGCTATTAATATATGGTTTGGCTGAAGATATAGCAATTTAAGTTAGATAGTGGGTTTGAAGACATATAGGTGTCTAAAAATTTCAGATTTTTTACTTAATAGTTAACCTTTAGATAAATGCTGGCTTTCACTTTGTGTTTAGGAGTGCCAAAGCATGAAACCATTGATTTAAGGTTGGGGAGTGGTTTCAAGATAGAGATTTTAAAATGCTTTGTTTTTCTGGTATTTATCAATAAAGCTTGTTAGAGCAATTAGCAGAGCTCTTTATTTTTTATTTACAAGCTTAAAAAATTAAGTCTTGTGATATGTGACTTTAATTTTTATTGACTACATCTATTATTAATATGTCTGAAATGCAGAAAAACATTTTAAACACTTCAAATTTATTTTTATATTTCTATAATACATGAATTTCCTTCAGTTTCAATCTAAAAATTATTTTCAAACTACAATGATACTGACTTCGAAGTTTGTAATCAGACTAATAGCTTAAATGTTATGACTTAAATTAGTCATGAATAAATGTGCAGATAGTCATGACCTTGAACTGCATCCATTATTTAACAAAAAAGTTTGTTTCACTTTCTTAGATTAGTCAAGACACAAAATTAATAATGCATAACAAACTTTTATGATATTCATATTGTGATGTAATTCATCATAAACCAGCATTTCTGTACTTATTTATCAAATTAATATAATGAAAAGATATGATATATGAAGGAAGAATACATTTCTGGGTGCTTACTAAATTAATTTTGAAAAAATCACTTTGCAATCATCGATTTTTACAACTTATAATGAGTTAGTAAAAAAAAATGCAATCCACATTAGTAATTGCAATAGAATCCTTTGTTTTGAGATTATAAAATATTATTAGGACTAGTATTTATTTATCAAAAAAGTTTTTACGCATTAGTACCTTGTAATTAATTAAGAAAAACAAAATATGAATATATATTTATTTATCATATGGATTTTTTTTAGACTACTAATAAAGATTCCAACCAGGAAATAGATTAAGCAATATTTGTCTGAAGTTTTGTAATGATGGTATATTATAAGATGTGATATGTTGGACTATTTCCATCATTTATGAGTGAATGTTGAATGTATAGAAAATTTTAAACTTTATTTAAACTTTTCAAATACAAACAACTAACAAGTTGTTTGTATTTGAAAAGTTTAAATAAAGTTTAAAATTTTCTATACATTCAACATTCACTCATAAATGATGGAAATAGTCCAACATATCACATCTTAGATTAAGCAATGACTTTATATTTTTGTTTTAATTCCTAAATTAATTAAAAATTTAACAGTTTATATAGATTTTATTACATTGAGATTAAAAACGAGAAATTTATAATTCAGCTTGATCAATGCTTTTTTTTTTTTGTTATGTCAGTCTTGGATTTAGCAATCAGATATATAAGATTTTCACTCTAATTGGAAGTGACAAGTAATAGTTTTTTTAAAGATATTTTTATAACTATAAAACTTTCATAAAAGTGATTAATTCTTTCAATTATATCTTATATAGTTTTGTTTTTCCATGTCTCTTTTTATTTTTTTGCTAGCATCATCAAGATGTTTTTAGAAACTCCCCAACAATTTCTGGGTTTTTTGGTAAATAAATATAGCTAATCTTGTTTTATTTTACACTAGATTAAATTTCTTTTAACAGTTGATGAAATCTATCACAACAGAAGAATATAGAAAAGATTCTTTTAATATTCCTTTCACAATATTAAGTATATTCCTTCCAACTAGTTTTCCTTAAATTCTATTTTAAGATTTAGTGGCTTTCAACTATAATAATGTGAAATTCAGGAATAATAAAAATTACATAGGCAATAGAAATCATTTTTTTCTTAAAAATATAAATCAAGGATTGTCTCTGTACCCATGTGCTCAATGAAATGTTCCTTCTTGGTTGCAAATTATGTGTATGTTGTTTAAAGCCATCTTTCTAAAATTTGATAATATACTTTATTGAGAATTGCATATTTTCAAAGGTTGCTACAAGAATTTAAATCTTATACAAATACACAATATGTTAAAAGATCTAGAATAATATGATAAGACTAGTTACCTTAAAGCATTTATAAATATTGCCAATTATTTCAATTATCTTTACTAAAAGTTGTTTGTGTAAAAAACATGGTTTGAAACAAAAAATAGGCAGATCAGATTAATATATATTCTCTCAAAAACCTATGTAAAATTGGGTATTTTGAGAAGATGCACAATATTAGAATAAGTCTGCTAAAGTGAAGTTAGAATGACAAAATTATTTTGTACATTTAATTTGTACATTTCCATTTTTGATTTTGATATATCATCAACATTTAGTTGAAATAATTGTATTGTGTTTTCTAATTAAAAAGAAAAATCATTCTGTAATAAACATAATTGACATTTGAAATGTTCCATGATTATCAACACAAGGTAATCATTTTTTTCAGGACATGTAAATCTTGCATAACCTTTAATAAAGAAATGATAGACATTAGTTTTTGCATATTAATATGCTAGCTAAATAAAGTTGGATTTTAGAAAAGATTTTATTAAATGATTTGTTTACAATATAGCTTTTGCACATAAAAAAAGATTTGTACAATTAAAATAAAAGAAAATTTGAATATTTAAAAATGTAATTTAAAAAATAAAATACACGATTGTTGTTAGAAATTAAGATGATTTTAAAAAAATAAAGTAACTGAAAATTGTATATTATTAAAATAATTAAGAATCAAAATGAAATGGGTGAGTATACTTTTAAAGATAGAGGAATTTTAAAACATTATTTTGGGAAAGATCATAAAGAATGATTAGGAAAAAAAGTAGACAGATCAAAAAGTTGTTTAATGAATTTATGAAAGATATTAATAATGAATTTTTAAAAAGAAAAATTCCAAAACAAAACAAAAAATAGTATAGATTGAATTGTGAAAGCTATTTATCAACAGGTAACTGATGATTATTATGGCATCAATTTCAAATTTAAAATACAAGGCAGAAAATATACAAACCATAACAATTTACACATATGTCCATACAAATTTAATATTTATAAAATTTATTTTAAAATATCTCATTGAATCTCTATCAACAAAGTTGCTCTTAAAAAATTTACAGAACAAAAACTATTTCTGATTTGAGCTTATACAACTCATCTGTGAAATTCACTTATAATCACCACCAAAATGTTATAATCTAGAATATTTCTCAGTAATTCCTTTATTCTCTCCAATAATTATTTAACTACAAACAAATGTTTACAAGTACACATTACTAATCTTTTGCATTTCTTACTCTAACGTTATTTCCATCAATAACTCCAAAATTCTATCACTCATTATAATCTATGCTACTTTACATCGCATCTCAAATCGTGTAAATTTGACCTAGTTTTTTATTGCCTACTGAAGCATAAGACTAGCTTTGGCTTATAAATTTTCTTATATAACATTCATCTTTTGAATGAGATTTTATATAATTTTACAAAGAAAATAAATTCGGCATTGTTATAATTGCTTCTCTTTCATAATCAGAAATGTATATAAGTATGTGTATGTGTTAGAAACACCTGTAGAAGGCAAGTTGCGGTCTCAATGCATAATTGTTCAAGTAGCTAAATATTTAGAGAGTAAAACTTATTGGAAATATGAGAAAGCTATGTGATGGTTTTATTAATATAAATCATCCAATCCAAAGAGTAAAATGGGAGTACAATTAGTATTAAACTGAAGCCATTAAATGTATAGCAATCAGTCTCATATCAGATTTAGATAACTATACAAATCAGTTTGGATATAAAATTTTCAGAAATTTCCAAATTTCAAGTTATTAACTTAACAGTATAAAATAATTAAGGTAGCTATTGATAAATAAGTGTATCAGTAAGAACTTTAGGTGCAAATTTCCTCAAAGACAATAAACCAGCAACTAACTAGTTTAGGAATTTTATATATAATAATATTACTATCCTAGTGCTTATTAATTACTCAAGTCTACACTAATACTTAGTAAAGGAAGAGAGTTGTTTCTAAAAAATAATGATTATTGAACATTATGTGAAAATATATAAAAACAAAAATGTAAAAGCATATATATAGATATGCAAGTTTTCTAAATACAATTAAAATTCTTTTAATGATTATACAAAAAAAGACAAATCTATTGAACTGAAATAAAAAAAATTTACTGCAATAGGCATATTATAATTGTGGGATGCATAATGAAATCTCCCAAGGTTTTTCTATTCCTAAACTAGAAGCATGTTATATGGTGCTTTTATTACTTCCATGTAATGTAGAATAATCCTTAAAAATATGTTACCATAAACATATTTATGATACTAATAATTTCAGACTGCAGCCCACTAATATTATGTAAATTCTGATTGGCATCTTTGTAACTTGGAAGATTCTTCTAATAACTAAAATAATGTTAGCATAATTATCCATATTATTTTAACACAAGATTTTTATCTTGAATGTCTAAACTGTATTTATTTTCTCAATTGAAAATTAAATAATAAAACATTTATTTTATAACAAGCTACTCACCCTGAAACAAAAATATAAACAATTATTTCCTTATTTATATGTATTATTCTTTCAAATTTCCTGCACTCTATATCCTCATAATATATTTAGTTCTTTAGTTTTACAGAAAAATGATTACCAATATTTTATTTTGTTTCTTTCATATACAATTCTAATTGTATCCTCATAATATTAAAAACAACCTTAGAGCCCAAAATATCAGCAAAAACTTATCTAATGATATCTCATCATAAATCAGTAATAAAAATCATTAATTTTTATAAGCTACATTTATAAAGTAATCCTAAATATATAATCCATATTAAAAATGATATCTCTAGTCTATAATACCATCTTACCTTTATTTCTTTTAGGAAAAATACATTTATCAGTTTTGTGACCAAATAACATTATATCATGGAATGAAAACATATAGCAGTAATATTTATGTGATTTACAAATAAAAATAATCTTTTGAGTATATCTTCAATATTCTTATAAATGAAAAATAAAAATTTTCCATATATTTAACAATTTTCATGTGTCTAAAATAATTTTTAACCAAATTATAATACATGTATAGCTTATATATACACACACAAGAAAAAGACTAATTACTTTCAAAAATATTATGGACTTTCTTTGTTCCAAAACTTATAACTATAAATGATTAGAGAAGTATTTTGTTAAGTATTATGGAGAGTCAACAAGTTTTTAAGTATATTGATGACATATAAAATTATATCCCACATATTTTCTTTACATATCTTCTCTAGTATATAAATCAAATTTCTGTATTTATTTACCTATAGATCATTCTACAATTCCTCTTATATTTTGATTATAACTTATGGTCATTTTCGAGATTTATTTCCAAATCTATAGTGTATTGTCAAAATTTAGATGGAATTGTAGAATGATATAGGTTCAGACAATAAACAAAACTTTTAAAAAAATATATAATTTTTATATATTGGAATTAATTGGCCAATTTTGAAAAGAAAAAATGATAAATTATTTATTTATTTAACCATATCTTAATGTTGTAAATAATTTATTGAAATTAAGTATATACCTCTGAATATTAAGATCTACAATAAATGTATAAATAAATGAAAGCAAAGACAAGCAACCAACTATAATGAATGAATTACTATTGTTTTCATACACAGAATTTAATACATATATAAAATTTATACATACATAAAATATTTTAATATATATTATAAATAATATGTTTACACAGACATACAAGGTCATTATCACGTTAAAACTGCAGCGATTAAAATAAATATCGAGAAAAACTCCCCCCCCCCCCAATCTTCTCTTAACCATATCCCTCATAATAAGTATCCCATAATAATAAATACCTAAACTAAAATAGTTTAAAGAATTATATTTCCATTTATATTCAAGAGATTAATTGTGAATAAACAATAAGCAATATATTTTACTGTCTTGTATAATAAGATGGTGTTTTTACTTTTATTTTACTATCTTCAATTACTGTAGTTAATATAGAGTCTAATCATCACGATTCTCTCATACTATCAGTTATTTCCCTGCATTAACTCTGATAATAGAATTGTACTTATACAATCAAATTCATTTAATTATAGGTACAGAAACTCTAACTCCAGTCTTTTCATTTTTTGAGTACATATCTCAGCATTGAGAAAGTAATTATGGGGAATAGTTTAGTAGACAGAGATGTTCTTAAATGTGATGTTTGAATGGGTATTATAATCAATAATTAAACCACTTTGAAATTAAGTTTTGAACAAAAGTTTCAACTTGGCAAAGATTGTGTGTTTAAGCAGATTTATTCAGAAACTTCTCTGCCCATGATGAAAATGGAAAAAACAGTAAAAGTGATCTAAATATAACCTGCTTGCACAATCTTGCTAGATCATTATACCTGGAGGATCACTTATTAAAACAATAATGTTAAAGATGATAAAGCAATATATCATATTAATAATAAAGGTAGGCATTTTAATTTTTTGCTAAATATAAATACAGTGAATATGCAAACTTTACTTGAAAGAAACTCTTTAAGGCTAAATGGAGGACAGAATTTACAAAAAAAAAAATATTAAAATTTAAGATTGATATAATTTCTTTTAGTGAAACTTATCTTCCAGAATGAGAAAATTTAATGAAATAGATAGATAATTATTTTTTTTTTTTGGGGGGGGGGGTAAATATTATCATGTTTGATTTTCTTCAAGATCTAAATTGTTCAATTCTATTCTTGGAATCCCTAGACATGTCAATGAAAGAATGTTTGTATTCAGTTTATTATTATAATATTATATTTAGAAAGTTTAAAGAAGAAAATTTTTTATTTCTGATAGATATTATTATTCAATATCATTAAAATACTGAATTTTTCTGCTTGGAGACTAATATAAATGTCAGTAGAAATAATAACTTTGATCAAAAACTATTGAAAATATTAATAAATTCAAATAGTTTGCTGTTGGTAAATTTTTGCCTAACACATTCTGTTTACACAGATAAATTGTAATGAAAAACATGAATGTATCCACAATCAAAAGAATAATATCTAATTGATTGTGTAAATAAAATAAAAATCATATCTATTTATTGAAATGTAAGTACATTAAAAATAGTCTTATTTTGACAATATTTTTATGAACAATGATACTCATTCTTTAGAAGCATCCACTATCTGTGTTACTTTTCAATATCTATTAACTACTAAATATATCAATTTTGATAGTTCTGCATTGTTAAATGCAAAGAAATTTATTTTTATGTTACTAAGAAGAAGAATTATGACTAGTTTTCTAATATTAATGACTTCGTTCAAAAAGAAGCATAATATTCTTTGTTTGGAAGAATAGTAAATCAAATATGAAAATTCATATCAGCTGACAAAATGGCTTAAAATTGATTGGTGAACTAAAATTACAAAAGAAATATAGTCATTTATTAATAATAGATATTTTAGGTCTTTTTTTGATCTAGTAACATAACTTATTAAACCTGTGGGTGACCTCTTTTCCTTTGATAATGATATTTCAAATTTGATGGGAATATGTTGATCAGCTTTTGAATAATTATGCAAGAAATGAAATGATAATTTTTTAATATATAATTATCTTATCTCCTCATTTAGATTTGAACAAAAATATGCATCGCAATGAAATTAAAAAATATAAAGCCCATAAATCTGATGAGATATTCGGACAAGTTTTAAAATAAGATAGTGATTAGTTAGTTTCAAAACTTGATATTTTTTAAAAAGCATGTGGACACATGAAATTGAATCAGCTAAATCTTAAAGATGTTTCTAAATAAAGATTAAAAAGTCTATAGTAATTATTGCAAAACATTATTATTATTTATTAAGATTTTTATTGAATAGGTTGCTCCAAATTCTAGTGAATGGTAATTAGTGACTGTGATTTTATAAAGTTAGCTAGCACTACAGATACAGTTTTTATTGCCAGACAAATATAGGCCAAATATCAAAAGTAAATATATTTTATATAATACTTTTATTGATTTTTCCAAGACACCAAACAGGTTTGTGGCAAAGTTGAAATTAGCAAGTTATGCACTAAAAGTTATTAGTATTACATAACTTCTATGTAAAGAAATGAAAGGACCATTATTACTGTTGCTGAAAATTCCAAGATATTTAAAATGAAAATTGATATTAAACAAAAACAGGTAGTACTTATAACTGTTTTCAATTTTTATGACATTGATCTTAGGCAATTTCAGGCACCAAACACTAAGATGTAACACAAGTTTGATGTTGGAATTTGTAACTGGAATTGAATAAAAGCAAAATAAGAATATGTTTTGGTTTGTACATTTGTAGATGAATTAATACAAAATATTCATAATGCTTTAATTGCAATTTGTAAAAACTTTATTGTAATCGTGTGATAGAAGAAAAATCTTTGGCAACATTTAGCCTGGATGTTGTCAACTTAAGAATGTAAATCACTTTAAAAAACTTATTAAATTTTTTAAGTGGAAAGACTTGGAGATCGAGATGCTTTGCAGCTTGCAATATTATATTGCTGAACTTAACAAATTAAAAAATAGGATATTTCACCATAATTCTATAACTATTACAATTCAGCGATGTTATTTTTCCAAAATTATTACAGCATTAGAAAAGTTTCATTAAAAGATACTCCTTAATATTCAAAAATATATTATAGTAAATTCACAAAAACATATGATACTCTAGTCTATTATTTTGATATCTTCATTGAACTGAACCTGTAACGTGAGTGAACTGTACTAGAGTTTTTAAATATTTTATAATCAATTTGACTGTGGTTTTGTTATGTTATAAATATTATCTCAAAATATTCTAAAGAAATTCATTATTTCTTGCTTTCATTGTTAAGGTATGACTTAGGATAGAAAGAATGCAAAGATACAATTATATGAAGTATTAAACTATTTCAAAAAGTAACATTTACTGCAGGAAAAGTTAAGACACCATTACAAGTCATCAATAGCAAATCAAAAGATCAGCATGTGCAGATATGGAAGTATTTGCGAATCACAAATTTTTTTTTCCCCATGTGTCATAGCATTGGCTGGGAAGTGAATCCACGAACCTGGGACAAACTGCTTGTAAGGCGGCTGTGCTGACCACTCGACCACCAATGCTTGACGAATCTCAAATTTATTCATATAATCACAAAATTCATTTCTATTTTTTTTTCTGGAATTAGAATGGTCATACTAATAAACAAGCAGCTGCTAATAATAATATGTATATAAATATAGAAGAAAACATTTTTCCAAATTAAATGACAATATAGTCTGTACACAAAATTGTAAAAGCACTTATTAATCAGAATCTTTTTTAATACTAATTTTATACAAACCATACAGATACTTGGTGTAAACAAATTACTCAACAAGCAATATATTTTTTCCAATTGGAAAAACATACAATTTGTTTTTTTATAATGCTAATAGAATAACTTAATTTATATTTATTGAAAGATAATTTGAATAATTAAAAAAAATCATTTTTAATACTGTTTAAAATAAGTGTGCTGTTTCAATAAAAAAAATACTCAGAAATATTTCTTTATACTATCTTATAAAAAAATATTTTGCTCTATCTAATGTGCTATCTTGATAAAAATATATATATACGAAAATATTAGATTATCTAATAAAATCTCACATAAAAACCATATATTAGTCTTGTAAATGTTACTTACCAAATTATTATTTGTTAGCCTTCAAAAGATCTATTTTTTCTAACCATTAAATGTTATATATAATAATAAAGTCAGACATCACATATAACATTTAATAGCTGGCAAAAAAAAAATTTATTGGTTAATAATGATTTGCATTTTAACATCTTATGAAAAATGTTATCAGATGATCTAATAGTTACTTTTAATTATATTAGATTGTAAGATTTATTTTATGCAAGCAATTAAAGAGATATTTATACATAAACAAATATTGCCTGAAATTCGACTAAACCTAATATGCTTAGTAATTAATCTTTTTTTAACAATCCCTTTGCAATTAAAGCACATGAGAAAAGTTCCAATAAATATTACAAGTCTATAGAAAAATCTAAAAATGAAGCCACAAAGTTATTGATCTTCAAAAGAATTTAAAAAATGTATACTTTAATTATGAAACAAGCAATGGCTAATACAACAATTTAAGAGTAATATTAAAAGTTACTGGATATGTTCTATACAAATGTGTTAAAAATGTTGCACTAAATAAGATATCTTTCATGCATCAAATACTTCCTTGTAAAGTGGGAACTGTTTTAATCTTTAATTTAATAATCTTCTCTCAGATAAATATTGATATTGTATACCTTTGGAAAGTTTTATAAACAATGAAACTTTTTTATAAAAATAGCATTAAAAATCTCAACTGCTATTTCTGGAAGTTTTTTAAAACTTAACATATTTTCAAGAAATTCATTTAAATAGACTTTTGGCTTGCTCCGATAATTTCTCTAATATAAAAAAAAAAGTTGCACTATTTTGTAAGATTAGTATTTTAATACAAGTTGAGCATCTCACACTGAAATGCTGATACTACAGTTACTGTGGCATCCAGGTTACAAACAAATAATTGGCTCATCATGCATTTTCTTCAACCTAGCCATCACATTTTCTCAAATTCCAATCGTTTTAGATTTTAGTTTAGCAAACAACTCAGAAATCTAATTTATCAAGTTATGTTTTTTAGTTTGGAACTAGTGAAAGACAGAATATTACAACATCTAAGATAAATTAAGGTAAAACAATTGGATTTTGTTGTGAAAGGTACCATTCAATTAATGCAAATCTTAGAACACCTAATAAATAATTTTTGTACCTTACATTAAAAAAATACTTTTATTTTTAGTAATTACCCAACCTTTAGATATTTATAGTAATGCACAATAGCAACTTACAAATAATAAATCATTAACTAATTTATTTAATATACATATTTTCCATTTTATCAGCACTTATTTTAACCTTAAATATGGTATATGATCACAATTTTTATATTCAAACCTTTCAAAATCCATTCCTTATTTATCCCACTCTCATAATTTATCAATAATAATCTTTATCTATCTTTATTAAATTTAATATCATTTTCTCTTCTCAAATTACTTATATATATATATTGAACCATGTTCGAATATGTGAATTCGAAACACCGGTCTCTTAGGCAGAGAAGAACATACTCGGAGAGTATGTATGCCCAAACGATAGCTATAAAGTATATAACTAGCGTTACATTTCCAGGACATAGCTTCTTCTCGGCTGTTAAGTTCAACACCATGTCCAAAGCACTTTTATTTGTGTTTAATCACGGGCGCCAGCTGTCTAGTCTAAAAGAATCGACAGCGCATTTTGAACAGTGGCCACTAACTCAACGCCTAACTCCACGACTAGCTCAGCTATTTGTAATCACTAATAGATTATACTTAATTAGTGATTAAAAGAATTGATAAAAGAATTTGTTAAAAAGAATTGACCGACAAATAAAGTTTAATTTTAAAGATAATTTATTAACTAACATTTATTTACTAAATTTAAACATTTTATACTTCTAATAAAACACACGCATATTTTAAATTAACATTCTAAATAGTTTAAATATTCTTGAATATTTTCATAACAGAACACTGGGAATTTATCTACTTTGACTAATAATATTGATATAAGGATCACGTACATATTAACTCATGCACACACATAATAATGATAATAAAGGACTACATAGCATTTGAAATTTAATCACACACATCAATAGTTCATTTATGTATGATATAGAGTTCATATAATTAGACTCTTGAAAGATTCGTACGAATTAATGCAATGCAATGGCTATTACAGTATAAATGAAATAAGCAAATGTTTTTACCTAGGCTTTTGAATGTTGACGTAGAATTTTGTTCTTTGGAGGCTGCTTTCGGTGAAAATGTTTCCATTATGAATGCTTACCAGCCGGCTGGGATGTTTCCTTGCTGAGTTTCCTGATTTTCACGATTATTACTATCGGAGACAATTAGATATTGACGGAGATTTTCTGAGATGTTAAGCTGACATTATTTCATGGGCAGATCTGCTGTTTTCTAGGACATCTGGGCTGGAGATAAACGTGCGTTCCTAAGATCTTCTCAACACTGCATTTTGTTTGTTAACTGCTCAATTAATTTCTGAACTGCACTCACTCAATAAATTTGTGAACTGCACTCACTCAACTAATTTGTGAACTCTATTGTCCAATAAAAAAGTCTATTTATACCTGTGACGTGTTGTCTTTCTATTTCTCCGGCAAAGATCTGTTGTCGAAATTCCAGTGATAATCATTTGATAAACGTGTTTTGAAAGATTGCTTAATTAGTAATAGCCATGCAAAAACGTATTGTTTTATATTAATTAATATCTAATAGCCATTGCCGTGTTTTTTAATGATAATCTTCTTTAACTTTCATTTATTTATAATAACATTTATTCTATTGTTGACAATTGCACATATATATGCACATATATTAGTTTTAACATTATTTTTTCTTGAATGAAAAGAGATTGGTATGTTTTAACTTTTTAAATTATATTTTTACGAATACTAATAAAAACTCTTTAACATTTAATTTTATGTTTTTCTTTAACGAAAGATTATTTTAATAATATAATTTTAGATAAAATTATATGTGCCTATATCAATATAGGTACATTACACCGCCCTTCCTGTTGAGAGTAAAATGCGTCATTTTTGACCATTTTATCTCTGACAACATTAAATCTTAATTTATTATTCCTTCTAAGTTGCTTTTTGGTATCTTTTCCTTTCCATGCTAAGGGCAATCTCCAATAATACTTTTCTTCTTTCTATGCTGGTAACATTGCTTACAATGTTCATCCTGGATAATGACCACGAGGACATACTAAATTTGTGGCACAGGGATTTTTTTATAAACGAAGCTTCGGCTGCCGATTCTCTTGATCGGACTTCGACTAAGAAAAGGTGGCTGCAAATGGCAGGAATTTCAACTGTCCATTTCTGACTTACACCCTGGAAAACGATTGCTGATTCTCTTGATCGGACTTTGACTAAGCAGCTGCAATGGCAGGAATTTTCAACTGTCCATTTCCGACTTACGCTTTGGAAAACAAGATACGAAATATGGGGATTCTCCCCTGAAAAGTGACTTATGACTTACTCTGGTTGTTGCCAGTGCACTTTTTAAAAGAGGAATGATCCCGGCCAATCCGTTGCGGGTACTAGAATTTATCCAGTCGAGAGCTTTAAACTTAATCCTTATCTAACTTATTTCAATACTACCCTCATCCCTTTAGATTTGAACCCTTATACGCTCCTAATACAACTTAGATTGACTTTCATTTATATTATTTTTAAATTCATTATGAACATTATTTAAATATTTAGTTTTACGATACTTATTTTAAACCCATACGAACATTATCCATATTTATTTATGCTACAATATTATTTTGAAACTATCACGGACACATATTTATTTATATTACAATATTACTTTAACCCATTACTTTAACTTATATATTATCGTGCGTATATTCAAAACTATCTTATTTTACTGCTCTTTATTATTATACAAAGATTTTATTGGACTTGATTACTTTAAACCATTTATTTACTTCCTTTTATTAACTTTAGTATTCAAAACTATTTTATTTTAATGTGCGTGTACTCAGAAAAAAAAAACTGTTTTACTTTATTGCGATTCATTATCATACAAATATCTATTTGACTAACTTAATTTTATTCTAGAAATTCCGTTATCTTTTCATTTATTTAAACCTACAACTTTACTTTTACATCATTAACTTGACCCATTTATTTAACTTGATTTTATTGATTGATTTTCTTTTTTTTATTTGAGCTGTTTGTTTACGAGCATTTCTTCTTAATTAATATGTGCGTGGAGAAAAAAAAATCTTTTATTTTGTGAAGCCTACATTATTATTATTACTTGCAACATTTCATTTATTATTATTCATTCATTTTTAAATTTATTGTCTTAAGTTTTAAATAGAAGTTTCAGATTTAATTTATTAGATTTATTTACTTTAGAATAATCATATTCATGCTCATTGTCCATTTCCGGTCCTTTTTGTTTATTTCCTTTACTATTCCGCCCGTTTACTAACTCTTAAACTATGTCCGGTGGCTCCTTTTTTCTTTCTACAAATTCTATAATATAAACTAACTTTCCTCTCTTATCGGTTCCGCTTTTATATTTTATTGCTTTATCTCTTTCTCTTTCCATTCTGTTTTCGACTTCGTAACTCAGAAAACCTTTATACCTAGACAAACTCCAAATTACTTCAATCTGGGAATATTTTTTTCTACGCTTTCTCTTTGTTTTAAATCTACGTCTACAGCGAATGCGAACGTTTACTTTAACCTTTTTAAATTTTTGTAAAAACTTTTCTACACTATCTACTACCTTGAACTTATGTTTTTCTTCTATTTCTTGATCTACATTTGTGTCTACTTTATTTATCACAATGCTATCTGATTCTAATTCAATTTCTATGTCTTTTATCACCTCAACTTCCTTTTCAACTTCCTGACTTTCTTTAATTAAATCTAACTCTATAACTTCTTGGTTCTTCTCTACCTTTACCGTTATCTCACATCTTATTTCTCTTACTTCTGCTCTGAGTTCTTTAATTTCTGTTTTAACCTGACTAATTTCTTCCTTCAATTCTGCTTTGAGTTCTAACTGACTTTGTTTAAATTCTTGACGCATTTCTTCCATCATATTCATCATCATTTTCATCATCATTCGCATCTCAGATACTTCTTCTTTCTCCTTTTCTACTAACTGGGGATTTTTAAAATATATTGGGCTTTCTTTCGGATCCATTTCTTTATTCATAGTTAGGCTATTACTTTGTATTTTTTAAATTATATTTTGCAAAATCGAATTGTTTATTTATTTTTCTTACTAAGACGGAAACTCACGCTAACTCCACCCTTTTGTCCTTTTTACTACTCGTTCTAATGCTTTAACTCCACCCAAATATCAACTGTCTCTGATTTGATAGCATACATGTCAAAATCTCTTTTCATTTAAAGAAAAAAAATCGGTCAGTTCTTTTTTTTTAAAAAAAAAATTAAAACACTTTCACAAACGTAATTTAGCTTTTTATAAAAAAATTTTAAACAAGAAACATAGTATTCCGTTACTATTGTTTCTTAGGTTCAGCCCCACAGTTGGGTATAGCCATTTGAACCATGTTCAAATGTGTGGAAATGTACCTATATTGATATAGGCACATATAATTTTATCTAAAATTAAATTATTAAAATAATTTTTCGTTAAAGAAAAACATAAAATTAAATGTTAAAGAGTTTTTATTAGTATTCGTAAAAATATAATTTAAAAAGTTAAAACATACCAATCTCTTTTCATTCAAGAAAAAATAATGTTAAAACTAATATATGTGCATATATATGTGCGATTGTCAATAATAGAATAAATGTTATTATAAATAAATGAAAGTTAAAGAAGATTATCATTAAAAAACACGGCAATGGCTATTAGATATTAATTAATATAAAACAATACGTTTTTGCATGGCTATTACTAATTAAGCAATCTTTCAAAACACGTTTATCAAATGATTATCACTGGAATTTCGACAACAGATCTTTGCCGGAGATAGAAAGACAACACGTCGCAGGTATAAATAGACTTTTTTATCAGACAATAGAGTTCACAAATTAGTTGAGTGAGTGCAGTTCACAAATTTATTGAGTGAGTGCAGTTCAGAAATTAATTGAGCAGTTAACAAACAAAATGCAGTGTTGAGAAGATCTTAGGAACGCACGTTTATCTCCAGCCCAGATGTTCTAGAAAACAGCAGATTTTCCCGTGAAATAATGTCAGCTTAACATCTCAGAAAATCGCCATCAGTATCTAATTGTCTCCGATAGTAATAATCGTGAAAATCAGAAAACTCAGCAAGGAAACGTCCCAGCCGGCTGGTAAGCATTCATAATGGAAACATTTTCACCGAAAGCAGCCTCCAAAGAACAAAATTCTACATCAACATTCAAAAGCCTAGGTAAAAACATTTGCTTATTTCATTTATACTGTAATAGCCATTGCATTGCATTAATTCGTATGAATCTTTCAAGAGTCTAATTATATGAACTCTATATCATACATAAATGAACTATTGAGTGTGTGATTAAATTAAATTATGTATTATCATTATTATGTGTGTGCATGAGTTAATATGTGCATGATCCTTATATCAATATTATTAGTCAAAGTAGATAAATTCCCAGTGTTCTGTTATGAAAATATTCAAGAATATTTAAACTATTTAGAATGTTAATTTAAAATATGCGTGTGTTTTATTAGAAGTATAAAATGTTTAAATTTAGTAAATAAATGTTAGTTAATAAATTATCTTTAAAATTAAACTTTATTTGTCGGTCAATTCTTTTTAACAAATTCTTTTATCAATTCTTTTAATCACTAATTAAGTATAATCTATTAGTGATTACAAATAGCTGAGCTAGTCGTGGATTTAGGCATTGAGTTAGTGGCCACTGTTCAAAGTATGCTGTCGATTCTTTTAGACTAGACAGCTGGTGCCCGTGATTAAACACAAATAAAAGTGCTTTGGACGTGGTATTGAACTTAACAGCCGAGAAGAAGCTATGTCCTGGAAATGTAACACTAGTTATATACTTTATAGCTATCGTTTGGGCATAATACTCTCCGAGTATGTTCTTCTCTGCCTAAGAGACCGGTGTTTCGAATACACATATTCATCACAGTTCAAATGGTCCCAAGTTGGGCGCCATTTGAACCGTGTTCGAATATGTGTATTTGAAACACCGGTCTCTTAGGCAGAGAACATACTCGGAGAGTATGTATGCCCAAACGATAGCTATAAAGTATATAACTAGTGTCACATTTCCAGGACATAGCTTCTTCTCGGCTGTTAAGTTCAACACCACATCCAAAGCACTTTTATTTGTGTTTAATCACGGGTGCCAGCTGTCTAGTCTAAAAGAATCGACAGCGCACTTTGAACAGTGGCCACTAACTCAACGCCTAAATCCATGACTAGCTCAGCTATTTGTAATCACTAATAGATTATACCTAATTAGTGATTAAAAGAATTGATAAAAGAATTTGTTAAAAAGAATTGACTGACAAATAAAGTTTAATTTTAAAGATAATTTATTAACTAACATTTATTTACTAAATTTAAACATTTTATACTTCTAATAAAACACACGCATATTTTAAATTAACATTCTAAATAGTTTAAATATTCTTGAATATTTTCATAACAGAACACTGGGAATTTATCTACTTTGACTAATAATATTGATATAAGGATCACATATTAACTCATGCACACACATAATAATGATAATAAAGGACTACATAGCATTTGAAATTTAATCACACACATCAATAGTTCATTTATGTATGATATAGAGTTCATATAATTAGACTCTTGAAAGATTCGTACGAATTAATGCAATGCAATGGCTATTACAGTATAAATGAAATAAGCAAATGTTTTTACCTAGGCTTTTGAATGTTGACGTAGAATTTTGTTCTTTGGAGGCTGCTTTCAGTGAAAATGTTTCCATTATGAATGCTTACCAGCCAGCTGGGACGTTTCCTTGCTGAGTTTCCTGATTTTCACGATTATTACTATCGGAGACAATTAGATACTGACGGAGATTTTCTGAGATGTTAAGCTGACATTATTTCACGGGCAGATCTGCTGTTTTCTAGGACATCTGGGCTGGAGATAAACGTGCATTCCTAAGATCTTCTCAACACTGCATTTTGTTTGTTAACTGCTCAATTAATTTCTGAACTGCACTCACTCAATAAATTTGTGAACTGCACTCACTCAACTAATTTGTGAACTCTATTGTCCGATAAAAAAGTCTATTTATACCTGCGACGTGTTGTCTTTCTATCTCCGGCAAAGATCTGTTGTCAAAATTCCAGTGATAATCATTTGATAAACGTGTTTTGAAAGATTGCTTAATTAGTAATAGCCATGCAAAAATGTATTGTTTTATATTAATTAATATCTAATAGCCATTGCCGTGTATTTTAATGATAATCTTCTTTAACTTTCATTTATTTATAATAACATTTATTCTATTGTTGACAATCGCACATATATACGCACATATATTAGTTTTAACATTATTTTTTCTTGAATAAAAAGAGATTGGTATGTTTTAACTTTTTAAATTATATTTTTACGAATACTAATAAAAACTCTTTAACATTTAATTTTATGTTTTTCTTTAACGAAAGATTATTTTAATAATGTAATTTTAGATAAAATTATATGTGCCTATATCAATATAGGTATATATATATATATATATATATATATATATATATATATTCTTTCCTAAATTCACATCTTGAAATTTTATATTATACATCCATTAATAGAAATTCCTTTTCTAAATTTTGTAATATATCATTAACCTACTCATCTAAGACCAATTCATTTTTCATCCTTACGAGTCAAAACTACCTGACTGATAATCACTTAAATTCATATTACAAATATTTTTTAATAAATTACTCTTATATAAATTATATTTTTCATAATGAAATATATATATATATTTCATAAATTGTGACTACACATTCAAATACATATCCATATCAAATTTATTATGCCTAATGAAGGCTTCTGTAAAAAAAAAAAGTGCATCACTCTATATTATAATTTGTCTAGTATTTAACTATATAGGGATCACTGAAAAATTAAAATAAACATTTAACATAAAATGAAAAGCACATTGTTTTTATTATAAAAATAAATATTTTTCTAGATATATTTTCTGAAAGCAAATATTATAAAGATCTGCAGATCACATTTCATATCAAGAAAACATTTTTCAGATATTATATTAATATAAATAACCAAATGTGGAAAAAAAGCCTACTTCTAGTTATTATAGAATTATGTAAAACAGTTTTTAATTTGTATATTTTTGCAACTAGTATTATTCTGGAATTAAATTAAATGAAATATAAAATATGTATTCCTTTAAAATTCTGGTCATGCTATCTTTAAACTAAACTAGAAAGGGGGGAGGTCTGAAATATTAAAATTTTTTTATCATAATAATAATCAGATACACACATAAGTTAACTTTAAAGGAGGGGGGGGGGATTAATCTATTTTTCCAATATCACTGATTCCAAATTTTAGAACATTTACTGTTTTTTTTTTTTAAAAAAAGTAAAAATCTTGTTCTAAAAATTTCAAAGAATTATCTTTATCATATGATCTCATTTATCTTTCAAGGTGTTTTATGATTTTTTTTTTCCATTAACAAAGAGAACGTAATAGATAAATAAAAAAATATGCTTTCAAAAAAATGGCTTCACGTCTATAAAAGAAAAACTTGGGAGTCATTTATCAATATTTTCTATTATTCCATACCGATTATTATTTTTCATTATCATGAGGTCTCTTATTTTTCATAATATGATAATTTTTACCATATCCCTCCAATTTTGTTGGTCTTTTGCAAAAATGTCCAAATGAATATAAGCTAATCCATACTATCCTTAATATCATTAGCCCATATTTTATGTATGATCCTCTGGTGTGATATCAAAAACTTGCAATTTTGGTTTCCAACTTTAAGTCATTCAACCAATGTGGACAAATATTTGTAGTTTCCATTCTATAGTCTTCTTTAAAAAAATTGCTTTTTTGTTTATTTATATTATTATTTTGTATACAAAGATAATAAACAAATTATTTTAAGTTTTATTAAATAAATTTTTCAGTAATTTCTTTACTAAATAATTCATAACAAACAGATTTTTCACAATTTATGTTCAACATTAAAAAATGTAGTTATCCTTTTAGCTAAATGATATTTACAGTGTTAATAAGCATAAAATTTTAATTCTAGTTTGTAATCCACTATATTCAAATCTTAATATAAAAAGTAAAGAATATAAAAGAAAATTTAGAAGTTTTCTTTTTGAAAACAGATTAAATTTAGTAACAAAATAATTTTTTCTATACAGAGTGACTGAATCATATTTATAGATAATATGCATATTTTTTTTTTTAATGCCTGTTAGAATCTTTGAGGTCCTTTCATTTATTTATTCAAAGTGGTACGAAATGTTGGTTATTACTGAATTACCTGCTGATCGGATTGGGCAACTTCCATGAGCTTCAAATGTATACCCAGATTTAGGAGAAAAGTCAGCAGTCAATGACAAAGAGACCCCTTCCATAGGGATATATCAATAAATATTTCTTGTAGTTCCAATTACGTTTCACAACACGGGTATCTGAAAATGTTTAAATGCAAACATCTCACTTTAAGAATGGTATTCAATATAATATATTTAAGTGGTTACATTTATAAATTAATTTTAGCTTTTATTAATACTGATAAATAATTAAGCTTTATTTTAATACAAATAATTTATTGCTGCCTCTAAAATTTTTGAAAATAAATTTTAATAAAAGAAGTATAGATTATATCATAGTGGGTAAATACTTGCTTTTACTGCAATTACTTTAATCTAGGACATATAATCATTTAGATTAATGTAAACAATATATAGAAATTTGTAATAATGAATTAAAATATTTAAATATTCATACCCACATCTTTAAAAATTCAAAAAAAAAACTCAGGAAATAATCCCATCGCCAAATTTGTCTAAAGAAAACTGTGTCTCGTAGGTGTGAATTATCACACTAGTTTATGTGAAATAACTTCATTTCAATTGAATAAAAATGATTAGGCAATCAAAAAAATATAGGCACATTGTTATATAAATTTCAATAAAAAAAATAGTTTCACATATATAAATAGCACTCGGGGTGAAAATATATTTGATTAAAAATCAGAATCTAAAACAATTTTCACTTTCACATAGAAGTCAAGCAGTAAAAATCAAAAGCATGCAAAATTACTCTCTTAATATCTGCTAATTCAATAGCTTTATTTATGCGGTATAAACAAAAGACTTTTCCCCCTAAATAACATTCAACATCTATGATTCCTAGTGTTTTCCTGAAGGTTTGTGATGATGGTATTTTAGTTGTATTTATATATATATATATATTGGACTATTTCCATAATTTAATACAAGTATTAAATGTCTTTAGAAAAATTTAACTTTATTTAAATATTTCAAATACATTCAACTGTTAGTAATAACTAACCTGTGTACAATGTTTTGATAGGTATTATTATCCTCTCTTCTTTGGATATTGCTGGCCTGATCAGTGGCAGTACTACCATAGGAATCAAACATAAATTGTTAGATTTTTGAATATTGAATTTTAAGATAACATTCTAACCAACTAAACTATCCTTCCAAAGGCAACAGTCAGTAGAAATTTCATACACTTATCTATGAGGTTCCTCATAATTTCTCCACTTTTTTCTAACAGCAAAGTTGATTGATGATTTCCATACCCACACTAGGTTGACTTATGGGTTTGTCTGCCATTGTCATGTAAACAGCTTCTTTAAATGTTCTTCTTTGTATCTTTCCTTCTCTAAACCAATATTTTTGCATTCTTCCAATTGAGCATATATTAATTGGTTTATACATGGATATATTCATCGGTACATACATGGATTGCCACCTTAAACATACATTTTCTCTTTCTAATCATCAGCTTGTGTTCTTGCAATCACTTTTCAATGGGGTGACTGGTCTCCCCAATATAAGTTCTTCCACCTTCACATGGAAAAACATATATTGGTGAGAACACTCATCCCATTGAAAAGCAAACACAAACTGATAATTAGAAGAGAGACAACAGATGTGTTTAAGGTGGCAGACCATGTATGTACCAATGAACATATTTTCAGTTGGGTAAATACAAAAATATTGGATAGAGAAGATACAAGAAGAAAATTTAAAGAAGCTACTCTCATGACAATGGCGAACAACCCCATAAGTCAACCTAGTGTGACTATACATAATTTATTGAAACCACTAATCAACTTTGCTCTTAGGAAAAAGTGGAAGAAATCAGGAGGAACCTCATAGATAAGTATATGAAATTTCTGGCTGTCTCTTGGCAGGATGGTTCAACTGGTTAGAGTGCTATCTTAAAATTCAATATTCAAGAATCTAATAGTCCCAAGTTCAATTCCCATGCTCAAGAAGAGATAATAATCTCTCAAAACATTGTGCATATATTAACCTGTGTGCTATTACTAACAGTTGAATGTATTTGAAATATTTAAATAGTTAAATTTTTCTAAAGACATTCAATATTCATATTAGATGATAGAAATAGCTCAATACATAAATACAATCTATGATTACTATGTGAAACTAAAAGAAATGGTTCTTGCAAATCTCTAAAATGTTTAAACTACTTCTAGAAAATATATCTAAAATATATAATCGTATATATTAAATCTTTCATGGTATTTTATTTCCATTTCAAGACAAATATTTATTAATTTTACACTTTACTTACTTATAGTTTATTTAAATAATAAATAAGACTTGGCAAATATTTGTAAGAGTAATTCACATTTTGGTAAAAGTTCACTATAACGGTCTATGGTTGTTTGCCCTCTATTGTTTAAAATTTAAACTAAATTGCTTGAGAATCTGACATGTATCTTATTATATTACAAATAAATTAAAATTTAATCAAATGTAAAAGATAATAATGAAAAAAAAAACCTTTTGAATGTTGGATTAATTACACGACATTAATTAAAAAAACATTTACCTTTTTAAATATAATTACGTCCTATACAGACTAGGAAGTTGGAGACTGCTGATGTTATTGTACGCAGCCCAGCCATCTGAAATAATGTGCGTACACTGTCTACAACTTAAGAATTTAAAATAACTACATTTATAGCACATGTTGCAAAAAAAAAGACACCTTATGTGTCCAACGGCGCGAATTACCACGTGTACAGTTTTATAGTTACAAAAGATGTCTGCTACATGCTTAGTACCTGATAGTGAAATTTTAAGCGTTGCTGCTATTCTGGCAGAAGAATGGAATATGCGTGGATTTGATGACAATGGGGAGCCATTAATCGTCGAAATAGACGAAACCTACTATTTCCACCGCAAATATCACAGGGGGGCTATACGGACAGGTCATTGGGTGTTTGGCGGCATAGAGAGAGCATCAAGAAAGTGCTTCTTGATAGAAGTGGCAGACAGGACGGCTGATACACTAGAGGGCCTGATACAGCGGGGTCATTTTACCAGGTACGCACATTATTTCAGATGGCTGGGCTGCATACAATAACATCAGCAGTCTCAACAATGGTGTGTATTTGCATTCGGTTGTCGTCCATCAGGAAAACTTCGTGGATCCCAAAGACCGAGACATACACAGCCAGAATATTGAAAACGTGGATGAGAGCAAAGCGTAAGCTGAAATTCCAATGTGGCATTAGCAGAGCTTTGTTTTCATCGTACCTGCACGAATTGCCCTCCGGAGTAGATACAGCAATATCGCTTTTTTCTCCAACTTCCTAGTCTGTATAGGACGTAATTATATTTAAAAAGGTAAATGTTTTTTTTATTATCTTTTACATTTGAATAAATTTTAATTTATTTGTAATATAATAAGATACATGTCAGATTCTCAAGCAATTTAGTTTAAATTTTAAACAATAGAGGGCAAACAACCATAGACCGTTATAGTGAACTTTTACCCACATTTTGCAATAACATCTATTAGAGAAAAACAAATTTGATACGATTTATTGAGGAAAAAATATTTTTTATCCACCAAAGCAAAGACAATTCTGAAAATGAATAAATGAGATTTATTAAAACCTACTACAGGGATCTCCAAACTATGACCTTTAGGCTAGATGAATAATTGTGTCTGCTCATAAAACGTTTAACCTTTTGAACGATGATTATATAATTGGCCGAATGAGTTAAAAATCAAAACTTGTAATTGGCCAACTCACAACTTTAACAAAATCTATTGTTAAAATAGATCACTTTTAATAATATAAATACGTTAGTTTCATTTGTAAAAAGTATATTACTGAATTTTAAGATTATGAAAGCAAACGAAAATCTTTTCAAAAATAAAATTTGATTTATAATTTAAAAAATATTCAATTGCGGTGAAATAAAAGTAACCGCTATTCAACCAACCAAAAAAGATTGCTGACGCAATCTTTTTTTTTTCACTTTACGTTACGATCAATATGTAGCAATAAATAAATAATTCTTGGTAATATCTTAACTATTTTTCTAAAATAATTTGATTTTTAGTATTATTTTATCAATAATAATTTGTAATTCAATTCAAATATTGTTTAAAATGTTGTAAACATTCGTTTATCATTTTCGTAATAAAAATCAAAACGAACATAACTTTTTACTTTTTGGCAGCCATTACCCTTTCTGACAGAAGTGGGACAGCCAATAAGATTCAAGAAAAGTTGGTGAGGCGGCGGTGCTTTGGTTTTGTTTGACATATATGGTCATTTTTATTGATTTTTTACTTGTAAAAATAACTCTGAAGAGGGCACCATCTTACAGAACTTTTGATTTTCTTTCTAATGACGTATCATATGTATACGTGAGATAAAAAGTAGCCGATTTAGAGTGATGTCAAATCTTCTCGTTTTTAGACGAGTCATGCATTATTAGAGATTAAAAAAATAATTTAACTATTTTTTCCCATACAGTTTTTAATAATGTTTTATTGTTGAAGAGACTGTAATCAACTGTCTTTAACAACTTAAATCTCTCTTGCATCAATATAAATAATAGTATAATACATTTAAAAGACGAAAAACAAATATAAGAAATTAATACAAAATAAAAGATATGAAGAAAAAATACAAAATCTCTTTATAAAGCATTGTTGATGGAAAAAATATCAGTCAATTTCAATATAATTAAAGACATTATAAGGCAAAAAACTTTCGGATATTTCACATTTTCCAAATCCTCTATTTTTGATGCCTAATATGTATAGACTATTTAAATTCAAAAAAACTTCACTTCCTTTCCTTTCTGGTCTTTTTTTTCAGCCTTTAGCAAATCAATACAATTTCATATTTGTTTACAAATATATTCTCATATGAAACAAAAACTAATTATATAGGTATCATAGGTTTTTCATCTGATTGTAGCAATACATTTTATTTTATTCTTTTTCGTAAGTTTAATTTGTTTTTTTTTCTTTTTTCAGAAAGAAATTTATTATATTATATTTACAATGATTAAACAGTTTTGCTGTGACATCTTAATGTTTCAACCAAATATAAAATTATATCAGTTATACCGTTTTGGCCCTTGTAAAACGTTCATCTCTTATAAGATTAGGCATTTTGGTATTGTGTGTTTGGCTGTTGTTTTTTGTTATTGTTTTATGATTTTTTTGTAATCCTTTGTTTATTTGTACTTGTATGGCCAGATGTATCAAGTTCTGTGTTGTGTTGACTCATTGTGTGTGATTTAGGTATGTCGAGTAGATTCCAAGTCTCTTCTATTATGCAGTGTGGTCCAATAGCTTCATCTCATTTAATTTTCAAAAGCATGTTAATGTATGTTTGTTTGGCATTGGGAGTTGGCTGTTCATACTCAGCTTACAGCGTGTTGTCCAGAATGCATAGGAGAGGAAAATGGAGAGCCATATCCAATTGAATGTTTTGGTTGTGATGCATCTCCAGATATAGGTTATCATCTGATGACCTACTTTGCAATTGTAATATATCCATTCTCTTATGCTTCCGTATTTTGGACATCTGTATATAATGTGGTCTATTGAGTCATTTTCTCTCTTGCAGTGTTAACATATTGGATCAATGCTGGTATATCATCTTTTGAAAGCCAGAAACCAACCTGTGGGTAAAGCATCCAGGTTTAGTATAATGATGAAGTCAAGAAATTTTGCTTCTAGACTCCATCTTCTGAATTTTGTTATGATGTTTTTATTTGTTACATTAAGTTTACTGTTTGGTGATTGTGTTTACAGGTATAAAATATTGTAGGCATCCCAATATTTGATTTTTTTGTAATCTGTGGCTTGTGCATATTGTGATATTGTCTGATTACATTGTCCAGTGTTGTGATCCAGTCAAGATTAAGTGGCGGTGAGTTTACTGAGTAGGTTATTTGCTGGAAGAATATCACGCTTACTGAGTGATAATCCATTGAGCTGATGTGGATGCTGCATTCCCGCTATGCTAATGGCAACTGATTTCTGATTCCAGAATAACCTAGAACAAAGAAAATTGATCTTTCTTTTGAAATTTTTTCACTGGGTTGATAACTGGAAGGTAATATCTAATCTTAGGGAATAGAATCATGTTTAATAATGTTACCTTGCTGTGTAGTGATAGGTATACTTTTGATAGTGATTCAGTTAGTGTACTTGCTGATTCTATAATGTTATTTTGCACTTTCCGGTGCTATTGCCGCAGATGATTTATGAAACGGAAGACCAAGGAAGTTTTGAGGCTCTCCTAATAACTGTGTGGTTATCTTTCCAGGCTGATGAAAAATTACATTTTGACAAATGTGATTTTTATATTTTTATTTTATACAATTCTTTACATCATTTAAAGTAATAAAAATAAGCAATATACACACACATATATATATAAATAATCTGCAATTCAGTCTTATTTTTAAAACACATTAAATATTCTTTTAATAAATATATCTTTAAAAAAAAAGCGAAATAATAGAAATTAGAATATTAAAATATTTACCTTTGTCGGGTATACTTATATTTGTAACATATTTCATATATTGCAAAGAAATTAATATATATGTAAATAACCGAGAATATCTTATTTTAAAAATGCAGTCACTCTGTAATAATAAATTTTTTTTTTTTTTTTTAAAGTGTCATAGCATCGGCCGGGACGCGAACCCGCAACCCGGGCAACTGCCTGCAAGTGAAAGGCAGTCGCGCTGACCTCTCGACCACCAATGCAAGACATAATTTACCACAACTTTTTTCACTTTAAGACATACTGCAATTACATTAGTACGATCTTATGAAATTTTAATGAAGCACTTTCTAAAAATAAGATTATGATTAAATTATAATATTATTATCTAAAAAATAATAACAGCAATGAAGTCTAGTAAAATTATCTAATTATTTACATTTATCTGGCAAATTTTAAATACTTATTACAAAACTTTTTTTCTCTTCAATGGAAAATGATTAATCACATGTAAATAAAAAAATGTATAGGAATAAAAAAGAAACAAATAAATTAAGTGTTTTCCTGAAAGTTTGTGATGATGGTGTTCTAGTTGTATTTTTATATTCCAAATACATTCAACTGTTAGTAATAACTCATCAAACAGGTTGGTATATGCACAACGTTTTGAGAGGTATTATTCTCCCCTCTTCTTCAGGTGTTGCTCGCCTGACCAGTGGCAGTACTAGCATGGGATTTGAAACTGGATTCATATTATTGAGTATTGAATTTTAAGGTAATGCTCTAACCAACTGAGCCATCCTGCTAAAGGCAACAGTCAGTAGAAAATTTCATATACTTATCTATTAAGTTCCTCCTGATTTCTCCACTTTTTCCTAAGAGCAAAGTTGATTAGTGGTTTCCATACATTATGTATAGTCATATTAGGTTGGCATATGGAAGTTTTTGCCATTGTTATATGAGCAGCTTCTTTAAATTTTCTTCTTTGTATCTTTTCTTCTCAATCCAATACTTTTGTATTTTCCCAATTGAACAAATGTTCATTGGCATATACATGGTCTGCTACCTTAGACACATCTGTTTTCTCTCTTCTAATCATCAGTTTGTGTTCTTGCAGGCACTTTTCAATGGGATGACTGGTCCCACCAATATATGTTCCTCCACATTCACATGGTATTTCATAGATGCAGTTTTTTCTTTTCAGCATTTCAAGTTTAGGCTTTGTAGATGTTAGAATTCCTCATAGTGTGGTATGGTTCTGGAAATCTGTTCTGATGTTATACTGATTACAGATTTTTCTTAATTTGTCTGCTAGTTTTGGAATTTATACTTGCACTGCAGTACCAATAATTGTCTTTTCTCTTGATGGTTCTTTTTGTTGTCTATTTAATGAATTCTTAATAACAGCTGATGGATAACCATTTTTCATAAGAGTTCCTTCTATATAAATCTTTTCTTTTGCCAATGAAAATATGTTCAACTGGGAAACTACAAAAATATTGGATAGAGAAGAAAAGGTACAAAGAAGAAAATTTGAAGAAGCTGATCACATGACAATAACAAAAAATCCCATAAGCCAACCTATACATAATGTATAAAAATCGCTAATCAACTTTGCTCTTAGGAATAAGTGGAGAAATCAGGAGGAACCTAGTAGATAAGTATATGAAATTTCTACTGGCTGTTGCCTTTGGAAGGATGGCTCAGTTGGTTAGAGCTTTACCTTAAAATTCAATACTCAAGAATCTAAGGATCCAGGTTTAAATCCCATGCTAGTACTGTCACTGGTCAGGCCAGCAACACTTGAAGAAGAGGGTAGAATAATACCTCTCAAAATGTTGTGTATATACTAACCTGCTTGATGTGTTATTACTAACGGTTGAATGTATTTGAAATATTTAAATAAAAGTTAATTTTGTCTAAAGACATTCAATACTCATATTAGTTGATGGAAATAGTCCAATATAAAAATACAATAAAATAAGTTTTTAACAATTTCTATTGTAAAAATAATTATTCATAAAATTTATTTGTTTAATTTTACAAAATAATAATATAATTTTAAACCATTAATTTCACATAACCTACAAGAGTTGACTCTACTAAACTGAGTTTATGATATGATTCATTTTTGCAGCACTTAACAGTCAATGATATTCTGCCACCATTATTTTGGCTTAAAATATAAATCTGCAACATAGATATTCAAAATTTAGTAGCTCAATAGGTTTATACTAACTAATTCACTACTTTGTCTAATTTTTACTGTTTCTATAAACTTGCAGAAGTTAAAGGAATATACAAAACTTATATAGCATCTTCTCATTGCATGATTCATTATAGGATGGAATCTCTTTCTAATAATGACTTCAAGTCCAAATATCTAGTTCCTATACTAACCATTATCCAACTTATTTCAAATAAGAATATATATATTGAAAATAGAACACTTGACAAATGTTGATAAAGAACTAATTCTAGCATAAGCCTGAAGTCTCTGAAAAATGAAGACATGAATATGAAGACTTAAAAGATTTGGACATGTATAGCATACTAAATAAAATATATTGAAAATATAACAACTTTAATTATTATTTTGCTTTTGATTTCAGTCACAAAGCTGAAACAGTTAAGTATTAGTTACATTACTTTAGGATATGTATAAAGCTTTCAATAAATTTTCTCATTGCATATACCATTTAATATAAATCATCTATAATTAAGAAAATCTTTTATTGGAAAAGTTATGTCAATAAATTTTATAATGACTTCTGTGGACTAATTATTAAATTCTACTTTCTTTGTACAGTTACCAAACTTTTTAATATTTGAATTCTATCTATGATGGTAACATAATTTTTGAAGTCAATGTCATTATAGTTTTAAATTTCATCGAATCATCACTGCATCCTATATTTTTCAATATTTATAGAAGTGAATATTCTAATTCTTCATTGCCAATGCTCTCTTCCTTATTTGGAATTCTGATTTTATAATAATCATGGACATAATTAATAATTAAAACTCTTCAGCCTTATTAATAAATACGAATAATAATTATACATCTAACCATGTTATTTTAAAATGCTTTAAATTTTAAGTTAGAATATTATTTACAAATTATATTAAAATATATAGTTAGATGGATGAGTTTATATGTGTTTTTTTCTAATTAGTGGTAATGAAAAATCACTCTTAAGATACAAATGTTAAGAAACCTAAAAAATTTAAATGCCTCAACACTTTCACTCAACTATTTTGTTGAAAACGAATATTGTGTATTTATTACTAGTGCAGTAAATTCATATAAAGATTTAAAATAATGATATAATTGATATAAATTTTATTTTAAAACTTCAAAAACTCTTTTTGTTTTATTAAATTTTTGAATAATTATTTTTTTCATTAATTTTAAATAATCAATAAATTAAATGAACATCATATGATGAAAAAAAAAAGAGAACTTTGATTCTTCATATGGTATATAGATAAATTTGAACTTAGTTAATTACTAAAAATTTAAACACAGACATTAATTACCCCATCTCAAATGTTTACTAAAGAAAAAATATTTCTTGCTGACATTTAGTTTTCCTTTCAAAAAAAATTTTTTTTTTTTTAGGTTTTACCTTAATCACTAATAAATTAATAAAATGAGATAAATCTATATGTAAGGGCTATAGAAAAAGATAACTAAATACAACTGATTCAAAAAGTTTTCTGGCTGATTTGATGTAAATATGTTATTTCATTAATATTTTTTTTCTTTGTTTGAGAGTCCAATATTCAGATTAATACTTGCTGAAAAAATTGCAAAGGTAAACATTGTCATGCGTAGTTTGATTTATAGACAAAACTATATATTGTTCTGATAAACTGTGCAGATATTCATTGTGAAAGTCTAATCTATTTGCAAAATCTGGTAAACTACAAATCAATTCTTTTGTATTGAAAAATCATTAACATTACTAAGTTTTCTTAAAGTTTAAACCTGTCATTGTCTAACCACTATGTCACTTGCTCTTTTTCCAATTATATTAAATTTCAAAGAAATATGAAGTAAGTAGTTTCAATCCATACAATATTATCAAGAAGTCTCCTCTTAATGTATTTTTAACAATAACTTCAATGGTTTTTATACAATTCTTAAATTAAGACATAATGAATAAAGTAATTACTCTTAAATTAATTAATTAATATATACATTTATGTCATTGCTAAATATCATGAAATAACTTAACTGTCTAAAAGTATTTATATTTTTCATTTTGAACCTAAAAATCAGATATAGAGCCTTAAAATGATAGCCATTATTTGATTATTTTTTTAAAAAAGAAACCTGATAATGTAAATTAAATTTATAATTTGTGTTAAATTTTTTTTAATTAAAGATTATTGTAAAAAAAAAGTATACATCTTAGGCAAATAACAAATTCATAAACAAATTATATCCTTGATATAATTCTCAAATACAAGTGCTACAAATAATAGCAATTAATTAAGATATTACTTACGATCAAACTGAGAGAGCACCCCAGAAGCTAAAGATTACCTTATCCAATGAAGCTCGATGAAGATTATTATTAAATTTTATATCAGTGATGAGAATGTATTAATGAGTATTTTGCTTCTCAAAATCTAAGAGATATCAGAATGATTTTATAATTACTGAATAGAATTTTTTCATTAAAAAAATTAGTGCATAAATTCTATATTAAGTTAGATCAGTCATTTGGTATATTGTAAAATATACATTTGATTCTTTTGTAATTTTCTTATACTCATTTTGCCTACATAAGATTACTGATTTCAATATGTATATCTGTTAATCTTATTTTACATGTTTTATGTGTCTTTATTCAAGTTATATCTATTCTGAATTATTTAAATTTTAAAAATATTCCCTCTGTGATTTTATATAAACCCTGATATATGCACATATACATGTTCAAAAACTCAAAATAGATCTTATTACTTTCTACCAACATAAACTGCTCACTATAATGCTACTGTATTCAAATCTTTAAAAAAAACTGATTTAATAGCATATTTATACTCACTTTTAAAGGTTTCTTGCATAATTGATAGCAAAAGATTTGGCAGCCGTAATGGTTTTAGATCTAATAAAATTTAAAATAAGTTCTGAATAAATATTATTATTTTAAAACCCTATTAAAAATAAATCTAATTATGTTGTTTTAATTTGTTCTATAACAACTTTAAAAAATTTTCACATTTTTATATAGCTTATTCAATTCTTGGGATTTTAATGTAAAGTCTTATTCCAAAATACAATTTATCATAACTCAAGGCATTGCTTTTAATTTAAAATCACAATAATTAATCATGAGAATTCACTGTTATTTTTACTTTATAAATGTAGAGTTGTTTTAGAGCTTTTTGAAAACATAGGTAAAAGATGGAAAGCCAATAATGTTTGCAAAAGGAGTATTGTTGAATTTGATTACATCTAAAAAGACTAAATGTTATCACAAATGCCAAACCACTAAGAAAAATTGTATTTGATAGATAAAAGAAATTATAAGAAAAAATCTGAACTATTTATTATTATAGAATCTGTCAGGTTGGGTGATAATATCTTCACTATAAGACCTCCATTAATATCTAATGATGAGAGCACAATTTATAAAATATTTGATCTTCTTTGAGAACTTCCAAATTAAAATGTATTTAAGTTAAAAAACATATATTTAATAAACATTACAATTGAATGAATAAGTAGGAATTCTTTCTTATTAGAATATGTAAGGAAATCCATTTACATTAAAATTATCAAAAACTATGTAATTTACATTAATTTCTACTAATAATAAATACTTTTATATATCATCTTTAAACATCACAACAAAACAACATGTACATATAATTTTTTAGATTTTTGTGTAATTATTTCATATGGAAGATATTCTCTATTACCATTATAACAATATAGTTTGGTTATCCTACTTCCCCTTAAAGCATACTAAATAATATACTTAAAGCTTATTAAATTAATCACAGCCAGTTTTAATATTCTTAAAAGGTTATAGGCCAAAATATAATTTACCATAACTAGGTTTTGCTTTTAATTTCAAATCATAATTAATCTAAGCTAATGTTCTAATATCCTTACTTTATAAATTTGAAATTATAAACTGGTTTTATTATATCAGTGGTATATAAATAAAGCCAAAAAAAAAGTCACCGTATAGCCAAAAAAAAAAAAGTTGCTCTATTTTTTTTAAAAAGAAAACGAAAGTTGAAAAAGTCAAAACTTTTGATCTTATTTTAATTTGGGGGATGGGGATACTTTGTCTTCACTGAGACAAAAGTTAAGAGACAAAAAAAGTTATTTTTTTGTTTTTATTTTTTAAAAAAGGTAATAAAAATCGGTTTTAAAACTAAAAGTTTTACTATATCAGCGGTATACAAATAAAACAATAAAAAATTGGTTGTTAAAAATCGCGGCCCAGTAACGTTGCATTGTATTGTTTTTGCCTGGCAACAATGCCATCAAGGCGCCAAGTCTGGCTAAGTAATAAGTACCATTTAGGTGATAAATTGACTTTTCTCTTCACCAATAAAAATTGTAATTATAAATGTGCGGTTTTTTCGCATACATTAGTAAAGCTATAATTATAATTTAAGATTTAATATAATAGCTTAGCGCTTTCGGGATTTAGTATTCAGATCCCATAATCATAGCTTTATGAATGAAGATTCTGTTGTGAATTGTTGTACTATATGCAAATAAGCTTGAATTTTTAATTAGTTAGTCTATTGTTTGGAGAGAGCAAAGCATGCCTCTCTTCTATTAATGGCATTGAGGTCATTTGCTACGTAATAAGCTTCTTTGATCTTTCTTTTGGCATCGCTCTTCTCTGTGCAAATTATTTGGGCAGAAATGGGTTCAAATAAGTGGCCTGTAGCTGCTTGGTGTTCCCAGAAGATCGATGTTCCTTCATTTTTATTTTTTATTCTATTATATGCCACATCTGTGTTGGTAAACTCTTGTATTGATGTTAGCACGAGACTCACCATAGTATGATGCTTTGCAGCCTAATTGAGGGCATGCTATTTTATAGACCATATGAGGGGTTTGATCTTTTTCTATTTTATCCTTGGAATTATTTATTAGTCAGTTAATATTGGTAGATATTCTGAAGCTAAATTTAAAATCGTTACTCAATTTTTTAGCAATTTTCAAAGTTACATTCGGTATAAAAGAAATTGTTAAGTATTTCTTATTGTCTTTAGGCTGTTTATTTTTGAGTTTTCTATAAAATGTTTTTATTCTCTTATGGATAGTACTGTATTTAAAGCCTATGTTGGTCATTTACTTTATATATTTATCAACGTTGTTTCTCCTATCTGCTATATATTTACATAAATGGTGATTTCTGAATAGGAAAGCATTCATACTTGCCCATTTATATGTGTTGGTGATGTTAGACTTTAGACTTCTGTAACCTCTTATGTGCAGCAGTTTAATGATCATTTTGTAACCTAGGCTCTCTTTTTATCATCAAATCAATTGTTTCAGGAATGTTTTGAAACTTAAATAAAAACTAGAAGGCCAGTAATTTGCCAATGCAAGTAATAGTTTATTAGGCTATTGAGAAATGATTATGACTTTAAAAAGATTGAGAGTTCTCAACTTGACAAAGAGCACAAACCAATGATATTATAAAATTTAAATACAATTACACTTAACAACTATAGAAGTAATACACTATATTCAGGAGAATATCTAAATTCTTTTTTATTACAAAGAAATATTATAATCTCAATAAAGAGGGCCAAATTATAATCTGACAGCCAGATAATTATATAATTTGTTTAAAGAAACAAGCACAAAAGATTAATAATAGAGTTTATTTTATTCTGAATAACAATAATATTAGTAGATAGGATTAGTAAATCAACTGGCTATTTGCTAGTTGGACACAAAATCAATCTAGATAATGTAATAGTTCATATTTTTGTGAATTAATATATAAAAATATCTTTCCTGTAGTTCTGTAAGCACCTTACTGTTTTCACACATCTCTTGAAATAATCTAATTAGATTATGACTAGAGCTCTTCCCTGCTGCTAATAATGGTTTATTCTGCACTTAAGAGTTTTCCATGTCTGCTTTCAACTCTTACTTTTCCCCCTCTATTTTTATTTTCCTACTTCTTCTTCAGACTTATGTTAATCACTTCTCACTCTGAGAACATTAGGTATTTTATTAACTTTTCTAATTTGCATAAGGTTAGAACTTTATTGAGATGCAAATTAATCTGTTGCTTCTTGTAGTAAACTAATTTTCTTTTTCTGCATATCATTATTATTTCTGGAGTGTTCTAACTCTACCCATACTGACCAGCCTGTACACACATGCAACTTTTATTAATAAAGCTATATATACACAATTAGTCAGTATACAATAGTTAATTTCTTTAGATAAACAGAATCATCAGTTGTGCAAAGGCTGATTCATATTTATTACATCATAAAATAATCTCATGAATGAAGAAGGAATTGGGAAAAAGAATGCAAAATTATAGGAATTTTAAATTCATTTGATATTATCCCCAAAATAGTAATGACAAAATTACAGGAATGTAATAAAAAATGGTGGTTTGTATTATTTATCACCAATAATAAAAGTAGGTGTCAAGATGTCTGCTGGAAGTTGATTTACTATAGATATCTCTGCAAGTGGAAAAGAAAAGCCAAATGCAATGATGAGATTCAAAATCTGCATAAGTCATCTAATTTTCCAAAGTTTGTACACATGTTACAAGCTAGTACTTTAATCTTTAGTCTTTTTATAGTATCTTGTAACTTTTTCTGCAGAGAAGATTGCCTTTTAAAAAGACTTCAATATTTTTTCTAAGTGTAGCTCTCAATTAATTGTATTCTATTTTCAGTCCTATTTTACCAATGAAAACAATGAGAACTGCATTCAGATACTGTAAGTGGAATATGTTTTTATTGTAAAAATCATTATCAAGTGAAATCTGTTAACATACAGTCACTTCACATGCCCAATCCAATGAAGATATGTTTTTATAATAGAAGATTCAATTATATCACATTCAGAAATCTGAAAAATTTACCAATAATCTTTCTATATTTTTAGAAACAGAGCATTCTTAATTAAAAAATTTCCAGCCTCTTCTGTTATGCTGCTAGGAAATCTTTAACTCACTTCTACAAATTAGTAAAATCATAGCCCTATATAAATGAACATATTTAATGTAAAAAAGGTCATAAATAAAGTTTTTTTCTTGTCGTTCAGTCTGATTAGTTTGTTTATCAAGTAATGCATCTTTTGGATGATCCTTTGGATTGTCAAAACCATCAGGATCCCCTCTCCATGCCTATTTCAGCGCTATGTGCTGACATTTTAATGTTTTTTTTTTGTTGTTATTTTGGTGTTTCAAGTATTAGAAGAATAACGTATATTTAATAAAATCTTTAAAACATCCTAAATAAATATTTTGTTATTGTCATTGTTAAAAAAGAATACATTTATTTTTTTACAAATGTCGCACCATATTTGTTGATCTTAAAAAAAAAAGACATTTACTTTTTTAACATTATTTAAAAAAAAACATAAAAATGTCAATTAGTTCTTGTTATTGTTGTTGTTAAAAAAGAATACATTTCATTTTGTCAAAATGATGCTGTATTTGTCGTTATTAAAAAAAGACATTTGGTTTTTTTATGTTATTTTAAAAAAAACAAGTAGAGGTCAAATAGTTCTTGAAAGGTCATGGCCAGGTAACGTTATATTTCATTGTTTTTTGTTAGCAAGAGTGCCATCAAGTGAACAGTACAGTCGTTGATACTACTACCAAACTTCATTATAAAATAAAACTTTTATTGTTATATATATATTTGAAAACTTCTATTTAACACTATCTATTTTTAAAAAAATTCAGAAAAGGATATAAATGGTCTCGAAGATGCATTTCTGCTAAATTAGCATAATCAGTCAATCACTCAAGGAAGATAATATTAATTAGATATTTTTGAATATACATATATTTAATATTAAACATAAAAAAGGTAAGTTAAAAAATGCCATATGATATGTTATTTATAAAAGAGACAAAGTGACCATTAATTAAGTATAGAGTCAGTCTATACTTGGAATAATATAAATATAATAATCTCTAGCCTATCAACTAATTACCAAAATCATTCTAAAAAGATATTATCATAGGAGATGTACAAGAATTGTGTACTTATAGATTAAGTCATATTAATATACACATATTATAATATGGAATAAAAGGATTATGCAAATAATCATCAATAAATGAAATCAATTAACAAGCAAAGAATCAGCAACAGAAACCAATATAAGTAACAAATATGGCATCATCAGCAAATAATCAACAGTCAACCTTAGTGACTGGATTTGAAAGATATAATGTAAAATCCTTAGACTCAACATTACCAAGTCAATACCAAACTTGGGATATAGTACTATAAAAGAAATCATCAATATTTCTGGTGCATGCTCAATCATAATTGCTAAAACTAACTATAATAGTAATCTTATATCAAAACTGCTGGGATTAATATGTCAATGATGATCATCAATATTTGATACTATCTGGTTAACATGAGTGTACTAGCTATCAATAAAATAATAATCATTCTAAAATATATAAAGTGAAGGGTGTGAATTTTAAAGATTATCTTTATTATCTTACTGCCATCCAAATAATTCTAAAAAAAAATCCATGGCTGTCAATAACATATATACACATATATTGTTATATTCTAAATGGCTTTGGGATTAGACACTGGTCAATGTAAACAAGGGAAACTCATTATTTAAATTATTTTGTAAATAACTTCATTGGAATAACTTAAAACAATGATTAATATTAGAAATAATAATCATAATAAGATGAAAATTCTAATAAATACTATCAGATATTTTCATACACTGGCAAACTAAACTATACATTAATAGTATTTAAATTGTGGTTTAATGATGTATAAATTATAATAATTTTTTTTTTCTCATAGCCTTGTGTAAATCAATAAATCAACTTTAAATCTACATCTATGGATTGCCTATGTAAGTAACTACAGCAATCCAAGCTATGTAAAACCCTTATTACTAATCCACAGCATGTAAAAATTCCTGTAATCTCGTGTAAAATAACTTTTATATATGTGCACTTATAACACAATAATCCAAGCTATGTAAAACCTTTGTAACTAATCCAAAACATGAAAAAATTTATGAGTAAACGAATAAAGCAACCTTTATACATCTAAGTCTACAAATGCAGATTGCCCATGTAAAGACAGCAATCCAAGCTATGTAAAACTCTTGTAACTTTCTATGATTAATAAAGTTTACCATTGAAACTAAACTAAATTGTAATGTATCGGTCAGAATTGTATGTTCGTCTAACAAGAGCTAGCATCTAAGCAAAAGTACCTCAAATCCAATCATGTGCAAGATACATAAATCAGGAACAATCATGAACTCTGCCCTCTTGCCTATTTTCCAGATATATAACATTACGAACATTTCTGATAACAAATGAAATTTTATTCATACCCGTCCCAAAGCAACAGTGGAGAAGCAAGAGATCTACAAGGAATTACAATACTACTAGGCTTCGAACCCCAGTCCCCAACAGAATGAAATAGCTTAAGATTATAATTAGGCTTTTCATAAAATTCATTAATAAATCTAGAAATTGGCCTAAGGTCAGTGGAAATCAGCTATATATAATGCAATCTAATTAATGATGTATATGCATAAATCATGAGGCAAAGCAGACTTAAGTAATAATTATATAGTTAATAATTTATTAATATTAGAAAAATGAATAAACATATTTAATTTACCAAACAGTTGCGAATCTATTTATATATGACACAACTAGAATTATGGGTTTCACTTGATTATGAATACTGATTTGTGTATTGAAGGAATTACATAATAATAGCACATAAGTTAATGATTATATATTATGCAAATCTGCAAGTGAATACGATAAAAAACTGTACAGATAGTCAAAAGATGCGGCTTAATATGCTAACAGTAGGTACCAATTTTACCATATTATATAACGTGGACGCTATGATTATTTTTATGAAAAATACATGACTTAAAACAGATAAATGGGATGTAAGTTACATCACTTTATTATGATTCATTTGAACCACGTACGAAAATATTTATTAATTTACATCATTCACTTCAATAGTCATTGGAGCTTAACATGTTTAAACAGCAAAGTTATTTATTTTATTCTATTCTTTTCTGACTGGAAAAGATTCACTTAGCATTATTCGTTAGCGCACTCAGCCTTGTCTCAATGAGAGGGCGGGTAGCTTAAATAAGCTTTAAAATGACATTACCTAACTTATAATGTAAATGAAAATATGAGATGGATTTAGAAATCATGGCATTACGTCTTACAGATTTAAAATGGGCAAATATAAAAATATTAAACAAGAAAAGTGGTGCTGACTAAAGTAATAACGTTAGAAATGATTGAGTCCATTTTAGGATAAATGCTTCATCGATAATATAAGATTATGAAATGTGCCTGTACACATGACAGGACAGCATTTGAAAAGGGTGGTCTCGTAGAAATTATCTCGGCCTGTGTTCCAGTGTTAACCTGAGCAGAGACTAACCTGAGCAGAGACTAAATGATAACCTGACACTATTTTGGAGCCGGTGCTTCCAAGCCCCATTCACGGATATGCCATTAAGTAAAAGAATCCTGTTTCTCCAGCGTTAGTTTGACAAAGCAAAGCGAGGTAATTTCGTAATGTTATGGAAGCCAAGCAACGCTAATAATGAAAATAAATCAGGTTCTTAATAACACTGATCTGTGGATTAAGGCCCTCGGATCCCTCTTGAAAGGTACGCAAATGACCTTGAAAATTAGGATGTCACAAATAAACGAGGGATTATTGTCCCCTTCATTAAACAAATATTAATGCGCTAACTAGTAATTAATTTCTTTAATAATTACCATACTAGATGGCATGATGGGAAAATGATTGACCATATAATAAAAAAAAACAGCAAAGGTAGGTCATTAAGTTACTTTAAAATATAATTTGAAAGTAAAATCAATAGCATAAATATGGTAATAAAATGTCATATTAAATGTGGCAGTGAATAATCTTTTACTAAGCAAATAGAATAATTTAAAAATATTACTCAATCGAGCGAACTTTTAGTTAGGTAAGAAAGCTTACATTTACGATTTAACATCCTATAATATCTAGGATATCTAATATAAGAAAATTTAGGATCGGTTTGCTCGATTGAACTATTAGCATATTAAATTAAATCATATGAAATTTATAATATGAAAAATAAGAGTTTGCCGCATTTAAAATATTAAAAATAGAAATTGTGAAACCCATTAAATAAATGCATTACAAAAAATAAAATTATAGATTCGTGCATTAGATTTTTATAACAGAAAGAGAAAGTCATTACTTTATAGAATGGTTACTATAAGCATTACGTTATGTTTAAATAGAAAGAGAATTTTACATTATAATTGATTTAAGATTTAAATTGAAAGTTTGTTAAAGAGTTCATATTAGCAGCATGATTAGGATTTACCTTCCATTTCTTGATGTCTTGACGTACGTACGGATTGAAAAGTATAAAATTATAAATGAGGAAAACACGGTTAAGCAAGGCAAAGCTTTGAAAAATAATGGCTGGCATCTTGAGATAGTTATTACAGCATTTAAATTAGGCAGTCCATAAGTGGAGATGGTAGGTTAGCATAGCAGTATGGGAACTATTTTTGGAAAAAAAAAAGGGAAGCAAATCTAGTCCCTCTACTCCAGATTCATATTTCAAAAATTCAATTGACGTGGGTCCGTTCCGCAACACTGTTTAAGATAGCGAACTAAGAGACTTGGCCTAAAATTTCTATTTATATCAGTAAGACCTTCTACAATATTCTCTGTTTCCGCTTGGTAAGGCCCGGATGTACATTATGTGGCTTGAATGCACTTATTGTTTATTTTCAATGATGATGCAACAAGTTCTAGAGAGTATTGGTTTAATCTATTTCGAGTATGGAAATAGATTTAAAAGATATAATTTTCATTAACATTTTGTTTGCTAAGAAATTTTAATTTATTGATTACCCTTTTCAAATTGAATCTAGAATATTCTTTTATTTATACGTTTCCGAGTTATTTTAATTACTCTCTAGAACTTTCTCTGGTATTGGATCATAAAATAAAATACGCAACTATAAAAATAAATATACATAATACAGTATTTAATAACGAAAAATATATTTTTCTCAATAATGTATTTTGGCAAATCTTGAACACACATATACGATTATATAAAGGGAATGAAAATTTAAATATTTCCGACTTAAAATTATTAAATAATCTTTTATAATAAAAATGTTTAACTTATGAAAATACAAAAATAAAGGAGGGTTTTAAAACGTGTATGTGCGTCCTTTCACTCTCTAGTGATTTAACACATATACAGCTGGATTTAAACCTCTGATTCAAGGTTTTGAATCACCAGACAGTGAAGCAAAAATATGTGTAATATATTTTCCGCTTCAGTAATAAGTATTAAATAAAACATATATATGCATACATGTGCATATCTAATAATATCAAATATTCCAATTATTAATAACCCAATAAATCTCCTATTTTAATATATAAAGAATGGATTTAGATATAAATGTATGTGTTTATATGAATGCACACACATGAGCACTATAATATACAAATAATATTTCATTTGTTAGTAATCAATTCATTAAATGTATATGCCAATATTATTCATTTTAACAAGATCTAAATAATTAAATATTAAACAAATATACAATAATTGCACATGTATTCTAATATAAAAATAAAATTTTCAGTTACTAAATTTAATTATTTTTACCCTATAAATCAAGATATTACTTTTAAATTGTCAATAAAAGTTGTTAAAGTAAAAAAAAAAAAAAAATGGTGAAAAATATACATTTTTAGCAATACTAAATGATATTAAACAGAAATTATATGACATTTACATGAAAAAGTATAAAATTTATAACGATACTAAAGATATGAATTTCAGCAAAAAAACTACGAGGCGCCATTATGGACAAAACAAACTAAAGATATGAATTTCATCAAAAAAAAATCACCGATCTTAAAAAGTACATTTATACAACATTTACACGAAAAATTTAAAACATGGTGAGGAATATACATTTAATAAACGATATTAAATAGAAATATATGTGACATTTACACAAAAAAGTATAAAATTTATAATGATACTAAGCATGTGAATTTCAGCAAAAAAAAAAAAAAAATCACTGATCTTAAAAAGTATATTTATATGACTTTTAATAGGAAAAAATTTAAAATACGGTGAGGAAAATACATTTATAACAATAGTAAAGGATATTAAACAGAAATATATATAGACATTTACAGGAAAAAGTATAAAATTTATAATGATATTAAAGATATGAATTTCATCAAAAATTAATGACTAAATTACAAAACAAAACAATGACTAAATTATAAGAATTGCCTAAAATATTATTTAAAAAAGCATCAAATACACACATACATTATTTACCCTGCAATATATAACAGGAATTGTCACAATGAATAAATCTAAGTTGGTTAACCAAATTTTACACACAAAAATTTCCCCTCCAAATTGAATATGTGATTGTGCAGTATACTGCCTGAATGGGATTTTGTCGATGACAAATGAAAAAAAAAGGCAAAATTATTCATAAAATAAGAAAATATAACACTTTTATTAATTATACATATTGGTGGCCAATTTTTTTTATTTCATTCATTATGCAAATGAATGCATCGATATCTATGCTAAATTCGACTGAATATGAATCCTGATGTTGCAGTAATGTTCCTCACTGTTGTTTATTATGCCATTTCATTGAACCCCAAAGGCTTTCGATGTTTTGGGAAAGTACAACTATTTATTGACTTAAAATCAAATGAATTATGCAAAAATGAAATTGAAATGGACAATAACTATGAAAAAAAATGCAATGCAACTGAAATCAAGCTGTTGTCAGAATGAAATCTTGACAAAAACTAGGCAAAAAAAAATCAGATCGGAGATCGGATAAAAAACATATTTTGATATGAGATCAGATAAAAACATAACAAGGTTTACTTGAATTTATTTGACCTAATCGCAATGTTACACATTTATTGCAGATTGTGAAAAGGTGCAACAGGTCTAATATGTGCTCTGTCACAAATCTAATACGTAAGTACCAAGATTTTCTGAAAACATAAAACTATGAAATTTTTAAAAAACTTATACTAAATTAACCAATGTCACTAACTTATCATGTAGTTATTTTACAAACTTATGTAAGAAAAATTTGAATCTATTTCCAGGAAGGAGTTTCAAAGCCTGTCTTGATAGGAAAAGTTATCAACTTACTGTGCAAAAAAAAAACAAGATAAACTTAATGGCTGTATTTTTATATCGGACTATTTCCATCATCTAATTAATATATGTATTGAATATCTTTAGAAAAATTTAACTTTATTTAAATATTCCAAATATCTTCAATTGTTAGTAATAGCACATCAAACAGGTTAGTATATGCTCAACATTTTGAGAGGTATTAGCTTCCCCTCTTCTTCAGATGTTGCTGGCCTGACCAATGACAGTAATAGCATGGGATTCGAACCTTGGTCCTTAGATTCTTGAGTTTTGAATTTTAAGATAACATTCTAACCAACAGCCATTCTGCCAAAGGCAACAGTTTGTAGTAATTTCACATACTTATCTATGAGGTTCCTCCTGATTTCTCCACTTTTTCCTGAGAGCAAAGTTGATTAGTGTTTTCCATATATTATGTATAGTCACACTGGGTTGGCTTATGGGATTTTTTGCTATTATCATGTGAGCAGCTTCTTTAAATTTTCTTCTTTGTAACTTTTCTTTTATATCCAATATTTTTGTATTTTCCCAACTGAACATATTCATATGGCACATACATGTTCCGTTACTTTAGACACACCTGTTTTCTCTCTTCTAATCATCAGTTTGTGTTCTTGCAAGCACTTTTCAATGGGACAACTGGACTCACCAATATATGTTCTTCCACATTCACATGGTATTTTATAGATGCAGTTTTTTCTTTTCATCATTCCAAGTTTAAGCTTTATAGATGTTAGAATTCCTCATAGGGTGATACAGCACTGGAAAGCTGTTCTGATGTTATATTGATTGCAGAGTTTCCTTAGGAAAAAGTGGAAAAATCAGGAGGAACCTCATAGATAAATATATGAAATTACTACAGACGGTTGCCTTTGGCAGATGGCTCAGTTGGTTAGAGTATTACCTTAAAATTCAAACTCAAGCATTTAAGGGCCCAGGTTCGAATCCCATGCTAGTACTGTCACTGGTCAGGCCAGCAACACCTGAAGACAAGGGGAGATTAATATCTCTCAAAATATTATGCATATACTAACCTGTTTGATGTGCTATTACTAACAGTTAAATGTATTTGGAATATTTAAATAAAGTTAAATTTATCTAAAGACATTCAATACATATATTAATTAGGTGATGGAAATAGTCCAATATAAAAATACAACTAGAACACCATCATCACAAACCTTCAGGAAAACACAAACTTAATGGTTGATTTAGATTACTTGTAATAATAATATTAAAATATTTTAGTGGATACACATAAATATATACATTTAAAACAAATGGCTCAAATCACTTTTTATATAATTGTACATTATTAAATTATTACTTTTATAGAATATTTTTTCTCATTTGAAACAATGACTTCGAATATATATTTGGTTGTGTTTGAAATATTTGTAGAGAAATGCTGGTAGACTATGAAAGAAGTGGGGGAAAATCTAATTTGAATTTTTTTTTATCATAATAATTGTTCTGTAAGGTACTTCTAATATTTGAAAATTTAATACATTTTTAAAAAAAACTATCAATTAATAAAATTATTATGATAAATAAATAAGTAATCATAATATGTATTAGTCACAGATAATAGATATATATGACTTATTTTTTCTTATTTTGCCATATTATCAACTCACAGTTGCATATATTTTTTGTTAATTGATTAAATAAATTTTTATGATAATTTCTCAATTATATCTTTATTCGTTTATCTATCTGTTCTATACATTATATACATATGTGTTAGTCATTAAAAATGGAAAATGTTAGGGAGAATCATGCTTGTCACTGAGGTTCAATATGAGCAATAAATGAATTGATAAACTTACATAAGAACATGGTTATATCCACAGCTTTGTTAATACCTCAGAAAATAACATCCTTAATAATATTATTAAATATTAATTATGGAAAAAATAAGTGGTTATTAATGTTTTTATTTGTTAAACAGATATTGAAGGTAACATATTAAGAAAATTTTCTTTATCTTATAAAGTAACAAGTATATATCTTAAGAAAATGTGACAGTAAATTTTCTTTCCACTTTCTTATCATTGCAAGTAAGGTTTGATGATGAAGGGATTACATAGTTATTATCAGAATTAAGATATTACAATCTTTTGTCACCATCATAACAAAACACTGATATTCTATCACATTTTGATGCTGCAATATGTAGAGTCAATAAATTTATACTCTGAGAAGCAAAACAAAATCTACATTATTTTGGTACTACTAATTGCAAAAGTGTGGCTTCAGTGAATTACCACCCTCATTATTATCATTATTATAGATCAATGAATGAACACCATAGAATGGAAACTAAAGGAAATCAGATTAGACTAAATATTTAAAGAGATAGATTGACATAATAGAGTTCAAAATAAAAATGGGTATGGGAGGATATTTAAATAAATGTAAATGGTTACATGGGAGTAAAGAGACATGAGGCTCATTGATATAAAATATTTTTTTTAATTTTATTAGTAAAATAAAGCAAGAAAACAAATTATTTAAATAAAACAAAAGTGAGAATAATGAAATAGCAAGTTAATCAAAGTCAAGGTTAATATTCAATTCAGTAAAGTAAATAAACTAGGGATTGTTATAAGTGCACAAATGGTGGAAGATGCTGATAAAAAAGATTGATGAAAGCAATCAAATTATGATAATGAAAATGAAAAAAGATAAGCAATAAAACAATAAAAAGATAAATGGTGACAGCAAAAAATTCATCTAATGATGAAAATAAATGAACATAATCAAAATATAGAGAAAGACATTTAAAGATGAGAAAGAACATCAAATGATAATGAAAAAAGAAAAGAAAATTTAAATAATGAAGAAATAAAAAGAACAAAATCAGACAATGATGAAAGAAATGAATCCGGATGAAAATGGAAAATATGAACAGAATAAATAAGAAAAGAATCAAAAAATGAACAATAATATTCAAGAGAATTCATCCCAAATCAGATCAGAAAAATAAAAGATAAGAAGAAATAAGATAAAATAGAAGATGTTGTATATCAAGTGCAGGAGTTAAAAAAAGAAGAAGCAGAAAATAAGATCAGATAATAGAGTGAAGAAAAAAATCAACATTGGAAGAAGAGAAAGAGTAGCAAAAAGAAATAATCATAGCAAAGAAAGAGGTGAAAAAAATAATAGTGCAAGTAATAGATCAGGTGTCAAAAATGAAAAAATTCAAGAATTATGAATGGAATTCCACCAACTTATATAGAAAGTAGCAATTTGAATTGTATATTTTAAGTTGTATTTTTGAAATAAAGTAAGAGATATAGTCTACCAAAAGAGTCTAAGAAAAGGAGAAAGAGAAATAATGGCCTAAGTAGCTAAAAATAATATGCCAAAGAAACACTGTAGAAAAAAAAGCATACTTAAAAATCTATCATTATCATGTTCTGCTTCTACACAAGTTAGAATTGGTGATGAACTTAAATATACAGAGAATGATGTCAAATTGGGAAATTGAATAATGACCTATGATCACAGACAATGGAATAATATCCTACTAAGATTAATATTTCAAATTCTATGATAACTATGTAAAACTGGATAACAGCCATGTCTGAAATATGAATCATAAATCTAGTGTCTAAAATATTTTTTTCTTATTTAAGAGAACATTTTAAACAAAAATTAAATATAATAAATCTATAAAACAAAAAATATATAATATTTTAGAATTGGAGGAAATCAATGAGGGTGTTTATTGATATTTTGTGGATTCAGAAGATAGTCAAATTAAATTTTGCAGGGATATAATTCTGGGAAATTTGGTTGTATTGGTCATGCAATTGTATTAAGTAATATTTTTTTAGCATTACTAAATTGGGCATTCTTTTTAGATATTGTGCTATATAACTAAAGCTTGAGCATATCTATTTCTTATCACCAGAAGAGTAATTTCTGGATTAGTTCTTAACCAGTTGCAAAGAAACTCTGGTTCAGAATATTTATATAGCCAGTGATAAAGAAACCTGGTACAGTTTATTTCTAATACCAGTGGAATATATTCTGAATGATTCATAGAGGAAATATGGCATGTGTAATCTTAGATCATAAATCATCATGCTAAGTGACTGAATTACCACATGAAATAGGAATAGACTAGTGGAGTCTAACTTAAAAATAGGCACGAATCATTGCTTGAATCTAAGAACTGTCATAGAAAAAAATAAATATTAAAAGAAAAGACGGATAAAAGTGGCCAATAAGTAAGAAAAATAATATAAATAAATAACAGATGGTAGCAATAACTTTAGAAAATAAGGACTAAAGTAACAATTAGTTAAAAGACCCAGTATATATCATAGTGGCATTGTGAGAATTGTATGAAAATCAAGTCATCACATCGTGGTCATAATTTAGAGTTAGTATATTATAAACTATTATCACTAACAGCACAAAATTGTCCATATTCTATTACTATATTTACAGATGCACACATAAGTCACTTGTACCACAAAGTATTTTTAGCTCTGAAAATAATTTTTTTTTTTCTTAACTCTGGAAAAAGTTTTTTCTTTTTTGATATCTTAACTCTGAAAAAAGTGTTTTATGCATTTCATGCTGAAGGAATATAACTGGAAGCAAATAATTATGCCAATTAATTGCAAGAATTATCATAACTCATTAATAAGAAGTGCTTTTCAGTAGTCAAATATTGGGCCTTTTAATCTTTTGTTAGATGATACAATGTTGATTAAGTAATTACATGTAGATATAATAAACACCTCCATATTTCCCCATTCTTTTTAAATTCACTTAAATAAAGATATAATAAAAGACAAATGACCCCTACATTATTTTAGAAAACTTTTTAAATACAAATTAAATTTTATAATTTAAATATTCCTCTCTTCAAATAAGACTATTTAATTTACTTTTTTTTTTTCATTTGTAAAACTTCATTTTTTTATTAAAAAAATTTCATTAATCATAACTAATATTTCTTTTATAGATGTATTTACAACCTCCACATCACTAATCATTCCCTTAAAATGTATGAATAAAGATATTTTAAAACACATGACCGCCAATATGAACTTCATGCTGAACCATCGCCCATCAATTTGCCAGTTCAGCGTCTCTCACATATATATCTCATCATATATGCAATATTTATTAATAGTAAATTATTACAGTTTGAACTAAAGTGTCAAACTAACTCCATCCACAGTTTTGACATGATTCACTCTAGATAAATACAATAATGATTATCACTAATCATTTATTAAACTAGAGATTATCCCTGGCCCAGATACAAATGTTAAACTTAGTTAAATATTAATATATGTTTTTTAATTAAACACGCACACATGAAATAATTCAACTTCATACTTAATATATAAATGATTAGTAGTAATCATTATTCTATTTATCTGGAATGGATCATGTCAAAGTTGTGATTGGAGTAAATTTGTCACTTGTAAATCAAAATGTAACTAATATTTTATTTTAGCCTTTTCAACTAGTATGAGATGTAATATGGCTTCTTCTTTATCAAAGTCAGGAATCTCTCAGTCACTATGCTCTGAGAATGCTGTTAGCCATCTACCTTTGCTTTCCATTTCCCCACCCTAAGTTTTTCTCACATCAAAACTCAGCATAAAAACCAAGAACCCACTTTCTGTACAATTACTTTGTTTATATTTATTCTCCCACAACTTCATTATTTGTACTCTTTCTGCTTGTAAGCATTCAATTAACAGATGCCTAATATTTACCATGCCTTCCTTACATAACTTTCAGACTAAATCACCCACATTTCTCCATTTATGTATATATTCCTTACTAACAATCCTGTTCGAGCCTTAAACAGTAAACTATTTTCCTTGCTACTATCGTAAATTAACTCACACCCAATATTCTGTTTACTTCTATATATATTTAAACTCTTTTTACTTCCATACTAGTTCTCCATCTCTACAACTCCCTACTTTTTATTAATGCATCTATTTTTCTATCCCATTCTTTGCCACTATAACACTCAACAATCCTCCTATTACAATCATCCCACCTTTTGCATAAGTATACTGACATAAAGTCTTTACCCAAATCTTCTGCATACTGTATTACCTTTCTCATTCCATCTTGCTGCCTGTCCTTTACTCAATCAATTAAATACTATTTGGCTATTCTCTTACTATACATACATTTTAATCTACTGAACATTTTCATTTTGCTTTTTGCACCTCTCATATAAAAACTTGATCATACTGTCCATATATCTGCATCTAATGCATGTCTTTCTACTTCTCTTTGTACTTTTTCTAAGTAATCTAAGTCCTCTTTACTAACACATAACAAATCATTACTACATGTTAACCGTGCTACTGCCACTCCCTTCCATACAATTCTTGTTACATCATATTTATTATATGAAAACACTGTTAATTTCTTTACCAGTCCCTTGCTATTCTTTGCTTCAGTTATCAATTTTTTCTTTCATTCATCCAAGCAATTTCTCTGATTACTTAAGACAATTCGTAAATAGTTACATCTATTCACCATATTTAACTGTATATCCCCCAATAAAAGTTCTTTCTCTTCTCTTTTCCCAGCATTTATCATCATTACTTCTGATTTTTCTTCATTAAATTTAATCCCCATCTCTTTACCCATGCTTGTGCACCATCTTCATCATAACTTCCATAAAACTTTCTGTGCACAAAAAGATATTATCAGCAAATAAGAGACCTGATCATATATACACTCTCTTGCCATCTATTAATGGTATCTTTCTATTGCTCTCTCCATTTCTCTCAAATATAACAAAAACAAAATATGACATAGGACATCTTTGCCTTAGTCCCACCACATTTTTAACTCTGATTCTATATTTCATAATTGATATGTATATTAATTATTTTCATACAATCTCTTAATACCATCCATTCATCCCCAAATTTACTAAACTTACCCATAATCTATATTCTATTTACTCTATCATATGCCTTCTCTATATCTATAAAGACCATATATAACTGTCTACCCATATTCCTACTCATATCTATAAGTTATGTGATGCAAATAAATTATCTCCTATATGCCTATCCATTTTAAATCTCATTGCATTTTTCCCACTATATTATTTTCTCCCATCCATTTTGCCACCCTTTCAGCCACCATATATGCAAAAACTTTATATAACACTGACTTTACCACTATTGGGCTATAATTGTTTATCTTTCTATGGTCCTTATCCTTTCTTTTAAATAATAGCCTTATTCTTGTATTATTCCAGCTATCTGGAAATTCTGTCTTCTGTGCCATCTTATTAAAACATGATAATAGATTTAATTTTGCCCTATTTCCCAAATTCATCACCATCTCTGCTGCCCATCCATCTAAATCTCTTGCCTTTCCACTTTTCAATTTCTTCCCTGCCTCATTCAATTCATTTTCTGTAAAACTAATATTTCCATTACTATGTGCTTTTATGTTTGTTATCACTCTGTCCTTCACATCTAACATCTTTTCTATATCCATTACATACTTATTTAAGATTGTCTCTAATTCTTCTCTAGAGCTACACTCTTTTTCCTCATCATTTAGTAATACTATTTCTTTCTCCCCTATATTCCTTCTTTTAATATATTTCCAAAAATTTTTATTCCCATCTCTTCCACTTTTATTAATATCTTCCAATAATTTACTATTTAATTTCATTCTCTCTATATAATTATCTATTTTAGCCAACTTCTTTTTTTAAAATAGTTTTCCCATTTAATATTAACATCTTTTTCACTTTCTTTGTTTTTAATAGCACATTTATATTCTCTGCATGCTTTCCCCCTCTCTTTTACACTTTTACTAGATCACACTTTTCTATTATTTTTATTATTCTGAATATTCTCACCTAAAACCCTATTTGCCACTTTTTCTGCTTCACCACCAAACTCTTTCATGATTACTTCTAATTTTATTTTATATTCTTCTAACTTATTCTTATCATTTATTCTCCATCTATATCTTTCACTATCCTTTCTACTTTTATTACTATTGTCCATCACATTACTAACCATTTTTATTATAAAGAAATTATAATCACTTTTACATACTTTCTCTTCATCATCAAACACTTTAATTTTCTGAACCTTATTCATTCTCTCTTTCTCTACTAATATATAATCTATTGTGTGAAATATATTATTTCTAGACCACGTGTATTGCCCCTCATAAAATATTTGATAAAATTTCTAATGCTCAAATTCACTCTCTGATAAAAAAATTTCAAATCCTGTTCATTCTTGTTATCCATGTCATCAATTTCTTCAATGTGCTCATACATATCCCCTATAATTATTATTTTCTTCCCCCCTTTTTTTGAAACTCTATATATCCTTAACTAGGCATTCATATATGTTACTGTTCCATTATAGTTTGACTATCTTCAGTGGGCATATACCCTATAGTCACTACCCATTCTTGTCTTCCTAATATTAATATTTAAATATTTTGACACAATTCCTATACTCCCACCCCTTTTCTCTTTTTCCTTTCTATTTATACCCTGCCAACCAAATCTTCCAGTCTAGGTTATTCTTCTTTTCTTGGATGTGTTTCCACTACTGTTAATACTTTGTTTTTAAGTGTTTTGTTTAATTCTAGCCACTTTTCTGGTCTCCTACCACCTTGCATATTCAAATATCCAATTTTAACAATTTATTCGGTAAAAGCATGAAATCCAGGCACGACCGCTTGGAGCAGTGTTTACGTGTCAAAACACATAAAAATGCTGTTTCGGCACCTGTGGCCTTACAGGCTAATACAACATTTACATATGTGTATTAACCCATTGAGCTAGGCCGCTTTACATGAGATCGCACAAAAATATTATGGCCTGTTTTGTGCTTCAAAGCTATTTATGCATATTCGTTCTTTTCATAGCTGATTACCGTATTACTTGAGGGTGTTTAAATTTCAAGGCGGTACGGCTTTTTCAAATTTCCGTAATAGAGTAATGTCATTTCAATTTAAAAAAATGTTGTTAATTATTAAGAATTGTCATATGGTCCCCACCCTTCCCGAAAAAAAGGTTAATATGTAAAAAAAAATGGCAAAGTGTATGTTCGAACAGGCTTCAACAAAGCTCATGCGCTAAGTCACATTTCAGCGTGGTGGGGAAAATATTCGAGACCACTAAAAGATCTGAGATGAACGTGCAATTTTGAAACTTTTCTTCAGATAAATTGCCGAGTGCAGAAAGTGTGTGAGATTGTGTTTTTTTTTTTTGTCAGGCACACGTAATGTCCACTTTTTATTACAGCAATAAAATCGAATAAATATGATTTTAAAAAGTCCGAAGTTTGTGTCCTTTTTTTTTTTGTTTTTTATTTCATTAGAAATTGACAAGTATTTGGATTCAATTTTTTGCCGCGGGGTTAAAATAAATAACGACTTTGGTTGACTTTTTGTTAAGAATAACAAATTACGAAATACACCCCACCCCCAAAAGCAGTTTATTGTAGAAGGCTAAAAAAAAAAAGGTAATTCGAACGAAATAGAAATCAAAGTAAAAAGTGGGAAAAAGTTGTTTCAAAAAAAGAAAAAAAAGGTTAAATTCTTGACTTTTTGGTTACAATTCTTTTTCCGAGTGTGGGTGGGGGGTGGGTGTTTGAAAACAATTTTTGAATCGGCAAAAACACAAAAGTAAATTTGGATTTAATATTAAGAAAAACAATTACGTCAACCAAAAAGAAATCAAAATTCGAAACAAGTCCCAAAGTTGATTCTCTTTTTTCAGCACTGTTAAAATAATTGACTATTTTTGTTGCCTTTTTGTTAATAATAAACAGTACGAATTCTCCCCCTCCCCCACTCAAAAAGCTGTTTCTTGTAGTAGCCAAAAAAAGGCTAATTCAAACATAATCTAAATCAAAGTGATAACAAGTTGTGTTTAAAATAATAATAATAATAATAATAATAATAATAATAATAATAATAATAATAATAATAATAATAATAATAATAATAATAATAATAATAATAATAATAATAATAATAATATGAAGATGCGCATGCACGTGTATGCCTAAGTCATCAAGAACAAAAGTCTTATTAATAATCTTTTTTTTCCCATATTCTAATCGTTTTCACACTTAAAAACTGTGATATATATCTGTGATAGATAAAGACAGCGATGGCTGATTACTGAACAGTTGTTTTCTAGCAAAAAGTAAGTAATATGGTCGTTCATAACAAAAAATAAATTCTAACGTCATAAACAAGCATGGCGTCATGTCAAGAAGCAAATGACGTAAATTATGCTCAAACAAATGGCAATAAAATGAAAACTGCGACTATCGCAAAAACATTAGCGAACGTAACAAAAATAAAACAGCAGCCTCACAGCATCGAAAAAAGTCCAGCATTAACACAGATAGCAAGATTTAGGAAGGTAAATCAAGCCGACATAAATAATTTAAACCTCATAGAAAACAATAATGAAGAGCCCTCCCCAACGATATGGAATCAAGATGAACTGCAAGAAATAAACATTAATTTCAAGAGCACCATCCCAAAAAAATTATTCGCAACTTTCCAAAAATTTTTTTCACCGAGATCATTAGTGTTAGCTGTCACCGATAGAAATTTAACACTCTATAAATTCCCCAGAGAGCTTCTTTACGAGGAGCTGATAGCAACAGCATTGTGGGATACAGTCTCTAGTATTGGAGAGCATCCAAACTCGCGATACATTGCAATTCAGTTTTTTGATGAACATCAGCGTGCAAGATTTCAAACTAAAGTAAAAACTTTGGGAAGCTACGCGCTAATAACAGTCGATCAAAGCTTGCAAAACTATTGTAACGGAATAATTAAAAACACTTACTTCGGATATACCATTCAGGATTTTCAAAAATTAATACAGTCATTTGGCAAAGCTATTTATATATAACAAATCTACTTATCCGACATCCCCATACCGGTTTTCAGCAACAACTTCCATTTCAAAATAAAGCTGAATAACAATGTAAACCCGGAGGATATTCCAACACAAATAATTGACCAGAATGCAATACTGAACATTCACATAAAAGGATTAAGGCCAAGATGTTTTGTGTGCAGTGAAACTGGACACTTAGCAATCGATTGCAACACCAAAATCAACCAGAAAAACCAACCGAGCTCTGAAGATCAACCAACAGAAGCTCACCATCCGGAATCAAACAGTACAAAACAGATAACGAAAACAACTAATAAACAAAAAAAAATTAATAAAAAAACCACAGATCAACAGCAATTGAATAATAAAAAAACTGCACACACATTGCCAGCACCTGAAATTCTGGATTTATCAACAAAATCAACCAATAGAATTCAAACCCCCACTGATAAAAAAACAGAAAGTCAACAGCCTCAAGAGGCTCCAATGGAAAAAACAGCACACAATCTAAGTCAGCCTACCAAAGATACTGATGAAAAAGAGATAATAAAAGAACAAATAAACTCACACAGTAATAGTGTTCAAGAAAAAATATATATAACACACCAAACACCCAATATTAAAATAATACAACAATTGAAATTATGGAAACTATCACCCCAAATATGCCTCAAATCACCAAAGCTGACACAGAACAAAGAAGAAGACCAGGCCACCCACCAAAGAAAAATAGAGGGCCCAAAAAAATCAAACAGAATCCAACCTTAGCCTTTCTGATCACAACAATACAACTACAGTGGAAACAGATGAAGATCTGGAAATGGAATATAAGAATGAATGGGAAGAAACACCAGAGCAACCCTAATATTTAAATCTCAACCAAAAACATATAATGAAAATAAAAATTACGGCAATCAATGTCAGGGGTTTGAACTCAACCTCAAAAATTAATAAGTTAAAACATTGGATCAAGGATATACAACAACACTTGCTTGGTATACTTGAGACAAAAATTTATGCTGGATCACAAACTGACCCAGCCAAACATTTAAATATGGAAGGTTTCTGTGCATGCTCCAGAGACTCTTCCTCTCCCTCAGCTGGCACTGGACTCATAATTGCTAGAAATTGCCCATTCACAACGTTCAAAATAATTCACATTGACATGAACTTATTAATTGTAACCTTCAACCAAAAAAGCATAACAATAAATCTGGTTTTTGTATATATGCCTTTACAGGATAAAAAAATAGATACCATAATTGCAAACATTAATTCAAGGTTAGCTACAACTTCAAACTCAACCGTCTTAATTGGAGATTTTAATTTAAAATATCAGGAATTTACCCAACGTTGGCTTCACAGAATAAACATACTACTAATGAGTGGCCAAGGTTTTTTGCCAGATGATGCCATCTCTTTCCACCATAATCACTTCTCTTCACTTATTGATCTGTGCTTTTATTCTCCAATGCTTCACCACCTTATTGAAATAAAACTAACTCCCTCAACTTTTTCCGATCATTCAGCTCAAATAGTCACAATTGACTGTGCCCAAATTCAAATATCACCCTTTCCACTTACAAGAACAATAAGAGTTTTACTCCCAAAAACAACCCCTGAATTTCTGTTCTCTGAAACCTACATAATGCTAAACAAAATCAAAGATATGACTTTGAACCCAGTCCAGAAATATCTAGCATTTATGAGAATGTTGTCCTTTAACATCAACCATATAACAAAAAAACAACCTCCACCATCAAGACTTTTGTCTCTGGCAGATCAGTTACACCAGAGAATAATCATGATTAACCCATCACACTGCACCCAGCAGTATATATTCAAGCTTACACATGCATCCAATAAAGCATGTGATGAACTCAAAAGCTATCTGAAGATAAAGAAAAGCAAGGTATGCCTAACCAGGCCACACACTTGGACAAGAGATTATATAAGATGGGCACTGGGGAACCAACCAGATGTAAAAGTGCCAATGGCACTATATACAAATAGTGGAACATATGCAGGACACAATATGATTATGCCAATTTTTGAATATTTTAAAGAGAAATTACAAGAAAAACAACCATATAAAATACCACAATCTGTTTGGCCCACCAGAGACAAAAACCCCATTCACAAAAGATCTATTCACAACAAAACTAAATACTATTCGAAACGCTTGCCATCCAGGTAGTCCTGGAGTCCCATTGTTTGTATTAAAGCATCTAAGTAAATTCACAACAGAATATTTGTGTCAGTTAGCAAACCATCTAGTGCAACAAATTCAACCCATGGAGGGTGTCTATCCAATAGCCATAGTACCCTATAATAAAAAGAAAGCAATTATTCCACCTATTACAGACCTCAGACCAATATCTAAGGGACCTTTGCCGATCAAAATTATGGAGAAAATTATTAATGATGAAATTGAACCGTATATAATGCCACTTATCTCCGAAGCACAATATGTAAAGAAAAACTCTTCAACAACAGAAGCAGCCTCTTGCTTGCACTTTTAGAATGCTTATTTGACAGCCAATCAGATGTAATGATGACTGTATAAGGAGATCTTAAGTCGCAACACAAGACAGAGATTTTTTTAAGAAAAAGGTGGTTCCACCCTTCTCTTTATTTAAATTTATATATATATATAAGCCAGTCTGAAGCATTTTGACTTAAAAGCCTGAAGCTTTAAACATCTTCACATTTAACTCACTGTGTATTAATTATAACTCAACAATGTGAAATCTTTCAATTTATTACAAAGTACTTTTCAGATCTTATGAATTGATAGTAATATATATAAATATTATTTATTAAGTGCAAGCAGTTAGTAATTAAATTGAAAGACTGAAAACCTCTCGCATGCACTTTTTCTTATAAAAATCTGTCTTGTGTTGCAACTTAAGAGCTCCTATACAGGCATCATTACATCTGATTGGCTGTCATACAAGCATTCTAAAAGTGCATGCAAGAGGTTTTAAGTCTTTCAATTTAATTACTAACTGCTTGTCTTAATAAATAATACTTACATACATTACTATCAATTCATAAGATCTGAAAATTGCTTTGTAGTAAATTGAAAGATTTTGCATTGTTGATTTATAAATTAATATGCAGTGAGTTAAATGTGAAGATGTCTAAAGCTTCACGCTCTTAAGTCAAAATTCTTCAGACTAGCTTATATATATAGAAATTTAAGTAAAGAGAAGGGTGGAACCAACTTTTTCTTATAAAAATCTGTCTTGTGTTTAACTTAAGAGCTCCCTATACAGTCATCGTTACATCTGATTGTCTGTCATACAAGCATTCTAAAAGCACATGCGAGAGATATTTAGCCTTTCAATTTAATTACTAACTCCTTTTAAATAAATTATACTAAATAATATCCTTAAAATAAAATAAAATCGACAATATAAAATATAAACATTCTCAGTCATTATAATTACAATAATGATTAGTTCTATATGATCAAAGATGAATAAGTTATTAATTTCCATATTATCACTTAATTTGACTCATGAAACTCTCTTATTAGCTTAATAATTATTTCTTAAGACTAATATTAAATTGAAATTTAATAAATAATTCATACATCATCAATCACATTTCTGAGCACTCATTAGTAAAAATATATTAATCCATTTTAAATTCTCTTTTATTTCAGGAAATCACAATTGAAAATAAGGAACATTAATAATATCATAATAAAAATATGTATAGTACTAATGATCTTCCAAAAAAAAATCATAACCCTAAAACTTCATTTATATTTTTTTTCTAATTAATAGTGAATAATGCTAATCAGGATCTCATCTATACAATTTAAAATTCTATCATTTTATTTTTTAAACATTTTTTTTTTAATTTTAATTTATTTTATTCTAAAACTTAAATGATTCTTATTTTTCTTATATAACTTATAAAATACACACCATGAATTTTATATACATAGTACTATATTCACCCATCATTAACTGATCAAATATTATTTAAATTTGAAATCCGTTTGTTTAATTACATATATTCAATCATGTAATTATTACAAATCATCAAATAAAGCAAAGGACATCACCCTTGGCCAATTGTCAAAAAATAGATATGTATACCAAACCAGACGAACTTATCAGTCTTTGTTCCCATTGCTCTATTTGTCAAGGATTCATAATCATTCATCTCATTATATCATTAATCAACTATTTTTCTTTTATTTCTCTTTATTTTATCTTTAATTGTCCCTTCCAACTTACATTTAATAATTTCATAATTATTTAGTTTAATTCCTCTTTCTACATACATTTCATTCAATATTTTATTTTTTTATTTAGTCATTCAATCTTTTCAATGTTTCTACATTATTAATCTTATTTTTTCAACTTATATTTTCTATTATTTCAAATATTAATTTTTTTTTACTTTATTAAAAAAATGGTTCTAGTAAACTATTAACTGTGCAGCCTTTGGTGGCGCTGTTTCTAGTTAAAAACAGAGCGTTATAACATTACCGGGCCGCTAGATTTTTTTTATCTAATAGATTGTATTTTGACATACGGCTGTAATTTTTTTTTTTTAATATTTAATATATTGTTGTTGTTTGTTTTGGACATAATTATTTTTTTTTTAAATATTTAATATATTGTTGTTGTTTGTTTTGGACGTAATTATTTTTTTTTTTTTTGGTTTTCATTGGATAAATTTAAAACTATAAAGGAGACTTTGACCTTTTTTTTGGATCTCAAAAGTACATAATTTTTTACATATGCCTTTATTTGGGGGGGATTTCCATTCCAAATCTACTGTTTCTTTTTTACAAACGTCTTTTATTTTTTTGTTTTGGATTCGATACATTTCAAAGTAATAAGGGACAGTTTTAACTTTTTTTTGGAATATCTCAAATATACACAATTTGCTTTACATACGACTTTCTTTTTTTTGTTGTTGTTGTTGTTGTTATTTAAAATTAGAATCGACACTTTCTTTTTGAATTATGTTAAAAATGAGGGGTTTGCTGTTGATTGATTTAGCAACAAAAAATTCAAACCTGTCCGACAAACTCCGCCTCAGATGTCCATATTTGCTTATAAACAAAAAGAATTGTTTGGTATTTTATCTTACATTTATAAATACGGGTTTTTTTTTTGGACGGCGTGTTTTGATTTTTTGATTTTTTTTTAATAATAACAAATAAAACGGGGTTTTGATTTTTTTTGTTTTTTTTAATAATAATAAATAAAACGGAACTTCCTTTTTTCTCTTAGATTTATAAATACGGGTTGTTGTTTTTTGGCGGCGGGTTTTGATTTTTTTTTGCTTTTTTTAATAATAAATAAAATGTCCAAAACAAAAACCAAAAGTCAATTGTGGTATTGTTTTTTTAACACAAAAAATATGTATGTTAAGCGGTTTTGTTACATTCTGTAGGATTTATTTATTTATCTTTTTGAAGAGTCATACAAGTTTGTTAAAGATTTTTGGTTTTCATACCAAATAAAACATCCGGTATTTTTATTCTTTTTTAACAACAAAAATTAGCTCGGGTTCATTTTTAAAATCTACTTAATGTGCTGTTTATTGATTTAAAACAACAACAACAAAAAACCTCTTTTTTCTTCTAAACGGAACAAATAGGTATGTCAAAAGAAGAAGCATTTTTTAAAAAAAATCAATCAATCAAGAGATGTCCAACAAACTACGCCACCCCTTTTTAACACTGTCATTCTGGGTGTTAATAACATGATTTATAGATAAAAATAATCGAAACAAAACACAAATTCTTTCCAGAAAATAAATTTATTAACCACATATGACTGAACTAAATCAACTGTAACGAATGGCAGGATGTTTTGGGCTTGCAAAAATGCAACCGCCTCACTTTCTCTGTTTGGGATGTCCCACAAATATAATAACGTGGTAGACATTTTGTTCTTCTTTTTCAACTCTCATCCGAGTCACGACAGAAATGGTATTTTTCCGCAAACAACTCCAATCGTCTGCCAGAGAGCTTGAGAAATTGTATTTTGTCTTTTTTGACCCCCAAAAAAGCCAAAATTAGCCAAAAAAATTTTTTTTGACAAATATCAATAATACGCTGAAAATTACTAGTACGCAAAAATCTTTCAGTTGGGAAATACAGAAAATCATAAACATCAACAAATAAACACTTGAAAAAGATGACAATGCTCACACTCTCATCTGAAATTCTAGCGACTATACAAATTCTATCAATATGCATAGGAATTCAATCCACAATGAAATCAATGGCAAATTATATGATCATAGTATTGTTAGTAGACATAGTGTTATTGAATGCGGAAGAATTGGCCATGTATTATAACCACTACATACGATCTACTTGTATATTAATGATCACTCGTATATTAGCTGTAGGTTCAGCTGCGATAAGCGGTATGATTCTGTGTTTTTACACAGAAACAGCGCCAATACAGGCTGTACAGTGGCCGTGAAAGCGGTATAATTCTGTGTTTTTACACAGAAACAGCTCCAACACAGGCTGTACAGTGACTACTTTACTAGAACCAAAAAAATATAAATATATTGACAATATGATTAACTACAGAATTAGTAATTTTTGAAATTAGTAGGCTTGTCAAAAAAAATCCATGAGGTAAAGTAGAAATAAATAAAATCTGATAAAATTATTTATTTCCTATTGTTTAAATAAGTGTTAATTTGATCATAATGGAACTAATAATAACATAAGTCCTTTTTTTTTTTGAAACCTAACGATAAGTAAAAAGAAATTCATAATCTAAATATAATCTTTTACAATAATCGACTAAACACAATTCTATCTCATTCTATTTAGGTGTAATCTTGGATCTTAGCCTAAGTTATTTTTCTCATTTATCTAACCTCCTTGGAAATCTGGAGAGCAATAGTTTGAGTTATCATGCAAGTACTTTATGCATATCTTCCTTAGCATTAGTATATTCTGATGGTGATTATTGTGATTCTGTTTGGACCAAAAAGTTCTGACATTAAGCCTCTGGCTACTCAAATATCACCATGAGAAATATTACTGACATACACATGTCTATTCCTTTGTAGTGACTTTCTGTTCTTTTATATATATATATATTTCTCTGTTAGATATCAGAAGAGAATTCGCTCACAGAAAATGTATAAAAAGTGTAATAAATTGACAAAATTCACCTCAAATTAAGATATCTATCATGGATGTTCAATTAAAAATTTACAATTGAAGAATTATGGCATAAAAAATTGATTTTTTTATAAAATTCACAACAAATTTCTTTTTCCAAATTCAACAATAAAACAAATTGGATTTAGTCTTCCTAGGTACCTCTAAAATAGCATAAATAGATTCAGAACAATCCATGATAATTTCTTTTTTATTCTACTTTATTAACAAATAAGGTTAATAACTCCTTTCATATATAATTCATATTTTATTACAATTGTACATAATATTACAAATATTTTTATAATTACATTAACCCTTTCAAATGCTGATATTTTCTATTGTTTCACCTGATGACAGTTTTTATCAATCCTCAATCTTTCACGTCTGTATAAAATTTTTATTTTATAGTAAAATTCAATAAATTAGACTTGATTTATTTTAAATTTAATTTTACAAATGAAAAATAAATCATATTTGAACTTAGAAAATAATGAAAAAAGGAGTTGTAATAAGAACAAAGGATGTAAAATATCATTCAATAATCTGAAGGAAAACAACTCCTGAGAAATGTGAAAAAATAAATGTGAATTTATAAATCTATCAAATTCTGCTTTAGAGTCTTAAATTTACTTTATAATTTTTAGAATATTTCAAAAAATTTTAACACTGTGTCAATTTTGATTTGTGATAATGTTATGTGATCCAGTTCACATAGCATGGTCAAATCTATGCCCAGACTTTGTTAGATGGTCAAATTTATTAACTTCTATTTTTAAAAATAAAACATATACAAATAAAATCAAAGACTATATGTATATTCTTTTTGTTTTAAATAATTATTAATCAATTATTATGTAAAAATATTTAGGAATATTTAATAAACTAGCAAAAAGTCATATTTTTTATTCAAAAATTTTCTCAAAGTAATTTCACAAAAGTTTTGTAAACCAGAATACAAAATATCAAGACCATCAATGATTTGGAGTGGCCTTTTCTTTTAAAAGAAATAGGGTAAAGATATTTGAAGAGTTGTGACTTTCTGAAAGATTCTGATCTCTTCAGATTTTTTTTTAAAATTAATAAATGAATAAAAGTAAAACCACAACATTATAAAAGAACTATATTAACATCAATTAAGTTAATGATAAAATAACGATCTAAAGCAGCAGAACTATCATCATATTTCTGAAGTAAACAAGCCATCCAAATTAATAATTATTGAGTTTCATCTTAAATTTGTTTTTTTTGTTTTACTTCATAACCATAATATATTATTTGGTCTTATCTTTTATGTATAACTTATTTTTAAGGACCAATGATATATATATATTTTTTAATTTTTAAACTATTAATTATTTTAATTTAATTATTAAATTAAACTTATTTTTAATTTAATATAAATTTCTGTACTTAAATCATATACTTTTTTTTTCTTTGTGTTTTAAATTACTTACCTTTTATAAGTTTCTATTCCTACTGTCATAAGCAATATTAATTTTAAAAAATGAATCCACATTTAAATAAAAAGATTTAGCTTTAAAACATTATTAACATAATAAAATAAATAAATAATAATAATTCATTTATTTAAACAGCATATAACCAAATACAGATTACATATTAAAATAGTAAATGGAATAATAATAAAATGAAGTAATAAACAAAAAAGTAAAAAAATATAAATAAATAAAATAAATTTAAATTAATCAACAATGACATTCAAATTTAATAATGTTGCAAAATTGCTTATGATCTAACTTAAAATGATTAATATGATGATGATAATAATAATAATATAAAATAATAATAATTAACTAAATAAAGTAAAATATTAGTCAGATTCACAGTGAAGCTATGGTCAATGTGGTCTCAGCCAAAAGTGCTAAACTTACCCTAACATGGTAATATTATTAGATTTAAAACTTACTTTACTAATAAGAATTGTTTTAGGAAAATGGAGTTTTAGTAAATTAAAAATTATAAAAAAATTATTTAAGATAAAAAAATGAGTTAGGAACATCTGACCAATTTATGTATTTTATCAACTGAATTGAAATGTTTTGTGAGGCACATTTCAACAACTGTAATTGATAATTTTCCTCAAAGAAAAGCTCAGAAAATAAATTATTGTAAAAATGTGTTATTGTATTGAAATAAAAAGTATAAAAATATCTGAGGCTTTTTTTAAGAATGGTGTAATTTCTTTCCTGGCCATAGGCACCAAAATTCCTAACTATGTCTCTGATCTTAGTTACAAAAAATAAAAGTTATAATATAGAGTAGAAATAATTGTAAAATGTATAAGTTTTTGATGGTTGGAAAAGACACTAATAGACAATAGGTAATTTAAATATAAAGAATAAAAAAATTAAAAAGTACATGTTTTAAATACATAAATTTATATTAAATTAAAAAAAGCTTTAAATTAAATAATTAAATTATCATAATTAATAATTAAAAAATATAAAATGAAAAAAAAATATATAAAATTAATGATCAAATATAAGTTATATATAAAAGATTATAAGGCAAAATAATGTATTGTGTTTATTAAATAAAACAAAAAAATGTAAGATTTAATATAAAAGGTATATGTAAATGCGAATTATGTACATTTTTAGATATAATTATAGTATAATGTTTATGTATAATCATGTATTTAAATATTTTTGTAGTTAAAAAAATACTAATTGTAGAAGCAATATGTTCCATTGAATAAAATATAAATGAAAGAAGTTATTAATTATTATCTGTGTCATAAATAGAATTTGACAGTCACTGATTTATATAGATATGAATATATAAAAATAATGACTAATATAGCTAATGACTTCGAATTTATAATGACAATGGCACAATTGAAGGACTTAATAAAGCCATTAGCTAATCTTATTTCCTGGCTAGACTTTCTACAGATTCCTTTATGATATTTTGTTGATGAATAAAACTATCTCAAAAAAACAATCCATACTCTAAATAAATAGTAAGAATGCAACTTAAATATTTCATAAGATTGATAGGTTTAAAATAAAAATCGATATAATAGAATCCAATATATGGAAATATGTGACAATAAAAAATTATTAAGGGCTTGTAAAGCTGTTTAGAACTTTTAAATATTTGAGAAATAAGTTTATTTAATCGATTTTGGAAGTAAAGTTAACAACATCAGAATAAAATTGCAATGGATAAAAATGTTGTTAATTAGAGTATATTTTGTGTCTAATTGAAATTAGATTTAAATGTAATTTTATTCCAAAAGAAAGAAAGAAATTTAGAGTTGTAGATTTTGAGAAAATTGAAAAAACACATTTAAGCAACAAATGTTTTTAAAGATATTTATCCTGTAGACTTTTTTTTCTCTTGCCAATTAATTTTCAAAATTACTCATTCTGTAATTATCAATGAAATCAATATATATCAATTTTTTTAACAAAATAAAAACTGTTTTAATATTTACCAGTGACAGAAAACAAATCATTTAAGTTTAATTAATTAACCAATTATTTTAATAATTTAATTTTTCTATATTAAGATTTTACCCAATGAAAAATCTTTCTTTACTTTTTTACTATCATTACACATCTTAATTTTAAAACCAAAGGCTTTTGTTAGAATTTAAAAAAACAAAACAAGTTACTTATGTTATCCACATTATAATGCTTTTATTTTGTTTAAACATTTATGTGCATCTAAATTTATTTTTTTATTTTTCAAATGCATTGATTATTTATTTTTGAAACCTACCATAAACTGTTGCTATTTTAATTTTTCTATTTGACTTTCTGTTATATAAAAACTGTAATTAATTTTTTTTCCATCAAAAGATTTCTCTTCAGCAGAATACAAATGCAAATTTTTTAAAAAAAAAAAAGAATTTATCTTAACAATCTAAAATTAAACTGATTACTATCATAATAATTAACTAAAGCAAAATAAAATTAAAATACAATTTAACTAATCAAAATTAATTCTAGTCAAAAAAGATAGTTAAAATAAAACAAAATTAAAATAACTAAATTTTTTGTGATTAAATTATAAACACACAAAAATCATATTATTATAAATAAGATCAAAAAAAAAAAGAAAGAAAAAGACTGTTAATAACTTAAATTTTTTGAGGGCTTATGGGTTAGAGCTGCCATTATCTTTTGTAACAACCTTTTTTTTTAGAAATACTAATTATAATCATAAATATTATTGCATGCACTTATTGAATTTTAATAAAGCAAAATTAGTATATATTGTCAAGCGTTGTTAGCCGAGAGGTCAGCGCAGTCGCCTTGCAAGCAAGCAGTTGGTTGCAGACGATTGTTGCGGGTTCGTCTCCCGGCCTGATGCTATGACATATGGAGAAAAAAAATTAGTATATATTTTTTAAAAAATTATGACGCTTTGCTAAAGAATAAAATTAATAGCTTTTGTCTGTCTTGTCCGTTTTTGCAGCATATTTTTAAGATTTCTTTGTTCTACTTTTTTTCTCTTGTTAAATAATTATGATTTAAAAATAAAAAAACAAACTAATAAAGTTGATAGTTTGCATTATAATTGAAGCATCCAATTTTTTATAAAATGCCATAATTGATTACTATATTTTCACAGGTATACAACACATACTCTCTAATAGCATGCACCCAATTTTTTTTCAGTAAAATGTTCAGATTTTTTTTAAAATATTATAAAAATCAATAAATAATATCTATAATGGTAAAAATAAAATAAAAATAAAATATTCATAGAATATTTTATGTCAGCTCTAACCAATAAGTACTATCTTTTGAAACTTTTTGAAGTCTTAAAGGAAATAAGAATGGTAAATTCACAAAATCCATTCCATTTGTTCTTGATGCCACAGTGAATGAACAGATCACCAAAATTCATCAGGTATCCAGGTGAATTTCTTCATTTTACCTCTAAATTGAAGATCAAGAAAACCAATATAGATTTTCCTTTCAGTTTCCTGAAAATTCTCAACAAAAAGCCCAATTGAATTTTGTTGAAGGCAATATGAATGTGTGTATGAATGCTTATTATCTATTAGATTTACAATCATGACAGCTAAAGGAAAATTAAAGTTTTCATTTTCTAAGAATTGTAAACTCATCAGCCAAGGCAACATTTCACATCACAAAATAGAAGGTATTAAGAATATGTTAACTGGTTATAGATCCAAGATTCCATTCAATAATTTTTTGTTTAACTACTTACAACAACCTACCACATTCAAGTTAAAAAAATTGCATGAACTGAAACTACAAAACTCTAATATTAAATAATGAAGTTATTTGATTTAATTGAAGATAACTAATGAAGAGAATTCAAGCTTATGCACCAACAAGTTTTCATTGTGATGGTGAAATACAGGAATGCTATATAAATGTACAGAGTGTTTTTGATCAGACCAAACAATATTATAAAAATGTCATGTATTGAAAGATTGTAATTATAGTGGCAGCGATAAAAGAGGATATATGCTTGTAAAATATGCAGGGAAATAACTGAATATTATGAAACTCTTTTTTTGAATGAAGGAAATATATGTTTCAAAATAGTAATGTGCTTAATTGTTTCTACTCAGAAAGTAATCTTCATTAAATAAGATATAAAATGTGTTAATGCAAAAGAAAAACAAAACTATTAAGACAGATTGTGTTAACAGTTTGTCCCTATTTTTCAAAATAACTCTAGTAAAATGTAAAATAAAAATTGAAAATAAAAATTTTTTAAAGATTTTGAGGATGGCTTTTATTTAAGTGAGGTTTAATAAGAAAATAGCTAATATTTTACAAAATACTAATACACTGATGGATAATATTAAAAAGTAGCAATTTACTAGTAAATTTTCAACTGACAAAAGGTAATATATAAAAGAGAAGAAAGAATATGGAAATATATTAAAATGAACCACTTGTAATATCCAAATATCTGTAAAGTGGTATGCAAAAGAGTTAATGACAAAAGAAAATATAACTGTAAAATTGGCAATAAATAAACAGCCTCAAAAGTATTATATATCTTAATATTGGAAGGAAATTTGTTTCAGTAATAAGAAGACACTATAAAAAAAGTTTAATGGAAAATTATATAAAAAACTATATAATAATAAATAAAAAGCAAGAAAACAAATTAAATGCAGAATATTTTTTTAATGAAAAGACTAGATATGCAAAGAAATCTATGAAAAATGAAAAAACTCCTGGGAATAAATGGAATTATAAAAAATATTGAGAAAGCAACAGCTAAAGAAACAGAGAAATTGTTCGCAATAATATATACTAAATAGTTGGGATAAAGTAGTAATAACATTGATATTTTAAAATGATGAAAACATTATAGATTGAAGACCTACCAATTATATATCAGATTTTATTAAAACAGGTAAACCTCACTATACATATTGCCACACTGCAAGCTAGAGTAATCAATGGATGCCAAAAGGTTTGTGCATAAAATCACCATCTAGTGCCTACTCATTCAATATCTCCAGACTAGTTTCGGGCTTGTGGCCTTCGTCATTGAGGAGCCTTGGCTCTGAGAGCATTGCACCTAGATCTTAGGATCTCATCTGGCTTGTGGCCTTTATCAGTGAGGAGCCTTGGATCTGAGAGTACTGCACCTAGATCCATTGATTACTCTAGCTTTCAGTGTGACAATACGTATGGTGAGTTTTGCCTGTTTTAATAACAGTTATAAGCAAGCATAAGAAGTGGTGATCATGTGATGTTTATATATCAGATCATTACTAAGATCATTACAACTCATCTATAGAAAACTTGATTCTAATCAACCAAAAAATATAAATTGGATTTTAAAATGAATATAACACAGATCATACTTAAGTATAAAAAAATTATATAAAAAAACAACAACAAAGAAATGTGTTTCCACTTTGCATTGGATTTTTAAATAATGAAAAATCAACAGACTCTATTAGAATTCCATTATAATTAAAGTTTAAGAGTAACAACAATACATTGAAACAGGATATTGTCAAATTCTGAAAAATATTTATGAAATGATAGCAATTAGCTAAAAAGATTAATATTGTTAAGAGTATAAAACAATGTTACTCATATCTCCTAAACTTTTTACAGCAATTTTAAGAGAAGTTTTGTGTGAATTAAAATGAAAATTAAGAAAATAATAAAAAAAATGAAAATTATTTAAATCATATAACTTTTGCAAATAATGTTGTTGCTTTTATAAATAATGCTTCAGAGTTTAGTGAAATGCTATACATTCTATGAAATGAAAACAAGAAAGCAGAACTGAAAATAAATGCTAAAAATAGACTAAAATTATATTCAACAGTTTTTCAACAAAGAAAAATATAATAATAATAATAATGAATTAGAAACGATTAACTACAAACATATTAGTCACATTATTAATACAAATAAAAGCATAATGATGAAATTGATCTTAGAATTAAACTGAAGAGAAGCGTTTTTTTACTAAAAATAATGTAAAAGAAAATATACATATATGTTTGAAAAGAAATGTTTTAAATAAATGTGCTTTATCAATTTTATGTATGGATCTAAGACTTGGAAGCTTAATAAAAAAGAAATAAAGAGATTTTAGACTACATTAAAATATGGAATAATATATGATAAGAGAAAACAAGAAATTAAAAATGTGAGTGATAGAACAAAGGTCACTGACATCACTGAGAGTTAAAAGATTGAAATAGAGCATTGCTAGATATGCTGCAAGAAGAAATGGGAATACATGAACAGCTGAACTTTTAAAATGAATCCCAAAGAAATTGTAAAAGACCTAAAAAGAGATCATGCATAAAGTAAATTAATAAAATAAACAAGTTTTCTGGAGTGACATAAAAAACAACTATGGATCAAAGAATTTGAATTAAACATAAATATCTTCTTCTGTAATGAATTGAAATTTATATAAGATTATAAATAACTGAAAAATAATTTTAAAAAAAAATATTGAAAATAGAAAAAAATCAAAACCTTTTCAGAATCTTCACATACTTAATTTTTGAGGCAAAAAATTTTGCTGCTAATTATAAAAATTATTTGACAGAAAAAGAAGAATTCAAATTATTCAATTTAGCATTCTAATTACTCAAAATATTTAAATTTTCATCTAAAATCGAAATTATGTAATAAATTAAAGACAATGTTGATATTTCATAAGGAGAAAAAACTTCATATAAACATTATAACTTTTAATTTACTATATTTTAATGATAGAATTAAGAGATTTTTATAATCTAAATGATATGAATATTCTACAACTTTCAATTAAGACATTTTATATTTAGCTAAGTTCAAATTAAGTAAGTTAAGTCATAATATTTCATTTTTAATGATCATTTATTGTTTAAGTTCAATGAGGTCACATACATATTTTTCTTACTGAAACACCACTCTCCTTACTACTAACTTCAGTTGATACTAATACTTAATGATATGTTGCCTGATTGATTATGGTGTGGGAAGAGAGTCTTCTTCAGAACAATATAGATGAGTTTACATTAAATCTTTAGTAACTAAAAAAGTATGTTGTCCTATTGTACACTTGATCATTATAAAATATTGAAATTGTTTATATTTTAAACAACTAAAATTAAATAAAATTATAATATTGAACATTTTGAATTTTAAAACATTTAAAAAATTAGATTCACTTTTTAACAAAAATGATTTTTGTTTCTAAATAATAATATTATAAAACATTTAATCATCACATTTGATTACTAGTAATACATTGCAAGATAAAAATCTCAATTTAATCCAGTTTCTTTGATCCATAGCTTTTCTTTTCAAGGTCACTCCAAAAAATATCTTTATCTCATCCATTCATTTTATGTGATCTCATTTTAAATCTTTTACATTCTCCTTGGATTCAATTTAAGACTTCGATTATTCGGCTATTATCTATTCTAGCTATGAATTAATTCCAACTCCATTTCTCACCCACATGTTTTACAACTGTTCATTGTTTGTTAATCTCAAAATAAAATTCTCCATATTTTGCTATGTAATTTGAAGTTTATATATAGCTCTTAATTATTCATGAAATAAGCACTAGTAAAACATATTAATCATTTAATTCTATGATGAATTACATGTACTGCGATTGCATGTATATTAATGATCTGATCTAGATATTTATAGTTGTCAACTTCTAATTCATTAATATCAATTGCTTTGTTCTTTTTTTATGAAAGGCCATTGAATATTACTTTAATTTTTAGCATTTATCTTCCTTTCTTGTTTTTATCTGGTAGATTTTGCAACATTTCTTGAATACAAAATTTAAATGGCTTAACTAATATCTATTTATTCCTTTACTTTTGCATTTTGATCAGTTAAAATATTTTCAAAAAAAATTGCTGCAAGAAATGAAGTATTCCTGTCTATAACTTTCTCAATTGTAATCCTTTAATGTCTTCAAGTATTCAGAATTTAACAAAATCCTGGATTTATGACTAGATGTTCCAAAATTTTAATTATTACAGAAATGTTTCTAGAATAAAATATCAGAATCTAAAAAGTCAAAGCAATAATGTCAACTCATGATCACTCTATATCTTCTCTTAATATTTTAACATAATCTTATAATCCAAAGTTGGGCTATTTCCATCATTTAGTTTAATTATTAAATATATTCAAAAAAATTGAAACTTTCTATTTTTCCAAATACATTCAACAGGTAATAACATACAGATTAATATGTAACAGTGTTTTGTGAGTGATAAATTCTCTTCTCTTTTTCAAGTGCTGCTGGACTGATCAAGGATAGTATAACACAATGACTGCAAAGGAATCTTTATATTGATGAACAGTGAATATTCTGCTCTAATCAACTAAGCTATTGTTACAGGCAATATCAGTAGAAAGTTATGTATTCATCTATGTGAATTCTCCTGATAGCTTCCAAACATTATGGATTATCACACTAGGTTGTCTTATTGAGTTATTTGTTAATGTTATCATATGAACAGTTTCCTTAAATTTTTTTTTTTTTCTGCTCAATATTTTTTTCATTGAAATATGTGTCTTCTATTACTCTAGACACATTTATCTTTTACTCTCTAATCATTACTTTGTATTCTTTTAACCACTTTTTGGTTTAATTAGTTTCACTGATGTAGGTCCCACTTTCACATGTTATTTCATAGATGCAGTTCTTGTTTTTTACTATTTCAAATTTAGATTTTTTTGAAAACTAAGATCCATTAAAGTATGCTGTGGATTGGAAAGCTATCTAATATTACATTTATTATAATGATTGCAAATTTTCTTTACTTTGTCTGGTATTTACAGCTACACTGCAGTATTTATAATAGGTTTTTCTTTTAATTTTTCTTTTTTCTTATCTATTTAAGGTTTTCTTAATGATAACATACAGATAACCATTTTTATGATAATTTGTTATATGTTGGGCTTTTCTTTTTCAATATCACTGGCTTCTGAACAAACTCCTTTTGCTCTGTTTTATAGTAATAGATAATGTAATTTCAATTTTTGTGTTTCTGTTATTTGTACCGTTACAATAAAATGTGTCCGTTTTTGAATCAATTATCTCTTCATATTTTATTTTAATTAAGCAAAGTTTAATAATAACTCATTTAATATTATACAATTTTTCTTCTAATTTATGTAGTTTTATTTCATTTGAAAATGATGAACATTTATAGATAATTTAATAAAAGTTCATCAACGAGTGGCACTTTTAATGAGTAGTTCATTAATTCTTAGCACTTTGTGAATTGGCTATTGCTTGGATAATGATTTAAAAGCCTTCAAAAAATGAATATAATTTATTTTTTGCATTATGATTGTACATATAAATGGCAATCAACATTTACCCACATGATACATTCATACTATCTTCATGAAAATATGAATAACGTCTCAATTAAAAATATATAAAGTGGATATTAAGAATTTGCTTTGTTTAGTTCTTTTAATACCTCAAAAAGGAATGATAGTCGCTTTTCAATTAATAATTTTTTTTTCTTTTTGGACAAAATATTTAATATTATAAATATAATTATTTTTCAATCAAATTAAATAGTCTTGTACTTTATATTCAAAATCTGGAATATAGATGACAAATAATAACAAAACATAAAGTAAATTTCAATAGAATTTTTTTGTATTTTTAAAAACACATAATAACAATACCCAAACACATATATGAATTATTGGATTAAATATTAGAAAATAAATTTAAATGTAAAAATAAAGATAACTGAAAAATACTAATAATAACTGAACTTTTAATTATTTAAACTCTATCTCAAATTCTGTTATAAAAATTCAAAAATTTTATTTATTACTCATGTTTTTTAAATTTTTATAAGTTTATATAAACAAGGTGCACTCTGTCTTAAAATAAATAAATAAAAAGTGCAGGAAGTTAAAAGGAGTCATAAATGAAAGAAGGCAAATAAAAAAATTATAAATCTATTTTTTAAAAAATAACAAAATGCAATCCATTAAAAAAAATCACATCATATAACCATATTAATATACTTATAAAAGATTGTCTTTAGTTAATCATATACTCTTCTAATTATTTATCAAGTACACAGGTAGTATGTGATTATAAAGAAAAAGGCTTTAACCTTTTCCACGGTCACTTTAAATGTTTATAATAACCAAACGATATACTGTTTTTTGACTATTTGAGTTCTCTCTATAGTAAAAAAAAAAAACTACATCATTTGGCTATTATAAACGTTTACAGCGCTTGTGAAAAAAGTTACACCCTTTCTCTTTATAATTTATCATATATTATAAAAGATTGATTTTAATCACTGATAATTTGTTTTAATTTAAACTCTAACAGTATATAATTGTTGCTTAAATTTTCTTATAAAAAAATATTCTGTTATTTGCAATTAACTTTAATTTTTAAAGTTTTATAAATATGTATTCATTTTTGAAATAAAAAAAATTTTTTTTTTCATCAGAAATTTCAAAAAATGATATTGTGTATTATGTCTAATCCTTATCAAATAACTTTATAAAATCTGTAAAATGATAAATGTATACTGACCAAAAACAAATGTATTAGATACAGTTAATTATGTGAAGAGATACTTAAACAGATTATACAATTTTTTAAAAAAGTCAGTAAATAACTTCTAAAGAATTTTGTAAAAACATGCATTTACGATTGCAAAATCAAATAAATGAATTTAAAATTTATTTCAGAAAAGTATGAAAGAAATAAGAATGAAAAGTAGCTTATAAATGGAAATTTAAAAAAAAAAAAAAAATTCAGAATATTATAGGAATTTTTAGAATGTGATAAACATACATAGTTTCAAATTTTATTTATGATTTTAATATTTTATTATATAAAGTTTACAGTTTTATAAAGTTATGGAATTAATATAACAAATGTAACAATAAAATGTAGTAAAAAATACAACACAAGATGGAGATATTTGTAAGGCATTTATAGCTTGCACATATTTATTAAGTGCAAATTATAAGCATCTTGGAAATGACTTTGTTATGTTGTATGCAAAAAAAAAAAGAAACAACTATTAATATTATTACTTTGTTATTTGAAAAAAAATCTTACTTGGATTATTTTATAAAAAGGGGGAAAATGATCACAGGAACATGGGCATGTGAGGATACCAAATATAGTCCATTAAAACATTGACCTATAAAAATAGATAAAGGATATCAATAAATCAAAATAAGAATTTAGTACCTCAGCAATGAGGAGACTCTAAGATCAAATCTTTAATTACAAAAAAAGCAAACCATTTAACAACATTTATAAATGAAATGAAGTAAAATGTATTTATATAAGGTAACCTACAAATAATCTTGGAGAGATCATTAGATTTTTTTTTATCTGGTTATATCATAAATTTTACTCAAAATAATTATTTATCTTCAACTAAACCAAATGATTTTATGAATTCATTTATTAATCAAATAAATAATTAAAAGTCATAAATTATTTAATGTTCATAAAATCATCCCACTTAAAATGTCTTTCTTTAATAATTATACTTTCTGTAAGTAAGCAATAAAATTCCACTGAATTATTTTTTAGAATATTTTTATAAAAGATGATAGAGTTGCTTCATTTGAAAACATTCTACATTAAAATCTAAACATACTCTATTGCTTAATATTAATTTACTTATAACTTTAATTAATCCTCAAAAAATTTACTTTTTGGAACAATATACATAACTGTTATGTCATGAGTATTAAGAGATTGCTAATAAATAAAAAAAGCATTAAAAAACATTAAATAGAGCAATTATATAAAATGGCTAAAATTGTATTGCTTGTTATTCTAAAATATATAATTTTATATTTTAAAAAACTTTAAATCAATTACCAATAATTTTATATTTTAAAAAACTTTAAATCAATTACCAATAACTCGTAACAAGCTTTGTTTACATAAATGCCGAGAGAGATAGAATTCAATCTCTTTCGTTGTCTCCCACAACAAAAGAAATATTGAAAATGAAAGAGATATTGAATTCTATCTCTCTCAGCGTTTATGTAAACCAAGCTTGTTAGGAGTTATTGGTAAAGCTTCATCTAGTAATCATAAAATGCAAGCTAAAAGCAAGTTACGAAATTTATAACTTGTTTTGTTTTTAATATATATATATTCATCCAATAAATAAGTATATTCATTATACATTTAATTTATAAAAATAAAATCTACATTAAGTCTTAAATCAAGGATTTTAGACTTTCATATTTACATAATTAACATTCTCTTAGTACAAAAGCAAATTATACGGTGATTAAAAAAATACTTATATTTTACCAATATGATTTATAGTAATAATAAATCTTTTGTTATTGCTGAAATGTGTTTCTCCTAATCTTTTTTTTTTTCACAATTTCTTATTACTAATATCTATAATTGCAACAGTTAATAACATTCATGTCAACTGCAAAATATCATCTCAAAATGCATAAAAGAGACAAGTCATAAACTACTTCCATTAATTTTTGTAATTTGTGGTAGACAGAATCAAGTAAGATTTCAAACCTATTAACAATTCTCTAAAACAATACTCACATTTCAGATATAAACATTGATAGTTCTTATCAACAATGTTGCTTTTTATAATGTAAAAAAAAAAAAAACCACTTCATAATAAAAATAAGTACTAAAATAATAATAATAAATTTGTAGAATACAAATAACATTCAAGATGACAAACTAAAAAATAAATAAATAATAATTTTAGTACAGTATATTAATTTATAACACTGAAATAAAAATAATAGCAAATATAAATAAATTGTTAAAATCAATTGCATAATTGATATTAGTGGAATTGTGTGAGAATCATCACAAAATCCAATAAATAGTTAAGTAGAATCATCAATTCAGCTTAAGAATAAATCAGAATATTAAATTGAATACTCCTTTGATAATCATATACTATATTAAATCACTGAAGAATTTCAATTAAATTATAAAAGAATAACTTATTGTTCACTTGATCCAATATTACTGGCATAAACAAGTCACTGGGGATCATACAATAAAGTTCCACCAAAATTTATTTTAAAAAATCATCTCCCAGTCAATCTTCATTAATAATAAAAATTCATTTTGAATTTATTCTATTCAAGCCATAAACAAATGAATAAATAATTAATCGATACTGGATGATAGTGTCAACCATATTTATATATTAATGTCTGGCTACTGACCAGAGAAGCACTTTATCTCTATTATAATATTAAAGCTAATGATATGAAATTTTAAATACTCTAAATCTTTGCCAAGACAACCTGCTTATATAGTTATATACATCTTTTATTAGAATAAAAAGTATATAGTATAGTGATCTCAGTTGTATGCTAATTATAAATATCAAAAATAAATCACACATGACTGAGGTCTCTAAAATATAGTTCCTGACCTAATAAAGATCTCTATAGTTATATCACAGAGCAGTCTTGGATTCAAAACTTGAAATTTCACTAAAGAATGGCATAATAAAAGTTACCAGTTGGCATTTCCTTATAAAAATAATATCCAAATTCTAGATTCAAATTTGATTTTACCCTATGTGTGTGCCATAATGTAGATAACATTAGTGTTTAAAAAATAAAATTTGCATATATAACACAATTTTTTTAATACATTGATGCCTTATTTATTTAAAACAAGCATGCAATATAAACAAAATTTATGCTAAAGATAGAAAAAGCTTAGAACTACATTCTGTTGTATTACATGTTAATGAAGTCAACCTGCATTATATGTATATAAGCAAACATTTCTCTTAAAAGCGCAAATCCTAATTTAGAATAAAAGAAAAAATAATTCTCAAATCTGAATGTACTGACTATTTACGTTTTCCAGTCTAGCTTACAAATATCCATTTTTTTTTCCCAATAAAATTAAATGTTAATATTTCAGTAATTTTAATAACGATCAATAAGCTAATGTTAAGTAGGCGAAAATTTTATATTCAAAACTACTACATTTTATATGGAATATAATATTTACAAAATACAAATAAAGTTTTAAAGTAATACTTGCCTCATTGGAAATATAAAAACGTAGACAAATATTACTTTAGAAAACAATAATATACCATTTCGTTAATTCGGTCGAATAATGTCGAAAAAAGAAAAAATTACAAAATTAAAGAACGTGGCGGAACACGTTCTCTCGCCGAATATACCATTGTGATGTAATTTAATTAAAATTTGTCGAGTTATACTTTCATAATAAAAATTATTAAATTTTAACTTTAAAAAAATGAAGTAATCAACTTAATCTGATGCAAAATGAGGTATTATTTAATGCAATCACGGTAGTATAGATGACAAAACTGTTTCTTTTAATAATTTTAATCCAACTTCTCATAACTTCCTGAATTAATGTTGCAATTTAAAAAATCAGTCTTATGCTTATTTTTTTTTACAAAAAAAAAAATTTAAATTTTTTTTGTTATATCTAATAATTGTGGAGAGATTATTGTAATCAATATACAATATTTATAAAACAGTATAATGAACAAATAAATAGTTCAAATATACGTCATTAGTATATATATTATTTTCTTGATCAAAATATTCGGTTCTTGTTTCAAAAACTATGGAATTAAAGCTGAAAATAAATAACTAAAATTTAATATTTTTGCTCACAAGTAGCGTACAATATTTAATAAAATTATTTAGTAAATCTAATCTAACATTCAAATATACAAAAATTATTCATGTTTCAATCTATTTGCTTTATAAAATAAAAATAAAAAGCTTTAACAAATATAAACTTTTTTGTAGCAAAACACAATTGGGGGATCAATTTTGGCACTTGAGACAAATATAAAAAAATCGCGCCTTTTAAAATTATTCAAAAGCTTATAAAATTAGAAAAAAAAATTAAGTCAGATGTCACATGACCTAATTTAATAAATAAGCTTGTATGCAAATAAGCTTTAAGTATTTATTTAGAAGAGTCTCATGACGCAAAGCATGCTGCTTCCATGAGTGAAGCATTAAAAAAAACCCATTATGAATGGCATTTTCAAGTGAGAAAATCATATCAGGTCTTATGTTGGAATTGATTATAATTATATCTTTCAGAGTTTTAAGTCTTGGGCACCGGTGTATAATATGGTCTGTGGTTTTTAAAAGATTTGGTGTATTTTATAATTATTTTAAAAGTACTTTGACCACTTTTAATAAAGAAAATAAGGTGAAAGAGTTTATTTTTATTTATTTTAAGTTTCATATACAAAGTTGTTTGATTAAAAACAACAATTTGGAGATAAGAGAAAACTAATTAATAAAAATAATTAGTTCTTTCTAATGATTATAAAACAAAGACATTACTTGGAAGATTGAGATAATTTCAGGAAACAGTTAAAAGAAAGATTAAACATTGATATATTTATATTTGACTACTCATTAATATTTAAAATTATTTAATTAAATACTTATTTTAACCTACACTGCTCTATCAATCTTTAATTTATAATTTAATTGGATTAGTTTCAAAATAGACATTTATTCACACTTCATATGAATTATACAAAGTTACATATCAAATATAGTCTACTAAGATTACATCACATATAAATAGAATTCTTATCAATCAAAAAACATGGTAATTTACAATGAATTCAACATAATGATCAATAACATAATAAATCAGATAACACGTTAATTCACTTTAAAAGCAACCTAAAGAGCATTAAATGATATCAAATTAACTTAATCCTTCTATCAGGGCCATCCATCAGAATCAACATCTTTTATTACACGAAAATCAATTTACATAATTTACAAGAATACAAATAACTTATCATAACAAAACTTTTTAAACCAAAGGGTTTAAAACATTATATAAAACAAATTTAAGTACTTCTTTTACCATTCTGGTGTGCATCAGTTTCCTCGATTTACATACATTACTTTAATATTTAAACAGCATTAAACTGTTGCACATGCGCTTTAGATTTTTAACTATAAAATGAATGAATACTAGCACTTCAAACACATGATAGAGTCTTTGGAAAAGGTAGAATGGCCATCTATCTTTTTGAACCCAAACACTTTTGTATGGATTGCGCTATATAAAATAATTGACTTATTTACATTACTTTAATAAAACATTCACATCTTTGAAGCATTATCATGCATCAGCTTAGTTGTTTTTTCTGCTTAGACATCAAATCATCCGATTACTCCAGCTGTCAGCCTTTTACATTTCGTTCCTTCTCCAACACCTAATGTCCACTCTTAAAAAGTCCATCTCCTTCCTCAACTAATTCTTGATACAAGTAATCCAATGAATATTCCCATGGCTAGTTTCTTGTACAATGTTATACTTCAATATCCTCCAGACTCATACATTATCGGCAAATTTTTTTGTCTATATTTTTAATTTGTTGTAATAAATACACTATTGTTTTAACTGAGTCACAATCTTTCTCACTCTCAAAAAGCAGTTTATTTCTCAATATCCAAATACAGAAATTGTTAAATGTTGCTAGTCATAATTCCGAAGTGATCTTTCATAAATGCTTTTATCAAGTGTACTTCACCATAGTTAGTAAATGACTTGATGGGATTCCGCAAGCTAGTCCAAATTTGGCACTCCTCTAGTATATGTACCATAGTCTTGTCATCTTTTTTACAAAAGGAGCATATAGGGTCCAAATCATAACCTCTTTGATTATGTAGAAAAGCTGCAGTAAGTAAGGCCCCTAGGTTGACCTTATCAGAAAATCTTGGTTTTAATTTTAATTGCTTAGTCAATCTCGAGAACCTTAAGATCCCAATGGGCAGAATGTTATCTATTTCCGTATTATTTAGGTTCATATGTATTCCAATAGTTTGTCTTATTATTAAACATAGTTGCAGTACTCCTGACCCTAAGATTTTCCAAAACCAAGGACACTTGTTTGTGTATCCATAGCTTCCCACTTTTGGGTGGAGGTCAATCCATCAGAATAATTTCTTCTGAATGAATCAGACTCTCCATGTCAGGATTATTGATGAACAATTTTAATAGGATATAATGAGTACATTGTATTAAACAGGTCTTAATTGCATGTAGATCTGAGCCATTTAATTGTCTCAGCCTCTGCAAGAGCCTTATGTTGATAACAGGAGTCTTTCCCCCCAACCTAATTTCCTACATTGAGTTTCAACTTTCCTTATAAAGGTTTTTGTGGGAGAAAATTTCTGGCTAAAATTTAATTGGATTATGTGATGAGCTCACCATTGCATTTTGTTTGAGGAATCTGGTTACAGCATAAACCTGTAATTTTATGATATTGACATTAAGCACACAGAATCTGGAAGCTGTAGGGAAATAAGTTGAGTTCCACATTCCTTTATTTATTTTAGGCTTTTATCAAACAAATATCAATATAATATATATTATATTCCATACATGTCAATTCCATAACAATTTATTTATGGCACTAAATATTCATCATCTGCATGCATGAATGGGTATTTTTTCCTCACACACATATTTAAGTTTATGTAATTTTGTTCCTTTTAAACTTAGTTTTACAATTACTTGATGAATAATTTATTTGAATCTATTTAAGAAACTTAATTTGTAAATTTTGAGAATTATTTGCTCACTCATTTAATTTAATCTTTTTAATATTTTATTGAAGTTTAAAAATCTATTAGATAATATTTGGGTTGTGTCAAGAAAACTATTTATTATATTAACAATTCATGTTGTACCTTTTAATTTCTCAAAGTGAGCAAATTTTGTTCCAGCATTTAATATTGAGATCTAAATCTTGTATTTTGGATAACTGTAGGCTTTATTTTAACGAATTTTAATATTTAAAATTAAAACGTTCATTTTTATTAATAAAACAAATACTTAAAATAACATTTGCAATATATATATATGCGTTATATAAAAAAATTATACATAGATCAATTAAATATGTTGTCAATTCTTTTATTTTCTTAAAACAAATATTTAAAAAAAAAAAAAAAACTTTAATCTTTATTTTTTCACTAGTTTACCTTTCTTTGCAAACAGACATTTTTTTATCTCCGAAGATAGCAGAATTAAGATTTCAGCTCAGTCAGAGATCTTTAAAAATTGTTTAAGTATTTACACTGAGAATGAAAACTTTTTTATAATTACAGCAAATAATAAATGTCTTCATTTTTTTGAAGGGATTTAATTTTAAATCAAAAAAATATATATTGGAATTCTTTTAATTTTTCTATAGTAAAAAAAACGTTTTGTTTCAGTGTTTATTTAATTATCTATGACTGGATCTTTAAATTGGTGCTACTAATATATTTGCATTTGGCACTTAATGATAGCGATAACCATTGTAAAATATGTTCTTTCAATGGCTTATTTTCAACCAGATATTACAATATGGATAATACTAATAAAAATTATTAATGTTAATATATATTAGAATTCTTTTAATTTCTCTCCAATAATTTATATATATCTCAGTATTTATTTGATTATCTCTGATTGATATTTAAATCGATACTTCCATTTTATTTTGTATTTGGCACTAGAGATATCTACCGGGAAAATATACTCTTTCAAAATCTAACGACTATTTTCTTAAAGTAATTTGTTTGCAATTGAATTTCATTTTGCAATATATTTTGGCAGCCTTTAAAAATTTGATAATATTGCTTTGAAGACGGAGATCTTCAATATTTTGAATTTCTGGCAGATGCAAATAGAAACAATATACTGTTTCAATTTTATAAACGATAATATTTTTTTAGATATACTTAAAACTTCCTATTCAGAAAGTTTTGAGACCCTGTAAACCAAATTATAAAAATTAAATCAGATTTTGTGCCTCTATTTATTTATTTTTTTTTGAAGTATTGAGAAATTTAATTATTAAAAAATTAAACATTTAGTCAAGCATTGGTGGTCGAGAGGTCAGCGACAGCTGCTTTACAAGCACTTGTCCCGGGTTAGTGGGTTCGCTTCCCGGCTGATGCTATGACACATGAGGAAAAAAAACTCTCTTAAAGAAAAAAAATTGAACCAAATAGCATTTTATATTATAATTCATATATGCCCAAACTTTAACTTGACGCGAGCCAGTTGATAATTTAAAAAAATTTGGGGAGCCACAATTATATATTGCATTTTTCATATTACATTTATAAACATAATTCACAAACTAAAAAAAAAGCTGGTGTAATATGTTAAAAAGAAAAAAAATGTAAATACATTTTATTTATATATTAAAAATTTGGTTAACATACATATAAATTACAATTACAGGAAAAGTATATTTTAATTATTTTATTTAATGTGAAACCTGACACTGCATATCGCCTGCGAGTTTATTGTATTCTGGTATATATGATGTTATGGCTAAATTCATGCAATCATTCAGATGTTCGTTTGTTATCCTGGATCGGAAACATTGTTGAGAAACCACTTTCACAAAGGTAAGTTGATCCAAAACAGGAGTTTAGCCTTTGAAAAGTTTCTTTTAAAAGTGGAGATTTTTTCTCATCTACGAGTATCCAAAAGTCTGTTTGTAATATTCTTGTTTTTAAATGTAGATCAGATTGAAAATCAATTATTTCCATATCAGTAGAATTTTTATTTAGTATGTTTGCAATTTGTGACATTTATGAATGAAGTAATGGGCTGAATTTTACGAAAATCAGAAAATTTAATTTCGAAATTATTTTTAAGCTCGATGAGATTTTCGGAATATCTCCTGTCAATGTCCTTATATTTCTTGGCGCAATTTTCCAAATTTGTAACGTAGCAAAACTTACATTTCTCTATTTGGGATATCCACAAATTTAGTTTTGATTTAAAAGCGCTGATACTTCCAATTAATTCAATGATAGTTATTTCTTTACCCTGAAGTTCAAAATTCAATTTGTTTATTTTTGTTGTTATGTCTGTAAGAAACGCTAAATCAGATAACCAGTTATGATTATTAAGTTCTTCATAAGTTTCGTTTCTGAATTCTAAAAACTGTTTTAGTTCCTGAAGAAGCTCTAAAAAGTGTTGTATGACTTTTCCCTTGCTAAGCCATCTAACTACTGAGTGTAACAACAATGTTCCATATTCAGCAACAAGTTTGTCAGTATTTTGAACAATCTACTCTGAAGTGATCTGGTACAAATGGAATTTACAATTTTCAAAACAATTTTCATCACATGTTCATAATGTAAAACTTTTGTACATAATGCCTGTTGATGTATGATGCAATGGTAGGTAAAAAAGTTTGGAAATTCGGCATCCTTCTTACAAAATGTGATGAAACCAATCATGGCAGGTGCTCCATCTGTTATTATGGACACAAGTTTTTGAAGTGGAAATTTAATTTCAGTTAAATGATTTTTTATAACTTGGTATATGTTCACTCTATGTGTATTACCTTTTAATGGCAAAACTAATAGTAGATCTTCTTTATCAAAGACCATCCTTATAAAAATATTTACTTGAGCTACATTACAGATATTTGTTGATTCATCACATTGTAAACTTAAGAAAATGCATTTTTGTAAATCAGTTACTTGTTCTTTGACATTTTGAAACATAACTTCTAATCTATGAGTGATAGAATTTCTGGATAATTGGACGTACTGAAAAGCTGATAAAACTTCATTTTTATTTTTGGCTTCTTGAAATAAAATCTCCAATGCAGCAAGCATTGCTTCTTTTACTATGTTGCCATCCTCAAAGGGTTTTTTATGAATTGCAAGTATATGTGCAATCTTAAATGATGCTACAGTTGCAACCTTCATTTAATTTGCAGACTTGCTAAACATTTGATTGTTGGGCAACTAATGCGTTTTTCAGTTCTTTCACTTTACATTTTCTTGGATTGTTGTCTGAAGGATAATCAGTATCATATTTATTATGAAGGGTTTTACAATGTCATTCAACGCTAATTTTCTTCCCAACAGAAACTGTTGATCTGCATATTAAACAAATACATTTATTCTTAAAGTTTATGAAAAAATATTTTTCTTCCCACTCATCATTGAAAATGTAATTGTAGGTATGTTTTTTCTTTTTTTCTGGCTCATATGTTGACATGATTAGGGAGCTAAAAAAGACAGAATTACAAAATTTAGAAGCAACTATTTTTTATGTCTGTGTGAAACATGAAATGCTTACTTTGCTCACAACTTCAAAATTTGTTCTGTGTTCACTGTCGTGTCTTGTGTGTTTCATGCAAACTACAGCAAACAATTGACGGTAGCACTGTAAAGTAGCAGGTCGATTGCATAACATTCTGAGAACGAGAAATGAAACCAATGAAATTCATGTATTTCAAATACCCTTTTTTCATTGGATACTGTTATGAATCAGCAGATTTGTTTCATTCCTGTTATCGTTTGTATTATAAAAATGTTTATTTTTTAGCGTGTGCATATGGCATCAAGGTACATAAATATTTTATCAATTTTTCTTGAAGAGTGCAATGCGAGCCATATTAAACAGTTGTGCGAGCCACATGTGATTTGTGAGCTATGGGCTGGGCATCCCTATATATAATTAATAGATTGTTTTGATATGTCTGAATATTAAATAAATTTTTCAAATAATTTTTTCATACATTTTTTTTACTTATCTTCCCATTATTCCTGTTTCACATTCCATCTAGTTTCACATATATAGAGTTCATTTTATATCTACTTATTAATTAAACATATATATATTTAAAATCTTTATTGTTTCAAGAATATAATTATTTAAACGGTTCAATTTGCACACACGTGTAAATGCTCTCTCATACACAGTATTCTTCAATACATATTTCTTTCTGTGTGATATGTGTATAATTAATATATTTAAGATATGTTTGTGACTAAAATCACTTTATATAAAATTACTATAAGGTTTTTATTATTTGATAAACAACCTACCTGTTCTATTAAATTCAATATAGAAAATAAAACTTTATCATGATTGTTTAATCATTTTTCTTCAAATTTCTCATTATATAAAATTCCCTCTCTTTCCTCATCTCTCTCTTTCTTCTCCCTCTCTCTCTTTTTATATGTATATATCTGTTTTTATTTTTGATTATTATGATTTTTTTTCTAAGACCAGATCATCTCACACATATATATAATTTAAATTAATAATTAATTACTTATATTTTATTTCATTTAAAAGCTTTATATCAGTTAGATTAGTCCATTTTATAAATTATGTATATATTTATATATTTGTATCAAAGTGAAATTCAGAAGCAGAGTAAACAAGTAACTCCTGCTGTTATCAGCACTGTTAGTGAAAAAGAAACCAAGTGGAAATTTCTGGTAATTATAATTGTAATATTATTCAAATTAATTTTATTATAGTTTGCTATTAAAGTATGCTATTCTTTGTTAAATTATAACTTTTGATAATCAAATGTTATTCTTTGGTAGAATTATTGTATTGTCTTAAATCTAAAACTCCTTCAAGTAAGAGAAATTGTAATGCATTTTATATCATAAATGTTAATTACATTTAACGATAGTATCATATATATATACACCTGGGTCTCATTTTATGTGGTAGATAGGTTCCTCAGAAAATGCGCACAAAAAAATCACACAAAAATAAACTTAACTTACCTTGAAAAATGGGGGATAAATTCTGTAATTTTCAGAAATTGGCATAAAAGCAAAGCAACAAGGAAAAATTATTTTAAATTTTGCATTAAAAAAAATAAGAAAATAAAGTATGACTAATAAAAAATTTCAAATATTTGAAAAAAATTAATACAAGACAAACTTTTTTACTTTTTTTATTAACTACAGTATTTAATTTTACATTTTTTCATACACATTTTAATCATTACCACTATTTGACAATATGCATTCATTTGTGAAATAGTAAGAAATCAGATTCGTGATGTACAACTAGCACCACTTTCAGTCTTGTGCTGGGTTAATGGTTTTCTGTTTCTATATTAAAAAAATGATAATGTAATTAAAAAAAAAAGATTATACATTATCATTAGAAAGATTATTTTCAGTTTATAAAATGTTGGTTATTATTTATTTCAAAAATCTAAAAAAAATATTTATTTCTGTTAATATCTAAGAAAATACATTTTAAAAGTTTAAAATTTTTGAATATTTATTGCAATATTTTTATATGTATGTATAAATCTATTATTATTATTTACTCATTAGTATAAGTAGGTTATTTACATAGAAGCTAAGATTCTAAATACAGCTTCAGGCCACATTCACATTAGCTGCTAATATAACATTATATTTTTGAAAAAAAAAAAGTATTTCAAGTCAAAATAAGTTATTAATAATTTAAATTTCTTGATATCTAATAAATATAGTAAAATATGAAAGATATTAAGAAACATGAATCACATAACTTCAAAATCACATTAAAATAATCTGCATAAAATGAGATCCAGGTGTGTGTATATATATAATATGTTAAATATAATATGTAAAGAATTAATATATATATTTTGTGGAAATAATTTAAAAAAAGAATACTAACATTATATGAAAGTTTTCTCTTTGTTTTATATGTAGATTTTTAATAAGATAAATTGTTATATGATTTCCTGCTAAAGGAAAAAGATCTTAAATCAAGACAACAATTGTAGCAAAAAGGAGCCGAGAGGTCAGCACAGCTGCCTTGCAAGCAAGCAGTTGGTTGTTGCAGGTTCACCTCCTGGCCAATGTTATGACATATGAAAAAAAAGACTGGTTTTTCTGTTGCATTGGAATTTTGAACTGCCACTGCTGAAGCTTTGATACAGATTAAAAAGAGCATGGTTTGGTCAGAGGATTTTCCCAGCAAATTTCATCACCATAGAGTTCCAAAGCAGACCTAGGTCAATCACAAGCCACACTAGGTCTTTATATTATTTTTAATAAACTTTAGGGCATATATAATTAAGTCATAATCAATGTATATATACACACTAGGTATTTGTACTAATTCTAATTTCAATTTTATAATTTTTATGACAATGGCCTTTGGATTAGTTAACAAATGGGCTCATGAACTAATATGAAGATGCACTAGACATTTGATGGTGGAGTTTATAACCTGAATTGATTAAAAGCAAAAGCAAGACTATCTTCTTGACTTCTAAATTGACAGTATGCTCTTGATATGTTGAATGCAACACACAAAGATTTTGGTTTAATAATTAATGTCCAAAAAAAATTCCAAGTTCTTTAATAATCTCTAACAAGGAGGAAAAAACGTTCAGCAACTTTTAATTTAACAACACATGTTAAGCCAGAAACTAGTCTGGGATATTGGATGAGTAGGCACTAGATGGGGATTTTTATATACAAGCCTTCTGGCATCACTGAGTGGCAATACGTATAGAGAGTTTTGCCTATTTAACTTTTAATTTAGTTAGCTGTTGCTTTAAAAATGTGAATCATTTTAAGTCTCTTAGATATAGATAGAATACGATTTATCTAAATATCTCTAATTCTAGATATATTATCTGAATAAAATGACAAAGTTCTGTTTTATTGTTTTTAATCACTGCTATATAAAAATTTTGCTTTGACATATCTAAAAGTTAAACTGTCTGCAATAGTTATAATGCAGAACGTGCTGATATGTACATATGTATATACTTATTTAAGATAATTACAGTCATCCAACAAATGAATAAATTTATCCCTCATTAATTGCACTTTAGAAAATGTAATTATCATACGCATGCATTGAATTAATAAAATTGGCGTATGCTGAAGTATTCAGATTAATGCCGAAACTGGACTAATATAAACGGACAATGTTTGCTAAACAGCCATGTAAAGAATTTATACACAAGTGAGCAGAAGAGATATCAGCAATAAGAAATCTTAATTTTTAAGCATCATCATCATCAACCATTATCAATCCACTGTAGGATGAAGGTCTCTCCAGGTTTAATCCATCTTCTCTGATCTTTAGCTTCTCTTCTCCACATCACTCCTGCGCAGTTTCTTAATCCATCTCACATGTGGTCTCTTTCTGGGGTCTTTTACAATCTCTTGGAATCCAGTTTAAAATTTCAATTGTCCATCTATTATCATCTCTTCTAGCAATATGTCCACTTCAATCTTTTAATTTTTTCAATGAGGTTAGTAACACCTGTTTGTTCTCTTACCCGTACATTGTGTTTTCGATCTTTTCTTGTTACACCCAACATACATCTCTCCATACTTCTTTGAGTGGTCGGAAGTCTCTGTATTGCTCTTCTATTAAGTGTCCAAGTTTCAGATCCATAAGTAAGAACTGGTAAAACACATTTGTTAAAAACCTTCCTTTTCAAACACATAGGCATATTTCCTTTTGGTATCAAGTTATTTCTACCAAAAGCACTGCAGCCAAGTTTAATTCTATGATTAATTTCCTCCATTATGTTTCCATCTGTATTAATAATCTGACCAAGGTATTTGTAACTGTTAACTTCTTCTAATTCATCATAATCTATCTTTATTTTCATATTTTGAGCAAATCGATTAAACATTACTTTAGTCTTTTTAACATGTAACTTTAGTCCTACTTTCCTACTTTCATCTGATAACTCTTGCAACATTTCCTGCAGCTCTGAAGCATTATTTGCAAAAACAACTACATCATCTGTGAAATCTAAATGACTTAAATACTCTCCATTTACTTTCACTCCTTTAGTTTCCCATTTTAATCCACAAATTAGTTCTTGCAGCACTGCTGTAAAAAGTTTTGGAGATATGGAGTCACCTTGTCTTACACCTTTCTCAATATTGACTTTCCCAGTATCATTATGTAATCTAATTGTTGCTGTTGCATTTTTATAAATATTCTTTAAAATATACAATATCCTGGATCTATACCTTGATGATCCAATGCTTTAATCACTGAAGAAATGTTTATAGAATCAAATGCCTTTTCATAATCTACAAATCCAAAACATAATGACAACTCATATTTACTTGTCCTTTCTATAACTTCTTTCAATACCTGGATAAGATCTACTGTACTAAAACCACTTTTAAATCCAGCTTGGTCTCTTGGTTGGCAGAAATCTAAAGTTCTCTGTAGATGAGTTGTAATTATCTTGATAAACATTTTATACAAAACTGATAAAAGGCTGATAGGTCTGTACTTTCTAATATCTTCTTTATCACCTTTTTTAAATATTAATATTATTACTGCATTCCTCCAATCATCTGGTACATCTTTATCATTTAGACATTTGGTATATAACTTTGCTAAAAAAAATTCTATTTCTTCACCTGCTTCTTTTAATACATCAATTATAATTCCATCATTACCTGGAGCCTTTCCTTTCTTCATACATTTAATTGCATATCTCACTTCTTCATTTAAAATTCTGGGCAATTCAGAAGATGTAATAGATATAGGAGGTACTTGTTCTTTATTACTATATAATTCTTGATAAAAATCTTCTACCAATTTCATGATGTCATCTCTCTTTTTCGTAATAATTCCATCTCCATCTTTTTTTCTTATTGCAGATATAAATTTCCTATCAATACCAAAATGTTGCTTAACATTCTTGAGACTTTTATTTTATTCTACAGCTTTCCTTGCTAGTTCACAGTTATACTTTCTTATATCATTTTCAACTCTTTTCCGCACCATTTTACAAAATTCAAGATATTCAATCCTTTTTAATGCATAATTTTTGTATATCTTCATATTCCTTCTTTTCTTCATAAATTTTCTAGTCTCAGTAGAAATTTTATTGGTCAATTGCTGCTTTTTTCTACCAGCTATCTTTGTTAAAGTTTTTAAAAGTGTATCAATTATTTTCATATTAAATTCATTCAAATCTGAATCATGTTCAAAATCTACTAATACTTGAAATTGATTCATAAGTTCTAATTTGAATTCATTAGAATGTTTCTGAAGATTAGGAATATCAACTGTAAATATTGTTTTTCTTAATAATTTTTTTCTCTCTAGTTTTACATTAACATGTATCTTACATTTTACTAATCGATGATCACTTCCTGTGTTAAATTTATTAAGAACATTACAATCTTGAAATATGTATTTCCTGTTAGTCAAAATATAATCCAATTCTGCTGTACCTTCATTTGGATGCTTCCATGTCTATTTCCTTTTAACATTTTTCTCAAAAAAAGAATTCATAATATAAAGTTTTTCTTTTTCTGCAAACTCCACAAGTCTATGTCCTCTCTCATTTCTATTACCATAACCAAAATTACTTACAGCACTTTCATCTTTTATTTGTTTACCAATTCTAGCATTATAGTCTCCCATAACAATTTTAAAATATTGTTTACTCTGATCAAAAGCCTTTTGTACATCCATATAAAAATGTTCTACTACTTCATCACTAAGAGAACTCGTTGGGGTATAAACCTGAATTATCTGCATTTGGTATCTGCTATTAAGTTGTATAACTAATCTTGCCACTCTGTCCGATATACCATCAATCTCCACAATATCGTTCTTCCATTTTTTTATTTATAATGAATCCTACTTCACTTGTATTTTCAATATTTGTGCCTTTATAATAGAGTATGTGTCCACTTTTTAAATCAATTGTCTCTTCACCTTTTCTTCTAACTTCACAAAGTCCAATAATGTCCCATTTAATATAAGACAGTTCTTCTTCTAATTCTTGCAATCTTCCTTCACTTGAAAGTGATCTGCAGTTGTAAGTACCTAAATAAAAAGTCGTCATCAAATGGCAGCCTGGGTCCACATATAAATGCTTTAATTTTCATCTACTTATATATTATTTTCTTATGAGTGAATAAATTATTGTTTAACTTTTATTTGCATTAATGTTTTTTTTATTCCAAATATATTGATATGACCTGGCTGGTATTGTAAATAATATTCCTATGGAATAAGCAAATAGTTTATACTTTGTGGCTAATTATGAATCAAAATATATAAAATGTGCTAACACGCACAAGCACACAAAGCTAAAAACAAATAAAGCAAATATATATTATTTTAATATCTATTCATTAAATGGCTAAGCGCTTTCAAGGTTCAAGCTTTGTGTGCTTGTACGTGTTAGCGCATTTTATATATTTTGATTCCTATGGAATGTAGCAATTTGGTATTTTTATCCCTTTCAGTACATATTTTAAACCCATGATGTTAAAATTGGTGGCTTGAAGAGACTTTGTAGCATTGCCATCTGCAGCATTACCTCTGGTACCCAAGTTCAACCATTTATCCATGGATAAATAGTATTTTTATCCTAAAATATAAATAAAATAACAGTACTTATTAGTAGCAGGGACACCAAATGGCAGCTGCGTTTTTTGTTTAATTATACAAAGCATATTTACTCCTGTATCTTCTATTTTTTAATAACCCCATATGTTTTATTTTTTAATATTTAAAAAATATCAATAAATCAATTATAAATTACCTGTTAAGTTTTAAAAATAGGAATATATTTTTACTTGTTAATAAATAAATGACAATAAGTTTCAAATAAAAATATATTTTTTATTAACTAATAGGATGATAAATTGGTAAAGGTTTACTATAACAGTCTGAAAGCAGCCGCTATATATGTTTGCCCTCTATTGTTTAAAATTTAAACTAAATTGTTTGAATATCTTAGTATATGCTATTATATTACAAATAAATTAAAATTTAATCAAATGTGTAAAAGATAATAAAAAAAAAAAACCTTTTTAAAGAATTTGAATGCTGGATTAATTACACGATATTAATTAAAAGAATTACTTTTAATTTCTTTGAAAGTTAAGAATTTAAACTGTCTACAACTTAAGAATTTAAAATAAAAAAGTATATGCTACTATATTACAATTACATGAAAATGTATTCAAATGTAAAAGATAAAAAAACATTTACCTTTTTAAACATAATTATGTCCTATACACACTAGGAAGTTGGAGAAAAAAGCGGTATTGCTGTATCTACTCCAGAGGGCAAATTCGTGCAGTTATGAAGAAAACAAAGCTCTGCTAGTGCCAGATTGGAATTTCAGCTTACGCTTTGCTCTCATCCATATGTTTTCAATATTCTGGGTGTGTATGTCTTGGTCTTTGGGATGCATGAAGTTGTCCTGATGGACGACAACCAAATGCATATATACACCATTGTAGAGATTGCTGATGTTATTGTATGCAGCCCAGCCATCTGAAATAATGTGCGTACCTGGTAAAATTAACCACTGTATCAGGCCCTCCAGTGTATCAGCCATCCTGTCTGCAACTTCTATCAAGAAGCACTTTCTTGATGCTCTCTCTATACCACCAAAGACCCAATGACCTCTCCGTATAGTCCCCCTGTGATATTTTCGGTGGAAATAATAGGTTTCATCAATTTTGATGATTAATGGCTCCCTATTGTCATAAAATCCACTGAGAACTGTCGGATTTGTGTCAAAATATTTGGCACATTCCTCCCAGAAAAAATTCGCCCAGTCAATGATAATTTTTTGCTGACACCGGTCTCATGCACAATGTGTTGTTGGGGCAAATTACACGCCCAAAAATACACTATGCTTATAATTGTTCCCAGAGGCAGATGACTTTGGAAAAAGAAAGACCCTTTCTGATTGAGATGCGATTTTGACATATTCTGCATTGCCATCTACACCCATCTAAGCCTGTAGAATACATCACCAGCACACACTGAACACCGCACTGTTGGCATAAGGCGTAGTTCTTCAGAAGGAGTATTCATGCAAGCCATTTGATGGCCAATTCTGTAGTTTGTATGGCATCCCATAACTGGCACAGATTCCATTCTTCTGCCAGAATAGCAGCAACACTCAAAATTTCACCATCAGGTGCTAAGCATGTAGCAGACATTTTTTCCAACTATAAAACTGTACACGTGTGCATGTAATTTGCACCATTGAACACATAGAGTGTCTTTTTTTTTTGCAACATGTGCTATAAATGTAGTTATTTAAAATTCTTAAGTTGTAGACAGTTTAAATTCTTAACTTTCAAAGAAATTAAAAGTAATTCTTTTAATTAATGTCTTGTGATTAATCCAACATTCAAATTCTTTAAAAAGGTTTTTTTTTATTATTATCTTTTACATTTGATTAAATTTTAATTTATTTGTAATATAATAGCATATACATAAGATTTTCAAACAATTTAGTTTAAATTTTAAACAATAGAGGGCAAACATATATAGCAGCTTCTTTCAGACCATTATAGTAAATCTTTACCATTTATTCAAATAAATACTAATCTTAGTTGAGTAAAACAGTAAAACACAATATTATATTGTTCTTGCGATATGGACACTTGTTGAAATGAAACCAAAACAAATAACTTGACCGGAAATGTGATGTGATGTATTTGGTGTCTCCTTAAACGAAGTCAAGAATATCTCAGCAATTATGCCCAGATAAACCTGTTAGCCACTTTATTTTCCATTCCCCACTCTAAGTCTTCCCATATTCGGCCCCATCCCATTTCCACAACATAATCTTTGTCAACTCTATGGCCTTTATATCTAAATCCCCCTTATCTTTTCACAAACCCAGCATAAAAACTAATAACTCACTTTCTGTATAGTCACTTTGTTCATACCTATTGTCCCATAACTTCATTATCTGTACCCTTTCTGCTTTCAAGCATTTACATTCAATCAACAGATGCCTAATATTTTCTATACCTTCCTTACACAATTTGCACACTAAATCACCCATAGTTTTCCATTTACATGTATATTATCTTGTTGCTAAAGATCCCATTCGAGCCTTAAACAATAAACTACTTTCCTTACTACTATCATAAATTAATTCGCATCCAATATTCCATTTACTTCTATATATATTTAAACTCTTCTTACTCTCCATAGTAGTTCTCCATATCTCCAACTCCCTATTTTTTATTAATGCTTCTATTCTTTTATCCCATTCCTTACCACCATAATGCTCAACGATCCTCCTAACACAATCATCCCACCTTTTATACAAGTATACTGATATAAATTTCTTTTATCCAAATCTTTTGCATATTGCATTACCTTTCTCACCCATCTTATTACCTGCCCTTTACTCATAACCCAATTAAACACTATTTTGGCAATTCTTTTACTATCCATAAACTGCAACCTACCAAACATTTTCATTTTACTTTTTGCATCTCTCATATAAAAACTTGACCATCCCATTTCTCCTTGAATTGCCTCTTTTGCTGTCCACATCTTTGCATCTAATGCATGTCTTCCTACTTCTCTTTGTACTTTCGCTAAATAATCTAAAACCCTTTTACTAACACATAATGCATTATTACCATATGTTAACCCTGCTACTGCAACTCCCTTCCATACAATTCTAGCTACATCATATTTATTATATGAAAATACTGTTAGTTTCTTTACCAAACCCTTTTTTTTCTTTGCTTCATTTATCAATTTTTTTCTCCCATTCATCCAAGAAATTTTCCTGATTACATAAGATAATTCCCAAATACCTATATCTATCCACCACACTTAACTTTATATCCCCCAATAAAAATTCTACATCTTCTCTTTCCCCAGTATTAACCATCATTATATTTGATTTTTCTTCACTAAATTTAATCCCCATCTCTTTACCTACCCTTGCACATGTCCTCAACATAATTTCCACATCTTCTCTTCTTTCTGCACACAAATAGATATCCGCAAAAAAAAAGACCTGACAAAGTATATACTCTTTTGCTACCTATTAATAGTATCTTTACTCCTCTTCCTAGTCTTTCTATTGCTTTCTCCATTTCACTCAAGAACAACAAAAACAAAATAGGTGACATAGGGCATCCTTGACTTAATCTCACCCCATTTTTAACTTTAACTGATTCTATATCCCCTAATTGGTAAGTATAATAATTATTTTCATATAATTTCTTAATAATATTTACTAAAGTTTCATCCATTCCCATATTGGCTAACCTTACCCATAATCTATTTCTATTTACTCTATCATATGCTTTCTCTATATCTATAAAACTCATATATAATGATCTACCTGAATTCCTACTCATCTCCATAAGTTGTGTAACTACAAACAAACTATCTCCTATATGCCTATCTGACCTAAAACCTCTTGCATTTCCCCCACTACATTATTCTCTTCCATCCATTTTACAACTCTTCCAGCTACCATATATGAGAAAACTTTATATAAAACTGATATTACCACTATCAGTCTATAATTATTTAACTTTCTACAATCCTTACCCTTTCTTTTAAATAATAATCTTATTCTTGTATTACTCCAACTATCCGAAAAAACTCTCTTCTGTGCCATCTTATTAAAACATGATAATAACTTTGCTTTTGCTCTATGCCCTAAATTCATTACCATCTCTGCTGCCCATCCATCTAAACCTCTTGCCTTTCCACTTTTCAATATCTTCCCTGCCTCAGTCAGTTCATTTTTTGTGAACCTAATATTCCCATTACTACCTGCTTTCATATTTTCTATCACTAATTCCTTCACATCTAACATCTTTTCTATATCCATTACATATCTATTTAAGATTCTCTCTACCTCTTCTCTAGAGCTACACTCTAATCCCTCATCATCTATTAATACTATCTCTCTTTCCCCTACATTTCTCCTTTTAATGTAATTCCAATTTTTTTTACTCCCATCTCTTCCACTTTTATTAATATCCTCCAACAATTTATTATTTAACTTCATCCTCTCTCTATAATTATCCATTTATTTTCTAAGTACTTTCCCCATTTAGCATTAATATCGTTTTCACTTTCTTTGTTCTTAATAGCACACTTATATTCTCTGCATGCTTCTTTCCTCTCTTTTACACTTTTACTAACTCTCATTTTTACTACTTTTATTCATCTGCATATTCTCAACTAAAACCCTATTTGCCACTTTTTCTATTTCACCACACCAGTCCTTATACTCATCCCCAACCAACTGCTTCATGGTTTCTTCAACTTTTATTTTATACTCTTCCAACTTATTCTTATCATTCACTCTCCATCCACATCTTTCACTATTGTTTCTACCTTTATTTCTATCCTCCATCACATTACTAACCATTTCTATTACAATAAAGTTATGATCACTATTACATACTCTCTCTTCATTATCAAACACCTTAATTTTCTGTATTTTATTCATTTCCTCTTTCTCTACCAATACAGAATCTATTATGTGAAATACATTATTCCTAGACCATGTGTATTGTTCCTCTTACATATTTGATAAATTTCCAATGCTCAAATTTGCTCTTTGAAAAAATTCCTTCAAAAACTAACCATTCTTATTATCTACATCATAGTGGTGCCAACCTTATTCTCGCCACTGCAGCATAAATTTGGATTCTGAAATAATTTAAATGCTGAAATTGCAATGCAATACCACTATTATGATGCATTTAGTATTATTTTTCAATATGTAAATGTGATTTACAGCTCAACTTGACCATCATTACGATTTTATAATTGTGCTGTATAAAAAACGTAATATATTAAAGATAATGAAGAGATTGCGACTAATATTTCTTTAAATTCATGTATCTGAATTAAATTTTTGAGACCCCAACTTTTCGCTTTGTGACTCCATTTGGGGTCGTGACCCACAGTTTAAGAAACGCTGGTCTAGAACATATAACGGATATAAAATGAAAGTTATTTTAAAAATATATACTTAATTTTATTATTTATTAATTTCAATTCTCTACTTTAAAACATCCAATTATTTTCTTTGCTTGTCCATATCTCTACAATATCTAAAGAAAATCATTTAACAAGTCAGTTTTTTAAATATAAGATCAGTAAATTATAAAATAATCTCCTATCTGAATTTAAAATCTATTTAACTATTATAATTTTATTATAATTTGTTTATCACAACTTATAGCATCCATTACTAATTTCTAAACTCATTACACTGCTTTTTAACTTCCTTTTTAAGTGCTTACTTTTTTTTAGTTGTTTTCATTTCTTTAATTTTGTGTATGTTTATTTTTATCACAAACATTTACAACTTCTATCAATTCCACATAACATTTTGTTAAGCTTACCAAGGCAAATATTCAACATCTGCTTTAAGAGTAGTAATTTCCTCTATTTAATTTACTATAGATTCATTTATAAATAATATTATTTTTATAAAGCGCAGTCGATATTGAAATAAATGAGAGAGTGCAAATCTCTCAAGCGCTTATGACTACAACCAGCCAATCAAATCTTAAGCACTGGAACAGAGAATTTAATAAGAAAAGAGCAATTCCACTCTCTTCTTTACTTGTCTAAATATATATCCAAGCCAGTCCAAAGTACTTATATTTGAAAGCGTGAATCTTAATATCATCACACTTAATTCACTGAGTTCAAATTATAAACATACAGCATGAAATCTTTCGATTTACTATGCAGTAGTTTTTCTATGTTATAAATTTGCAGCAATATATGTAAATAATATTATTTTTATAAAGTGCAGTCGATATTGAAATAAATGAGAAATAGATTCATTTATATAATTTTGAGTAATTGTTGGGCATTAGAATACAGAACCATATCCACATGTCCAGATTAGTTTTTGACTCTTGTCTTTTGTGATTAAGTTAATAATTGAAGACTAGTCTATGGATTTGAGTGTTGAGTGTGTTACTTCCTTCTTATTTTTATTAATCATTCAAGCTTGTTATTATGGCTTTGAAGGAGAATTAATTGAATGAATTATTGCCCCTAATACAAACTTGCTTATTAATAAATTTTGAGTTTGACCACAAGACTATATGCTTAAAGATCTATATAATTTTTGTTCATTTTCAAAATTGTGCATCTTTATGTACACTCTTTATAATATTATATTAATCTTTATCTTAATTTTATCTTTTATTAATATTTTGAATCTTAATTGTTTTGAATTATCCACTTTAAATTATATTAATGAAATCGAGTCGTACATCACGCCATCTATTTAGCTTGTAATTTACAAATATAATATAAAAAACATGCTAATAATTCTAAACAGGCTTATTTTATTTTATTTACTGATAAATGCAGCAAGAGAATGCATTCAAAATTTCTATCTAGAGTTATCCTCATCCCCAAACTGGTTTCAAGCTATTGGTTCTCATCAGTGAGGAGCTAGGACATCCAGACACCAGATCACAAAATACAAACTCAAGCCTAGCATTTATCTAATACATGACTATTGAATAGAAAATCTGAAATTTTCAGACATCTATATGTCTTCAAATCCAGCTCTTCAACTCAAATAGCCATATGGGACTGAACTAAATTCAGTTACACCATACATTAATAACCTTATCAATCTAATGTAGCAAAGCCTTAACAGTCAAACTATAATATTAATGAAATCATGTCATAAATCACAACTTATTTAGCTTGTATTTACAAATGCAATATAAAGAGCATGTTAATAGCTCTAAACAAGCTTTTTTTATGTGATGTAAGGCTTTGGTTATATTCAATTACTAGGGCTATTAATATATGGTGTATCTGAATTTAGTTCTGTCCCATATGGCTATTTGAATTGGAAGCTGGATTTGAAGACTTACAGATGTCTGAAAATTTTAGATTTTCTACTTAATAGTTAAGTATTAGATTGAGTTTGTATTTTGTGATCTGGTGTCTGGATGTCCTAGCAGTTCACTGACAACAGACAATAGCTTAAACCAGTTTAGGATGGGGATAAGTCTAGATAAATATTTTGAATGCATTCTCTTGCTGCATTTATTGGTAAAAAAATAAGCTTGTTTAGAGCTATTAGCATGCTCTTTATATTCCATTTTAAACAATTAAATCAGTTTTTTTTTCTGTCCACACATTAAAAAATGTATATACATTTATACATTTCATATATTGTTTTTTATTATGAAATAATAATAATGTTTTTAAAAAATGAATATAATTTATTAAAAATTTTGCTTTAATAATTTTTTATGTTTTTTTTTTCATATTAAAAAATAATCATATAAATATTAAAATGTAAATAATTTTATTTTAAAACCAATTCTATATAAATAATTTTCAGTCTGAAAAACCTTTCCCATTAAACTTTCTTGGATTGTGTTGTGGTAAGTATATGTTTTTAGAAAATGGGTGCAATAATGTGTTGGTGTGTGTGTTACTTTTTTGCATACGAAAGTGCTACTCATTTATCATCATTAATTAAACCTTCGACACTTTGTGTAGTGTTAAATTATTGTCAAAAAAGTGTGAGATGGTAGGGGGGGGAGATAAAATTCCACTTTACAAATTTGAATCTTCTGAATACTTCATTCTCTGGAAATATTTTTATTATTAATTTATCAAAAGAATTATTAATATAATAAAAATAATAATCAAATACTTTATTACTTGGGAAGTTATAGGAATTTCAAAAAGTACAGAGCTGGGTTATAATCCACAATTTTTGACTTCCTGTTGGGCCACTCTACTACTGCACCAAAACCATAAATATTTTGTTATATATTAATAAGCATTATGTAATTAGAGGGGATTTGAACTTAGACTTTCAAGCTCCCTTCAGTCCTCCACTCCATGAAATATGTATATTGGAGATCATTTATCTTTTTCACATGTATGTGGGTATGTATATAAGTTGTATAAATGAATGACTGAAGGAAGCTTAAAAGTTTGGATTCAAATCCTCTCTAATTGCACTGGCTGCAGTATATACATTTTATTTCTATTTAAATAATAAGATTTATAAATTTTAAACTATAGATACTTTTAAAAAAGCTCAGTGCAGGGAAAAAGTCTTCAACATCCCTCTGCAATGAAAGAAAAGATAATAATCATCAAGTTAATCAAATTTGATGTTATAAGGATTATTTTACCATCTATATGAAAGTATGTACATTTTCATTTACAAATCAGTAATTGAAAATCTGGATGAAATGGTTATGTGATGCTAACCAAAGACATTTTTAAGCCCACTTGCAATATTAAATTATTTTTTTTAAGTTTTATTCAACTCAGATTTAAATTCAAGGCCATATACAGATGGCTGTGCTAACCATCATGATGCAAATCTATATAATTAAAACATAAAATAAATTGATGTTAAATCTTTAAAACTTAATTTTTCATAATTTTCATTTTATTTTGTAAGCTTCCAATGATTGAAAAATCAAAACAATTTCCTCACAACATGTTTAAGGAAAACATTCTTTACTCCATCAACATAAGCAATGTCTTATTTAAATATCACAAATATGATCCTGTTAGTGTATAATAAGTTTTATTAAATAATACCACTACATTATAAATTCAAACTTAACATCAAATGAATTGGTATTATTTAAATAAAAAATATATTTCTTACATTGAAGATAAAGGCAGTTGAAAAATATGTTTATATGAAATTCATGTCTCAAGAGATTCTTTCTGGGTTTTTTTCATAATGCGACTATATAGAGAATGAAATGAAAATTGCAGTATATAAAAAGTTGTAGATTTAACATTGCTTCAAATTATTTCACATTTAAAATCAGTTCTAGTAATTGTTTACTTATATTATTAGAACAATAACTTTATTAATAACGTATATTTTACCATACATATATTCAAAAACCTTATACTCATGCATGAGCTGAACAAATAAAAGACAAAAGTTAATACTTGTAACTTTATACATTCTAATTATAAAACCAAGTCTATAATAAGAGATTCTATCTTAGAAATTCAATACTAGCAGTTCTAATAATAAAAAAAATTAAAATTAATTGAGAGAAATATTAGAAAAAGTCACCACTAACCAAAAAAAAAAAGAGATTTATTATTGTTCCAATGCAAACACTGTATATACTGTATATTGTTTGTAATGTAACATACCTTAAAATACATAAACTTTTTCTATAAATATCCTTAAATTAATAATAATGCAAGATAAAATATCCCCTCTCTCTCAATCACCAAAAGATGGCAAAAATGGGAGTATATTACAAAAATATAATTATTATTAATTAAAGGTCCACATTTAGATCTAACCAATATTAATTTTGATATAGATAGATAGATAGTGAAACGGAAACCTCCGATCCCTTTCCGTTTCACCATCAACCTAATGACCTACTCGTCTGAACTAGTTTCGAACCTATCTTAAATGTAGAAATGTCATATGTAAAAATGTTATATATAAGTCGAGCGGGAAAACTTTGCTACAATGGCCGCTTGAATGGCATCATCCATTTACTTATGAAAACACGCTATAATTAGACAGGTTTGATAAAATTATATTGGAGAAATGCTCATAAATTATTATAAAATGTTTTATAAATTTTCAGTCAATTTTTAATTATATTCGCTATAATATTCGTATGTGGATGGATAATTTAAACCTTGGAATAGCGGCAAAATGATTTATATACATATTTAAGTTAAAATAAAAAAGATATACTATAATGTAAAATGTTTTCTTTAAAATATATTTAACGGCTTTCTGATTTAATGTTTTACATATATAATTGAAACTAAAGTATTTTCTTTAAATTTGCTTTTTTCTAAACAAATAATTTGGTAAAAACAAATATGTTAAAAGTTATTTATTTCAGTAAAATAAAAATCTGTTTATAATTAAAAATGAGAATTTTGTGTAAACAAGAAATCAATTAGTGACGCACCCGGGTAAAAAGTAAAATCTAGTTTACTGATTGATTTTTGTTTGCACAAAAGACTTTATCATTAAATCAGAATACCGTTCTTTCTGCTAGGCCTTAACATTCTATAACACCTAAAAAGGAATTTAATTAATGAAACTGAATCAAATTATATAATTTATATGTTTTAATAATTTTTTAAAGTAAATTAAATATAACACCTCGGAGACGTTATCTGTTGCAGAAATTGGATTATATTATTTTATTTAATTAAAAGTCAATTGGTCCCGAGGCAAACGAAATTCCAAAAAGGTGTTAAGGTTTAGTGGAAATGGATAAATAGGGCTTATTTTAAGCGGGAAGATCTTGCTGTTGAAGAGCTATTATTATCCAAGTTATAAATTGTTTAATTTTACCATGTCCGGCTAAAGTCAGGCAAATTTTGCTGCCGTTCCTGTGATGGAACGCCGAGTTCAATCCATCAAATGCTGAAGCAACAACCAACAAGCTTACACCAAATGAAAGATGCCGTATGCCGCTAAAAGGGACTTGCCGTCGTTCCAACACCATTTTAAATCATCTCGCAACTGAATAAGAACATGCCATAAGCCGCCAAAGAACTCACCTTCGTTCCAGCTCGAATCTATCCAGTCCAGCTATAGAACTGTTATAATATTATTTAAAATAGCAGAGCTCTCTGTGAATTTCAAAAACAATCATGATTTCTTCAAAAACAGGTTAGCTAACCATATTATCGAAACTTCTTTCTAAATTGTTTTTCAAATAATCTTTAAATTCTATAATATGAAATACTTTTGTAAATTTCTGTTAATTAATGTTTTGCTATATAATTTAATCATGGCAGTTATATTTTGCTTTTCTTTTGCTTATTTTTAATTATTATTAGTTGTGCCTATGTTTCGAAACAGTGTGCATTTAATTATAGAATATGTTTTTAAACATATAAATTTAACATCTTCGTACTATTATTTATATAGCGTCATTTCGTGCGCTGTTTCGAAACCCAAATTCATATTTTGTCATTTAGTAAATTAATTAATATAAAATGTGGCTTTTCAACCTTTAATTATTATATTACTAAAGATTAAACTAGCCTGGAGTGCAATCATAAGTATATTTTTTTAGTTAAGTATTCATAAGTCCCCTATTAAATATACTTTTCCCCCTTTTAAAAGTTTAGTAGTTATAGATAACTCAAGAGATTGAACGGGATAAAGTAAAGTTTGTATCTATATATATTCCTGTCAGTAGCATATCGTATTTCTCATGCTACAGAAGAGTTGGCTCTTTTGATCAAGCTGATAAACTTGTGTTCATTTAATATGTGATATTTCATTTATAATATCCTTCGGCTTGGCGGATGTGGGATTTATTAATATTTTCTCGTTGTGCTGTTCTTTTTGATATATATATAAGATGGAGCCATGGTAAGTCCAGCCCATCTTCTCTTATTGGTAGTGCAGTAGTGAAGTCTGAGCTACGGGCCAGATTAGCATGTAAGTCCCCCGCCTCTGAACCAAATAAAGGTTCCCCATTAGCAGCATGATGACCGGTTATTGGGTAAACCGTTGTTTGTCACAAAAACCCTAAAACTATTCTTCCATCCACAGAGCCACTTTATTATTATATTTTACTTGTGCCTAGCATATTAGTAAAATCGTTATAGCCAACTCTCCCTCCCTAATATGCAGTCTTCGGCATTGATCCGAAGCAATCTTGAAAACCCGTTCGATCTTAAGCTATCTGGGATGCTTTATAAGCCCATAGTTAATATATAAATTGATTATAGTCAGATGTATTAAGTTTCACTTCAGACTTGGTTTGATTTTACGTAAAAGAGCCACTCGAACTGATTATAAAAGGACATAACAAATAAGTTAATGTAGTGATTAGTTGTATAGCAGGATATTTGGCTCCATTGAATCATAGCCACAAACCTCTTTGCCAACATCAATTATTGTTCAAATAGCCTAGAGAATGTTACTTTATAAATGAAATGCCTGTGTGCATTTGCCAACAACAATTGTCAATAAATATATTTTAATTCATCATATATCAGTTTCTGTCTCATTATTAAATCAATCCAATTCTTTAATTGCCCATAAGTATTTATTAGTAAAGCCCCTATTATTTAAATATGTTAGATTTTATCTGTGGAATGTCTAGTATTTAAGTTGTTTATATATATGTTTAAGTCCATGAGTCTTATTGTTTTCTCCGATTTGCTAGTGGGCCGGATGAAGAATTAAATCTCGTGTGCTACCATTGTTATGTTATCCATATAGAGTGTATAATATATATGGAGTGATCAAATCACTCACAAAAACAACTAACAATTTAAATAGGATCTGGGGGTTGTTTAAGGAGTAACTCCACGCCGGGGTTGAAACAACATCCCAACAGATCATCATCATCATCGTCGGTTATCCATTCATCTTCCTCATCATCGGTTGTCCATTCCTCTTCCTCTGCCCCCCTGAGAAGAGGTCGTTGGGGTGCATTGCCAGACTTCGTGCGAATTCGCTGCCTTCATAGGGTATCTCATTCTGCAGCTCGAGATCCTTTTCTTCAAACTTAGATTCCTGTTCTGCTACAGATAATTCACTAGTATTTTCTATAGGAGTTTCTTGGTGTGGGGTGTCTAGATGCTTTATATTATTAATATTACTCACGTTTACCATTGCTTGCATAATTTTTACATTCTTTTCCTTTTCAACGGCCTTTTCTCTAGTAAGCATTTTCCCCCATTCCTTGGTTTGACTTTGCGTCGCTTAGGATTCGTTCTTTTCCAACCCAATTTGTTCTTCATACAGAGAAAAAGTGCTATTTTCATAATTAATCTGGCACTTATGTTCACTTAAAAAGTCATTTCCTTTGATTTTGATACTTTGCTGATCGACTTTGGCTTCCCCCTCTCTAAAATCATTTTCAGTATCATCTTCAGTCTGGCCAATAACTTGCACTATCTCATGTCTATTAAGTCTTTTATCTTGGTAATCACTAACAAAGTTGCTTTCCTTACTTTCCTTTTCTGTCTCTTCTTTCATTTCTGCTACATCTCTCGATTCTGGAATACATGCTGTGATAATGTTTTCTTCTTTGTTGGCTATTTGACTTCTTTGTAGCAGGTTTTCTTTTATTTCATACATTTCCTCTCTGATCTCCCTTTGGGCTTCTTCACACTCTTGGAATTTGCTGCCTAATTCTACACCAACTTCATAAACCTCGTCTATCACATTCTTTTCTTGACATTCTACCTTCTCTACTAAAGTCTTAACTTCTTTAATTATAACCCTATCTTGATTATTTTCCACTTGACTTGTCTGTAACGTTTCCTTGAATTCTCTCGTAACTTTATATTTATGCTGGCCGCTGAGTGATAGCTTAATTTCTTTGATTAGGGCCTCAAATCTTTGCTCAAATTTTTGATCCCTTTCCTCCATTTTCTGTCTGTATCTTTCATTCCTTTCTTCCATTTTCTGATCCATTTTTTTATTCCATTCCTCCATTTTCTGATCCATTTTCTCTGCATCCTGTCTAAGCTGTCTCAGCAACCAATTCAAGTCCCAGCCTTCCTGTTTAATCTCCTTTATCGGTATCTGTTCCGATATTTCTGTAACTAAATTCTCTGGCATAGCTCTAGTTTTCTGTGCACCCTCATCTCTATCCTGGCTCATACCATCTTCCCTTTCTATTTCTTCCGTACTGCTGTTGTACTCATTAATCTCTCTTCCTGATCTCAACATGATACCTCCACCTTTCATCTCCATTCCTACTTCTATCTCTTCCCCACTGCTCATTGTTTCTGTTTCTTTGTTCATTCTGTATACTATATATTCCTTTCAAAGTTATTATTATTACGCCTACTAAATATTTGATTTTTAAAACTTTTATACTTTTAATACGGCTGTTTGCTGCTCTCCCCCTTCAAGAATGACTCGTTCACTTCCATCCCAACTCTATGCCTAACTCACTAATATATCTATAAGCCTACACCTTCATCTCGATGCCCGTCCAACATATAATGAAGTTAAAAAAAATTTTTTCGTCTCCCTACTTTTTATTTTATAAAACATATGAAACTTTTTATTTAAAAAAAAAATCCCTTCTTTTCTTTTTTTTTTTTTTTTTTTTAGCTTTAATAACGTATACGAAAATTTAAAAAAAAAATCCTTTTTTTTTGTCTATATATCTAAAGTATAACACATATTTTAATATTAAAGATGACTCAATAAAAACTCAACTTATCCCCGGTCTCTTCTTCCAGCTGTTTATTTTATTTTATTATATATATACTTAAATGGTTCATGCTTATGACCTAATTTCGTTAACCCGTCTGCACCAATTTCAAACCTTTTAACTTTTGGTTAATTTGACGTTACTTTTATATATATATTTCTTACTCATTTTAAACCACTCCAATTCATAAAAATACTTTGATAAAACAACGAGACCCCCCTTTTCTTTTAATCTAAATTTCTTTTCTCTGCTCCCTAATGACAAATTTATAAGAGGATGACTTATAACTTGATCAATCATCCTCGGGCACCAGTCACTAGTGAACAGGAAAGACACAAAATAAATTTACTAAAATTTTTTTGCTATATACACACAAAAGTCCATAACTCAGAGTATGTAGGTGTTTACATCGAAGCCTCACTTGTTCATCCAAACACGGGAAAAAAATCTTACATATATACATTATTCAAAAAAAAATTGACTCAAAATCATTAATTTTGACCAAAAGAATTATATATATACTCCATAATCTCTTCAGGGGTGAAAATGAGTTACAAGCCCCACGATTTGGGCATCCAAACGTGGAAAAAAAAAAACCTATGTGCCAGTCAAAACATGCTTATCCACCTAACACGAGCTGGAACTCACAAAATGTACTTCAAGCCCGAGATTTAGGTCAGGGACCAGCCTGGATTCAAACCCACTCTCCAAGCACCAGATCTAACACCCAATGGATAACATAACAATGGTAGCACACGAGATTTAATTCTTCATCCGGCCCACTAGCAAATCGGAGAAAACAATAAGACTCATGGACTTAAACATATATAAACAACTTAAATACTAGACATTCCACAGATAAAATCTAACATATTTAAATAATAGGGGCTTTACTAATGAATACTTATGGGCAATTAGTGAATTGGATTGATTTAATAATGAGACAGAAACTGATATATGATGAATTAAAATATATTTATTGACAATTGTTGTTGGCAAATGCACACAGGCATTTCATTTATAAAGTAACATTCTCTAGGCTATTTGAACAATAATTGATGTTGGCAAAGAGGTTTGTGGCTATGATTCAATGGAGCCAAATATCCTGCTATACAACTAATCACTACATTAACTTATTTGTTATGTCCTTTTATAATCAGTTCGAGTGGCTCTTTTACATAAAATCAAACCAAGTCTGGAGTGAAACTTAATACATCTGACTATAATCAATTTATATATTAACTGTGGGCTTATAAAGCATCCCAGATAGCTTAAGATCGAACAAGTTTTCAAGATTGCTTCGGATCAATGCCGAAGACTGCATATTAGGGAGGGAGAGTTGGTTATAACAATTTTACTAATACGCTAGGCACAAGTAAAATATAATAATAAAGTGGCTCTGCGGATGGAAGAATAGTTTTAGGGTTTTTGTGACAAACAACGGTTTACCCAATAACCGGTCATCATGCTGCTAATGGGGAACCTTTATTTGGTTCAGAGGCAGGGGACTTACGTGCTAATCTGGCCCGTAGCTCAGACTTCGCTACTGCACTACCCATAAGAGAAGATGGGCTGGACTTACCGTGGCTCCATCTTATATATATATCAAAAAGAACAGCACAACGAGAAAATATTAATAAATCCCACATCCGCCAAGCCGAAGGATATTATAAATGAAATATCACATATTAAATGAACACAAGTTTATCAGCTTGATCAAAAGAGCCAACTCTTCTGTAGCATGAGAAATACGATATGCTACTGACAGGAATATATATAGATACAAACTTTACTTTATCCCGTTCAATCTCTTGAGTTATCTATAACTACTAAACTTTTAAAAGGGGGAAAAGTATATTTAATAGGGGACTTACGAATACTTAACTAAAAAAATATACTTATGATTGCACTCCAGGCTAGTTTAATCTTTAGTAATATAATAATTAAAGGTTGAAAAGCCACATTTTATATTAATTAATTTACTAAATGACAAAATATGAATTTGGGTTTCGAAACAGCGCACGAAATGACGCTATATAAATAATAGTACGAAGATGTTAAATTTATATGTTTAAAAACATATTCTATAATTAAATGCACACCGTTTCGAAACATAGGCACAACTAATAATAATTAAAAATAAGCAAAAGAAAAGCAAAATATAACTGCCATGATTAAATTATATAGCAAAACATTAATTAACAGAAATTTTCAAAAGTATTTCATATTATAGAATTTAAAGATTATTTGAAAAACAATTTAGAAAGAAGTTTCAATAATATGGTTAGCTAACCTGTTTTTGAAGAAATCATGATTGTTTTTGAAATTCACAGAGAGCTCTGCTATTTTAAATAATATTATAACAGTTCTATAGCTGGACTGGATAGATTCGAGCTGGAATGAAGGTGAGTTCTTTGGCGGCTTATGGCATGTTCTTATTCAGTTGCGAGGCGATTTAAAATGGCGTTGGAATGACGGCAAGTCCCTTTTAGCGGCATACGGCATCTTTCATTTGGTGTAAGCTTGTTGGTTGTTGCTTCGGCATTTGATGGATTGAACTCGGCGTTCCATCACGGGAACGGCAGCAAAATTTGCCTGACTTTAGCCGGACATGGTAAAATTAAACAATTTATAACTTGGATAATAATAGCTCTTCAACAGCAAGATCTTCCCGCTTAAAATAAGCCCTATTTATCCATTTCCACTAAACCTTAACACCTTTTTGGAATTTCGTTTGCCTCGGGACCAATTGACTTTTAATTAAATAAAATAATATAATCCAATTTCTGCAACAGATAATGTCTCCGAGGTGTTATATTTAATTTACTTTAAAAAATTATTAAAACATATAAATTATATAATTTGATTCAGTTTCATTAATTAAATTCCTTTTTAGGTGTTATAGAATGTTAAGGCCTAGCAGAAAGAACGGTATTCTGATTTAATGATAAAGTCTTTTGTGCAAACAAAAATCAATCAGTAAACTAGATTTTACTTTTTACCCGGGTGCGTCACTAATTGATTTCTTGTTTACACAAAATTCTCATTTTTAATTATAAACGGATTTTTATTTTACTGAAAAATTCTCATTTTTAATTATAAACGGATTTTTATTTTACTGAAATAAATAACTTTTAACATATTTGTTTTTACCAAATTATTTGTTTAAAAAAAAGCAAATTTAAAGAAAATACTTTAGTTTCAATTATATATGTAAAACATTAAATCAGAAAGCCGTTAAATATATTTTAAAGAAAACATTTTACATTATAGTATATCTTTTTTATTTTAACTTAAATATATATATAAATCATTTTGCCGCTATTCCAAGGTTTAAATTATCCATCCACATATGAATATTATAGCGAATATAATTAAAAATTGACTGAAAATTTATAAAACATTTTATAATAATTTATGAGCATTTCTCCGCTATAATTTTATCAAACCTGTCTAATTATAGCATGTTTTCGTAAGTAAATGGATGATGCCATTCAAGCGGCCATTGTAGCAAAGTTTTCCCGCTCGACTTATATATAACATTTTTACATATGACATTTTGACATTTAAGATAGGTTCAAAACTAGTTCAGATGAGTAGGTCATTAGGTTGATGGTGAAACGGAAAGGGATCGGAGGTTTCCGTTTCAATAGATAGATAGATAGATAGATAGATAGATAGATAGATAGATAGATAGATAGATAGATAGATAGATAGATAGATAGATAGATAGATAGATAGATAGATAGATAGATAGATAGATAGGCAGGCAGGCAGGCAGGCAGGCAGACAGACAGACAGACAGACAGACAGACAGACAGACAGACAGACAGACAGACAGATAGATAGATAGATAGATAGATAGATAGATAGATAGATAGATAGATAGATAGATAGATAGATAGATAGATAGATAGATAGATAAATTTTTAAAAATGCAAAACAGAATATTTTCAGCACCTTTTCATAAAAAAACAGTTTAGGAGAATACATGAGCTAACTTCCAATTGTTGGCTTTATGGTTTTTTCCTTACTTTGCCCTTTAGCTAAAACTGGCTAAATATTCAGCTACTGAACAATAATTGGCTGGATATTTATATTATCTATCAGGAGTATGTAACCTACATCAACAACACTCTGGCTGAATTAAAAATATATATTTTAATTACAGTGCACATATTTGCACCATCACTGACGTTTTGCATATGTGACTCACTGGTACATGGAAATCATGATTCAGTGAATTCCATGATCCATTAAAACTAACCTCTTATATTATTATTGCACATGTGTTCACACTCTGAATTGTCACCTACATTTTGTCCATGATACATGTAAAGGAAAAACATATCTAGTGCAGACCATAGCACATTAAAATAAACTCCTATTATCATTAAGTAATATAATTTCCCAAAATAACTCACAAAAGACAAAAGCATGATGTTCACTCTTTTCAAGACTCTTGGACAAATGAATGTGAATTTGGACAGTCAAAGATTCATGCTATATGTACATTGTGCTGTGAAAGTGTTGGGTGTCATAACCTCAAGTGTACAAAGACATTATCAAACAAAGCATCTGACCATGTTTAAAAACTCTGATAAAAAGCATGAAGCTAGAAAAAGAGCTGTTTCTGCCTTTAAGAAACAAACTATTTATTTTAGTCAAATAATTGGAACCAAAAATAATACCATCAAATGTTATATAGTTATTCATTGTGTGGCTTTGAAAGCCAAATACTTCACAGATGGAGAATTCATCAAAGAAACATTTTTGAGAAGTGTTGAAATCTTATTCAGTGATCTACCAAATAAACAAACAATACTGTCTCCACTTTGAGAAATACTGACTTCTGCAACATGAATTCAAAGACAAATAACTGGCATGGCTAAAGATAAACAACAAAACAGAAAACAGGTTACAACAAGCTATTGTATTTAGCATTGACATTGGTGAAGCACTGCTGTAAAAAAATGCATACCTAGCAATAGTTGTAGGATGTTGTGATAATGATCATATTTATGAAAAATTATGTTGCTTAATTCTTCATATTGTTACAAGAAAGCGACATGACAATTTCACTGCATTTTTCAATTACATTTGCAAATCAAAAAATTAATATAAATAAAATATTTAGTGTTACTACTGATGTTGGCCATGCAATGGCTGGAAAGGAAAAGGGATTTGTTAAACTTCTTGAAAATCATATTTAACATCAAATATTGAGTTTCCATTGCATTATATACCTGGCAAGTTTAGTTGTGAAAGTCTCATCACAGTGCTTAAATTCTATGATGGACACTGTCATTAAGATAGTTAATTTTATAGTTTCTCATTCTTCATTGCCACACAGGCAATTTATGTCTTTTTTGCAAAAAAATGAACAGTGCATATATGGATCCCCTGATATACAGCAATGTCCATTGGATTAGTCAAGATAATATTGTGAACAGGATTTCATCATGTCTGAAAGAAATCAAAGATGTTCCTTGATGAAAGAGAATGTTTTTCCAGAAATGAATAGTGAAGACTTGTTATGCAAATTGATATTTCTGACTGATATAACTCAACCTTTGAATGACTTAAATTTGTGTTCACAAGGAAAGGATCAATCAGTACTAAAAGTTTTGAATACTGGAAAGGGTTTGTTTCAAAATTATAGATATATTTATGCACATTGATTTAACATTAACAAAGATTAACTTCAAAAGCATGTTGGAAGCTCTCATAAAAGAATTTTCCAAATAATGTGAAAACTTCCAAACACATGCACCCATATTTTCTTTCCTCATCAAACTTTACTTAATTGATCTAAAGATGACTCTATTTGACATCTCTTTTTGAATGGTTGGATACTGATAGCTTTGAAATGGAATATATCGAATTAATATCATCAAAATTGTGGAAAATTAAATTTGTAGAATTGTGAAAAACTCTTAGTAGGATCTCATTCCCAATTGTTGAATGTCTTTATCTGAAAAATTTAATTCCTTGAAGAAAATCACATGTGCTCTGCTTTAGCATTCATCTCAGTTTACCTATGTGAACAAACTTTTCTCACATTAAAAATATTTTGAGTTTATAAAAAAGTTGCCTAACACCTGAACATTCTAGAAGCCTGCATGAAACTAAAAGTAACCAATTACACACCTGAAATTGAGCAATTGGGCAAAGAGTACAAGGACAAGGTTTGCATTAAGTTTTTAATAGCTCAGATTAATAATAAAGAGTGACTAATCATATTAGAATTCTTGATAATTTTTATTTATTTAAACTATGTATTTTGTATTGGAAAAAAACTTCTAATTTATAATTTGTAATAATGTGAATTTGATCCTATGTATTTTAAAATATTGAATGACCAATAATATAAGATCCAATTATAATGAGCTTCAAAAGTATATATTATATACTTCTGAAGTCCATTATAGCTGGACCAATTTTGATAGAATGAAGTTGGCACACAGAATAACATTGTAGCATTGGTTCAGCTAGACATCACAAAAAAGGTTACCAATCACTGGTCTATAAAATGGTTAATTTGAAAAAAAAAATTCTTACTACAATGTGTGCTTACATTGTACTGATATATATATATGTAATATAAATAAAATGTCCGTTAATTAAAACAAAATTGTAATTATAATTGAAATAATAAATTTAACGGTTTACAAACTATTATAAACAATCCTTAAATCCGCAGAAGTACTTTCAATTAATTTCTTAAACCTGCCTCAACTGCCATTAAATTAAAAATAAAAAATTAACCGAAAGTACTTCTACAGATTTAAGGATTGTTTATAATAGTTTGTAAACCGTTAAATTTATTATTTCAATTATAATTACTGTATATATATATATTGATATGAAGATTTTCACGGGTTGAATATATAAAAGACATATTTTGCGGGTTCATCCGTGTTAAAAAATTTAAATACAGATATACTGACATTTCGACTTGATCACACAAGTCATCCATTGGATGATAAAAGGTAGAAAGACGGTTGTAGAGGCGCTACAATCACTGATTTGAAAAAATTAAAGTTCCACCAATAGCAAAAAGGTTAAATTAAGAATGTTTTTAAAAAAAATCTTTCCAAATATGAGGAAGTTTGCATGTATCATCTCACTTATTGATACAATCTGGCCTTTTAAGTATCTCAATGGCTTCTCTAATTTTGCACTGGTAGAGATTATCACATCTGGATATGATCTTAAGACCTGAATTTGTAGTATGGAATGAGAGTGCTGCTGATGATGAGTGTTGTTTAACTGAATTAGCATGCTCATCTCTCCTAACACTGATGCAATGATTACTCATACCTATGTAAAAAGCTTTACAATTTTCACATGAGATTTGATATACACCATGAGATTCAAGAGGGATTGAATCCTTAGGCTTGGTTATTATATTGCTGATCTTTTGATGAATAGAAAATGCTGTATCTATATTATAGCATTTTAATATACATCCAATACTGTCTGTAGTTCCCTTTACATATGGAACACAAATCCTAATAGCTGATTTATCATCTTTTTGTTTCCTATTTTGTCCATTTTGGGCTTGAAATAAGGCTTTTTTTATAAATTTATAATTATAACTATTTGCTAATAAAACACTATTAATATGATTTATTTCTTCTTTCATATATGACTTATCTGAAAGGTTACTTGCTCTATTTAAAAGAGTTTTGCCTACAGAAACTATCTGAGTTGGGTGTGTGTGTGTATTCTTTCTATAAATTGAAAAAGATAAACTATTTGGTGTTCTGGTGACTAGAACATTACGAAAAGGGAGTTTTCCATCAGACACTGTCTCCATTGTAAATTTAATATGAGGATGCATGTTATTTAAATGTAAGAAAAAAATCATCTAATTTATTTTTTCCATGTTGCCATATGACAAAAGTGTCCATCTATGTATCTGAGCCAAATGAGAGGTTTTAAAGATGATGATCATGTATTTGTAAACATCTTTACTTTTTTAATGTATGTTCAATTATTTTTATGGAATCCACTCTCTCAATAGAACCATATGGATTCCATAAAAAGAATTGAACATATATTAAAAGGTAAAGGTGTTTGCAATTATATGATACAATTTAATATTGATTCTTTAGATTTTTTTGTTGATAACATTGTTGCTTCATTTGAAGGTGGATATTATAAAATGTCTAAAGGTTGACCTATGGATCTGCCTGTTGTTCCACAAGTTTGCAATTTTGTTTGTCTACATATGAGAGTAGTATTTTAGATATGGGTACTTTTAAAGATATTAAAATTTACAAAAGGTATGTGGATGATATTTTTGTTTGTGGAAATACCAATACTATAAATTTGCTTGTTGAGGAGTTAAATAATTTAAATGGCTTGAAATGGACTATTGAAAAGGAATAAGACAAAAGTATTAAGTACTTGGATTTAATTATTACAAGAGATAATAGTTTGTTAAGTTATAAATTAAAAATCAAACCATTGCAAAAAAGAAAATATATAAATTGTAAATCAAATGTACCAATTATGCATAATTATGGCAAATTTTAGATCTTTTTTTTATAATGAAAAATTATGTTGTTACCAGTGTGATGAATTAAAAAATATTGAGATATTTGCAAAGTTAAATGCTTGAAGTTGATTATAAGAGTGAACAAATTAACAATACATTATGTCAATTTAAAAAGCATTGCAATGATTTAAAGGAGTTGAAGATTGGTAAAAAATGTGTATCTATTTCATATATTTTAAATGATCAAATAAAAATTTTAAAGAGTGTATATAAGGATGTGTTTAATGATTCATTTTGCATTACAAATAACATTAAAAAGTTAGTGAATAATTCTAAAAATATACGTCAAGCAAAAAAGTAATATTGTCTATCAAACTTTACGTGGATGTATGTTCACATATAGGTGAATCAAGATGCAGTATTAAAAAAAGATTAAAAGGGCATGAATTATTATACAAGCATGTGAAAAGTAAAAATAATAGTGATTTAATGACTGTTTCAGTTTTCTTGGATCATGAAATGACATGTAAATATAAATTTAAGTTTGACATTGAAAGTGTTAAGATTCTTCATGAAGAGAGAAACCATAATAAAAGAAAAATTAAGAAGGAAATTTTAATAAATAGAAATAAAATGAATATAATTAATAAACAAGCTGCTAACATTAAAATTCAGGATTTATGAAATTTGAGTTGTTGATGTTTGCTTCCATTATGTTTTTTGAATTTAAAAGCAGTTGAGGAGGATTAAGGAATTAACCAAAAGTACTTCTGTGATTGGACTGGATGCTTTATCTGCTTCAAAAGTTCCATTGTGAAATTAAAACTAACTTTTATATTTATAGAGCTTTTAAAAGAAAACTGTATTTAAAAGTTTTGTATGTTTTTTTTATGTATTAAGAGTACATGCAATAACACACATGCATGTTTATTTTTAAAATTCTGTGATTTTACTTTTCAATAGATTTTAGTTTAAAATAATTTTCTTTGGACACTTGTTTTTTATCATCATTACAGTAATTAAAAGCAAGCAAAGTTTTAATCTATTTGAAAAAGCATTTTAATTTTAAAAAGTTTTGATTGTGATCAAGTTTCTTTTTATTTTTGATTGTAATCTATTTTAAAAGCTAAGACTTATTTTTGTATTTACTTTTTTAAAATTAATTTTGAATAAGATAAGAGCCCTGGTTTAGTACTGATGTTGGTTTTTTTTAAAATTAAGATTAAGTGGGAGATAGAGATTTACCCTGGTCAAAATTTTTAATTAAAGATTACGCATTGAACAATTAGCAAATATGAAAATTAAAATCACTCTAAATAATAAGCAAAATCATAACAAGCAGGTTAATAATAATCAGTAGAAGAATAATCAGTCAAAAACTGGGGCTTTTTATGTGACAACTGGATGGCCATCCAGTTGCCATGAAAAATCTTTACAATATGCAGTGCTAAATAACCCAAAGACAAACCTTGGAGCTTCATAATTGTGCCTTCAAGAACATGACCTAAGAAGCCTAGTCCAGAACTGATCCAAAAATTGTCTCCAGATTCCCAAACATATAAAAGTAAATCAATGTCTTCATAAGGACCCTTATATAAACCTGAACTTTGCATATCCCAATGGAATTACTCTATGGACTGTCTAAAGCCTGAAAGATAACTGAACTTTTGTATATTGAAACCAGGGCTTAAATCTCTATGTAAAAAGTTTCAACTTAATCTAAGAAAAAAACTTTCATCTATAATAAGATGTATAATCATTTAAATTTCTCTAATTATTTTATTGTGTATTTTTCTTATTATTGTATGTAGTGGAGTTTTAGTTTTAAAATTTCAAAGGTTTTATATTTTATTTATCCCAGTGTGTATTGCAAGTTTCTATTTTATATGCTTAGTGTTTTCTTCTTTTATATTACTAATCCTTGATAAATGCTTTGGCAGATATTTATAATTTTTTTTAACTCACCCGTCCTTTATTCTTTCATTATAATTAATTTAGTCAATCTTGGTTTGCATTTTCTGCAGACCAAAAATCTTTTGGCTAGTGGTTTATCAAGTATATTGTTCTATTTTTCTTATAGAGAATTTGGTTTTCCTATCTTTCAGATTATGTAATACCATAATCTTTTCTTTTTTTTATCAGAATCAACCTTGATGATCTTCAATATAGTCATTTATGGGCCTGTTCTGCAGACATTTGATATTCTTAATCCTCATGTTTCTTTTTTGGGATATGGAAAGTTTGGCTGTGCTGTTTCATTGTATTCCATACAAGACCTCTTTGTTTTGAAATCTCTGAATTCGGAAACTGGGATTTGTTTTTTTTATAAATCACTTGCAGGAAGACATTATAAATTCCTTTTTAATTCTTAAGTGAGAAAACAAACTTATCTGCCATGGTGTTTAATGTTACAACACACTCATACATTCTCTGATAAATTTGCTAGAGCAATTTAAATCAAACTTTCATATTATTGTTTGACTGAGATTTATATATATTTTTTAATTTAATAAACTTTAAAATTATTTAGAATTATTTTGGCTAATATTTGTCTCTGTGTTCTTATCTCAATTGTCTGAACAATGTTAAAGATCTCTTTCTCTACCTAAGTCTAGCTGGTAGCAGTTATCATTATTGTTAACTTTTGGATCACCATAAATTAAATTTTCTAGGTAATTAGTGACTTAGTGGCAACTTCAGTGATCAAAAGAAATGAAGAAGTGATTGATACAATATATTTTGCATTTATTGTTAAAAGAAAGTTGCCTTGACAACAGTTTGAAATTGTTGATTGTTATTGATATTGGGATTGTATAAGTGGTGAATGGTTTTTAATGATATATATTGTGCCCTTTTCTATAGGTCATAAATAGTCAATTACAGTAAATTACGAAAAAATTTAAATTTTAGAATAGGTTCTTTTAATATGTTAATTATATTTTGTTAATTATGTTATAAAGTACAATTTGAAGCTAAAAAAAAATACGTAGTATATAAAATTATAGCGAATCATTTAAGAAATAGTTATGTAAAGCTAAAAAATATTATTTTATATGGTTGCAATAGCTGACCATATTAAATAACCCAGCTATAAATATTTAACAGTATGTTTAAATGTTAAATTTTAGTAGTCTGAAACTTATAATTTGATAAATGCTATATTTAAATTTATAAATCATATTTAATAATTATAATTAGTGTCTTATATTTTAAAAAAATAAGCTTTATGGTAGTGAAAGTTGTATTTGGTTCTATATTTTCTAAATTTTTATATTATTTGAGCTACTTTATTTAATATAATGAAGTGTTTCAATTTTATTGATCTAGACAGAGAAATAGATTGAAAATCGTCTGTTTCAATTTTATATTGATCATGTGATTTTTACTACATGGTTAAACACACACACTTGTTTGAATTAATAACAAAGTTTGAAATATTTAAAAGTTGTATTATGGAATTGAATAGAATTATTATCTGTCATAGAAACAAATATTAGAATATTAAACAGTAGTTATAAAATGTTTCTAAATGTTTTAAAAGGTATTATAAAGATGAATACAGTTATAATAAAAATTAAATATTTTGTTTAAATAAAAATAGATAAATTGAATATTAAAAGTGGAATAGGTTATTAAAATTATTTTAAAAGTTATTTTAAATGTTCAAATAATTTAAATAAAAATAGTAGTTGAATTAAAAGTTATATTTTAAATAATATTTTTAAGTTTTATTACATTCTAATTTTTATTTTGAAATTTAATTCTGTAAAACTGAAAATATGTAAATTTGTTCTCAAGCTAAAAGTAAGAATTAACCAATAGGATAAGGTATTCTTACGTGGTATAAATACCGTTGTAACTGATGTAGCAGGGGAGATTAATAATGTATCAGTGGTAGTTAGTAAGGTATTAAATCAATTTGTAGTGCTCTCTTATAATTCATTTATAAAAACTAATAGAATATTTTTAAAATACTTTGAAAAGAGAGTTTTAAAATAAAATATATTTAGGAACTTCGTTAAAATGATTTGCTAGTTTTTTAAAAGTTTACTTACCAGGATTATCTTACCTAAGTTTAACTCAGAGCTTCGCAATAAAAATGGATATACTACGAAATAAAATATATTTAAGTTATAATACAGTTTTATTTGTGCTTAACCGGAGGACTGTTCTGGCACATAAAAGAACAATATGGACATTGTACAGGAAGCTTAGGTGGAAAGCTATTTGTCGTCTAAAAAAAAATGAGACGCATTATTTTATATAAGCTTATCTAAGATTTATTTTTTAAAATAGTAATAAGACAATTATATCTTATGAATCATTTTATAAAATATTATATCAAAAGGAGTAAAATGTTATATCCTTTCTGAAGGTAACATTTTAAAAAAATATTTTCAAGAATTAAAGAAAGAACCCAGGAGAATATGTTACTGAAGCCTTTTTGATATTAAAACCTCCAGTCTTAGAATTGTTTAAAATGTATTTAGAAAAGATTTATTTAAAACTACTTGAAGTTTTTTTAAAACTGATATATAAAAAATACCAAACGAAAGTTTAAAGGTATTAAGAAGGAAACTTATATAAAAAAGTGAACATATAGTTGAATAAAAGATGGATCCATGGAAATATTGTGAAAAAAAAAGTTTACTGAATATTTTAAAATTAAATTGGACGGAGTGATGCATCACATACGCTGGCAGAGAATATTGAAGAAACTTCATGGGATTAATTTAATATTATGATTTAATAATTATCATACTGAATAGTAAAACCCGGGACAATTTTTCTATAAACTTTACTAAAATGGATTAATAATTATTTTATTTAAATTTTAAAGATTTTTAAAAAAGACGTCGGATTATTTTTATTTATTCATTTTTTTAGAAAACTTGAAATTCTTATTCCGGAAGTAAATAAAACACATACCCAAGAAATGAATTGCTCTTGTTCTTGTTCATCGCCATAGCAATGGGGGAAGAGAATAAATGCTCTTGAAAAAAAATAACGCGCTTTGAGGAGAACATTTTTTAAAAAAAAAAAACTTTAGAGAAAATAATAAACATTTTGGATTTGATTATGAACTATTGTCAAGTGGATACATAATTATAGTTTTGATTTCTTTTATTTTATTAACTTAGTTTAAATGTAAAAAAATTTTTTATAAGATTAGAAAAACATAAACATTAAGTCAATAATAACATTAAAATTTTATAATGGAATAATCTAATAATTTAGATAAGAATATTTTGGATAAAGTGTATGGATGTATATTTTCTTTATGTATGCAATGCTCGGTATATTAATAATTTATAATGCATATTCTTTGTTTTCTTTTAGATTATCTATGAATAGTGAGAATGGAGTATAAATGTTTAATTATATGTAAATGCATTTTTTTTTTCATACAACAGTTTTAAAAACATTATGAGATTAGGATCGATTTGAAAATATGCATACAACGATTTTTATATTGGTGATATAATCCAACATAGTAACAAATATTTATGTGATTCTTTTAAAACTTTCATGTTATTGGATATTCAAATATTATATGATTAGATTGTATATGATTAAACATACAGAATAATGAAGTAAGCAAACTTTTCTTGTGGAACAGTGAGATTGTTTTTAAAGTATCAGTGAATTTTATTTATTGTTTTGTAAATGCAGATAGTTATTTTATCGATATAAGATGTGGAAAATCTCGAGAAATACTAATGAAATAGTGGCTTGGAAGTACTTGGGTAGACAGGAAACCAAGATGATGTTTTAAAAATAGGATATTATAAGGGATATGAATAATATTTAGTCTTTGTGTAGATATCAGCATAGTTAACAAAGCCCTATGACTGGTACACATTTTATTTGGACAGTGTTTATATTCTTTACATATTTGATGTTTTAAATAAAGCTGAAGGAATAGCTTTAGCATCGTTTATATATTGGAGGATATTAGACAGGCAAAGATCATACCTCCATTTCTTGTTAATGCACTGTACCATGATTTTTGAGATATGTTATGAGTTATACTCTAGCTTTCTTCCTTAATCCTATGCATCTATTTCGCTATCTATATTTCATGTAACTACATCATTCAGTAAGATATTTTGAAACGAAAATGGTAGATAATTTAGAGCTTAAGTTATGCTATCATTTGTATAAGATTGGTTTATTTGCTTAGAAGGAATAGAATTCTATAACTTGAAATTGAAGGTCCAATGAATTTTAAAGGAAAGGAAAGAATCATAGAATATATTTTGAATTTATTTCGGGAATGAAATATAAAATTTTAGAATAGAGTATCTAAAACAAAGCTTTTTTTTTAAATGTTAATAACTTTTGAATGCTTGTTATGTTATTATTTTTTTTAGAAAATTAAATATTACATATTTTTAAAATACAATATTACAAAGTAAATGATATAGAGAATAGGCATAAGATAATTTTTTATTTATTGAATAATAGGAATATATTGATGATTATATTTATATCATACTAAAGTAAGGCTAAATAGGAATATGTTATGATTAGTAAACATCGTGTGATAAATATATATCCACTAAAATCTAGTAATGAATATTGGATAAATATTTTATGTAACATTTTTGACATTGCAAGATGAAAATTTGTTTTAATATTTTAAGAAATCTATACTCATTATAAAATTAATTTTGTTTTTCTGTAGAATGTTTTTCCTACGAATGTATGTGTTTTTTTTAAGAAAAATATAGTTTAATAATATTAAGGATGGAACTTTTTTTTTAATGAAATAAATATATTTATAATAAATTTAACCATAAAGAGAAACCAAATAGTAACATTTTTATTTTGTCTTAAGTCTAAATAAAGACCTAACTAAGTATAAATTATTTTTTATAACCCAGTAAATAAAAATGTAAAGTATAAAATAAGGATATCCATTGTAAATAATGTACATAAATTGTTTATTTTTATTTTGTTGTTAGTAATAAACTTTGTTAAAATTTGTTTTTTCAAAATTTTTGTGTCTGAATTGTTTATTTCTCCACTACACTGCATGAAATCATGATATATTCATAATAATTGAAACAAACATATAGTTTTGCACAAAAAGATAAATGAAAAATTATTTTAAGGATTCGAATATTTTACTGGTATTCATTTAATTAAGTAATCATAATTTTACATTATTTTATTGGTCATAAATAAGTTATCACAATAGTATATTAAATTTATATGCTAGCAGTTACCACACACCCTTTGTTTATCAGATTATCATGTGCTACCACGTATTTATTATATCATTACATGAAGATATAAGATCATATTGTATTATTTTATTATGGTAATAAAATTATAGTATAAGAAAAGATATACAGAATTAGTTATACAATGAAGAATATTATTATTATTTTATTATTATTAGTTTAGTGTAGTAGATTATGACATAAAATCCCTTCTCATATTTTACTACTGTAATTTTAAATTAATTTAGAATAAATTTATGAACCTGAGATTTTTTTTGAGCTAGATTATTATAAATAGAAGATCAGGATTTAATTATTAGCTTAATCTGCGTGAGTAAAAGTTATTAAAGTCGTAAGAATACTATGAGTTTGTTATTTGAAATAGTAATAAGGGGGGATAGTGTTCTTATGCCATTGAGGTAATATCCTGTAGGATATTGGCTCAATGTAATCTATCTTGTCATCTGTATTTTCACTTCCAAGTCTCATGAAAATATTAAATATGTATTAAATTTATTTTTATAAACTGAACCTTATTAGTATTTTAAATTTGAGTTTGTGAATATTTTAAAATTAATGTTGAATATTTTATTTATTAATTATTAACTGAGCTAGAACCCGTTTTATTTAATATAATATACTGCCCAGAAGTGAAGATGCAAACGTACCAGGTTAGAATATATATATATATTGTACATATACATACAGTATTCAATTATTTAAAAAAAAAAAAAAATTTTTTTTATTCTTTTATACATACAGAGATTTATATGTATAAATCTATTATTATGAATAAGCAGTTCTTTTTATGATTTATTATATAATATTTTATTAAATAATATGTGTTAAATTTATTTAACTTTCATTTTGTTAAAATAGAGTAAATCAGAAAAGTGTGAAATAAAATAGTTAGTTAGGAGATAAAATTGTACACTGTGAAACATGAATAGATCTGTACAAACACAAAGTTTTTACACTTATTTCTGATTGCTATAGATGGCCAGCTTTGTTTGTTATCTGTATCTTAAAATATTTTCAAAAGAGGTGCTTTGATGTAGATGATAGCGATCAATTTTAAGTCAAACTTGTGAAGCTTTGATTTTTTTTTTTAAGATTTCCAGATGTTTTTCGCGATATAAACGATTAAAACAATTTTTTTAGGCAGTCAGTCTAAATTTTTTAGAGAGATGGCAGTTAATCATTATTTTTTTTAAAGAGTGATCAGTAGTTATAAAGTTTTTTAGAGAGATGATCAGTTAAATTATGATTATTATTTTGAGACTCAACTCATTGGTCCTTCCTTGTTATAATTCTTAAGCAGAAATGTAAGCTCGAATTTTTTTTAAAAGAGAGTGAACGCTTTAATTCTTTTTCTCACTCTTTGAAAGTTGAAAAAAAAAAAAAGCAAATGAAATGTGCATTTATATAAGCAATTTTCAAGCAATATTAAAGAATAGGAGAGAAATGAACGAAATTGAATTATTATAAGCTAGTAATAATTATAAAAAGATATTAACATATTTGGTTATGCTAAGTTGCTTTGCATTGCTAAACCATTTTTTGCTTCCTGGTTAATACAGAAGTCAAAACGCTGATCTGTCTAGGAAATCATGTATCCAGAAATACCAACAAATGATAAATTTGAGCCAACCACCAAGCTATATGGAATGCTTTGTTCCTAGTTCCTGTCTTATTAAAGCTCACTGCCTTCAACCAATGGAAGGGAAATAGGAAAAGATTTAAACAGCTATGTAGAACCAGTTTGAAGCCATAATCAATTTTGTTGATTTCCTCAATCTCTAAAGTGTGACAGCAGTTATTTTTTAAGAGGAACAGCAAATCCACCGTACCTACTTATCAAAGTCTTATAATAATTTTTTAATTAGAAGGAGCCATCAACAGTAATAATAATGGAATTGAGAAAAAGATCATTGATTCTTATCTTAAATGTATTATTTTTTTTTTTTGTTGTTTTTGTTGGTGAGTAAAGAAAGCAGTCTAAAATTCAAATTCAGGACATTAATAAGAAGTAAAAGTAGCGGGTAAATATGAACTTTCTTTAACCGATTTTATTCTTTTACTTATTAAAAGTAAACCTAATTTACTGGTCAGGGCATTTTCTTTTTTGATACAGAAGCATTAAAGTTGTTTATCTATAGTTATTTGCAATATCTCACAACATAGCACAAACATAGTTTAAATCTTTAAACTTAAATTTTTCATTATTTTTTTTTTTATATATTGTAATGTTGAAATGTTTTTTTATTTTATTTTATTAATTGTTCTTCAGATGTTAATGATAATGAGCAACCTATAGATATATGCATTTATAATTTTTTTATTTTTATTTTATCTTGTTGCATATTAAAAGTTAATATATGTATTTTATTTCTTTCGCTATAAGGTTGCAAAAGAAAAAGATATTTTTATATATGTAATTTTGGGTATACATTTTAAACATATATGTTAACATTACCGAATGCGTGAATGTGTAACTGCTTACCCAAACACATCAAAGAATAGGTTATATATATGATTAGTTTAAAATAGTAAATTAAAAGTAGGGCATTACATTTGAATGGAAATGAAATAACATATACAAGTTACACCTGAAATTTATTTTATGATATGATAAGTAAGAAAAGTCTTAAATAAGTTTATAGAATATGTATTTTTTTAATATTGAGTTAAAAAGTTATTTTGAGATATCAAGAAAGGTGACAAACCTATATATTAAGTTTATTTGCTTATACTTATATCAATTTTATATTAATAAGTCATTTATTTAATTGTCGATTTAATTTTAAAGAAGAAAGAAAGAGTAGTAGTGTTAATAAAATATAATTATATATCTTGATTGGTTTCGAGTAATTATTAAGAATATTGTGTTTTTTGTTTTTTCTTAATTCTATCATTTTAATTCAGCATCATTGCTCGCAGTTATTGGGTATTACCATTCATATATATTGAGCAATCACCAAATATTAAGCGCCGCAAAATAATAGGTAAACTAGAATGTTGATATTTAGGTATTTAAGGATTATGCTTGAGAATAAATTAAATTTTGATAATTATAGTTCAACATAGAAAGCTAAAATTGTGTTGTGTCCATGAATTTAGATCATCCTCATCAATGATGGATATTATGTTATTAGTTAAAAATGTTTCAAATAATACTATATAAAAGTTATGATCGCCATCAAACATCATTAATAAATTATAGTCATTAAATTTAATGTTTAGCGTAATGAATATGCTTTAGTAAATAGGGGTTTATATAAAATTGAATAGTATGCAAAGAGATTCATGGTGATCAATCATCACCATTAGTATTATTAAATCCAGTATGAAATATGATAATTTTAGTAGATGCCTATAAGTTTATAAAGATGAATTTATTTTGTGAATTTATTAATAAGATGCTGTATCATCATCACTATTATATCATTATTATGACATCACTATTATAATCATTTTATGATATCACTATTGTTATCATTATTATTATGATATTATATCATCATCATCATTATTACCTTTATTGTAATAAATAATCTAATTAAAGCATCAATATAATAATGGTCTTCACATTTGTTTGGAGCATTAATGGGATTATAATGTCTGTTCATAATATATAATAGTAATGTCTATAAGAATCTTTGATCTATAGTATAAACTTTGGTAATATTGAGATCTTGTATTTTATAATATAGATAAAATTAAGAATGTCATTTGTTCAATAGTCTCCAAGTCATGTGTAATAAATATGTACTGAATGAGTTTGAATAAGTACTATAAATAGATACTTATCTGGATTGAAAACAATCTAGTGGTGCTCATGGGAAAACACATGTACTTAGCTAAACTGAATAAAGAGTGATATCATCCTTTCCAACTTCATAATATTAGTTTTATAAAATATATTTTTTTTATAAGTTGTCTGAATAGCAATGTGCATATGATAATGTCTTATATATTTGGAAAGAAGGATAGAAGGATTCTTTGTTAGAAGAATCTAGTATTGGAGATAAGATAAGGACTCCAGAATCTCAAGTGGTATTTATTAGTTGTTATGTTTAATATTATTTTTATTAGATGAAATGTCCAGTATGTTTTATGTTTAAATGACTAATATATAAATAAATACAAGAATCTTTAATGTGATATTTTCTTTGTCTATGTATGATGATTGAAATATACAATTATAATTAAAATAATATCTTTTATATTAATTTAATAATTAAATATATTTATATTAATTGATAAATATTGTTACAAATGGCAATTGATTTATTTAAATTGTTACAATATATATATGCAATGATACGTAAGATGTAAGTTGAATGATATAATACAAAAGAAGATGGAAGTAGGAAATATAATAAAAAGTTGAGGATATTTGCTTCTTTTATCCAACACTTTCAGATCAACTTATCAATATATTCTAGATAAACAGATATTTGATTAATTAAATATCAAATGAGCATTACAAACATGTTTATACTATAAGCAGTAAATAAATTTAAAATGTTTTACACTGCATGCTATTGAATAATGATTTAATCTTGGAATAAGACATATTTGATACAGAATTACAAAAATATCTTTCTTTAACTCATTTTAATGTCTACCTTTTTTTTCTTTTAAATCCAACAATAAAGTAGAATCAATCTTATCTGCTTATTCAGTCTTACAGTCCACCAGCAATAACTTCATTCATTATTCATTATGGAAAGTATACCAATTTACATTTCTGTAGTGCTGAACTAAGTAGTTGGTTAGAGCATGAGTCTAGATTAATATGATCTCATGTTTTCATTATAACTGAGAATCTAACAAGAAATCCAATTAATAATCTAATAGCTTAAATCATTAATAATCATAATAATGATGATGATGATGATAATAATAATAATATCAACAACTTCAAATACTTCATGAAATTCGTTTATAATTGAAAATAATATCACTAATGTTTGATATCTAATTTCTATTAAAATGTTCCCAAGAGGATATTAAGACAAAATATTCAGATATAAGACATTGACTAAATTCTAGTGTCATATATATTGTCTGTCTAAAAGCATCCATGTATTTGTGTTAAATGGCAGAGTAAGCTACAGTTATTATTATAAATCTGCTTTAATAACAGTAGCATATTTTAATTCATAATTAAATTATCATATGATAATACTAATTGCTTACTCATTTGCCTCATGACATCGTGAGGAAAACATCATTATAAAATTTTATATGTAATAAAGGCTAATCAGTGTTTAATCTAATTATTTGGTATCATCTTTAAAATATAAAACTAAAGATGGAAAACTTAGGTTAGGTTTTTGTTAGATCAGACCAGTTATAATCAAGGTGAGAAGTCCTCCTACACCATTAGATCATAGAATTGTGATGATATTAAAACATCATCTTAAAATAAACTTCAAGGGGGTCCTATGATGACAATGTTCCTATTGTTGTCCATAATATGGTAATCTTATACCTTCTAAACAAAATCCAATTAAAAAACATGATATAATATATAAAAAAATATCATCTTTATGTTGATGTCTGGTTGTCATATTTGAAAATCTATCTTTAAACTTTATGAGATGAAATCACTCTTATAACAGAATATTGTCATATAAGAATTTTTCTCATGATAAATTGTGCAATATTGACTTCATATTACAAATATGTAATACACTTTAAAATATTTTAAGTCTTATAAAAATAGAAAATGATATTCCACAAAAGTATGTGGGCAATTAATAACATATTTAAATATTCATTTTATTATGCTACCCATATCCACTCTAATGTTTAAATGTGTGTGTGTGTATATAAAAATGGTAAGTAATCTTTTTGAAAAAACCCTTTTTAATTAATAAAAATAATTTTAAATGTTTGATATTTGGTATTAAGTAAAATATTATTAACATTTATAATAATTATGTTTCAAAGGAAACTTTATTAGGCAGCAATTGGTTACATCATATTCTGTTATGCATTGTATTAGCTATAATATACAAGAATACATTATTAATTACAAGAAAAAGGAAAATTTATTTGTTTTATCATTAGTATCTTTAGTAACTGTTATAGTTTTAATATTTCAGTTCTTGTTGTTAGTTATTCTTGTTTTCAATTTTTTGTGTGGTTATGTTTTCTCATGTTCACTATAATGCTGTTCTTATTTTAAAGAGAGACCAAGTGGCAGCAAAAATGTCTGGTGATGCAATAAGATTGTCTCTTTCTTTACATTTTTTGAATTTGTTATAATAGGTGTTAGGGTGTCTTCTTGGATTGTTTCCTAATGTGAAAATGCATCTGGTGCACCATAAGGCATATATCCTGAAAGTGGCTGCACATATTATTGGAATTTTGTTTTCCTTGAGGATTTCAAACATTTTTTTTATTGTGGTTTCACTTTTTCTGTAATTGTTTAACATCAGTTGTCTTTCTCTAAACTATACAATAATTCAGTAAATGCTCGTGTTTCTTCTTCCCTGTGACATAAAGCACACAGTGGATCAACATTTAGGTAGAGTCTGTAGCATATAAAATGTGCTGATAGTAATGCATTTAGATTCAATTTAATGATAAAGTGAAAAAATTTTGGTTCTAGATACCATCTTTTGTATTTTTTAAGCAAGTGGCTATTATCTATTCCCAGCACCGTTAACCTATTATTATCTTTTTGGTTCTGAGATAGATGATTTTGTATTAGCCAATAAGTATATTTAAAGGGGTTCTTAAGTGTTATTTTGTTTTTAATGCTTTCAATATTTATCAGTACCATATTAATGTAGTTATCCATGAGAGGGGGGCGGTCTGTGGGTGTGATTTCTAATATTTACTCTATGTTTGGGAAACATCTAAATAGGGCAATCAATAGATTTACTGTTTTTTGTATGGAAAAAATCTGTATTGCATGCAGTCCAAGTCCATTCCATTTTGTTGGTTGGTTTAGTTATTTTATTGAGATTGTTATTACTTTTCTGTTCCATAGTAGCTTATTACATAGTGAGTTAATTGACTTTTATAAATTGTTTTGTAAAATTAATTATTGGCAGTTATTGGCAGGTAGTATGTGTTTTTGGTCATTATAAGTTAATTAAATGGAGATACTTTTTCTTATATTGAGAGATACTATGTGGAGAGTGATACTGTGATTCTTTCTGCTTCAGCTTTAAGTTTATTTTGTATATTTCTTTTCATCTGATCCATTACTAAATGGAAAGGAAAGCCCAGAAAATTACTGGTTTTACCTTGATAAAATTGTGTATCTGTTTTGCCTGTATATGTTGACCAAGTTGCTGACTTATTAGTGTTAATTTTTAATTTGAACCTTGTAGAGTAATCTATTATTTCCTGTAGTATACCTAATTGCTTCTTTGACTTTAGAAATACTGTGGCATCATCCATATAAGCTATACAGGGAATGTATGTATTAGTATTTGGTACTAAAATTCATTGGATTTTTTTGTTGATTTGCTATAGTAGGGGATTTAAATAAAAAGTGAATAGCAGTGTACTTAGTGGAGAACCTTGTGGGATTGATTGGCTAGGATAGAATGATGATATAAAATATGAATACAATTTTCCAAATTCAATATTTAGATCATAAGTATAATAACATTTTATTATGTTACATAATTTATACATTTCATTTTTTTTTAAAATGTTTAAAAGTTCTTTTCTAATAATGATTTTGTTAACAAATATGGTAATTAGCATTAGATATTGTTATAAAGCAATTTGTAATTCAGAAAGAAAAATAAATTTTTTTAATTGCAATGAAGAGCTTCTCTTCGTTTTTGCCTTCTAAATTTAAACGTTATAAGACTGGTTTATTTCTCTCTCTCCCTCTCTTCCCTCTCTCTCTCTCCCCATCTCTCTCCCACTCTCCCTTTCCTTCTCCCTCTCTCTTCCTCTCCCTCTCACTCTATCACTCTCTCTTTACCCCTCTCCCTCTCTCTCCCACTCTCCCTTTTCCCCTCTCTCCTTCCCTCCTGTTCTCCCTCCCTCCTTCCTCCTCCCTCCCTTTCTTTCTGACTCTCTCCCTCTCTGTGTCTGTCTCTCTCTCCCTCCCTTCCTCCCCTCCCTCTCTCTTTCTTTCTCTGTCCCTCCTTCCCTCTCTCTCTTGCTCCCTCTTTCCCTTCCTTTCTTCCTCTCCCCTCTCTCCCTCTCTCTCTCCCTCTTTCCCTCCCTCCCTCTTATTCTCTCCCTCTCTCTTCCCCTCTCACTGTCCTTCCCTCCCTCTCTCCCTCCCCCTCCTTCCTCCCTCTCTCTCTGTCTCTCTCCCTCCCTCCCCCTCCCCTCCCTCCCTAATATCACTATTACAGTATTAAAACATAGTGCTATATAAAATATCTCATTGTATATGTTTAATTTCAATTAAAGAATGACAGGTCATAAATTGTAAAGATTTTTTAGGCATCATTCATTGAAACAAAACAAATGTAATTTAAAGTGATTGCTTAACACCTTCATGCTCTCATATCCATATGCTTAAGATTTGCCCATACATAAATGTTTGAAAGAATGGGTGAATTCATTCCATTCTTTCTAAAATACTATATCTTGTGTCTGGAAAAAAGTGAGAGTATTCATTTATAATTTATCTTTAAAGCACATGTGCACTGGCTTAATCACTAATATCACTATTACAGTATTAAAACATAGCGCTATGTAAAGTAATATCTTATTACAGAGAGACTTTGTAAATTAAACAAAACTTCATAATATTTATTTAGAACAATAATATATATTAAAAAAAAACATAGAACAAATTATCAATCAATATAAAAAAATTAAAAAAAAAAAATGTTTAGAGTGCAAATAAATTATTTGGATATATATTCCTCTGTACTTATAATTTTTATGTCTATGATGAGTATCTATCATTTTGTTAATTAAACAATTTAAAATTATTTACCTCTTTTTCCCATAATAGACACTCATAATATAGTCATTCATATATTCAAAAGTAATGAAAAATTTATTAAATAAAAGTGAGATTGCTAACTAAATTAGAAATTTAAATGCAACTCCAGATGCAGTATACAGTTTTAGGTGTAGAAGTTGGTTGATCTAAAAGAATCACTTTGCATATTTATATATCATGGAAGAAATATAATACATAAACAATACATGATAGGATAGCAAAGAAAATAGTAAAGAATATTACTTAAAAGCACTAATCATTTATTCATTACAAAGATTTTAGGAATATTATTAGTAAAACATAAAATACTAAAACAGTAAGATCTGCTTTGCAGATCTTCGTTTCAACTTTTCTCACTTCTTTCCTGCCCTCATACCTTAGTTTAAACTCCCAGTGTATTGTAGTGTGTCTGCAATGTGCTTATATGCTGAAAATCCCGCCCAATTTTAAACCATGAGTACAACGCTCCTGTTATATATATTTGTGTTTCTAGTTCCCAGTATAAATAAATATTGTAAATTATGTGTATGTACACGTAAAAGAGATTTGTTTTAAAAGTAGGTTATATAGGTCATAATTGTGCACACACTGTGATATCTTTATTTTCAAAACCTTAGGTAAAATAATAATTTGTTGTTTAAAATTATTGCTGTTTAAATCTATTTATAAAAGATATTACATTGGTAATATTTGTTTTAGTTTAAAATAAAATTATATTCATCCCATAAATAGATTTAAACATTGAAAATTAAAAGTAAAATAATTTTGTTTTAGATTTCAAAATCATGCCACATGTTTTCTGTTTAAAATAAATGAGGGTTGGTAAGAAACAATAGTTTAAATAATGTTCTTGGAGCTTATCTAGAAATACAGCAGATGTCCACTTAAGGTAGTTTTTTTTAATTAGCAAAAGTTTTTTTTATTAAATCAAAGTTTTAATCCAAATGTCTACAGGGTAATTAATAATAGAAATAAATTAAAATTTTGTTGAATTCCTTTGGACGTTCGGATGGACTTGATTGCAGCCTGATAAGATAGCAAATTTTGGTATTTTTGTTACACTCCAGGGCAATTCTATTGTACAGTTCTGCTATATATAGAAGGGTTTTCTTTTATTCTGTTTCATTCTGACTATTATTTCAGCATTTTGATTTTATTAATTGATTTTCTGATTTTTATTCCATTGCTGTTCTGACAGTTTGCTAGTAGCCTGCAAGTTTTAACATTTGAAGCCGAGTTTTTGTCTTCAAATAGACTTTACTGTTTTCTAAAATATTGCATTTAAAGTTCTGAAATCCCAGGATGATTGAGTAGAACTGGCAAGAAGGCTATTTTCTTTTCGGAAATGACCATCTGCTGCACATCAATGCCATCTGATGCCTTTACATAAGAAGCCCTGAAGACTGCCACCACTGCTTAAAATGTGAACTGTAACCAAAATTTGCTGCCAAAGTCTTATGAATGCTGCTACCATCAAGATGGAAAAGTCTCCATCTGAAATTACCTGCAAATGCTTACTTCTGACAAGGTAACCCAAAATTAACCCAAGAGCTCTTGTGATCATGTATTCCTATTACTAAGCTATAGCTAATTCCCTAGTTTCTATTTTACTTTACCTTATAATTCTGTTTTCTTTCTTTAAATGTTGTAATTTAATTAGTATTTCTATCTCTATACTTGGTTTGATATTTTGTATTTATTAATCTGTTTTTCTTTTATTATGATAGTGTGCCAGTATAGTCATTGACCGAGTGAATTACTCCCTTTTATTTAAATTAAGACACTGGCATTAAGGCATTTTAAATTATAAATTTTGTCCCTTTTATCTCGTTGAATCGCTCGTTTGAGGGCTATCTTACTATTATTCAAATATTTAATAATTTTGCTGTTAAAACTCCACATGTTTATTGGTTTTAACATAATATGAGAATATGTGTGAGGTTAATGAGTAAATATTTAACAAATGCATGATTGCGTAATTAATTTATGCTTTCTTTTAAAACCCCACAATCATGCATTCTCCCACTTTAAAATGTTTATTGTTTTGATTAATTTCAAAAGCATATAAATTTGAGGTCGAGAATGGATGGGCTTTCTTAAAATAAATATTTGGGGAATTGATTAGGCATTTTCTTAAACTAAGTGAATCCTTTTAAAATATTTTATATACTTTATTCGAGTGTTGCTAGTAGGTGTATTGGGTGTCTGAGATTGCTTTGCTCCTCCTAAGGGCTTTAAATGGCTAAGACCATTTCCCCTTCACTTTCTGCTGTTCCCAGGCAGAAGGTGTACTCGAAATTGTCACACCTGGGAATCACAGTTGTCACCCAGTCGCTAAGAGTTTGGATGAGTCCAGACTTCAGCTGCCTGTGACACCACCTCCTACAGATTTAGGACAAGATGCCTTCCCATATTTTCTTCACTTTTTAATATAATTGTTTATTTGCAAAATTCCAGTGGTTTAAACGTATCACACCCTCCATCCTTCACAGAAACTCCTTACTAACACCACCAACCTCCCAATGTCATTTAATTATTTCTATGAATAATAAATGCCTTAATCACATCCCCACCTTATAGCTTAACCAGCATTAGTCCATTCTATTCTCAAATTTAAGAAGTATTATATTAAACTTTAATGTTGCCAAATGTTTTATTCAACTATTTCTGATTTACTCAAAATGCCTCGCATAGCTTCACAAACTTTCTTAGGCACATTATTGTAATATTATATTAGCCTGAGGTATAGAGAATGCAGTAACAACCTATAAATGTAAATTGTCATTAATATTGTTCTAAAACACCACCTTAGTAAACATTGCTGTCTAACATTTGCAGACAGTGGGCGTATTGTATATATATTTTGATATTTTAATAAATCTTTTAATTTTTTATTTTCTTGATCTATATCACTGTCTTGGTCTATATCTTTTATACATTTCTTTTGTACCATCCATAGACATTAGTTAGCAAACCCAAGCTTATATCGTAGTATAGTCTCTTCGTTTCTCCCTGACCACCAGGTACCAGTAAAGGGATATATTATTAGTAGCATCAGATACATTGTCACATAGGTGCACTGTAGAATTTAGACTTTAGATTTGAACCTAGGATATCTAGAAGGCAACCCCTCCTAGAGTGTTCAGTTTCATGTTTGGGGTTTGAATTCTGCAGTGTGTTAGCGAGATAGACGAATCTGACCATTACAATGCATACTACGGGTAGTCATGTCACGTTGTGGCATTGGTTATTTTAGTGACTTTAAAAGAAAAAATTCTCTGTTTGAGAACACAAATTCATATTCATAGATGAATAATCAAGTATTTTGGCAAAAAAATTACCTAAATTTTATTAAAAGAAAAAAAAACAGACTTTTCAACTTTCCCCTCCCCTAATCTCTTGACACTTTCTTATGTTGGACTGTTCCAAATTGTTGGATTAAACCATTAGTACTTCTGAAATATAAGACAGATAATAAAATAAAAATACAAAAAAATAATAAGACATATCTATACAAAAGAAAAAAAATCATATTATTTATAATATTTCATGAATTGATATGATCAGGCACAATTCTTCCTCAGAGTCCTTCTTATATAAACAGTTCTTACAATTTATGCATTTTTATTATACATGTTAATAACTCCTTATTGATTTTGAATAGCACATTCTGCACATATTTATATTGGCAGTGGGTGATTTTGTTTTATTCCTCATGTAGATTTCCATCCTGCATAAATCCAGCTTATCAGGCACTTAAATGTAGACAAATAGATGTTAATTTCACATGGCCATAGTGGATAAATGCTCCACCTGAAGACAATCATTCTAGCCAAAATATATTTTGCAAAATATATCTAGGTTTATATATATATGCAGTTTGCATTTAATAATAATAATAATAATATATATATAGAGAGAGAATACAGCTATTTACTGTTTGCAATATTGGCTATATAATCCTTTAACTGAATAAACTGTTCTAATTTCTTTTTTAGTTTCTTTTAAAAAAATCATAATATTTTTTTTTTAATTTATGAGTTATTTTACACTTATGTGATTATTCGGCTCATATAAGAATCTTCTATTTGCTTCCCTAACTTTTTCTTTTTTTAAATGGCAAATAAATAGAAAAAAAAAATTAACATTTGTTGAGACACTTGTTTTAAAAAATGTCCATTTTGTAGAAAATGTTATTAAAATAACTGCTTCAATAAAACTGCCTTTTCATGTCAAACACATAATAATAAAGAAAAATGATTTTTTAATTGTTTTCCTTTATATACCAGGTGTCATTTCCATTGTTTAAACGCAGCACATGCCTATTGCTGCATTATAAAAATATTTTTGTTATAGATTCATTTTAAAAAATACGATAAATAATAAAATAATATATTAATTATATTATCTCCTTCATGCATTCAGTCATTTAGTACAATACTTGATTTTTTTTTATTGCTATGACTGTTTTTTAATCATTTAGGTCATTGTCTATATTTATCATAATCAACACAATACAATTGTCAACATATATTTATGAATTTATACAAACTTTATCAATGTTTATATTTTTTTAATTAAACACTAGAATTTTATTACTAATATATGTGTGTTTTTTACTTTATATGATCCACCATTCCCTCTATTTAATATACAATTTGTACACTGTCATAACTATCTATACATTTATATTTTTTTAAGAGTGTTCCAGCAAAACTTTGTATTTATTTTATATTTACATTCTAATTAAAGACAATCCAATATTTCAGGTGGATAAAGTTTGTTGTGGGTGCGATCTTAAGCTACCCTCACAATATGTATGAAATAAGTGCTGGGTTTTGAGTTGATATTTTAGATCTAGTGTCGGAATATTATAGCTCTCCACTGACGTGAGCCGTAAGCTTGACACCAGTTGGTCTGGAGATGAGAGTGTTCTGGATAGAGATTTTAAATATTTTCTCATACCACACTTATTAATTAAGAGCTTGTTTGAGCTATTGGTATGCTCTCTGTATTGCATATTGGACAATACATTATAAATAATAAAAACATCACAAATTTAAAATTTTGATTTTTTAAAAATATATATACATTGTATTAAGAGACTTTTATAGATAGGATAGGTTGGAAAGGTTAGAGGTTACTGGAAATTTGTATCTGTGATAATTTTAGATTCTGAGAGTTTGATGGAGGGAGTCCTATTATTTGTATATATTTCATTAATTTTATTACTAGAAATATTATTATTTATTGTTGATTTAAATTTAAAATCTTTTTTGTTTTTATCCATTATCATTTATCTAATAATAATAAATGTTTAAATGTGCATTAGCTTATTATATTATTTCCTTTATAATTATCGTTAATCTTTCCTGCAGTTGTTATTATCTATAACATTTTTGTGCATTTGTTTTGCTTACCATTTTATAAAAATTTTCTATTTGCAAATAAATCTAATTGAAGCACTAAATTCTCTTATTCTTATATATATATTGAAAGTTTTTGAAAGTATTCAGAAAAAAAAACAATAACATACTTGTCTTTCACATAACCAAACATTTTTTTATAAATAATTATATATACTAGATTCTGATATTTTCAAAATAACCTTTCAGTCCACTTATCTTCGAAAAATTCTGAATAGCCCATTCAAATATTTATTATTTCAACCAATTGAACCATAAAATGTATACAAAATGATATGTCTTTCAGATATTACTCAGTGTGAAGAAGAATTAAAAATCCGTAAATTAAAAGATGAGATTAAATCTACTGAACAAATAATAACCAAAATGGCTGACAAACATAATTCTTTATTCGAACAGCAAGAAAAATTAAAACATCAGGTAACACAATTTATAATCTATAATCTGTAAAATAATTTACAGTATAATCTGTTTTTCTTAAAATCATAATAGAATAATCAGTTCTTAAATAAAACAAAAGTTTAGAATGTTTGTCATAACATTGCCTCAAGTTGATGTGTTAAAGCTTAAAATTTTCATAAGCTAAAACTTAATACTCACAAAAGATTATCTAAATTTAATCTTATAAGGTGTAATATCCCAATATTAAATATATAAAATAAATATTAGTTTTAGATATCTTTATAGTATGATTACCATGTAGATTGTGTTTTACATATATGCTATGGGGATGGCGGATATGCTGGAAGATAGTTATAGTTAATATTTACTTTATGTATTTAATATTGTTTACTAATTTTTTATTCTTTATTAGCCACAATTTACATTTGATATTGTAAAGTATATATGTAAGTCAACTGATGTGTAATATTATTTATACAGTAAATTTTATAACTAAAATAATTTAATTGCAGTTGATTTACTTGTTTATGTGCAGTATGCCAATATTTATTATATAAAGAAGTTCAATATAAGTTTTAAAAGGTTTTCTTGAAAAATATTCAATAATTTACTATATTTATAGAGTATTATGTCAATATGGATAGTCATATATGATGGAACAAAAATGTTATTCAATAAAAGGAATGTATGAACAAAAACAGTTGTTTAGAAAATAACAAGATTTTGATAATGCAAGCAATTGGCCCATGACAAATTTTTGGGAACATTCAATAGTTTGCAGAGGAAATTTTGGTTTTATACGTTCATATTTTGTACAATGACAGAAAGAGTTGAAAGAAAAATTAAAAAATCATGTTTTATAATATCTTGGTTTACCCATAATAGATTTAACTGGTATGTGACACTAGTATAAATTTTCAAATGCATTAATTTCATATTATTTTTTTAATTGAATGGGTATCCATATTAGTATCTTTTAAAATATCTCTCTATTTTGCAAAAATCAAATTAGTTTTAATTTAGCTTGCATAGTATGAATGCCCTCATCTTCGGGTTTAGGATACCACATACCACTTGTAGTCTAAATGGCTATAAATTTACTTCATCTTTTGCAAATTATCAGTATTATTTCTAATTTTTAAAACAAGTATTACAAAAGTTGTTATAACTAATTCTTATGGTTATAAAAATCAAATTTACTTCATTATAATAACTAATTGCATGAAAGAAATCAACTGAATCCAGTTAAACAAAAGTAACTTTATTTCTCTATTTTTTGCAATTGTGTGACTATATTTTTTATATAAATATTTTGCTATTTATTGTAAATAATGCTTATAATTAAAAAAATCAAATTTGAAACAATATTTATATAAAACAAACATTCTTTGTAAGAATGGTATAAGATACTGCTTGTAGCATTTATGTTATTATACCACATTAGAGCCATTGTGGGTTAATTTAGAAAAGCTAACATGTATTAAATTACATCATTTATGGACATTTGAATGAAATCATAAGTAAATGAATGTTTATGTGGAAATTTAACTAATGTGTAGTTGTAGCTGAAAAATTAATATTTTTGATTTAGTAAATAATTTATACAAAAGTTACAGTAAACAGTTCAAATGAATTCTAGAATGGCTTAAATATTAATTAAATAGGTAGTAATAATTTATTGTTACTTAAAATTAAATAAAAAGATCTTGCTGATATAAATGGATTTAATTTATTCCTGATTCTTCAAAAATGCTTTAAATCTAAATTTTTAATGTAACAAAAGAAACAAAAACTATTTTTATGTAACATTATTGTCTTAATGTATGTAATTATAAAAGTTAATATCAGTATATTTTGTATGTAAAAGGTAATTAAGAAAAAAATAATTAAAAAATAATAATTTTACCCTTCAAGAAAAGGATATGAATGTCCTTTGCAGAATGTAAAACAAAAAAATAATGATTTGATTACAGTATAATCTACATAATTATTAACCTTTTTTCTATGCAGTCTTGATTAGTTTTATGCAGCAATCTCTTTTCCTGCCTTTTATTTTTAATGAATAAATATTTCTTGTTCATTAAGTATTTAAATTTTTGATAAGATTCATTAAAATTATGTCTTCAAGAAATGAAAGTAATCTTAAAAATAATATATCAACTTTGTAAATAAACAGAAAAATAATAATAAATTGAAATAAATAATCGGAATAACAGATTTGATTTTAATCTTCAGATTAAAAATGTTTTTCAAGAAATAAAACATAATTGTGCCCAAAATTTATATTAATAAGTTATATTTCAATAAAGAATACTTTCAAGTAATGAAAATAATGTTTGTAATGTAAAAGTTCAATTTATAATTACAAAAGATAATAGCTACAATCTTGATAGTAGACATTCTTTGATTGCTCACATCCACTTTGTTTTACAACAATACATTTTCACTTATGTATTGCTAAAAATAAATATGTTAAAATAAAATCAAAATGTTAACATCATATATTTACCATAAAACAAATATTTAATTTTACAAAAAATAAACAAAGTGATCTGTGTAAAATCTTTCAATTTTTAATTTCAATATTTTAATAGAAGTTAAGGATGCATGAGCAAAAGTGCTTTCAAATGCTTAGAAAGCTATTAATTTTTATCTTCATTGAACAATGCTGACATCTAATCATTTTATCTGGAATTAATATCACTCAGTATAATTTTAGTCAAGTTTTTGTCATCAAATGAGTGCAAAGCTATCAAATGAATATTGTTAATACCTGCAGTTGAGCCACTTTAAACCTGATTGCAGCATCAACAAAGTGGCTAATTTTTGCTGTCAAGAAAATACTTAACTTTAATCATCTTGTTTTATTTTATATATTCCTTAATATGTGACTACAAGTAATGAGATGCATATTAATTCAAAGGCCTTGCAATATCAATAATAGAACTGTTATTAGAAAGATTCTATGCTAGTTTGAGTTTGGGTTGCCCAGAGAGAAATTGCCAAAGTATTCTCTTTGTGTTAATTCATATCTAACTACTTGTGAAATCACTGCTTGCATTATACAATGTTCAAATAGTATTAAAGTAAATCTAAGTTGAAGATCATCAGCAATTATCTTGTCTATTTTTTAAACCAAAACAACTTATATGCATCATTTATAAATGAAGCTGACTTATTTGCTTATATATACAAATGACGAAAATGCAATGTATGGGTAAGAGAACAACAGGTGTTACTGACCTCATTGAAAAAATTAAAAGACTAAAGTGGAGTTGGGCTGGACATATTTCTAGAAGAGATGATAATAGATGGACAATTGAAGTTTTAAACTGGATTCCAAGAGATTATAAAAGACCCAGAAAGAGACCACATGTGAGATGGATGGATGAAATAAGAAAGTGTGCAGGGGTGATGTAGAGAAGAGAAGCTAAAGATCGGAAAAGATGGACTGAACTTGGAGAGACCTTCATCCTGCAGTGGATTGATAATGGTTGATGATGATGATATACAAATGAAAAAAATCTGCTGTTAATAGAATCCATTAGTGTATGTATATCTATACAAAAAGTGAGTTTCACATATAAAGGCATGAATAAAAGAAATTTATTGACAATAGGGAAAAATCTAGCAGAATACATATATGGTAAGCATATTATTTAAAGAAAATACAATAAAAATCTGTTTATTGACATAAAAGAAAATGCATTTTACTTATACTAACTTGCAATAAAATAACACATAAACAACTGTGAATCAGTTAACATTAGCCAATTAGTGGCATCAGTTGGAGAAATTCCAAGTTCATCAACAACGAACAATAGATCAGTTTTAAATAGTAAGAGGAAAAACTAAGTTAAGTATAATGATTTTTTAAAATTTATTATGCAAATTTCCATAAAATCTTCTTGATTAGTTTATATTTAGAAAAATGCAAAAATGTGAAGAAATGTTTTTACTGTTTAATGTTATTTTTATATTAAATGATATAAATTCTAAAATAATAATCATTGTCTATATTTGCTAGAATCATAGAAAAAATTATATTATTAAAATAATTTAGCCCACAAAAATAAATTAATAATTAAAATTAATGTTTGAAATATTTTATATTATAAACACAAATGTAAACACATATATGTATCATATTCTATCTAGGATCATTCACTATTTATATATTATTAAAATAGATTAGTCTACGTTTTGGAGACAAATTAGAATTAATTATTAAATTTATTTTAATATTATAAAATGCATGTGTACACATGTATGCAAGAAAATTCTATCTAGGTTTATTTACTACTTATATTTTTTTTAGAAAAAATTATCCTGCAATTTAAGGCAAATGATAATTAAACCTCTGCAATATTTTTGTATTACTATATCCATATGTGGTCATGAATACGAATGATTATATTTACATCCACACAATTTAAACTACATTACTATATTTATTGTTTCAATTTCTATCTATTTAAAAATCTAACATCTAAGTAATAATTGTAAATTAGTCATAATCAGATATAAAAATCTATTTGTGTTGTTACAAAATATCTATGTTAGATCTTTATTATTTTTACTATTCATTAATAAAAATATTAAGCATTATTTCAAATTATTACAATGAAGTTATTTAAAAAGTACTATATTAATTATTTGATTCATTTTTACCTTTATATAATATTTAGCAGTCTTTTGCTATTCAGGCAGATAGCATTGATTCATAATGAAATTTGATGAGCATGTGCATGCATTTTATTTCCTTTAGAATCGTATAGATGGCACATAAAGAATAAGAATTATATTATGAACTGACTTTATTATATTTGTAATGCTCTTGATTTTTTTTAACATCTGAATTACCAATATAAAATAAACATTCTGAACTATTATTACAAAATAAACATCCTATAATTATCCACAAAACTCTTCATAATCACTAACTCTTTTAATAACGTGAAAGCTAAACACCTTCAAACAGATACGCTTTAAACATGCTTACGTGACAGCCAATAAGATGGAATAATGACATCACATGGGACTTTCAATTCTAAAACACAAGCCAAAACTATTAGAAAAATATGGGATCCCATCTTAATCTATGCCTCAATTTTATTTAAATAAGCCAGACTCAAGCATTAACTCTTTTAATTAATTTTTAATGTATATACATACATTTTTTATTATGTCTTCTATTTGAATTTATTCACCCATTATTTTTAGTTAAAAGAAAATCACTTTTTGTGTGGAATAGTCTATGAATGTATATATATCTTTATCCTGCTTAGTGCTTAGTCGTTATTTGAGAATTCACAATAGCAATCATCATCATTGTACTCACTATTTTGATTTACAATTGATTATTCACTATACCAATTGTAAAAAAAATTGGTGGACATTTTGTAATACTGATGACATCATAGAATAGTTATTAAAGACATCTCATCCAAAAGCAGTGACTTTCATGCTGAAATTGTACGGCACATATTTTATTCATAAAACACAATGTCATAGTGATGCATTCAATATTTTGATTATAAACTTAAAATATGATTAAAGAATGTACAATATTTTATTTAATTTTCATCCAGTATTTTTACTAGACATTTAGTACTTCATTAATAACATATCCAAAACAAATAATTGCATTGTTAATGACTACAAAAGCAAAAAAATAAAAAGATTCATTCCGTACACGAATGTAAATCAACTCAGTACTGTAAAAATAGCAAATTCTTTCAGCATAAAATTAAAAATGTACAGTACATATATTAATTAAAATATTCAGCAATTAGTTTTGAGTTAAAATTTTTCTGTCAAATTGAAGCTGCTACCATTGCTAATCTAAAATGTAAAAAAGGAGGGAGCAAAGAGGGTTAAACAGTTTCAAATTTATACAATTAATATCAAAAATTACTAAATATAATTTAAAAATAACACAAACTATTTCCTCAATTTTAAATCATCTCATAATTCTTAGATATCTAAAGCAATGGAGACTTTATCTCACATGTAAAAAAAAATGCAGTACTGAGAAACAAAATATAAATTTCTTTCAGCATAAAACTAAAAATAATTTTTGGTCATATGTATTATGAATATTAAATTTTAAATTGTGTGCAGTATAAATATTAACTAAGATTTCAGACAATCAATTTTGGATTAAAATCTTTACAAAGGCTAATATCAATCAAATTGAAACTGCTATCCATTATATTTGAATTGCATTTTTTGGCAAAAAATGTGAGGATTTTGTGCAATTAATAATACATTGTGTATGATGAAAATGCAATACAAATAAATTGAATAAGATTATTGCCTTTAATTTTTGTTTAAATAGCTCATAATTCTGCCATAAAAATGTATTGTACTATTCAACAAATTGCTAAGTCATTGCAAAAACATGACTACCACACTTGATAAAATAATGACATGTCGTACCCCCCAAAAATCAGCTATCGCATGTTTATTTAGATTAGCACAATATATATTATAACAAAAGCCTTAAATATTGATTACAATATGCAAACTTAGAATGCATTCAATTTTTTTTCCTTTTTTCAATATACTGAATTGTTTTTAAAGTTGACTGTGATTAAGTTTTTGTAACGTACCATATATTTATTTGATTTTTGTTACACTAATGATAAATAAGTCTTTATGATCAATCAAATGATTTGTTACTAAACTTTTTTTTTAATTTTAATAATGTCACATAAGTAATATAATATAATACTGTAGTACAAATAAAAATAAATAAAACTTAAGTATGGATGTTTTTTCAGCTTATTGTGCAGAAGAACACAAAAAATTGTTAAATGCTAAATTAGATTCACTTTCTTAGTCTATTTTGCTGTACTTTTTGAATAGTGAAAACACCCTTTTTTTTTAGCAGTATGAAACATTTTGTAGAGATTATGTTTACTAATATAACTGTAAAAAAAATCAAGAAAATCACTGAGCTTGAAAATCAATAATGATGATTGGTGGGGGAATGGATGACAGGAAGTAACAACTTTAAGTTACATGTTTTTTACCTTTTTCATAGATTTAAGTTGCATTATCATACACACATAAATACATATTTTAAGTAAATACATGCATAATATACACAATGCAGTATACACAAGCATATAATCTACTTTAAGGGGTTTTAAAAATTTTATATATACTCGATAAGTTATTTTTTTAAAGTAATATTCGTAACTTACAGTGTAATTTTTAACTGGAAAAACCAGCCAATTTTTTTCTCCATAGATAACCATTATAAATGCTTATTCTGTATATGATATTCTTGCTTAATGATGAGTTTTGGAGAACCAATTGCCTTTGCTAATCAGGATAAAGGTGTATATTGTAACATCTCTGTGCACATGTATAACCTTTAAAAAATAAATATAGAAATATTATTATGTGTTTTAAAACTTTATAAAAAGTTTATTTATTTTTAAATCACATTGTAATGTATTAACAACTTTAAAAAAAAATTGTAAGAAATGAAAGTTTATTTTTAAGATTATATTCAGAAATAAAATTAATTATTTTCAAAGTATTAAGTGGCAGTTAAAAAAATATTAATGGAACAAACACAGGTTAATTCAGATAATTTAATCGTTGCAATGGGAATTTCTATGGTTGCTAGACAAAGAAAAATATATTATCTTTTGCCATAAAAATTTATTTAGATCAATTTTTTTATATTGATCATAAATTTACAATTGTAAAAATGATTTGTATTCTTGTATATCCATATTTTTTTTGATGCGATAAAAATTTAGTTAGAGCACTAACTTCATCATTCTGAAAATAGAGTTTTCCTAATAGAACTGTGATAATACATTAATTCTGAGTAACATCTAATTATGCTGTAACAAAGCTCAATAATTACCAAATAAAAAAATTTAAAAGTCAATTATTGATTACAAGAAGAAATCACTGAGGAAAAGAACTATGTACTTATATTAAATATATCTGATTTCCTTTATTATAAAGCACAATTACCAATAAGGAACTTAATGTTTTGAGAAATATCTTCAAGTTGAATTATTTATAAATTTAGACATAAAACTATCGTAATATGTTTGTTATGGCGAGAGATGTTATTGTTAAATTTGCATTAATATCTAAAATGTATTGAGCTCAGCAGAAAAACAAAATAAGAGAAATTTGATAAGATTGTTAAATGATTTTTATTGAATAAATGATCATTTGAATTACAACATCCAAAGAAATTTTACTTTGGCAAATACTCTTTTTTAAAAGTGAATATTAATATACTGATATTTTTCTTTTCTCCTAGTTATATATTTAAATTCAAATATGATAAAAAGGAATGAAAACATTAATTTTAAAATATTGTAGTTCTAATTTTATGATTATCTTTAAGACTAATGAATCAATCAAGTTTAGAGGTGAAGGAATATGCTTGATTAATCTCTCAAATCGATTTTAAATATTATATTTCTGTCATGTATATTTCATATTTAACTTTATTGATTATGTAAATATGAAAGATATTGTTTATATTCTATTGTTGTATCAAATCAATTTATTATTATAGTTATGCATAATTTTTCATTAAGTTTCTCATTTGACATACAAATAATAATAATAATAATAATAATAATAATATTATTATTATTATTATTATTATTATTATTATTATTATTATTATTATTATTATTACAAAAAAAAGAATTTTTCATTCTATAACATCTGAAAAATATTGTCATTTAAATAGTCAAAAATAGAAATAAATAAAAAAAAATCAACTTTAAAAATAGCAAAAGTATATTAATTCTGCATTAATATTAATTCAATTTTATTTTGGATTTTAAAATATTAGCAGAAAGTATAAAAAAGTAGAAAAACTTTTAACAATGGGTGGAACACCATGTGATTTATGCAACGGACTTATTTTTGGTAAGCAAGCAAGGATTAAATGCAATATATGTGATAAAAAATTTCATGTATCATACTTAAAACTTACTGTGGCATTTCAGCATAAAAATGAAGAAGTAATGGATTGTTATATATGTGAAAAATGTAATAATAATTCAAATGTTGAAAACAAAATGGAGGTTTGTGAAACTACTTTAGTAGGACAAACATCATTGGAGAAAGATGATATTACTCTTAAAACTATAGAAAATAAAATATCTGATCAACTCAAACAAGATATTGGATTTAATAGAAATAAGCAATTAACTATTAAACAAAAAAATAAAATAATTGATCAAGTTACACAGGATAATAATAATACTAATTGCAATAAAATATGTCAGTTTTGTTTTTCTGATATTAATAATGAACAATTGTCTATAACTTGCTCTGGAATTTGTTCTAGGAGATTTCATGGAAAATGTCTAAAATTAAATTCAGTAGACTTAAATTTGCTTATATTGAATGACATTAATTGTTATCAATGTCCTGATTGTAATGGAATTGATTCTGATTTGACTCAGTTAAAAGACAAGGTTACTTTTAATTATGATACACAAACTGATTTTAATATTATTGATATTGAATACAATATTACATCAAATAATTCTTCAAATGATACATTTAATTTGGAGGAAGATATAGTAGGATCTATTAATAATAGTGATTTTTGTAAGCAAATTTTGTTAAATTTCAAATCACTTTTATGTTATGTTGTTACAATTGAACAAAAATTAGATAATTTATCTAAAGAAAATATATTTTTAAAAGAAGCGCTAATAAATTTGACTGAACAAAAAGAACTTAATCATGTAAGACCTGAAACTGATAAAACTGATACTAATATTATAAAAAGTATTGTTAAGCCAGGAATAAAACCTAGTGACAAAAGTTAAAGTGAATAAACCTCAAATAATCAAAAATAAGGGACAATATAGTAAACAATTTGTTAATGATAAATCTACTAATAATAAAACCTTTGTGATTTCTGCTGACATAGATGAAAAATCTTATAATACTAATAAATTCAAAATGCATATTAATGAAAATAATAATACTCAAACCTGGGCTGATGTAGTGACATCAAGCGATAATGATAAGAATACTAATAATAAAAAATGATACTAATAAAGCAAATAAAATTAAAAATATACAGAAAAATAATTCTGATACAGATACTAAATTAATGCTACAGAGTGCAGAAAGTAAAGATACTAATGATGGTTTTATTACATTATTGTATAAAAGGAAAACTAATAGAAAGAAAGCAAATAAAATAGCCGTAATGGGAATTCAAGAAAATCATAATATTTTGGCTGTAAAACCAAGAATAATTTATAAAAAAAATTTTCTCACAAGAATTAATATAACAATGAATGAGACAGATATTATTAATCATCTAACAGATAAACTTAAAACTTCAGTTGTTTGTCATAAAATACCATCTAAAAATAAAAAATATGCATCTTTTTACATTTCAGTAGATGAACAATATGCAGAACATATGATAAACCCAGAGCTTTGGCCATATGGATCTGTATTACTTCCTTTTTATGGAAGATTACATAAATTGAATTCATTGAATGAAAATGATGTTACCAAAGAGGTGAATGACATACAAATTAGACATGATAAAATATTACAATCTGTACATTCTAAACAAATTATTTTTACTGAATAATAAACTATTAACTATTTACTTACAAAATGTAAGAGGATTACGAACAAAGTTATGTAAGATTAAACATAAAATTTTAACAGAAGAATATGACATTATTTGTTTAACATAGACATGGCTAAAGGAAGATATATATAACGAATATTTAATAGATGATAGATATAGTGTCTTTAGAAATGATAGACCAATATCCATTGCTACAAGAGGTGGAGGTGTATCAGTTGCTTTTAAGAAATATATTAATTGTAAATGTATACATATTCCAGGTTTCCTTTTTGATGCACTATGGATTGAAATTGAATTACATAATTCTAAATTATTATTGGGAAATATATATATTCCACCTAATGTTTTACATAAATATTTAAAATCAAGTTTTGAAGCATTAGAGTCATTTCTAGTTTCATATGAACATAAAATATTAATTATGGGAGATTTGAACATTGCATATTATGGAAACAATGTTTACCAAAATAATACCAAATTTAATGATTTGATGCAACTACTTAAATTTTTGAATTTAAAACATATCAATGATGTATACAATAATAATGGATATACATTAGATTTAATAATCACAAATTATGAATTTATTCATATACAAAAATGTGAATACCCTTTAGTACCTGAAGATTATCATCATTTTGCACTAGAAATTGAATTGGTATTAAACATTAAAATAGCTAAATTTAAATCTTTAACTAAAAAAAACTACGCAAAAGGAGATTATTTTGGTTTATATAAAGCAATTAAAGATATAAACTGGGAAAAAGTTTATAACAATACGGATGCTTCAATAGCAGCAGAAAAATTTCAAATATTATTATTTGATGTAGTGAATAGATTTATTCCAATGAAACATATTAAATCAACTAAATATCCTAAATGGTTTTCAAACAAACTTATAAAATGAATAAAGAGAAAGCGATATTTTTATAATTTATTCAAAAAATATAAAGATAGAATGTTTTTAAATAACTTTAAAAATTATAGATTTTTGATAAGAAAATTGGAAAAACAAGATTTTTATTTATATATGAGAAACATACAAAATAACATTAGGAACAATCCAAGACGATTTTGGGATATCATGAAGGAACATCTTAAAGTTAGAAATAAAGAAACAACAAATATTAAGCCAGATGATTTTATGAAATATTTCTCGTCACAAATGATTAATAATAATATAAATTGGTATAGTTATAATTTTACTAATGATCTTATAAGTAATAATAATTTAATAAGTATATCTAATCTGAGTAAGGATGAGATTATAATGGCATCTAAATCTTTAAAAAATAAAAGAAGTATTGTACATGATGATATACCTATATTTATTTATAAAGGCTGTATTGAACTTTTAGCTCCTATTTTAGTACATATATTTAACTTGGCTCTAAAAACATCTATTTTTCCTGATTGTTGGAAAATTGCAAAAATATGTCCAATTTATAAATCTGGAAAAAAATCAGATATATCTAATTTTAGACCTATCTCTTTGTTACCAATTTGTGGTAAAATTTTGGAAAAATCAATTTATAATAGGATTATACATCAATTAAAAAATATTATTCCTTCATTTATACATGGTTTTCTACCAGGAAGATCTATTGAAACAAATTTATTATACATATCAGATGTTATATCACAAGTTATTGATTCTCAAAGTCAACTTGATGTTATCTATTTTGACTAATCTAAAGCTTTTGATAAAATAGATCATAATATTTTATTAACAAAAGCAGATAATATTGGATTATCAATTAATCTTACAAAATTGTTAAAGTCTTTTCTTATTAATAGAAAGAATTATATTTATATTAATGGAGAATCTTCTTTTATGGTCACTTATGAATGTGGAATACCCCAAGGAAGTATTTTAAGTCCTATTCTTTTTGCCATTTATACTTCTGATTTGTCTTCTGTAATAACTGAGAAAAATATATTATGTTATGCAGATGATATTAAAATCTTTTTAGAGATTGGACATACAAATGATCATAAAATATTGCAAAATTATATTAATAATTTTTGTGATTGGTGCCATATCAATAATATGCAAATAAATACAAAAAATGTAATTCAGTGTCTTATACAAAGAAAACAACAATTAGTAATAATCAATATAATGTTAATGGGAACAAAATTATGAAAACCGTTAAACAGAAAGATATGGGTATCATCTTCACAAGTTATTATAAATTTAATGAGCATATTCAAACAGTAGTTAATAAATCTCTTAAAATTATGGGCATGATTTTGAGATCAAACATTCAATTTACAATAGAAATATATAGATTACTATTTAATACTTTAATTGTACCTGTTCTGCATTATGGTTCTATTATTTGGAACCTATACAATCAAACAAATATATGTAAATTACAAAAAATACAAGATAAATATTTTAAATATATTTATAAAAATAAAATATATACTAAGAAAGTAAATAATATGTATAATAAAAGACTATTGATGGACATGTCATTTTTATTTAAATTAATACATGGAACTGTATCCTTAGAATATGCAATCACAAGAATTGCAATTAGGATTCCATCTTATAATTCTAGATGTCATGATTTGTTTTATTTACCTATATTAAAACATTCAATTAATTCACCATTGCATAGATTGCAACTAGAGTATAATCAAAAGTTTTCAGATATCGATATTTTTTCTTTAAACTATAAACAATTTAAGGACAAAATAAAAGCAATCTTACATTGACAATAATGTAAATAGTATTTTTACATATCTGTATGTACTACTTTGTAATTTATAATACAGATATATATTACTTTGTAAATACTTGTGGCCTTGTTTGAGCTGTTTATTTATGAATAAATTGAATTGAATTGAATTATTATTATTATTATTATTATTATTATTATTATTATTATTATTATTATTATTATTATTATTATTATTATTATTATTATTATTATTATTATTATTATTATTATTATTATTATTATTACTACTACTACTATTACTATACTACTACTACTACTACTCTACTACTACTACTACTACTACTACTACTACTACTACTACTACTACTACTACTACTACTACTACGTTTCAATAAAGGCTTTATTGATCTCAATGGTTTACATAAGTTTACATCTAGAAAAATTTGAAATTTAACATATAATGAATAATATTAGGGTAAACACATATAAATGAATTTAGTGGTTACACTTTGTGGTTAATGGACTATAACAATATAAAAAATAAAAAAGCAAAAATAATCAGAGTTCTAAAGTTTGAGGAGCTTATTTAGTTTTGTCCGCATGTCACTTTGAATGTTAGTTGTATGATAGTTTTCTTTGCAGCATTCACAGCATTGATGGTTGTTTTAACAATGACCATGTTGCTGCATATATCTGGGGGTTGGTTATTATTTTATCTCTATTTCGAATGTGTAGCAGTTTGTTGCTAAATGTAGCTGGGTGTCGTCTGGTGTTATTGCCAATTAAGAAAGTACATCGGGTGCACCAGTACACATATAGAACAAATGTGGCTGCCCTAATGCTAGGTATTGATCTTCCCTGAAAAGCAGCTATTATGTGATTAATGATTGTACCCAGTTTTCTGGAGGTGTTACACATCATCTGTTGTGTTTGGTTAAGTGCTACACATTGATAAATAAAGTGGTCCAATATCTCTTTTGCTCGATGGCAGAGTTCACAGAAGGGGTCAATAGATATATACATTCTTTTATGATAAAGAAAGTGGGTTGTTGGCAAGGCAATGAAATTGATTTTCATGATAAAATCAAAGTATTTGGGCTCTAGAGCCCATTTTCTATATTCCTTGAGTAGTCTCTTGTTGTTAATTCCTAGCACAGGTTGTATAACATTAGTATCTGCTTCTCTGTTTATTAAACCATAAATATCCCAGTATGAATACTTATGCAAATACTGTTCTGGAATCTTGTCTGTGGTTTTGCATTGGTATATAATGTTGGTGTAAAAGGAACCTTTTGGAGGTGGTCTATCTTTTTGAAGTAACTTGTAGCAAATGGTTAATTTTTGGGTATTTGGCAAGTATTGTAATTATTGAGTTTCTTAACTTTTGTAGATGAAAAATATTGATGTTGTGCAAGCCAAGTCCATTTTTTATTAACAGTTGGCTAAGTTTTTTGTGGAAATTGCTACTGTTTTTCTGGCCCAAAGTAGTTTATTATATATGGTTTTAATTTTTGAAATGAACCCCTTTGAGAATGAAATAACCGGTACATAGTAAGTTATTTTGATTGTGATAAGCTGATTAATTAACGGTACTTTGGAATATAGTGAAAGATATGCCTTGGACAAGGAGTTTATAATTTTTGTGGCTTCTTCTTTAAGTTTATTTTGGATATGGCATCTCATTCCTGTAATTCCCATATGAAATGGGAACCCAAGGAAAGAGTTTGGTTTTGATTTGTAAATTGATGTACATGGTTTACCAGTGTATAGTGACCAGGCTGTGGTTTTTGCCGGATTAAATGTTAATTCATATTTTTGTGAATATTCTTGTAATATCTTTTGGAGTTGCGGTATTGTTTTTTGACGTTAGGAATATGGTAACATCATCCATATAGGCGATGCATGTAGTGCAGTGTTGTGTCTGGTATCTCGATCTCAGTAAATGCATTTTGTATGCTTTTAATAAGGGGATTGATGTAAAATATAAACAATAGTGAACTAAGAGAGGATCCTTGGGATATAGATTTGGTGGGTGTGAAAGATGGTGAGTTTCTTCCATTTAAAGTTATATGGATCTCTCTGTTCAGAAGCAGGTTAGCAATTATATATAGATGTGTTCTAGGAATTTCTGTGTCTTTTAGCATTTTTAGAAGTGTGCATATATTGACTGAGTCAAATGCAGCTTCTATGTCGAGCTGCACGTCAATGGGTCCGTATTTTTCCGCTGTTTTACTGTGGCTAGAATTGCTTTGAAGAATAAGGCTGCTTCGGTTGTTGAAGAGTTTTTCTTTGCATATTGTGCTTCGGAGATAAGTGGCATTATATATGGTTCAATTTCATCTTTAATAATTTTCTCCATAATTTTGATCGGCAAAGGTCCCATAGATATTTGTCTGAGGTCTGTAATAGGTGGGATAATTGCTTTCTTTTTATTATAGGATACTATGACTATTGGATAGACACCCTCCATGGGTTGAATTTGTTGCGCTAGATGGTTTGCTAACTGACACAAATATTCTGTTGTGAATTTACTTAGATGCTTTAATACAAACAATGGGACTCCAGGACTACCTGGATGGCAAGCGTTTCGAATAGTATTTAGTTTTGTTGTGAATAGATCTTTTGTGAATGGAGTTTTTGTCTCTGGTGAGCCAACAGATTATAATTTCTCTTTAAAATATTCAAAAATTGTAATTTCTCTTTAAAATATTCAAAAATTGGCATAATCATATTGTGTCCTGCATATGTTCCACTATTTGTATATAGTGCCATTGGCACTTTTACATCTGGTTGGTTCCCCAGTGCCCATCTTATATAATCTCTTGTCCAAGTGTGTGGCCTGGTTAGGCATACCTTGCTTTTCTTTATCTTCAGATAGCTTTTGAGTTCATCACATAACTTTATTGTATGCATGTGTAAGCTTGAATATATACTGCTGGGTGCAGTGTGATGGGTTAATCATGATTATTCTCTGGTGTAACTGATCTGCCAGAGACAAAAGTCTTGATTGTGGAGGTTGTTTTTTGTTATATGGTTGATGTTAAAGGACAACATTTCCATAAATGCTAGATATTTCTGGACCGGGTTCAAAGTCATATCTTTGATTTTGTTTAGCATTATGTAGGTCTTGGGAACAGAAATTCAGGGGTTGTTTCTGGGAGTAAAACTCTTATTGTTCTTGTAAGTGGAAAGGGTGATATTTGAATTTGGGCACAGTCAATTGTGACTATTTGAGCTGAGTGATCGGAAAAAGTTGAGGGACTTAGTTTTATTTCAATAAGGTGGTGAAGCATTGGAGAATAAAAGCACAGCATCAATAAGTGAAGAGAAGTGATTATTGTGGAAAGAGATGGCATCATCTGGCAAAAAACCTTGGCCACTCATTAGTGGTATGTTTATTCTGTGAAGCCAATGTTAGGTAAATTTCTGATATTTTAAATTAAAATCTCCAATTAAGACGGTTGGGTTTGAAGTTGTAGCTAACCTTAAATTAATGTTTGCAATTATGGTATCTATTTTTTTATCCTGTAAAGGCATATATACAAAAACCAGATTTATTGTTATGCTTTTTTGGTTGAAGGTTGCAATTAATAAGTTCATGTCAATGTGAATTATTTTGAATGTTGTGAATGGGCAATTTCTAGCAATTATGAGTCCAGTGCCAGCTGAGGGAGAGGAAGAGTCTCTGGAGCATGCACAGAAATCTTCCATATTTAAATGTTTGGCTGGGTCAGTTTGTGATCCAGCATAAATTTTTGTCTCAAGTATACCAAGTAAGTGTGGTTGTATATCCTTGATCCAATGTTTTAATTTATTAATTTTTGAGGTTGAGTTTAAACCCATGACATTGATTGCCGCAATTTTTATTTTCATTATATGTTTTTTGGTTGAGATTTAAATATTAGGGTTGATCTGGTGTTTCTTCCCATTCATTCTCATATTCCATTTCCAGATCTTCATCTGTTTCCACTGTAGTTGTATTGTTGTGATCAGAAAGGCTAAGGTTGGATTCTGTTTTGATTTTTTTGGGCCCTCTATTTTTCTTTGGTGGGTGGCCTGGTCTTCTTCTTTGTTCTGTGTCAGCTTTGGTGATTTGAGGCATATTTGGGGTGATAGCTTCCATAATTTCCATTGTTGTATTATTTTTAATATTGGGTGTTATATATTTTTTTTTCTTGATCACTATTACTGTGTGAGTTTATTTGTTCTTTTACTATCTCTTTTTCATCAGTATCAGACTTAGATTGTGTGCTGTTTTTTCCATTGCAGCCTCTTGAGGCTGTTGACTTTCTGTTTTTTTATCAGTGGGGGGTTTGAATTCTATTGGTTGATTTTGTTGATAAATCCAGAATTTCAGGTGCTGGCAATGTGTGTGCAGTTTTTTTTATTATTCAATTGCTGTTGATCTGTGGTTTTTTTATTATTTTTTTCTTGTTTATTAGTTGTTTTCATTATCTGTTTTGTATTGTTTGATTCCAATTGGTGAGCTTCTGTTGGTTGATCTTCAGAGCTCGGTTGGTTTTTCTGGTTGATTTTGGTGTTACAATCGATTGCTAATTGTCCGGTTTCATTGCACACAAAACATCTTGGCCTTAATCCTTTTATGTGAATGGTCAGTATTGCATTCTGGTCAATTATTTGTGTTGAAATATCCTCCGGGTTTACATTGTCATTCAGCTTTATTTTGAAATGAAAGTTGTTGCTGAAAACCGGTATGGGGGTGTCGGATAAATAGATTTGTTTTATATAAATAGCTTTGCCAAATGACTGTATTAATTTTTGAAAATCCTGAATGGTATATCCGAAGTAAGTGTTTTTAATTATTCCATTACAATAGTTTTGCAAGCTTTGATCGACTATTATTAGCGTGTAGCTTCCCAAAGTTTTAACTTTAGTTTGAAATCTTGCATGCTGATGTTCATCGAAAAACTGAATTGCAACATATCGCGAGTTTGGAAGCTCTCCAATACTAGAGACTGTATCCCACAATGCTGTTGCTGTCAGCTCTTCGTAAAGAAGCTCTCTGGGGAATTTATAAAGTGTTAAATTCCTATCGGTGACAGCTAACACTAATGATCTCGGTGAAAAATTTTTTTGGAAAGTTGCGAATAATTTTTTTGGGATGGTGCTGTTGAAATTAACGTTTATTTCTTGCAGTTCATCTTGATTCCATATCGTTGGGGAGGGCTCTTCATTATTGTTTTCTATGAGGTTTAAATTATTTATGTCGGCTTGATTTACCTTCCTAAATATTGCTGTCTGTGTTAATGCTGGACTTTTTTCGATGCTGAGGCTGCTGGTTTATTTTTGTTATGTTCGCATATGTTTTTGTGATAGTCGCAGTTTTCATTTTATCGCTGTTTGTTTGAGCGCAATTTACGTCGTTTGCTTCTTGACACGATGCCATGCTTTTTTATGATGTTAGAAATTATTTTTTGTTATGAACAACCGTATTACTTACTTTTTGCTAGAAAACAACTGTTCAGTAATCAGCCATCGCTGTCTTTATCTATCACAGATATATATCACAGTTTTTAAGTGTGAAAACGATTAGAATATGGGGGAAAAAAAATTATTTATAAGACCCTTCTTCTTCTTCTTCTTCTTCTTCTTCTTCTTCTTCTTCTTCTTCTTCTTCTTCTTCTTCTTCTTCTTCTTCTTCTTCTTCTTCTTCTTCTTCTTCTTCTTCTTCTTCTTCTTCTTCTTCTTCTTCTTCTTCTTCTTCTTCTTCTTCTTCTTCTTCTTCTTCTTCTTCTTCTTCTTCTTCTTCTTCTTCTTCTTCTTCTTCTTCTTCTTCTTCTTCTTCTTCTTCTTCTTCTTCTTCTTCTTCTTCTTCTTCTTCTTCTTCTTCTTCTTCTTCTTCTTCTTCTTCTTCTTCTTCTTCTTCTTCTTCTTCTTCTTCTTCTTCTTCTTCTTCTTCTTCTTCTTCTTCTTCTTCTTCTTCTTCTTCTTCTTCTTCTTCTTCTTCTTCTTCTTCTTCTTCTTCTTCTTCTTCTTTTCTTCTTCCTTTCTTCTTCTTCTTCTCTTCTCTTCTCTTTTTTTCTTCTCCTCTCTTCTCTTCCTCCTCCTCCTCCTCTCTTCTTCTTCTGCTCCTCCTCCTTCTTCTTCTTCATCATCGTCGTCATCATCATCTTCATCATCATCATCATCTTTTTCTTCTTCTGCTCCTCCTCCTTCTTCTTCTTCGTCATCGTCATCATCATCATCTTATTATTATTATTATTTTGTTGCTGAACTTGATTCTTTGTTATCAGATTTGGGTTCAGAATCTGCTGTTTTAATGGGTGATCTAAATATTGATTTGTTAAATAATGCTTGTAAGTCTACTATAGATGATTTAAATTTGCTTTATAGCTATGGATTTGGTCAAACGCTTTTTTCACCTACGCATATAACTCCTATTTCTCAATCTCTTTTAGATCATATTTTTGTTAGATTAAGTCGCGCGGATTATTTTCTGATTCGTCTCTTTCTAAATTATTTCTTACAGACCATTTTGCTACTGAATTAAAAATATTGAATTGTATGGATAATATTAATGTTTGTGCATATGTTGAGAAATTATCTTTTTCTAAATTGAATTATTTACTATCTGTTCAGAATTGGGATGAGATTTTTAGGATAGATAATGTTAATGATGCATTTTTGGAGTTCCAAGCTATTTGTTTAAATTTAATTGCTAAAGCAAAGTTTCATTTAAATTTGACAAGTAGGAATAGAAGAAGATCCCCTTGGGTGACAGATGCTTTGGTCTGTAAAATTAATCAGAGAAATGTGTTAAAAGCTTTGGATAACTCATCAGACGTTTTAATAAAACTAAGCCTGATATTAGAAAGTTGAAGTTTAGATATCATCAAGAATTTCTTAGAGATAAAAATGTTTCTTTGAAATGGAGAACAATAAATTCTTTAATTAAAAAAATCTTCTCCTAGTCATATTAAATGTATTAAATATAAAGAAGATTTAATTGAGTTATAGAATAATGAAAAATATTTAGCTGATCGGTTTAATGAGTATTTTGCAAATTTATCATGCATGATGCGCCTGAACAGATTTTGTTTTCTTATTCAAGTTTAAATTCTTTTTTTTATTCTGATGTTTCTGAATCTCAGTTGTCTCTAGCAATTGATGGTTTAAATAATGTCACTTTTTTTGGATTAGATGGTATAACTCCTAGGATGCTTAAAGAAAATAAAGTTGCATTTTTGCCTGTTTTGGTTTATTTATTTAATTTATCTTTGCAGTCTGGATCATTTCCACAATGTCTGAAAGTTAATGTTATTACTCCTGTTTATAAAAAGGGTGATTCTACTCTTATGGTCAATTATAGGCCAATTGCTATTATTTCTGTTTTTTCTAAATTATTGGAAATAATTGTTAGGGATCAAATGTTGTCATTTTTGTCTAAAAATAAAATTTTATCTGACTATCAATATGGTTTTCTTCCTGGCAGAAGTACATTAGATGCTTTAAAACATCATGTTCATTATTTAACATCTTCATTAGATAAGGAACTTAAAACATTGGCTATTTATCTTGATTTATCTAAAGCATTTGATTCTGTTAATCATAATATTTTTATTAAGCGTTGCTACTTGTATGGTTTTCGTGGATCTATTGGTAGTTGGTTGGAGAGTTATTTAAATAATAGAAAGCAGTTTACTAATATTTATGGTACTGTCAGTAATGTGGTCTTGATTAATTCTGGAGTTCCACAGGGTTCAGTACTTGGTCCTCTATTGTTTTTAATTTATATTAATGATTTATTTTCATTGAAATTACATTATAAGATTTTTGGTTTTGCTGATGATATTGCTTTACCTTGTAATGCTATTTCTTATAATCTTCTTGAACAATTAGTAAATGAGGATTTGGACTCAGTTGGTAAATGGCTGGCATATAATTCATTGTTGGTCAATTTAGATAAAACAAAAGATATTCTTTTTTCTTACAAGCGTACTTTTTTCACTCTTAAGATTAAAATTTGTTGTAAGTATATTTTGCATTTTAATAGTATATGTACTTGTGAGAATATTCCTTTGGTAGATAATTATTGTTATTTGGGAATATATATTGACTCCAGATTGTCCTGGACAAATCATATTACCTATCTTTGTCAACGGTTTTGCAATTTAAACTATATGTTTTATTATTTAGTTAAATTTCTTCCTAGGTCTGCTCTCATTTTTATTTACATTGCCTGTTATCAGAGTATTTTATCTTATAATATCATTATTTGGGGTAATGCCTCTCCACATATTTTATCTTCTTTGCATGTTTTGCAAAATTATACTTTGCACATTATCTTTGGTAGATCTTGTTCCTCTTCTGTTCGAGATATTTATATTGCATTTGGTTTATTTGATGTAAATCACTTGTATCAATATAGAATTATTTTTGATATTTTTTGTGCTAAATCTTTTCTGAATTCTAGAGTTTATGTTCTAAATACTCATCTTTCTAATAAATTTCAATTACCTTTACCAAATTTTTTTAAGGAATCTAGTAGAAGGCAATGTGTTTATTCTGGGTCAAAACTATTTAATAAATTTATATATGAGTGTTTAATTGATCTGAATAATATTTCTTATGTATCTTTCAAAAAATATTTATGTCAATGGTTGTATAGTATGTATTAATTTTTGGCATTTATTTTGTTTATTTTAATTAATTCCATTTATTTTGTAAACTGTTCTTTTCTATATTGAGTTTTTGATTGTATTTTTTTTATTTTTTATTTATTATTATTATTTAATTTGTTATTTGTACATGGAAATTCCATACACAAGATTTTTCTTGTTTGGAGTTTTTAAATAATTGTGATGTACTTTGTTTTATTTCATAGAATAAATAAATAAATTATTATTATTATTATTATTATTATTATTATTATTATTATTATTATTATTATTATTATTATTATTATTATTATTATTATTATTATTATTATTACATTTCAATAAAGGCTTTATTGACCTCAATGGTTTACAAAAGTTTTTACATCTAGAAAATTTCAAATTTTACATACAATGAATAATATCATGGTAAACATATTATTATTATTATTATTATTATTATTATTATTATTATTTAGCTTATTTTTATTATATTTATTTATAACTTTTCTTTTTTTTAAGTTCATTTTTAAGTTAATATTTATTATTATTATTATTATTATTATTATTTAGCTTATTTTTATTATATTTATTTATAACTTTTCTTTTTTTTAAGTTCATTTTTAAGTTAATATTTATTATTATTATTATTATTATTATTATTATTATTATTAGTAGTAGTAGTAGTAGTAGTAGTAGTAGTAGTAGTAGTAGTAGTAATAGTAGTAGTAGTAGTAGTAGTAGTAGTAGTAGTAGTAGTAGTAGTAGTAGTATTATAATTATTATTATTAAGTTTTCAACAATAGTAAACTTTATTGATCCTTTTAGTTACATAGCATTACAATGCCATAGCAAGATACATGTTGAATCTTATTATTGTCAGTTCAATTTCAAGTGCTACAATATTCATTTTTTTAAAGGTATATATCTATACGGGTAATTGTACATGATTCTATCCACTTTAGAAATGTTAATTAATCACATTATTGTCCAATAGGAGCATAATATGGACCATGCTTTATAACTTTGCAGTTTTTCTGAGCAGGGACAAAGTAGCTGCATAAATATCTGGGCTGGTGATCTGCTTGTCTCTAACTTGAATTTTATTCAACTTATTTTCAAAGATGGCTGGATGCCTTCTGGGGTTATTACCCAATATGAACACACACCTAGTGCACTAATGTGCATATAAGACAAATGTTGAGGCCCTTATGGCTGGTACAGACCTCCCTAGTATTTTTTTCTGTATTTGCCCTGCAGAATGCATCTAGTCTGCTCCAAGGCCTTGCAGTTGAAAATTATATGCTGTAAAGTCTCCTCAGCCATATGGCAAAGGCCACAGAATGGATCAACTGACCTGTACATTCTTCTGTGATGTAAAAAATATTTAGTAGGTAAAGCATTCAAATTCATCTTGATTATAAAATCTAGGAACTTAGGTTCTAGTTGCCTTTTGGTATTGCTTGATCAGATATTTGTTTCCTATTTCTAGTATTGATGGGATCTCCTCATTATAATTATTTTGGTGTATAAATTTATATATTCCCCAATATTTATACTTTTGGTCCAATTGATCTGGAATTGTTCTTTCTCTCCTACATTGGTAGATGGTGATTACCAAAAAACAATTTTTTGGAGGAGGCCTATCTGTAGGTGTTATCTGCTCTAAGTGTCTTAATTTAGGAAATTGAGTGAGTATAGCAATTATAGCATTCCTTGTTTTGAATGTTTGAAATGTTTGTAAGCTATGCAATCCCAGTCCATTTGCTATAAGAGGGCGATTCAGTTTTGCCATTGAAATTGCCACCATCTCCCCCCCCCCCCAGATGAGCTTGTAACATATGAAATTAATGCATGCCATAAATTTTTTTGAAAATTCAACTACAGGCAGTAATAAGTTATCTTGGTTATTATAAGCTTGTTAATTAGTTGCACCTTTGCATATATGGACAAATATGCCTTTGAGAGTGATTCAGCTATGCTTTTGACTTCCTCTTTGAGCTTGGCTTGGATCTGACATCTCATTCCAGTGGCTCCTAGAAAAAAGGAAAGCCTAGGAATGGAGCAGGTTTTGCTTGATACATTGGCCCACATGGATTTCCAGTGAGTAGTGTCCAGGCCGCAGACTTTTCTGGGTTTATGCTCATTCCATATTGTTTTGAGAATTGTTCAAGCACTGCCTGAAGCTGTGGTATTTGCTTCTTTGATATCAAGAAGACTGTGATATCGTCCATGTATGCGAGACATGCAATCTTCTGTGTTGTACCAGGTATTTGAACTCCAATGAATGTGCTATTGATTTTTTTCAATAAGAGGATTGATATAATAAATAAATATTAATGCACTCAGAGGAGACCCTTGTGATAGCGATTGCGTTCGGATGAATGAGAGTGAATTTTGGCCATTCATAGTAACATACAGTTCTCTGCTCAGTATCAAGTTTGCAGTCAAATATAGCAGACCTTTGGGTATTTTAATCTGTTTGAGCATATCCAGTAACACAGAGATTCTCACTAAATCAAAAGCTGAAGCAATATCTACCTGCACCACTACTGTGCTGTATTTCTTCCTCATCCTAGTGGCTATCATCATCATCATCATTATTATTATTGTTATTATTATTACTATTGTTGTTATTATTAAATAAGCATTTATTTTTATATGACGCTATGTGTACAATTGTATTACATTCAAAGATCAGCTTTTTAAGCTAATTGTGCATGCGTCTTTTGCTAGTGTTAAATAATAAATGAATATTTCCCTCTACAACACAAGATATAGTATTTATGCAGGAATAAAAGGAATCCTCTTGTTCCTACGACTCAAATTCTTTTATATGAGCAAATCTGAAGTACTGTTGAGGAAAGCGTGAGAGTAGGATTCTCACTTTAAATTACTATCTATGATGTTTGGATGAATGATGTCGGTGAAATTGTCTAGAATTCTACTCTCATGCTTTCCTCAACAGTACTTCAGATTTGCTCATATAAAAGAATTTGAGTCGTAGGAATAAGAGGATTCCTTTTATTCCTGCATAAATACTATATCTTGTGTTGTAGAGGGAAGTATTCATTTATTATTTAACACTCGCAAAAGACGCATGCACAATTAGCTTGCAAGGCTGATCTTTGAATGTAATATTGTTGTTATTGTTATTATTACTATTACTACTATTATTATTATTTACTTCACTAATGTATGAGATTAATGTTATTTGCCTCAATATATATATTTATTATTTTAATACGGAAACAAAAGTTGAAAAAAAAATTGGTAATGGAAGGGTATAGCATTTACATATAGCCTATCTTTGCAGGTTAATCTTGCCAAGTATTGCATATTTTTTGGCATTATAATATTTTACTATATATATGTAACCAATCAAATAAATCCAAGGTTCTCCTAAACTAGCAAATTAAAGAAAAAAATACCAGATTAACTCCTCTATACTATTTTTTTTTACTGGTTCTGATATCTTTTTTTCTGGAAATATTGTTTAAGAGATTATGATTGATTATATTTGGAATTCCAACATAATGGTTAATTTTTATTTAAGTATTTATGTGTAGTTATATTTTTGGTTTTGAAAGATTTCCATTTTATAGGCTAAGAAACAAGTATCGATTCTGCATCATTTGGATCAGTTGAATAAACTACTGGATATGAAGAAAGAGGTGATTAATTTTATAAATTGTATATAAAATCAATTTTCTTATTATCAGATTAATCTAAAGTTCAGTATATACATCATACTTGTATTCAAATATATAATTAACCTATTCATTCATTATACAGAAAGTTTACTATAGTAACTAGAGGGATTTAAACTTTAAATTTTACACGAGACCACATACATGTGAAAAAGATAAATAACGCCCCAATATACATATTCCATGCAAAACGAGCACTCATCAGTTGGGCCAGATCATAATCTCCTACACATATATACAATCACTGCTCAGCTTATATTAACATAGCAAATCTTAATATAAGCTGAGTACCAATTGTATATATATATATATGTGTAGGAGATTATGAGCTGGTCCAACTGTTGTTACTTTAACATAAGCCAAGCATTGATTGTATATATGTGTGGGATATTATGATCTGGTTCAACTGATGAGTGCTGATTCTGCATGAAATTTATATATTGGGTATCATTTATTTTTTTCACATGTATATGGCCATATGTATTGGTTGTTTGAGATGGAGTGTGAATATAGACTGAAAATCCTAAGTTCAAATATATATATAGAAATAATGCATAAAACTAGCTGAAATCTATAAAAAATATTTTAAACATCCCATAGCAATATTCTTTCAGCCACATTCCCCTTTAAATAAAATTTGAATTTTACAACCCATTCATAAATGTGGCTGACAGAATATAGCTATGGGTCATTCAAAATATTATACACACACACACACATATATATATATTGTAATGATTCGGAGAATGACGCTTAATGTGATCTGTACTACAGGGCACCATCTAGGCATTTGAACCTAGAAAAATTTATAAAGTAGGCAGATACGTAAGTCAAAAAAAAATTTTTTTTTATTTTATATATTTTGATAACTGGTTGTTAGCCCATTATCACTAGATCAGGGAGTAGCAGAGATTTATATTTATAATAAATTCTTATCTAAGAATATATAAAAAAGAATAAAATAAGCCACTGCCAGTAATTAACATACAAACATTTATTTATGCACATATATATAAAATTTAACATTATTATTTTAGTATGTTTATTTTAGATTTTAATTTGATTTTAGAATTTAAATTTACATTTTAATTTTTATAATATTATAAGTTTACATTTTAATTAAGTTCGCACAGATAGATTTATGAAAGTTTGTTTATAATGTTGAGTATAGATCGGTTACATAGATTACACGGTCAAAAAATATTTCAAAATAAACATAAACGATCAAAAATACAAAATCATTGATATCGTCAATTGCATAGAGAATACAAGAAACCCAATGGTGTTCATCATAAGACACTACATTGACACCAATAACTTAAAAGACATCCACATAAATACATCTTAGATACTCACCGTAAGGTATCAGTATTTACCGAATGTCTATATATTTTGATCAAATATGAAAACCAAAAATATAATCAACTGGTAATGAACCCATGCAAATGTCTATACCCAACTTAAATTTTATGCATTTTTATTTAGGGTGTCGAGTATGAATAAACTACATAGATCTGCATTTGAAAAGAAAATATTCTTCCCTGATTTAACCTTAGGCAAAAAGTTCGCAGTCAAACCGGCATCAATCCATCTGATACATTTATGTATTCAATGTAGCATGAAAATACGACAACACAAAATACTATACTGTCAGAAATGTACATCTGAACAGTAAGTAGAGTTATAGAAGACATTGTCTCTCCACCAACAGGAATGCTACATCTATTAGCGAGTAGAACAATAAACAAAAAACTCCATAGGAATGGATTGCGGTTCTTTGCCGACTTACAAACCCATCCATAGGCAAACAGAAGGTGTGTGGCATATATATGCAATCCTGCCCATAGAGGATCTCATACTACATCTACTAACTACATCAATATATCCAATCCATTGACATAATTCAACTATGAAACAAATAACCTAAGATTACCCTCCCCTAATATAACTTTACAAATCTATATAGCCATTCACGCCCGACTTAAGTTTAACATTTATGTAATTTAGTCTAACGAAAAACAAAAATCATATTAAAAACTTAAAAGAACAAAAAAAAAAAAAAATGGAAATGATTTTAAATAAAAATAATAATAATAATAATAATAAAAGACATCAAATAACATTATTAACATTAATTTACATTGGTCAGATAGGATTCTATTTGTATTATTTACTAAAAGGTTTAGAATTTAGAGTTCTTATTGTTTTCAAATGAATATAAAGTTCTTATGATTTTTTAAAATGTCCAGCTTTATCCTTTACAGCTGCTTGCCATTGTTGGTAATTTTGAACGGGAATTCCCACACCGTACTGAAGATATTGGTATCTAGTTAGCCGTTGTTTTTATTTATCCGAAGGTCTTTACTTGAGCTGGTCCTTAACGTAGAAAATGATGTCATTTCTCTTTCTTTTTTTAGCAGAACTGAAGGGATTGAAGAGTGCGTCTTTTCAATCCTTCTCCTTCAACTCCGCACTAACACATATCTGTCCTCTCGTAATAACTAATTAATTCTTTTATTTTCAAACCTTCCTTTTATAATAATTTTGTGGATTAACTCAACATTACGTCATGATGGTGAAAACCTTTTTGTTGAGGTCTAATTTCCCGATGGATTTCTTTCATTTGCTAAAAGTTTCTATTGTTTTCCTATCTGACCGTTGTTTATACATTTAAATGCCCAAGGGCTTGTTCACTTGAACTAATTAAAATAATCATTTCCATTTTTCTATAACATCAATTAATTTGTTTTCAAACTTAAAGATATATTTTTATCTTTAAATCTTTACTGAAAATTTAGTTTTAAAATACTTTTTCTTTAATAAAGTTTTCGTTTAATAATTTTTTTTTATCTGTGCGATTTATATATACGAGTTTAAGATAGAATTAATTTTCAATTTTTAATTCTTAAAAAGGAAGTTTTATTTGCGAACTTTTATTCTTTTCATGTTTACTAATAAAAAAGAATGTAAAGTACGTATGTGCCCGGTACAATATATATATACTATTCAAATATAAGTATATTGTTTATACTAAACTTAATGTAATTAGAAGGGACATGAACTCAGACTTTCAAGCTCCCTGCAGCTATGCACTCCATTTATAAAACTGATACATATGACTACATACATGTAAAAAAGATAAAAGATCTTGAATAAACATATTTTGTGCTGAACCAGCACTCATCAGTTGTCCAGATTATCATCTCCCACACATACATACAATCAACAAGAGCTTTGAGTGTTCCATCATCGAATTTTCAATGATATGGATAGCTGAAGAGTTGGAGGGTGGAAAAGATTGAACCTTGTTCATTAAAATTTGAAGATTTTCTATCTTAATATAAACTAACCACTTATTGTATATATGTGTGAGAGATGGTGATCTGAATCAACTTGTGAGTGCTGGTTAAGAATGAATGAAATATGTATATTGGACATCATTTATCTTTTTCACATATATGTGGTCAGATGTATTGGTTGTATAAGAGGGAGTAAATAGCTATAGGGAGCTTGAAAGCCTGATTTCAAGCCTTCTAATAATATATATATATGATCACTAGATGGAGCTTACCAATAGCTCTAATCAAGCTTTATTTTATAAGTGCCAAAAGAAAACGAAATTCAAAATCTCTTTCGGCACTTATAAAATAAAGCTTGATTAGAGTTTTGGTAAGCTCCATCTAGTGATCACTAAATACAAGCTTAAAAGCAAGTTATGAAATTTATGACTTGTTTATTAATTATAAATATAGGCTGGTGATTTAATTTTACCAACTCGAGGCTGGCTGATGGCAACATGTAAGTAATTTAAATTGATATTTAAATTTAAAAACTTTATATTTTAATTTTATATATACATAGATTTTAAATGATTTGTATCCATAAACTTTCCAAGAAAGATACTAAATAATTTGATAGTTTAAAGTTTGGTAGTTATATGATGTTCAAGTAGTGGAAATGATGGAGTTGAATTTGTAATCCATGGTCCTATAACTTTCAAATACATCTTTCTAACACTGCACTACATTGAGCTAGTTTTCATGCAAGAGATTGATGAAATTCAGGTATCTTAGCCATTAGATTACATGTTGAAATATATAATATCAAGACTTTGTCAATAAATCCAGAAGATAAACTAATGATCAAATCAAGAATTGAAAGTCCTCGACTTTATGAAATATCTGTTTCATGTCTGCAATCATATAGCTGAACTGAGCTAAGATTTAAATAAAAAAGGCATAAAATCCTAATATAAAGTCTAGTGGATTATATATTCCATTCTTAGATCAATAATCATAAGTCATTGCTAAATCCAGAAATTTAAGTTTCTTCTAATCTTCACTTGGAATAATGGTGGACAACCCTTAACAGGACTGTTACAAAAGTGAGACATTTTAATTAATAGTTGAAATGTCCATCTTTGTTTGATTATTTTAAAAAAGAAAAAAAATTAATTTAACTACAATTAAATCAATTATTTTATATAGCGCGAAGTTTTATAAACTGTAATAGCTAAAACAGCCTTAAGCTGTTGCACATGCGCTTTGCAGATTTTAACTATAAATGACTGAATACAAACACTACAATTGCAATTTTGGCATATCATTTTTAATTTTATTAACATTTTTTTGTTGTTGTTAGAAATATACACAGTGTAAATTCATCTATTTATCAAATAAAAACTGTAATGTGGCATGTACACTTGTCACATATTCATTCATTTTATTAAATTCATTTTAATTTTAAAGATAGGAATTATTTTTAATAAGTTACCCTCATTTTATAATGAGCCTCTGGCTAGAATCAGATTCCTCTCTGCATTCTGGAACATCTCCTTTCACTCATGAATCATGTCATCATAATTTCCAAGTTGATCCATCTTATTATGATGGTCAGTGAAATGCACACAATAATACAGTCCTGCAAAGCTTCAAGATTCATCCATTACATTAAGCTTTCACCTAAGCCTATAGCTGTAGCCCTATGTAACCTCTTAGCTAGCTCGTACACAGTAGTAACCCTAGTATTAGTGAGTTAAAAGAATCAAAAATATAGTTAATTATAACCCATAATTTATTGATTAATATTAATGTTGATACCTTATGGATTAGAACCCCATTATCCTTGATTATATTTGTAAGATCCAGTAAATTACCTTTAATTCCAATATATAAATATGTAAGCCATACTGTTCATGAGTGTTATTTATGATTAATAAATACTATTTCTTGTTAATAATTCATTGTCATCATCATTATGGGTCAGAACCACATAACTAATAAATAGATAATTGATAGTTAGAAGCTAATGATTAAAAGTTAAGAGTATATGCAGAACACTGAGCTGAGCAGAGCTGTATAAAAAGAGAAGCTGTGTAACAACAAGAGTGTTATTTATGCAATAGAGACTAGGAAGCCTAGGTAGGGGTTTAAACTAGAATCATGGGGGAGTGGTGCCCTATGCTTGCTTGTTGAGGACACCTGCTTGGTCTTTCAGTCTTGTTAGCAAATTATACATTTGACTGTTACTATATATATATATATATATATATATATATATATATATATATATATATATATATATATATATATATATATATATATATAAGAAGAAGAAGAAATGAGGATCAGGTGGATACTAAGATAAATATATAAAACCATGAGTGACTCTTAATAACAATGTCTCCACCATCCAGACGATGATGAAATCCTACAGCTAAGCTCAGTGAGTTATTGATTATAATAGAATTTACTACAGAGACATGCATTAAAATACAAGAGAATTTAAACTAATGCTAAAGCATATTATTATAATGTAGACAAATAAATTAAGAAGAGAAGAAACCTCACTCATTCTTATACACTACTTTTCAAATCAAGCAACTTTCCCCATATTAAAATGCATCTCCTAAGTAGTATAAGCATTTGCATGTGATATAAAATCATATAATGGATTTTTTTATTCTATCTTCTTGAAATATCTTAAGAAACAAATATTAATCACCAATCGATTTTATTGCCATGATCTGATCTAACATATTCTTCTAGAGTAAAAACTAATGTACTTTGATCTAACATATTTTTCTAGAGTAAAAGTTTAAGTAGTTTTCTTATAGTACTATGAATTATAATTATTCTATTAATACCACACGGTTGACTTTTGCTATAATAAAATTAATTTGAATAATCGTGAAATAATATATAAAAATCTCAGGTGTTTTTTTTTTTACTAAGTTTGAATATTAATCATAATATTATGTTGTTGAATAAATGAATGACATCCTAATAGACTAAAGGAGACATACACTTCTCTTATAAGTTAATGTACCCCACTATATTATAATAACAACAACAATTAATTAAGAAATGTTTAATGTAATTAATAATCATATTTTATATATATATTAATTTGGAAAAATCAAAGTCTTTTACCCAGGTTGACATTCGAGCATCTAGTAAGAAAGGATACCTTTTTATATGCTTCTAATAATCATCAACAACCCAATTTAAAATCAATTTCTAAAATAATATACTCTTTGTTTGTGAAATAATAAATAATATGCAGTCTGAAATGTATAATGGATTCAAAATAAAATTTAATAAATATTTGATTCTTTCAAATGCAACTCCAATCTTTGGAATTGAAATACTTAGACAACTTAAGCATTTTTAAGTTTGGATCTGTGTTTTATAAAATTGATTATCTGATTTACTAAGATTTCTGTAGTATAATTAACAATTCAGGACACAAGAAATCATTTATAGAAAACAAAGACTAAATTTTAATAATAATAAATACATTTACTGATATTTGACATCAGATTTACATTTTACAAAAATTTATTCACATCTTTTTGCCAAAGAAAGGTCATCTGCAAATATAAGTGCTATTTTATTATACAGGATGCAATAAAAATAATTGATAACATAATTACATATACACTTGCAAAAATTCTTGATTATTTATACAAACATTTGGGCGATTTATTTTATGACACATTCATTTTAAAATAAGACTACTTCACTATTTTGCAAATTTACTTTTTAACATATTTTTACTAAAACTTTCAAAATATAATAAAACAAAAATATATCTAAGATACATTTTTATGTCTAATAAGATACTATTGTTTATCATATTAGCTTACAATATTCTATTGATAGCATTTACAAAACACACTAAAAATTAGAAAACTTAAATCTTAACTGACAGATAGATGAATTTTTACCAGCAAAGTGTTACGTTTCCTGCAGAAGTAATATGCAATTTTAAATGACGAAAAAAGATAATATAATACCTATGAAGATGGTTAAAATTGGCGGCAAATATTTGCTGAAAAGATGTAATTTTTATTAGCATGATGCATTTCAGAAACTGGAATAGATATACTTTTGCTATAATTAAACACAAACAAAAATTGATAAAATTAAAGAAATTATACAACTTTCCACTAAACTCTTATACAAATAAAACAGAATATTGGATATGTAAATGTGCAACATTTACAAGTGGGTGTGGGTTATTATAAAGTAGTAGATAAGGCAATTCAAAGTGTTGTGTTTGGTCTGGATTACAGACCCAACTTACAGAAAAATAATACAAACACTCGAGTTACAATTAATATAATCTTTATTATACCTACAAATATATATATATAATACAAGAGAATATATACAATACTGAATATTATAGATTAACATAAACTCTGGGCTCTGCATCTTGTGGTTCTACCGCTTCCAGCTACATCTGATAGCTTGCCTCATGGGTAGGGGTATGACTTCCAGTTGTACAAGATAGCTTGCTTCGAGTCAACAGTAGTCTTAGCAGCATAGGGTCTGTCTGGGGACTTGCCTAGTTGCATGGACAAATAATGTATTGCTATTAGTGGAAATGCTTGCTGCTGTTCAGGTTAGCAGAACTTCTCTGGAAGAACGCGTACTGTCTTTTTAGGTTAGACAGACGTTCTCTTCCTGTTCTCACAAAAGGCTGACTATTTTTAGCTAGATCCCTGACCTTACTGAAAACATTCAGATTCAGCACAAATCCTTGCTTATTGGCCTGTATTAATCATTGGCTATGTGTCAAACAATGCTTAATCCGATCAGATAAAGAAGGAATCTGAAATAGTTTACTTCTGAGGGAAGGGAGGACTATTTCACAAAGATTAAATGAATATGAAGTTACTGCTGTAGACTTCATTGGCTCAAGGAAATGAAGATGAATAATATTTTCAAAATTATTTTTAAGACTTAAATAATTTTTTTTTATAGTTTTGATTAAAAAAAAGTCAGAATTTGAAAATTAAGTTTAATGAAATTAATGCTTGAAAAATTGTATTACATTAGCTTAAGGAATAGTAAGTAATTTAGATTGTGCTTTATGCAAAAAGTGAAGCTTGTCTCAATCTTATTAAAAAATTATATGGCTAAGCGCTTTCAGAGACCTTGAGTCTCCATAATCATAGCCTACTTTTAACTGAAGTTTAGCCGTGGTTTATGTAAAAGTTATGCAAATTTTATAACGACCATTTTCTGGAGATTGCAAACCATGATTCTTTCCGGTTTATTGCACAATTGTCATTTGCAATAAAGCACGCCTCTTTAATTTTTAGTTTCATATCATTATGTTCAGTGCATAGTGCCCTTGCCATAGTGGGTTCGAATACGTGGCCTGTTGTTTTTTGGTGCTCAAAGAATATGGATCTGTTTTCATCGTTATTTATAGCTCTCTTGTACAAATAATGATGTTGAGATGTTCTTATTGCAATATTGGCACAGGTCTCCAGAAAATGGTCATTATAAAATTTGCATAAATTTTACATAAACAACGGCTAAACTTCAGTTAAAAGTAGGCTATGATTATGGAGACTCAAGGTCTCTGAAAGCGCTTAGCCATATAACTTTTTAATAAGATTGAAACAAGCTTCACTTTTTTGCGTAAAGTGCAATCTAAATTATTTGCTACTCAAAGGTTAAGTAGAAAACTAGTATTTTATTTAAAGAATAGTAATGGAGTTGATTAATATACTTATAGAAGTTGTTACTATCTAAATGGAATTTAAAGAAGAATAAAGATATTGTGTTATATTAAAAAATAAATTTGCTCTTTTGTTAAACAATTTTTAACCCATTTAAAACACACATTTTTACAATAGTCCCATTATTGATTCTCTCTAACCTCATATGTATTTAATTTGTTATCATGTTTCTGTTCTTATTTTCTTTTTAAAAATTCTTCATAAATGGATTTTTGATTATTAAAATTCTACTTGCTTTGTGTGTTATTTATATTTAAATATCTATATTTGATATTTACAATATCTCGTATCAAATTTCAATACCATTAAAAACCACTTATACATAAATATGGTTATTCTAACTCCAGACGAATGTCATAATTCATTTTGTGTAACTGAAATATGTCTCCACAATATAAAATTCATAAAATGATTCTTTACTCTTTCTCTATTTTTTTGTTGTTGTAATTTTGTCTTTTAATTAATTATAGTTAATTATAAATAAAATAGTAGATTTTGCAAAAACTTTATTTAAAATCTTCCAGGCAGATAAAAATCTTAATCTATTTTACTTTTTGTGTTTTACTCTATTTAAAATCATAGACCATTATAAAAGGTAGAATCATCTTTTATTTATAGAGGTTGCCTAGACAACAGATTATGGATATTTATTAACTTATTAAGCTTTGGCTGTTATGCTGTAGCTTACAATTGGAAACCAGTTAACTATTGCCTAATTATGGTTTATTGTGGAGTTTATTTAAAACTTCTAGCCAGATAGAAATCTCAATCAATGTCACTCTGCTATTCATATCTTTCAATAATAAGTTTATTGAATCTTGCAAATTAAGTATATTTTATATATTAAGTATATATATATATGATAGATTTTTGCATATTAATATTACTTTGAAAAATAGGAAAATCTTTTCTTGAAGAGAAAAAGAAAATGAAGCATTGTCCCAATCTCTGAAAAGGAAGACATCTACAGCTCTATCCTGCCATGTCTGATTACATGATCAAACAGACATCAATTTTTGATCATTATTTTTTTATCTTAAGTTCCTAATGACTGTTTGGATGAAATTGTAGTCATTGGTCACAACCTACTTTTCATGAAATCTGATTTTATGATTCGACAAAGACCAATTTTTGGTTATGTTTTAAACTTCCCAATAATTGTTTGGGTGCATTTGGGTCTTGGTCATATATAAATGTGCATCTATTGCATTAAAGAGCAAAAAAATGAAAGCTATACTCTACCCTGATCCCAGATTAATTATGTGATCCAATAGAAACTAATGTTTGGTGAATTTTTTCTCTTGAGCTTAAAAAGACTATTCAGATCTCTTTATGGATCTTGGTCATATATAAATTTATATCTAATGCAATAGAGGGCAAACAAAATGAAAATGAGAAAAAATCCTGATAACTTAGCAAATAATAATGATATTGCTCAAGAATATAGTGAAAGCATATATTTTATCCCCAGGAATAGCACTGAATTAATATTTGTGATCTATCATTTTATTTCTTCTGTAATACATCAAACAGATGAAATCTGTTTGTATAAAAGATTATTTGTATCTTAGAAAAGATAAGATTGATAGATCATTAAGATTTAATTTAATTAAAACTAAAATATTTAGATTTTAATGTCTACAATCAGAAGTGATATATTGAGTCTCTATTGATGTTTTTCAAGTGTGTCTCAAGGGTACTGATAAGAGTGGATATAGAAATTTAAATATCGTCCAATATTGATATTTTTCCACAGGATCAGAAAAGAAAAAATAATTATTTTGTTATTTTGGAGAAAAATGGAATTAAGAAGAGCAAAGTACATGGAAGTTTATTTATTGGAAATATTGAAATGTATGTCTAATACTGGACCATGATTAAACTATTGAAGAAATTAAATCAAATGATTTCTGAATGAATGTGTTTGAAGGAATATAGTGAAACTGCCATATTCCCCCCCCTCCCCATAGGTTACTGCAAGTGGATTGAAAAATGTTTTTGGATATATGGATATGCACGAGTTAAAGAAACAATTGTGATTCAATGTCTTTTAAAAAGAACTGTTGAAGGCATGTCTGATAGAAAATATAGTTTGGAAATCCTAAGAAAAAGTGATAAACTAGAAATAACTACTCTGCCAGTATAAAGACTATGTTAAATCTTAATGAAAAATCCCTATTAAACTGGTTGAGAATAAGCTTCAAAGCTGGAAGGTATAAATAATAGAATAGGAAAATAATATCATTTATTTAGGCTAGACAAATCGTTTCTTCTAGTTACTATATAAATATCTTGGGAAGATTTTCTATAATACATTGTAATAAGTGTTTATATAAAATATAAAAAGTAATAAACTCAGAGGAGAGCCATGTGGAATATTATTTGGTCTAAATGTTGATGCCATTTTCCATCAAGTGTCACATGTATATCCCTATTTATAAATATAGTAGAATACTCATTAAGAGACTCATGAGGACATCAAACTAAAGGCACCCTGATTCTCAAGCTGTTCATAATTTGGTAAATATTTATTAAATTTCCATATCAAATTATATTACCATTCTAAATAGGAAGACTGCCTGATTAGTGAAGAAATTTCCTCTCAATCGATATTGTGATAATAAAGGAGAATGAAGATCTTAAAACTGTCATTCAGAATAGATTCCAGAATTTTCCCTAATGGATTCATAAAGATATGTCTAATGTTAGAAAGAAGAGAGGTTAGAACTGAACTTAGCCTTGAATTTCCATTACTCAGGTAGACAAGAAAGATGCAAGTTCTTCTAGCAGCTCCACCACTCATACAAAAAGTTTTGGCTGCTTAAACAGAAACAAAAAAACACCAGATAACCACATAAATAGATTCCTCCATTTTGGCAAGTTTTCTTATTATGTCAGATGACTGTATAAATGTATTTTGTTCAGGGCTGCCCATAAACAATGTATCCAAACTGATTTCTGAACTTGTGTAAAGAATTCTTATAAAGTGTACCAAAAGAGAAATACACTTGCTTTATCCAGCTAGTATTTTTTCATCAACTACAAATTCAGAATGTGTATACTTTTTATATTTGTAAACAGATTTGTGATTCCCTTTATATTGGCATTAAATATACTAATGTATAATAAAAACTGAATTTAAAAAATAATGAAGTAAATATTGGAATAGCACAATATGAGAAAAAATGTGTTGTGAATAAGAAAGAGAGATGGAAAAATAAAAGAATGAAATTAATTATGAACTGGTATTAATGGAATTATTTTAGACATTTAAGCAGTTTAAATGGAGTTAGATTAAAAAAGAAGATAATTAGAAAACTAAAAACATTATTCACTAGATATCAAAATGGAAGAAAATTAACAGAGAAGATTCTAATTAAAAATGAATTGAAGATCTGTGTGGAAAGATTTGGAGATATTTTTAATTAGCAGTTGGTTGATAATAGCAATTTTTATAAAACGTGTAAAGAAAGAATAATTTTGTGTTATAACAGTATTATTTTATAGCAATTTATAATTACATTGTTATTTTGTTTGCCTTATTGTTATAACAGTTTGTTAGTACCGATCTCATTAGCTATCTACATTTGAATTTTCTCTTTGAGTTTTTAAACACTGGGATGATTAATCAAGAAATTGTACATTTTTTTGCAAAAAAATAATAATTTATTTTACTAGTAATACTACTATAATTAAATTTATAAGTTCACTATGTAATCTAAAGCTTCTTAATATTAGTTTTCATTGATAGGTCTTCTGTTTTTTGATGAATCTTTATTTCTCTTTTCAATTTCTTATTGGGTTTAGAAAAGAGTAGCAAGAGATTGGGAAAAACAAAAAACACACCCTTTATTGATATAAAAAATGTGGTTAAATTTCAAATAACCATTTTCTTATTTTATTACATTCAAATATCACCGCCGTCATTCATTCACACATCGTAAATAGTAATTTAAAGTGAGTGGTCTATCCTCACTCTTTCCTTGCCAGTACTTCAGATTTGCTCATATATAAGCATTTGAGTTGTAGAAATAAGTGGATTCATTTTATTCCTGCATAAATACTATATCTTGTATTGGAAAGGAAAATATTCATTTATTATTAACACTCACAAAGCACGTGCACAATTAGCTTGAAAGGCTGATATTTGAATGTAATACAATTATAAACACAGCGCTATATAAAAATAAATGCTTATTTACATTTTCTTATTTGTATTTTTTTTTAAAAAAATATCAGTTTGGAAATTTGGATTCCTTTGTCTTTAAAATTTTTTACATTTCTTTTTATTTTCTCAAAGTGAGAGGAGAGGGGTAGAGAATTGCAGGGGACTTGGGATTTATATTAGTAATACTACTACAACTAAATTTATAATTCATTGTGTAATCTAAAATCTGTTAGTGGCAAGTCTTTGTTTTTTGATGAAAATAAAAATTCAATGTGAATTTTAAAAAAAATAGTGTTTGATTGGAATTGTATTGAATGTAGCTGCATCAAATTCCACAAAGAATTCACCCTATCTCCAATCCTCTCTCCTCACTTTTTGAAAATCCAATAAGAAAGAAGAAACTTACAAAATTTTAAAAACAAAATAATATTTCCCAAATAAATCTGTTAATTACAAATTAAAAGACTTTGTTTGAATTAGATAGTACTAGGATGGAATTCACCACTTCTTCTCTCTCTCCTCACTTTTTAAAAAGACAATAAAAAAATTTCCCAAACAAATCTATCAATTACAAATCAAAAGAAGTTGTTTGAAATTCTAAATCAATCAATTTAGTAATATTAAATGTATTACGACTACAATGAGAAATCCAAAAATATCTTGAAAACTTGGAATTGATTTTTTTTTAAGAAATTGGAAAAAAACAAATACTATTAAAAGTTCACCAAAAAAAAATACCCCTGTCAATGAAAACTAATACTAAGAGGCTTTAGATTACACATTGGATTTATAAATTAAGTCATAGTAATATTACCATGATAAATCATCATTTTTAAAGAAATACTCAAATGATTGATTAGTTATTCCAATATTCTTTCATGATGTAAAAGTAGTGTTTAAAGAGTAAATAAAAGATAAAATGGAAATGTAGATAGCTTACTAGATCAATACCCAGTTTGACTACACAATTTCAATATATATATATATTGTGCCCTTATATATAGGTATATATATATATATATATTGTAATCTTCTCACTGGTCTAACTGGTCATAAATGAATCATGCTGCATGTTTTAGCGACTAAATTCTCCTATGCAACCTATCATACTTTCATTATCAAGAATATAAGCATAAAGAAACAAAAATGTAAAACTAACGAAATGTTTCCTGTATTGAATAAAACTAGCATGAAACTATAGATCTTAAGAAGAACACAAGGTAACTAATAAAGATAATAACTTTTGGTCAAACCAGCTTTAAAATCCACACAAACAAAAGGATATTCAGCAAACTAATAAATAACTAATAATTTATATCTCTGGAATGATTATGAAATTAAACTTATAAATGAAATTATAAGTAATTTATAATGTAGATGACTAAGTGGATGATGAAAGCAGTGATAATTAAATAGTAGAATGAAATAAGTCTAAAAATGAAGAGAAAAGAATGAAGATGTATGAGAATAATGAATGATTAAGATGATGATAGAATAAGAGTTAATGAATAGTGAAGATGCTAAAAGAATAAAGTTAATATATGATTAATCAATTATGATAATGAATTAAAGTCAAATGAGAATGAATAAATAAAGAATGATCAAGATAAAATTGAAGAGTAATGTTGATGATGGAGACTAGCTAAATAAAAATAGGGATTTCGAGCTTGACACAACCAGAATATTTATCATGAAGTTAAAACAAACTATACATTTTATGCCAAAAGAAGTAATTTACCTTAAAGTTTGGTTGACTTTCATAAAACAGTGAAAGTAATCTATTTCAAGTCCAACTATAATAATTAACTAGATATAAAATTTATTACAAATTTAAATTCTACCTTGAAATTTAACAACTAATTCTTCTCAGGGTTCAAACACTCAAAATCATTATACAAAATAAATTTGGGTCAGTGAGAGGGATTTACCACTACCTAAATAGAATGCACAAAACAGCTCTCAATATAAACTCAAATTAAGAACTATATTTAGCAGTTACACATAAACTTTATGAACTCAATAACTCTTATAACTTTAATATTTAAGAAATAGGAATAACTTTTTAATAAATAAACACAATCACTTACCAAATTCCTTTTCTCAAATAATTATAAACCATGTGATCAAGATCAGTGAATGATGAGAGCTCTGCGGGTTCAACTAAACCAATTAAATCAATATTATTTTTATCTTTTAATCTATTACTTAAAAGAATCTGTACTCTAAGTTATTATCATTTTGATTATTGTGTGATGATGCATTAGATGTACTCCTAAGCGATTGGGCTTATCAAAATTATTATTATGATATAGCATAACATGGTTAATAGTACTATATTGGTCGATGATGATTTCAATTTATAATCTTCCGATAGGTTGATAACAATAACAATAATAGTGTGTATATAGTGATTAGCAATAAGACTACAGGCAACTAAATAAATTTTTAAACACAACAAACTTTATTTACAATATTTACAAATTTTAATTCAAAGACATTGTATGAAATAAAACCAATACATCAAACTAAACTCAGAGATGGGAAAAATACCTGATATACCATTGACCCTACTCTTAGTCAATGCAAATAACTTATACAATGATATTAAGAGTACTGTTCAGCCTATTTTAAAGAATAAGATAATGAAACCTTATTGAAACTGAACTAACACTTAAATTACAAAAACAACAGTATATTTAGGATTTTATGGTATGCACAAATTTTAAATTTAGAATTCAAAAGTTATAACATAGTGCATTATACCAAAGCCATTTCTTTTATCAGAATATGATAAGGGCAATTATTATATTCTGTGCAATTAATAACTGATTAAAATTTGAGATGAATAGGTTTGGTGTATTAAAGTATGAACAGACATCAAAAGTCAAATACACCCATGTCACTACAACATTATCTATGTCCACAACCTAATTATTGAATACTTAACTGATCTTACCAATCCATTGTTAAATCATTCGATGAAGATAACTCCACCCTGCCCATGTGCATCTCTTGCTCTTACATCTATAAGTTCTACAATTACAAGTAGGTTTTGGGTTTGGTTTATCTACAAACTGATGATCCTACATCATAAAGCACTATTATAATTAGGCAAACACTATAGCTAGATCAGTGTACCTAAATTTAACATTATTTTATCCTTGCCATATGATTTTGAACTACTATACTTCACCATACATGGTGGAAAAACTAACTCTATATCATCATGAGGGATTTAACACTAAAAGGGAGGCTCTATAAAACAACATGACAGTTGTATAAATAATATGGATAATTCTACTACCTCTTGTAACCGGCTATACACATGTGGGCTTTGCCTCATCATGGAGAATAGAATTCAAACAGTGGATATCCTTTCTTTTAGGATTATTTATGCTAACAAGCATTAATTATTACTATGCCTCTACCAAACTATCCTCTCATGCAATCAGCAATAGATGATTCTCCATCAGCCCCTGCTTAATATTAATCTATTGTATGCCATTTTATTGGCACATCCTATCAGCTAAAAACTGTCACAAATCATTCTCAATATTATAGCAAGGTAAAACAACACTAACAATAACAATGGAAATATACATATTCCATTTCATAATGCAGAACCATTATTGTATCAATAGACAAAACAAAATATATATGTCAAATGATCATTAATTATTTTAAAATGACAACTATACTTTTGTTAGAGAGAGCACAACATATTTAAGCAATAAAGATCAACCTGCATTTGTATTCAAAGTGGACAAGTTCATAGGCAAACTTAATAAATAAAAAAAACTTATATTAATTCTTTCATATAAGAATGCAATTAGATCATTATAGTATATCTTTGACAAAATATTTGTTCATTCACTTTTAATAAAGTATTAAAATCTGTTAAAAAAAATACGAGAAATCTTCCTCTCCATCTAGATGAACAATAGATATAATAACATGTTTTTCCCTTAACTGAAAAAATAAAAATACATGTAATAGATATATATATTTTACACATTTTTCTTCTTTAACTTGATATATATATATATTTCATACTACAATAAAACATGTATGTTTAAAAAACAAAATTCCCAAATAACACATGATGTAAGCATTATAAGCCAACACAGCAGTAATAAAAAAATAATAAACATTTTCTACCATCAGAGTTTATCCTGTTCGTAAAGTTTATTTTATTCTGGTGGGCTAAAATGACAAAAACTGATATTATGATGAGTAAACATTCCAAATAATGCATATATATATATATATTTATTATCCTGTTCGATGCATAATAAAATAAGGCAATATTCAAATGTTTTCAAGTGTATCACAATTAAAATTGGTTTATTCACTTTTCTATAGATAATTTTTCTTAATAACTTTATAGGTTATTATAATCTTCAAAACAAACTTTTTAAATACATTTATTATTTATTCGGTATTATATAGCGAGACAAGATTTAAATGTTTCAAGTGTAGTATAACTAAAAATCAGTTTATCCATGTTTTAATCCAGATAATTTTCCTTGAAAATGACTTTAAAATTTCATTACAATTAACATTTTTTTTAACATTATTTATTGATTATGTTCTTTCCTCCATGGTAAATGTAATAACTTTAAGTAATTAGGACATTTTTCAAACATTTTTTTAAAATCTTATTTATATGCATTGCACTGTAAAATTTTTAAAAGTAAAGATTTATTTTATTATATTTCCCTTGACAAAGTAATAATTCTTTAGCACTATTAAAAAGAATTTATCCAATTACAAGTACGATATCCTGAGCATTTTTAATGAATCTGTAATCGTTCATTTCTATTGTTACACAAGTTCGCGCTAAAGAAAAATTATCAGATGAGTGTTTATTTCTTAAGAAATAATTGAGAATAAAATCACTTGCCATTACCTTTTAACTTTATTAAAATTATATAATATAAAATGACTTTTGATTTATTTATAATATCTTCTGAAATCTTTCTTTAAAATTACTTTGAATTATTTTCTTGAAATTACGATTTTCAAACGATCATATGTTCTGCTTTATGTTTAATAGTGGCGTGAAATACAAACATTATCAACTCTTTATTTTAACTATAAATAATTTGTGTGTCATTTTTAAACTCTTAAAATTAACCAATATCAATAAAATAAAAATAATTTCTTACATTTTCTTGAATTGTTCTGTAGTTGAAGTAATATTTATTTAGATAAAGACTTAACCCATGACTTTCATTTCCTTCTCCAGTATGAATTCCAGGAACTATATGGTCGTGGAGATGGTGTTTAAAATGATAGCAAGGCTTTGAGATTTTCTATTCAATCATTTTTAGATATCAATATATTATAATCCCATTCAATTAGATTCCACAATTTTCTGATTTTTAGCCCCCCCCCTTATTTTAGAAGATCAGAGTTGAAGTCTGTTGTTGTTTAGTTCTCTTTTTCTTAATCCACCCCCCTACAACTTTGTTTTAATATATATAGTTTTTATTACAAGGCATTGTGGTAATAAATTGACCAACAATCTTAGTGTGAATATATTAATATTACCCCCTCTAGATTTCCTTTTAATAACTACTCATACTTATTCAAGACAGCTTTGGAGTCACTAAAGAAATATATATATATATATATATATATTTCTTTATATATATATATATATATATATTAAGCATATATATATATATATATATATATATGCTTAAGAATTAACTATAACAATTCATTTACAAGACTTACAAATTTAATTGATTTATTTATTTATTTCAATTGCCATTCAACAATAATAAAATAGTAATATATTTATCTCCCAATTAATAGCAATAGTTTTAAATTGTTATTTTATCCCTAGTTTTAAACCTACATTGGGTTTTAAATCTCATCTCCCCTCAAGCAGATATCCTAGTGCATCCAAAACAGTCTTTATTTTAAGCCACTTGTTAAGATTTTCATGCTAAATATATTATTATGATTTAAAATTTTGGATTATTAAATACAGGGATCTAAATAAAACGTCACAATATATATATATATGCATGCAGATCCAGGTCATGGTAATATGAAACCAATATCTCGCTGCATTCCAGTTATGATTTATAGAAGTTCAGAAGTTCCTCCAAATACACCTCTAACAATGGTAAGATATTTTTATTCTGATAATAAATTAATTTTTTTATTGTTATTCAGTAACTATTTCACAGCTTTGTAAAGAATGTGAAAAATTTAATTTTTAAAAACTCATAATTAATGTAGTGTATTTACATATATAACACTATCATTAACAGTTACTCATTAATAAGTATGATCATTTTAATTCCAGAATAAAAAGTTTAAGAATTTTGCCATTATTGTATAAATCCAGCTCCTAAATCTTCTGTATATACCATATGTTGATCCTTTATTCTATTTCCCATTCTAACAGCACATTCATTTTTCTGCAACAAATTGTTTTTAAGACATCAGAACTTTACCGAAATATAGCTCTCCAATGTCATATTCTCTCAATACTGCTTCTCTTTAGAGTCTAATTGAAATAATCTTTTTAACAGTAAGAAGCAAATGCATTAACAGTTACTATCATCAAATACTATTTTAAAAGGGAACCCAATCTAATATTCTGAGTCAATAATTGAAGTTTTGAAATTACTTCTGGTATTCTATTGTATGTAAGAACATTTCTGTGATCATTTGTCTTTTCTTTAAATTTAAAATATCTTGCTGAAAATGATATTGGCTATCTCCCTAAGAATTACCTTGAATATTGCTATCATCATTGAAACTCATGCATTATCATATTGTGTAAATATACATTTATGAGAATTGCTTAAAATTACTAAGAAGTCTACTTAATTCAAATTCAAGTTGGTGAATTACTTATTATTTTGCTTGGTCTTATAATCTATTAAATGACATGAACTGTAAAAAGACCACCAGAGGGAGAAGGACTAGTTGGTTCTGTTCCTTTCATGAGTTGATAAAAGTATTAAATTTTTTTATCAAAATATTTGTTTTCTTTTGTTTAAGACTTCAGGATTTTGTACCTTAAGCACTGTTCTTCCTTTCATGCGAAGGATGAATTTTGTTGATTCAATTATCCAGGGAATTGAAAGAGATTCAAATTCTAATACAGAGAATTTGAAGAGAAACATGGAAGCAATTTGTAAATCGAAAAATGGAATTCCAAGGAAAGAATTATCTACAAAACAAATAAATTTCCATGAATGAAAGTTCTAACAACCTAGTTCCCCAAGCTAGCAGTGATCCTCCAAAAATTTTGATGAAAGGTGGAGAAATCTGTATAAGTAAGAATTCTAGTGTGAATAATGAGATAATACCACAAAGGGCTCAAGTTAACATTGAAAATTCAAACAAAAACATTAAAACTTACTTTAAAAATAATTATGTGTGAAAATTCACCACCAATGGACAAATTGTTGTCTGAGGGAGCCAATCCAAGCTGCCTTGTGCATAAAGAAGAGGGACTGAAGGTAATGATGCTTCCAGTTTTATGTTCTTACAGTAAAAATCTAATAACTTTTAGCAAGGGATAATCCTACTAATTTTAACAAAGATATAGACAATTTTAATGCTGTTTCTATTGATAACTCTAGTTGTTCCATGCCCTTTGTCCCACAGAGTTTTGTTCAAAATAAAGAAGTTGGTAAGATATCATATGCTGAAATTTTGCAAAAATCTAATAATAAAAATACCTCCATTTCTTATGATTCACAAAATATAGCTGATTTTTTTGACTTTCTCAAGGATGACTATATGGGGCCTGCTAATAATGGGATGTCTAATATGGACTTACCTTTTAAAACTAAGCTGAATCAAATAGAATTAAAAAAAAATATTATAGTTTCAATGCTACTGTTCCACCCCAATTGCATCAATCATTTCAAAATTATATGAATGGTAAAACCCTAATTTTTGCTGTTACCAATCAAAATAAGGACTTATTTATATTTCCAATTGATCAATTTTGTAGACAAATTACAGAAAAAAATTTATGGATTCATGTGTTTAATATATTAAATCATCCAACAACCATTATGTAATTATGGAATTTCATGATCCTACCCAGAAGCAAATTTTCCAAGGGGCAATCAAATTTGTCAGTAACAAAATTTTATATACAATTGACATAAATAGGCTGGTAGCGTGGTCTGGCCATATTCCAAATTGTTACATTAGTTTTAATCAATCAGATCTTAAGAAAATCCTTAAACCCTATGGAATAATATCAAATTTTAAATATATCTTTGAGAAGAGGGTGAACATTCCTGTACTCATAAATTCCGCTTTATTTTTAATCACCCTCAATAAAGGGGTCTCTCTACAGACATACCCACTGTTCACTGAATGGAGTCAGGGCCCCTAATATCTTTTTGGGGTATTCTGACACAATGTTTCTGCTGCAGGTTGAGGTCTCACCTTGTCAGGAATTGTCCCTCAAGGATGTGCCTGAATTGTAAGCTTAGAAAGACTAGTATACATAATTGTACAGCAAGCTGTTATATCAAATCAAGAGGGAAAGATACTGTCATTACCAATTAATCCTGGGTTATGACAGCCTTCAGAACAAATGAGCCATTCCATTCTACAGTCATTTAAAAAACTCCTTGTTTGTCTGCTAATTCTGGCACAGAGTCCAATTCTACATGATTTTGACAGAGTCTTCAGTCAGGCCTGCTGCAAAATACAAAAGGAAAGCTGGCAAACATAGAACAGATGCCAAAAGCTTTATTCACAGCTTCGGAAGTCAGGAGGCTGGGAGATCGAGTAAGAGTTCATAGGATCCTGATTCACTGGACAGGATTATAAAAGGAAAAATGCATAAGGCCAGTGATAATAAAGGAGCATCTGTGCCCATGCACTTGTCTGTTTCTGACAATATTGAGAAGTCCAATCAGGCATTTGAGTTAATGGACAAGGAGGTTATGGACCAGACAGATTCTTGTCAAGGTTCCTGAAGTGAGTGATGCACAAAAAATGGACACCTTCATGATGGGCTTTTAGAACATAAGGAGAGTGAAAGTGACAATTCAAAATTGGTGGAGGACGTGAAAAGTAAAAGTAACAATTCTGAATTGGGGTGGAGGATGATCAAGAATCCTCTGGGTTTGAGGAGGTGGATAAACCAAAGTTTAAGAATATATTTTAACTGAGCTCGATATCTAATGTTGGATGATGAGTACAAAGGTAGATGGGGACCAGAACAAGACTGAAGTATGGTTGAGGCTTGTCATTACTCCGGATTTAGCAGTGGATGATTTTGAATGTCTCAGTGTGACTATTTAAGAATCTTGATTGGGGATAAGGTAATTATTGAGGGTGCTCCTCAGCATAAGATTTTACTGGAGGATTGTTTTGTCTACCGCATCACAAAGAGGGGACACAACATTGTGCATTTCTCTGTGGACTGCCATTGATGACAGATGGACTGTGTTGTTTGGGGGAAGTGGAAGAGTGTCTGGAGAAATCCTTGATAGTTTTGACTGTTGAGGATCCGGATTTGTGCCAATATTAACTTGATTCTTGTTGTATAAGTGTGACTCTCATCCTTGTTGCTGCTTGACTAATTCCATTGGATTTTATATTGATTTCTTTTCGTGTCTCTGATCATGTTGGAACCTGTATGTGAGTTTGGCTTGTTGATGGCCTTTTATGTAATGCTTACCTTATTTAATGTAGATTGCTGTATTTCTTAATATATTGAAGCCTTCTTGTATTTAAGCTATATTGAAAAATGTTTGAATTAATCTCTTTTCCATGTTCTGTTGCTCAATGATATGATCTATGTATTTATTTGTTTTATTGTGATGACCTCTGGATGGTTGTAATGAATTATTACATTGAAATCGTACATTACGTTAATTATGTTCCTTTAGACTTTGTATCATTCTAAACTATATATTCTTGTATACTTAATCAGGCATTCCCTGTAATTATTGGAATAGGACATCCATGTTCCCAAACAAATTTTATAATTGATTGTTTCCTTATGTATTGTGCTTTGATTGTGAATAAAATTTATTTATTTTTGAAAGATAAATACAGTCATCAAATTATTCAAATCTTTGGATTATTGAAAATTTCTTTGCATATGTGCAAAATATTACTACCAGTGGATTAAAATCTTTCTTTTAAGTTGAATGGTATAAGGATAATCTCAACCAAAAAATTATTGTATTTAAATCAATTAGCCTTTCATATTTAGTAAAAGGATCAAGACATTATAAATTATAAAAATTGCTCGTCTTTTAAATAAATCTTGTGCTAAAGATTTGCAGAGGTCCCTACTGTCATTTTTTCAGGTGCATAGTTTTAAGGTTGTAGCCTTAATATATATTACTTTAAAGTAACAAGTATGCACTTTATAAATATAATTATTAAAAGTTGATATTTAAACATGAATAAATTGTTAAGACTACATCTGTTGGAATAAAAATAATAATTTTGATTTATTCAAAATTTTTGGAAATCCTATTATTGAATTTTGGTTATAAATCTCAACCTCTGAAGGAATTCACTATACCATATGGATTGTTACTTAAATATTGTAAATTATTGTTAGTTCAACTCCACTGACATTTGGATATGGTTGGAATTTTAAAATGCTCCTGAATAAAATATCAAACATTTATTCAAGACTGTGGATTATGCATTTTACAGATAATGCTTTACAGATATTATATAGTTAATTTTATTATTGGTTTGTTTGAATGTTTAAAATATTCTTATTATAATTTAAATAAGGTTTTTATAAAAATACTGATATAACAAAGGTACAAGTAAAAGTTTAGATTATTAATACAATTTGGGTATAAACGTGCATTTGTTACATTATGGGTATATTGAACTTTTAAGTGCTTAGATGCTATTATAAATAAAGCTTATCATAAATACATTTTGAATCAAGCTTAATACTTTCAAGGTCTATTTATGGCCTCATAAGAAAAGTTGCTACTCTTGCAAATTACATTACTGATATTGGACATATATTGTACTAAACTCTAAATTAATGTATTAGCTACCATAGCTCTATTAATATTAATGTTTTATTGATGATTGAAAGTGATCTCTTATCTTCTGCAGTCTAGGTATCTTTATTTAATCAATGAAGGAAAAAAAGATAAAAGGTTACCCTTCTACTTTCCCAGGAAATGTTCGTTAACTAGAAGATCCCATGCAGTATAGTAAAATACTTTCACTGTGGTGATATTTGTAAACATTATTAGTTTGTGAAGTAGACTCCTAATAATGTATTTGAAGTTTAGATATTATAAGCTAGAGAACATAACAAGGCATGCTACTCAAAATATGATTGTCATATTAATTTATGTATTTTAATAACAATCATATTATATTTGGGTAAATTGTTACTTGTTCTCAAAAGTGTTAAGCAATACAGTTGTTGCCTAGAATAGAAGTTGTATTGTTTCTAATCTTTATTATTATCAAGATACTAAAGGTTGTAGTAAAACATTCCTAGACCCATCCATAATTAGTGTTCAGGCTTTGGCTGAATATTGTACAACCTTCTCCAATAGAGTGCTTTGTTTGCATTACTTTTCTTGGATAACATAGGTAATTATAACCCAATATTAAAATATTGACTAAATAGTATAGTGCAGTATTATTAGGAAATATTTAGAGAACTTCTGTTGTTACAATTACATTTATTAAATATTTTGATATAGTTGTTTTAGAATTGTTGACTATACAGATATTGTCATTAATTGGAGTCATCATCATCATCATCTACATACTTCAGTACAATTTGATCATACTTACACTTTATTTAAAATTCATTTTCTTGATTTAACTTGGACCATTCTTGTTTTTTGTCTTCCATTTAAGAATAATATAATTTATTGAGTTATGATAAAATACAACAAAATCCCTTTGATATCTTAATCATATTTAGGACTGAATGTTTAAAAGTTTACGAATCCTATTTTTTTGTTGAAATAATCACCTATAATTTAATAAAAATCTTGACATAATTAATTGATTTAGAGGTAAAAGCCTGAAATCCGGGCACGGCCGCTTGGGGCATTGTTTATGTGTCAAAACACATAAAAATGCCATTTAGGTGGCCGCGGCCTTACAGGCTAATACAACATTTACGTATTGTATTAACCCATTGAGTTAGGCTGCTTTACATGATATCGCACAAAAATATTATGGCCTGTTTTGTGTTCGAAGCTATTTACACGTATTCGTTCTTTTCGTAGCTGATTACCGTATCGCTTGAGGGTGTTTAAATTTCAAGGCGGTATGAGTTTTTCAAATCTCCGCAATAGAGTAATGTCATTTCGATTTAAAAAAGGTTGTTAATTATTAAGAATTGTCATATGGTCCCCACCCTTCCTGAAAAAAAGGTTAATATGTAAAAAAATTGGCAAAGTGTATGTTCAAACAGGCTTCGCCAAAGCTCACGTGCTAAGTCACGTTTCAGCATGGTGGGGAAAATATTCAAGACCATTAAAAGGTCTGAGACGAACGTGCAATTTTGAAACTTTTCTTCAGATAAATTGCAGAGTACAGAAAGTGTGTGAGATTGTGTTTTTATTTTGTCAGGCACACGTAATGTCCACTTTTTCATTACACCAATAAAATCGAATAAATAATTGTAAAAAGTCCAAAGTTTGTGTCCTTTTTTTTTTTTATTTCATTAGAAATTGACAAGTATTTGGATTCAATTTTTTGCAGCGAGGTTAAAATAAATGACGACTTTGGTTGACTTTTTGTTAAGAATAACAAATTATGAAATACATCCCACCCCTACCCCCCAAAAGCAAGTTATTGTAGAAGGCTAAAAAAAAAAAGGTAATTCGAACGAATAGAAATCAATGTAAAAAGTGAAAAAAAGTTGTTTCAAAAAAAAAAAAAAAAAAGGTTAAATACTTGACTTTTTGGTTACAATTCTTTTTCCAAGCGTGGGTGGGGGTGGGTGTTTGAAAACAATTTTTGAATTGGCAAAAACACAAAAGTAAATTTGGATTTAATATTAAGAAAAACAATTACATCAACCAAAAAGAAATCAAAATTCAAAACAAGTCCCAAAGTTGATTCTTCTTTTTTTTCAGTGCTGTTAAAATAATTGACTATTTTTGTTGCCTTTTTGTTAATAATAAATAGTAGGAATCCCCCCCTCCCCCGCTCAAAAAGCTGTTTATTGTAGTAGCCAAAAAAAAAGGCTAATTCAAACATAATCTAAATCAAAGTGATAAGTTGTGTTTAAAAAAAAAAGTAAAATTAATAATAATAATAAGAAAAATCATTTAGTCAAGACAAAAAAAAAAAAAAGGTAGAATTAAGTTCTAAACCAGTCGCAAATAATTGTATTCTATTTTTTCAGTGGTGGGATTCAAACAAATTTTTTTAACGTCGTGAAACGGTCCAAAGTTTTCAAATGATAAAAAAGCAAAAAATACAATTAGCAAAATTTGTTGAAAAAATATCAGGTTCCAACAAAAAACCCACAAAAAGTAACGAAAATGAATATCAAAATTTGTTTAATAATAAAGAAATCATGTTCTAAATGAAATAAAAATTATTCGTTTAATCAATATTAGAAAAAAAAAACGTTGTATAAAAAAAGAAAAAAGTTGCGGCGGCCGGGTAACATTATATTTCATTGATTTTGCCCGGATTTGAGGAAAGTTAATTTGTTAGCCTTAAACAGATAAACCTATTCATTTGTATAAGAATATTTTATCTATCATACACATTAAATACATTTGATGTACACATAAGAATACTAGAAGATATACTAATAAAATCTATATGAATATCCTGGAATATCATCATTATGACTATTGATGTATTGAACCTGTAGATATAAAATAGTTATTGTTGTTTTAAATGGATAAAATGAATATAACTTTATTTTAAAAAAAATTGTGCTTGATAGTAAATGCACTCAAAGCGAACACACTTTTTTCAACTAAGCAATCTCCTCCCAGCCTCAATAGAAATATTTCAGATATTTGTAAATAATCAAAATTAGAATGAGTTATTTGTATTGTAGAATATTTATCAGAGCATTAATTTTATTACTATTTCTAAATCATTGATAAATTTATTAATCATTATTTGCACTTGTTCTAATGAAGTTATGTTAGTATTTTCTCTTTTTCATAGTCATCAGGACTCTTGCAATCCCAAAGATAATTCCAGAATAATGGCATGTGGGATATGTGTCAGGATATCTCAGTAGTGTTTTGTAAAATTATTTAGATGGTGCTAAGATAATGGAGGTCACCTTTAAAGCCTATTCACATTATAGGTTTTATGGTGATGATTACTTTTGGTCAATATACAAGCAAAAAAAATGCTTGCTGTTAAAATTTAAAAAACACTGTTCAATACTGGAACACAGCACTAATTTGATCATGTTAAATATTAACTCCTTTGGGCAGTTGTTTTTATTCCCCGACATGTGCTTTTTTAAAAACTTCAGGGTGATTATTCAAACATTTACTTCCATGCAATTCCTGGAAAAAAATAAATTAATGAAGGTCTTATGCTTGATGATTTGACAAGAAATTACCAAAGAAGTAATGCTACATTTTGTATGGAAATGTAAGGATAAATGTATCCAAAGTAATATAACTTTTTTAAAAATACATTTCTGACAAAGGCTTATACAGTTTATTGATAACTTTGGTGTTCACCTGCAATGTTCAACGGAAGATAACTAATGGTCAGGGAGATGGAAGTCATTATTCAATTGTTCTCTATTTTACTCAAGATGTTACTAATGAAATTTTTTGAAGTTACATCAAAAACATAATGCTGAGGTTTAAATAAAAAAATAGGAAAATATGTCATTTGTTTTTTTGTATGTGGGAGGTAAAGTAATGAAATAATGGTAGATTGTCAGTCATTATCATTAGGAATATAAATTGTTAAGTTCTAAATATGAAAGGTTTTAGAATTAAGATTAAAGTGATAAACTGTGCAGTGATTGAAGTCACTTTCCCGATTTTTCATATTATTATATTGACTAACCAGGTTGGCATATTGATTAAGCATAGTGCACAAAAAATCAAAAAGTGCTTGTAAAGCTTATATTCTCATTTAAAATTCATTGCAAATTAAACCAGTTTAGTTTAATGTCTCATTTTAATTTATAAAATAGATTTATACATTAAAGATCAGCCTGTCAAGCTATTGTGCACGCGCTTTTTATGAGTGTTAATAATAAATGAATACTTTGACTCCCAACAAAAGATATAGTATTTAGGAAAGAATAAAATGAATCACTTATTCTATCTAAGCCAAATGCTTATATATGGGCAAATCTTAAGTACTGGAAGTGAAAGCGTGAAGATAGACACTTCACTTGAAATTACTGTTTACATGTCTTTAATGTATTACAATTTATAAACATGCGCTATATAAAATAAGTGCTTATTTAAAATAGATTTATATAAAAAGTGAATCACATTTTATTTGTTAATATTGGGTTTTAAACTCATTTTATAAGTTTAAATTTTATTTGAATAGTAAAAATTGTAAAAACCAATCTTGAATCTTTTTATAATAAATAAAAAAGTTTACTTCCTCATGAATGAGATGTGAAACACTTGTGATATATTTCAAAATTAAATCACTTTGAATTATATATATATATTCAAATGAATGCATTTCTATCTTCTTGGTACAAAGACTTAAAAAAAAAATTTTGATTAAAAAATATTATTTAATTAAAAGATTCTTATTTTGATTTATAAAAGATAACAAATTTTAATTTATTAACAGTAATGTTAATTAAATCAAAATGCTAGGAAGTTGAGACTATCAGCTGATTGAATAATTAATTCTAAAGAGTATAGTGTTCAGTTCCAGTTGGAAAGCTCAAAAACTGGAAAGAATGTAGAAATATACAAGTAAAAAAAAATGAATGCTTGCTGTTAAAAATTAAAAAAAAACTGTTTAATATTGGAACACAATATCAGTTTGCCATATTAAATATTAACACTTTTGGGCAGTTGTTTTTATTCCCTGACATGTGTTAAAAAAAATTCAATGAGTATTCAAAGTTTTACTTCCTTGCAATTCCTGGAAGACAATAACCGAATCATGATCTGATGTTTGACAATTTGCCAAGATATTACCAGAGAAGTAATGCTACATTTTATATAGAAACGGTTTTAGAATTAGGGTTAAAGTGATAAACTATGCATTGACTACAGTCACTTTCCATTTATTATTATGATAGTAAAAGTTGTCATGTATGTAATCTATATGATCACCAGCAGGTGCCACCAGACCAAAGCCTGGAACCAGACTCACAAGGCATAATCTCATTAACCATTCCAAGAAACCCAATTTATTATTTTTATTAGCAATCATCTATGTCACCATAAACTAATCATTTGTGTATATGACTACTCACCACCGGTAAATCTTTATTATTAACTCCTTTTAATCAGAATGAACTATTAATAATAAAGGGATAAAGCTAGGTTGATGAACTTTAACGGTTGGAAATAATAATTAACTTTAAATAATCATGTATTAGTTAAAAAAAACTTTATTTAATTCTAAGCCTTAATACAATTCAATGGAGTGATTCGATTTATATTTTAAATCCCCCAATTTAAAGCCTCCTATGATCAATTATTATAAAATTTAAATCCAAGTCTAAATAAACATTATATGTAGCATGACATATTCCAACATTCCTGAGAGGTATATACTAACTGTCCAGAATGACATTGAATTGGCAATATAAAAAGGGCAACTATTAGATATTGATCAATGTAAGGCAATACCAGAATATGAGCTAGCCAAACTAATTAATCTAGATGTAGAGATTAAATGACTTACCTCTGTTAACAAGATCCATCCCTATTTCAAAAGAGGATGGCCTGGGTTCACAAATCAAAATGGTATTAACTATTAATACCAAATCTCTCTCCAACAAAGCTTATTTAGAAAACTAGTAAATGTATAAAGATCTTTAATACGCACAATACTATAAAATAACTATTCTTTGATTTGCCTTAAGGGATAGATCAAATCTAACTCCAATGAACTATATAATGATTGAATAAGAATAAACAAAAAAACATGATAATAATAATATAGAGAGAGCAAATTACCTATTTATTTACATGATACACCATTGTTTCTAAACTATTTATTGCACTGACAGTTTTAAGAGAATGAGTTTAATTGCACAGTATAAGATAGATCATATTTACCCAATCCTGAAATTGAGTTCTTGTTTCTTTGGTGAAGTCCGCCGCACATGAAAATTGTTGTATGTCATGAACTCATGCGTTCATTTGGCCAGCTTTCAAATCATTCTACTGGAATGGGGTTATGCTCTTAACAGTAATCTGATATTGTGTGATTTATTATTTTCAAAAGTCTGTACTGAACATTTACACAATTCTCTGATTATTCTGTCTTTTGGGTACTGGATAAGGTGTTATGCTCCTGCAGATATAGAGATGGTCATGGAAAAGGGATTCTCCAAGAGGAATCATGGTTGATCTAGCCAGAAAACATGATGAAGTTTCTTCAAATAAGATAAAAAGAATAACTTGAAAACACCAAGTTCCTTTTTATGTCACTCCAAATATCCCCCTTCTTTTTTCACTTTGTATTTTCTTATTAAAACTTTTACACTTCCAGTTTTAATTTTAGGAACATTTATAATAGTCATGCAGCAAAAAAAATATTTTCTTTTGCTATTTTGGCTACAGGTCTAATTTTCTTGTCTGGGTTTTACCAAATTATTGATAAATTTTTGTGCAATTAACTCATTCAATTTTGTAAAATTTCTTAACATTCTTTAAATTTTTTTTACAATGAAGCATATCTCCCCATCCCTCCCTACCATTACCATACCAAAAATATAATTAAAAATTTCAAATAGATCTTGATAACTATATATATGTACTTAGCATTACCCATCTATTTTCGACATTTTATTTATTAATTTATAAACATTAATTCTTATTAAGAGCATGGTCAGCACATCCCTCTCATGGTAAAATTGAGCACTCAAGGTACATAGTAGTAAGGTTAAAGCCTTATATGTATTTATTAATTTAATAAATTTTACATACAAACGTAATAAAAATAGATATGAATAAAAATATCTATTATTCTATTATGGTACCATAACATAACTTTTTTTTTTTAAATATACTTCTAACAAAAGCCTATAAAGTTTAGTAATAACTTTGGTGTTCATTTGCTATCATTGTTCAACATGAAGATAGTTAATGGTCAGGGAGATGGAAGTCATTCTTCAGTTGTTCTTCATTTTACTCAAGATGTCACCAATGACATTTTTTGAAGTTACATAAAAAAACTAAAGCTGAGATTTAAATTTAAAAAATGGAAAAATGTGTCACTTTTTATTTTTCTATGTGAGAGTTAAAATAATGAAATGATGGTAATCATTGTCAGTCATTATTATTAGGAGTAATAATTGTAGTTAAGTTCTAAATATGAAAGGTTTTAGAATTAAGATTAAAGTGATAAACTGTGCAGTAATTGAAGTCACTTTCCTATTTTTCATATTATAATATTGACTTAACATATTGGCATACTGATTAAGTATAGTGCATAAACAAAATCAAAAAATGCCTGTAACGCTTATATTCTTATTTAAAATTCATTGCAAATTAAACCAGTTTAATTCAATGTCTCATTTTAATTTATAAAATAGATTTGCATAAAAAGTGAAGCACATTTTTGTTAAAATTGGGTTTTAAACTAATTTTATAAGAGTTTAAATTTCACTTAAATAGTAAAAGTTGCAAAAACTAATCTTGCATCTTTTTATAGTAAGTAAAAAAAAGTTTATCTGATAGTATAGACCTCATGAATGAGCTATTAAAAACGGGTAAGATATTTCAAAATTAAGTCACTTTGAATTTAGATATTATTAATTCAAATGAATGCATTTGTATCTTTTTGGTACAGACACTTAAAAAAATTTTTTTGATTCAGAAATATTGTTTAATTAAAAGATTTTCATTTGATTTATAAAAGATAACAAATTTTAATTTATTAACAGTAAATGTTAATTAAATCAAGTGCCAGGAAGTTGCTCAATTCGAGTTGAACAATTGGAGAGCTCAAAGACTGGTAAGAATGTAGAAAAACATAAGCAAAAAAACGAATGCTTACTGTTAAAATTTTAAAAAATGCTGTTCAATACTGGAGCACAGTATTAATTTGACCATGTTAAATATTAACTCTTTCGGCAGTTGTTTTTATTCCCTGCCTGACATGTGCTAAAAAATTCAGGGTCACTACTCATACTCTTACCTCTATGCAATATCCAAAGTAATTCTACACCCTTTATATGGATATACAATGAAAACATATATCTAAAGGAACACTCTTTACGTTTTAAGTGAGAAACCATGAAATAAACAAGAAATTTGTGTTTAAAGAAATTTCTCAAGTTAAAGACATTGTTTAGATCCTGTAGACATATGTAAGCTTATATAATCAAATTCATGGTAAAGTATGCAAATGAATAAATTTCATATTTATTAATATGGTTATTTATTTTATATTAGTGTAGAATATATATCAGCTAAGTTGTATAATTATGTTTTAGTAATTATTATTAATTAGTACAAATTTTAAAATATAGTCTTACATCAGCTTTATTATATGTGTTAATTGCTAGTTGATCTTATTTTTCTTATATGTTTATTTATATTATTTTATTTTGAATGATCATACATTTCACAAGGAAGCAATGTTAATCCACGTGTTTATAGTTTTATTACTATGATTATTATCGTATGTTTCTTTATTTCATATTGCATAACTTTTGTTATTAAGATAATTGTTAGTATTTAGTTCATCGTCAACATTACCTGGAATGTGAAATGAGTCCATACTCTGAACTGAGCTACTGCCGAAATATTAATGATGTAATTGGGATTATAAAGTTAAAGTCTATCTTTATTGTATTACATATATATATACGCCAGTATATTAATATTAAAAAAATATGTTTTTTATATATATTGGGAACTGATGGAAGACAATGCACTGAGGCTCTGGTCATTTCCATGAGAATCTAAATTAATCTATCAGTGTATAATAATCTAGAGACTATCAAAAAGATAGTTGATAAAAATGATGGTGACGAAATATAGCCTGTATCTAAAATAAATTCATAGAGATTAGACATTGGTTTGATCATTGTCGTAGAATCAACAAACAAGGAGTTTAAAGTAGGTTAATAATGATATGTCTACTACCATCACCACCGCTACTTTTCTGTCCATTATAATGTTAAAGTTTTCACCCAGAAAAGTTTCAAATACTTGAATAATATGGGTCTTTGATGAAGCATTGTTTAGTAAATTGTCATTAGTTATTATTTATACTAGCATCTGAATAAATGTAAATATTTCTGATGATAATCTAGTAGTGTGCTACCGAGTTATGAATACGTATGTATATTGTTCACATTGTTATTTTAATTACAGCAGCACTGATTTTCAAGTCGAAACTGATGAAATATGAGAAGAATGAATATAACTATTCCCAGTTATTCTACTTACTTCTTTTGTTATACAAATGTACATAATTTTTATTAAAAACTGTTACATTTTCATCATTTACTTTTAATAACTGAATAAAAAATTTCTACTATTTCAATGAATTGTAAATTTTTATTGCAAAAGATTATTTATAAAATCAACTTTCCATAAAAACATTTTAAAGCGTTCACAAGAATTTAGAACATAAGTAATAATATTTAAATACAAATATATTATATATATTAAGCTAGATATAATTAGAGGGAATTTAAACCCAGACTTTCAAGCTCCCTTTATTTATCCACTCCATTTTATACAACCAATACACATGACCACATATGTATTTCGTGCTGACCCAGCAATCGTCAGTTGGTTTAGATCATTATTTCCCACGTATATATATATAAACAGTGCTCGGTTTATATTAAGATAGCAAATCTTTAAACTTTAATGCACAGCCTCCCATATCACTGAAAATCTAATGATGGCATGTTCAAAGTTCTTGTTTGTCAATTTTATTGTCATATGTTGACTATAAGTCATTATAATCCCTCATATGCAGGACCTTAAGCCCATTTAAATATATAGGAGGGATGGACAGAATATATGTTGAATATATATTTAAATACAAGTATATTATATATACTTTTAAGCTAGATGTAATTAGAGATCATTTATCTTTTTCGCATGTAAGTAGTCGTATTGGTTGTATAAGATGGAGTGGATGACTATAGGTAACTTGAAAGTCTGGGTTCAAATTCTCTAATTAAATAAGTAATTGTAAATATATATAATCAATGCTTGTAGAAATGCATTTCCCTCTGTATCATATGAATCTGTATGTACTCTAACGAAAATTAAAATTACCTTAAAAAATAAATAAAAAATTACTTTGAAAGTTTGATTTATTCACAAATTTTTAATATTTATCATATACAATATTCTATTTTAATGCTGAATTCAAGAAACGTTATAAGCATTTTTCTTCTCCTACAGTCGTCAAAATATTGATTTACAAATAAGAAAAGAGTTTGTGTTTATCATGATAAAAAGCGTCACTAGACTGGGATCAAAAAGCCACATTTGGTTCGCGAACCGTAGTTTGCCGATCCCTGGTTTACAATCTTTATCTTTCAGCTAAGATTAAATATTCATTAAATGACCTATAACTGGATAGTAGTTAACTAAATGAAATTGCTCGGTTTTTAATATCTTAAATTACCTGAATATTTTTCCAGTAGTTATAGCTGAGTTTGAACATCATATGATGGGAATGGCAGATATATGCACCATCATTATATCACAACGCCCATCAAACATTTTCTGATCCAAAAAAGCAGGAAAAAATGACTGAAAAAAGGAATCCATGCTTCCAAAATGAAAACCCTTTTCAAAATATATAAACTTGTAAATAATAATAAGTAATAATTAGACAATAGATGTGTCTATAAATAGCTCATATCACAGCAAAAACCTTTTCAATAATTCTCCAAAAAGAACTAGTAAGAAAAACATAACTCAATTTACACCTATGTGATAAAATCTACCTTTTTTGAACAGTAATGTATATTTACTCTAAATAACACATGTAGGGAACTAGAATACTATTTTTTCCAAGCAATAATTAGAATTTACACACTCATATATATGTTAATAATAATGTAAATTATACATCTATTTATGCATACATAAAATTTGATTTATATATATATAAAAGATCATGATAAAATAAAATATAACTTTACAAAATAGAAGTATTTATATAATCTTCCTATAAATAGAGATTCTGGTAACTGCCATTATTTGCAGTGTTTAAATAAATGCACATTCTATCATTGATCACCCAAATATAATGAAGAATGATAAAATAAGGTCAAACTTAAATCGGCACATTTGTATCCATACTTATATTCTTTATTTGGGCTAAGCAGTACTACGGTTAAATAAATACACTATAACTTATATATGTGAATATTTCTGTAAACTTTACTCAAATATTAATTTTTCACTATAATGAGTATATACAAAAGATCATAACAAATAATATCCCTCGATGTATATTTCTAAAAGCTATTTCAGATAATCTTTTACTGATACAAACAAATCTATAAAACCATAACTTTATTATATTTTGATCGTAAGTAAAACTGATATAAACTCCGTTATAGAATCATAGGTGCCAATGAATCTATTCTTCTTGTTTCAAAATAATTATAGTCTGCATTTCTTTTATTATCCAAACTATTAATCACATTTAATAATAAATATATAAAATTTGTTAAACTGTAGCTATTTTTTAACCATGCAAGATAAATTTACCTTTCATAAAGTAACTAAATAAATAAATGAATAAATAACTAAATAGATAGATGTAGCCATAAATAAATGAATATGTAATCTGTAACTCAAATGTGGGTACTCATTTTATAGCTAAAGGCACCGCTCTATGGCGCGGTTTTCGCGCCAAAACACATAAAAATGCTGTTTCCGCGGCCGACACGTTCAAACCCGCGTTTTCTATAATACTTTTTTGTTGTGCTACAGAATGCAGGCCGCTATGTCGCGTCGCAGTACAGCATATATGTCGCAGAGCTGCAAATACATTTTCCGAATTCGGACAATTTATAAAATAATTACGGCTTGATGAGAGTTTGTATTTGAATTGTATTGAAATGTTGTTTTCATTGGATTTTTTTATTATTTTAAACTATTGAAATGTTCAGATTTTTTAAAACAATAATTATAAGACTTTTTACAACGTACTGTATTGAACTTTTATTTGGCAAAATATTAAATATTTATGTTTTTATTGAGTTGCAATTAGATAACGTGACAAAGAAGATTCTACTGTCTGTATATTTTTGAAGTAAAAAAGAGCGGTAGGAAAAAAATATCCAGTAAGAAAAGTCCAAATATACAGGTTTTTTTGTAAATTTAATAAAAAGCAAATATTATAAACATGTTTAATAAGTAAAGAAGACATGTGTTTGTTGTTATTTAAAAAAGTTTGAGTTTCTTTCTTCTGCCCGAGTACGGTTACGATTTTGAATTTTTTTATTTTAGCATTACAAACAAACAGAACACTAACCCTAAAACTAACCGTAACAACTTTTACTTTTATTACGATTAATATTTTTTAGTTAAACAACAACAAAAAAAGTTGTAACACAAGTAAAAAAATATCCGATAGAAAATTGATAAAAAAAAAAAAGCCGTACCACAAGTAAAAAAAATATCCGATAGAAAATTGATAAAAAAAGCCGTAACAATTTAAAAAGTATACGATATAAAAAACACGAATCAAATTGTAATTTGTTGATTTTATTTTACATTTATTATTATCATTTAAATTGTATACGTTAATAAAAAATAATATTTAAAAAAGACAATTTTGTTTTGTTTTTATTTTCGCATTACAAAAAAGCACAGAAAAATTATTAAAATCAACGGCCCGTGAATGTTCATATTTTATAGTTTTAGCATGAAAACGGCACCATCCAACGGCATCTTTATCTATAATACAAGCATCCAAATGTGTAATTCAATGGATAAGTAAATCAGCAGCTCATGAAAGAGAATCAAACAGTCAGTTTATTGATTAAATATAAATTTATTAACATCATAAAATTAATTGTAAAAAAAAATTACATTAATGATCATAAATTTAAACCTCTTATCTCTTTTGACTTTGCTCAATTCTCCAAAAGCTCTATCTGGATTTTCCTTCTTAAAAGACATTTACTAAATATAATTTTAAGGTCATGCAAACCAATAGTAAATAAACAGGCGCTTTTGCTTATCATCATTCAGATATATGTATGAAATTTATGAATATGTCAAGAGACAACATAGTATATTTTTTTATATATTATTTGTGCATCTATTTAAATCAAGTAATGCTCTCATGTAAAATATAAATTCTATATTCTCAAAAAATAAAATATTAAATATATCCTTTAGATTATTTATTAATTTGATATATATATATATATCGACTAAATTAATTTTTAGTTACTTTAACCTAAATCTTAAATTCATATTGAATAATATTAATAGGAGAAATAAAACTATTATTTAAAATTTTAAGAGAAAAAAAATATTTTTAATAAATATGAATTTTTTTAATGTTATAATTAAAATAAGTGAAATTTTTATGAGTTCATTTTATATCTAACATTCATCAGAATAAATTCAGCCAATGCTAATATCTTTTGCCATTCCTTTGACTATAGTTTCTTTTCCATGTATTGCACAAAATTCCAACAATGATGGTGAAATTTTCATGGGTGTCATCTATCAATGGTCCTTTTATTTAACTTTATTAGATTTTTTTCTCCTTTTCTTTGCAGTAGAGATGATTTTAATTCGATCAGCATAGCACCGACCCTTATTCCATGAAGAAATGATTTTATTTTATCGAAGATATCAGTCAAGATGATCTCCATGTCCTCCCTTTTCATGAAATCTATTCTAGTATCATTATTATTTTCCCAATAACTTAATAAAACTTTAAATTTATCAAATACAAACAAAATAATCCAACTGGTATGACAATAACAAAGTTCTCTATTGCTAGTAAGCAATGACATTTTATTTCTAAAAGAATCACTCATGAGATTTTATTTAACTATAACAAAAATATTTTTAGAATGAAGATATATATGAAATGCTTTAATATCTCATTCATACTTACATTCATTCTTTCATTTATTCTAAGTTTGAACCCTATATATAATTAGTATCCTTTATAATTATCTTAATCTATTTTAACATTAAATAATCCATAAACAAATGATTACTATTGTTGAAGTGAAAATGAAGTTAATAAAATTGACATATGGTATCCCTACATGTTACAATATATAAGTTTTGTAAAAATATTATTCAATTTTATACGATTCAAAAAACTTTTTTTTTTCTAAATAAAATATACATATAAGGTGCTGAGAATATTTGAAACTAATCAAATCTTTTAGATTTGTTGTACATTCTTCATAAAAGTTTATTAAATGAAGAACTATTGTCCAGTATAAAATGTATTCAGATGTTTCAAAAATACGTATGTAGTGGAAGAAATTGGTCTGGGGTACTTTACATTGAATTAATAACAACTTTTCAGGAGTGTGCAACAAATCTAAAAAGTTTGATTTATAAGATAATATTTTTCAAGATTTCAGTAAAAAAAAAAAAATCATTCTCTAGCAAAGACTATCACTACTTTTATAAAATTATCCAATAGGGTAAAAAGAATGAAATGCATAACTTTCGTCCAAAGTTTTTCTTGCTTGGAAATATGCAATCTAATTATTCCTTAAGGAAATTGTTTTCTAACAAGAAATTTTCATTCAAGGGCACAATGCAGGTATTAAAAGCTATTAATGATGTCAATAAAGTAAAAATGTCATGGTCAGCACAGATCTTCTTTTATTAACTAGTCCAAACTCATTTATATGACAACATATCATATTTACCGGCATATAAAGCCCTCCTCCATTTTATATACATTTTTAAGAAAAAATAATTTTCTACAATTTCCATTTTATAATTATTTATACCTACAAAAAAGTAACTAGGGAACAATGTAGTTAAGTACCTTTTAATATTCATCATCAAAAAACAGAAATTCATCTCCAGAGTTAAATGAAGAATTACTGGGAATTTCTTCAGAAACTGAGTCTTCATATAACAAATCATCCTCTATGCCATTGCTAATTCCACATTTGTTAAATGACTTTATAACTATCTCATGTTTCACAGCATCCCATGAAATTTTGACCCATTTACAACATGCAAAATGCTAGGCATCTTCCTGATGCTGTCATTTCAAAATCCGAAGACTGCATCCAATTATTCTATTTCTCCTTCGTGAATCCTTTAAATAGTTTATCCTTAATGATGGTCAAATATAATATTATAGTGAATTTGTTCATAATGTTGTTTCCATAATTACTATTAATCAATTCAATTTATTTGAAATAAACAACTAACATTAAATAATTATTTTATTCTAACCATTTTTCGTCCAATATAATAACCTTTTCAAGACAGAAAAGATACTTATAGTGGATGAAAACCAGTTAGAATAGAATAATTTAATATTGTTTACCTCAATTGAGTTGAATTAATAGTAATTTAAATGGTTTACTAATGCAGGCATCTTAACGTTGAATTTTCACAGCCTGTTCTGTTACTCTGAAACTGATCCCATACTAGCAAGTTAGGTTTCCTTAACAGTCCACCAGGATGTTTAGACCATACCTTGTTTACCCACAACTTCATCATCACTTCATTTATCTAGCTCTTAGATGAATGTGCACAAACACACTTTTAGACAGTTTTTCCTTGTGCAACTTATTATCTTTACAGAACAGGAAAAAAATTATGGAAATGATTTACTTAAAACCAGTTTCGCAAAAAGACAAAATGCAATAGAATACTTATATATGTATATTAATAAAAAGTTTTAGACTGACTGAAATTTCAATTTTAATATTGATGACTGGTGCATAAGACACACCCATAAAGGGAAAAGTGTTTTATACACTGACAAATACAGTGCTTGCTAAAAATTCAGAAAGAATATTTATTTTCATAATGAAAATTAGCCAAAAAACCCTCCACATAATCCTATTTTAATATATTAATGAAAAAATATTTCATTGAAAAATATGAATATAAGAGATCAGTTTTAAGTGAGAAATCATATTAATTTAAAATGTGGTTTGAATTCAGTTTAATTAAAAAACATAAATTTATTTATATTTTATTCAGCAAAATATATCTACCCCATTAGTTAAGTGAAATATTAATCTGTTTTAATTAAATATTAAAAAAAAAAAAAAAAATCTGAATTCCGTTTAGATTATCCCGCATATAATACACTTTTTTATGATTTTATAATGGCTTTATTTTTAGCATTCTTCATGGTTTAATATGAGTCTAAGTTTGAAGATAATTCCCTCACACACACCAATTCTACTTACTGTTTGTTATCTTAGTAGGATGATCATTTTAATGCAAGAAAATTAGCATAAGTTTTCGATTCATTAATAAAGAAATTGTAAACTAAATATTCTTGTGAACAATAAGGCATACAATGATCGTATGTCTTATTGTTCACAAGAATATTTAGTCTACAAATTCTTTATTAATGAATCGAAAACTTATGCTAATTTTCTTGCATTAAAATGATCATCCTATTAAGATAACAAACAGTAGAATTGGTGTATGTGTGTGTGGATTATCTTCAAACTTAGACTCATATTAAACCCTGGCAAGAATACTTAAGATATTCTTCATATACTTGTATTAATAGATTTCTATGTATATTATATGTCAGAGAGACAATTGGGATATTTGAATTCTGGACACATTGCAATACTGTGTAGCACAGACACAAACAATCATGTTAAGTTTCATAAAGTAATCCATGCTTGCCTCATACTCATCCTTTATGGTCTCAGACTACTGCTTATACTGTTTACATAACACATTAGAAAATCCCTGCTATTGGCATTTAGAGATATGGAATGATGAACACATTGATGAACTTCGGAAGTAACTATATGCAAAAACTTATACAAGATATGCTTAAAATCTGACTAAAGTTCGCAATTTTTGCCTAGTGCACTTTTGACTAAAATATATTAGTCATAGTCATGGCTTCTGGCACAGGGAAAATATTGCTGACTTTATTAGAAAATAATAAAACCGACAATCTTCTCCACTCTGTCAGATGCCATGACTATGACTAATATAACTTAATAAGTGCACTAGGCAAAAATTGTGAACTTTGTTCAGATTTTAAGTGTATCTCATAAACATTTTTACACATAAGTTATTTTCCATATTACAGTGATGAACTACAAATTATTGATATTTTAAAAAGCAGATCCAAAAAGATTTAACAAGAAAATTACAAACTGTCAACTTATCTATTAATTCCTTTGCTTCCATTTTTACACCAATATTAAGTATTGAAGACACTATTATCTCAATGAATGAGACATTGAAGAAATTTTTATTATATTAGCTACCCAAAATGTGATTAATAAATATCTATTTTAGTTAAAATCTTTTCCTAAAAAGTTCAATGGGTTTATTATTGGATTTTAAAGTTAATGATAGGAAATCAAATAATATATAATTATGACTTTTTTATTGAAACATTAAATGACTTGTACTAAACACTACATAACACATTTGCTGTTACTGAAATCAAATTTAATTACAATAGCAATCTTTCTATTTTTCAATTAACTGTCTTCCTGCTGGAAATTCATCCCAGCTTTGAACAAAAAAGATTACCACGAGTATAGTTCTTTTATTGAACTTAAATTATTTCTGATAACTGTGTCACACTCTTCAATGATTAGCTAGCATATTACATGTAATCTGCTTTATATTATAATGAATGTATATATCCATTCATTAACAATTGGCAAAACAATAGCAATTATTATTTTTGGGAACTTTAATTTGTATTAATTGGTTTCCTCGTTGTTTACTGGACTTAAAACACATCACCATAACTATCTTTTAATGTATTTCTCAAATTCTAGATCTGCAATGATTGATTAAATAATCTACTCTTTTCTACCGTCCAGACGTCATAGATCTGCAATGATTGATTAAATAGTCTACTCTCTTTTCTACCATCGAAAACATCCAGAAGTCATGATTAATACCAGTATATTTTCTAATATTAAATTGCTTGACCTATTGTTTGAAATGACTATCATCAAAATCCAAACAAATTTATATGGTCTGTCCAATAATTTTCACAATTATTTGACCATATTATTAATTAATACGTCTACTGTTTAGTATTACCTCTCATCATGAGTCAGTAATAAATCATTGAAAAGTATTAACAGATGGTAAGACTTACTTTTTGAAATAAGCCATTTAAACTTAAATATTGAGGAAAAATTTCAAACCTAACAATCAACTCTGAAAAACAACAAAACAATGCTACTATTTTTCTCTATGGAAGCCATACCATGAATGAAAGATATACCATTATTAACTATCGAATTAACCAAGCTATCAACATTTTACAGATAAATTTTCTGTCCTCATAGAAGTTGTGGAGATGGCTTATTAATCCTCCTAAAGCAAACTTTTTTCCTGCAATTGAGAAATACTTCTAAACATATCACTACACAAATATTTAACCAAATTGTTTTTATGCTCAACAAAAGAAAAAAAAAAACTTACTTATTACCAAACTAAAACATTCAAGATAAAACATTTTTGCATAAAGACTTTAGTAAAACTGGCCCCATTTTTGACAAAAAAAAAAATTCATTATGCCTTTCTTACATTTTTGTCTTCGTAATATTGCTTATACATTGTCATCACCAATAACATCACAGGAAAAAAATATTTGAAATTGTTTGTTGACAAGTTCTTATTGTTATTAGAGAAACAATCAATACACACATTTAAGCCAATAAACATCACATGATCATCATTACCTATGCATGCTTATAACTGTTATTAACACAGGCAAAACTCTCTATACGTATTGCCACTCAGTATAAGCCAGAGTAATCAATGGATGCCAGAAGGCCTGTACATAAAATCCCCCATATAGTGCCTACTCATCCAATATCCCCAAATGAGTTTCTGGCTTATGGCCTTCGTCAGTGAAGAGCCTTGGATCTGAGAGCACTGCATCTAGATATTAGGATCTAATGCAACCCTCCAGCAGCAACCTTTTATCTCAACTACAAAACTATGAGTCTTAAATTTTAAAAAAAACCCAAAAACACCACAATATTTTCAATCCAAGCTCATTAGCTTATATAGGTCACACAGGTCTGAACTCAGTTTAGTACCTATACATTTTGGTGTCTTTAATAACCATAGCCACCACTATCCTATTAGGAAGGATTGCTTTTAAGCCAAAAAACATCACCATTTATGTTTGCTTACAACTGTTATTAAAACAGGCCAAACTCTCTATATGTATTGCTACGCAGTGCAAACCAGAATAATCAATGGATGCCAGAAGGCTTGTGCATAAAACCCCCATCTAGTGCCTACTCATGCAATATCCCCAGACTAGTGGCAAAAGCTTTGCCTGTTTTAATAAGTTGTAAGCAAGCGTAAGAAATGATCATATGATGTTTATTGGCTTAATATCAATCCTGTCTAATAGGACAGTGGTGGCTATGATTATTAAAAAACCAAAGACACCAAAATGTATAGGTACTGAACTGAGCTCAGACCTATATGACTATGTAAGCTAATGAGCTTGGATTGAAAATATTATGGCGTTTTCAATTTAAGACTCATAGTTTTGTAGTTAAGTAGAGATAAAAGGTGGCTGCTGGAGGATTGCATTATATTCTAAAATCTAGGTGGTGCTCTCAGATCCAAGGCTCCTCACTGACAAAGGCCACAAGCCAGAAACTAGTCTGCAGATATTGGATGAGTAGGCAATAGATGGGACTTTATGCACAAGTGTTCTGGCATGCACTGGGTGGCAATACATAGTTTTGCCTGTTTTAATAAGTTATAAGCAAGCACAAGAAATGGTGATCATGTGATATTTATTAGCTTAAAACCAATCCTGCCTATTAGGACAGTGGTGGCTATGGTTATTCAAGAACCAAAGACACCAAAATGTAGATACTGAACTGAGTTCAGACCTATATGACTATATAAGATAATAAGCTTGGATTGAAAATATTATGGTGTTTCCTATTTAAGAATCATAGTTTTGTAGTTAAGCAGAGATAAAAGGTGGCTACTGGAAGGTTGCATTAGAGCCTATGATCAAGGTGCTGAAAAATATATAAAATAATTTGTTAATGGGTCTTTGAAATTTAAAGAGGTAAATTTGTTTTAATGATCACTTGTTTAATTATTTGAAAGTGAATACTTGTCTAGTCATGTAATAATTTAAATATTTCTTTTGTAACTATATAGATCAAATATATTTGTGATTAATTTGTCATTAATTTTAAAAGAAAGCTTGCTTATTGATTTTTTTTAAAAAATCCAATTTTTCTGGATATATGGTAGATAAAATATTTTAAGAGTTTTGTCAAAAGAATAATTTTAAGAGCTTTTATAACTTTGCTTTTCTTAATACAAAGGAAAACAAAACTAATTGAGTTTTGTTAAATTTTCTGAACTATTTATTTAATACAGTGGATATTATCTATAGTATTTAAATATAGAATTGTAATTATATCTAGTAAATGTGCAGATGTTATTAATTGATGACATTTTAATGGATTTTCCATTTTATTATCATTTGTTAAACTGTAGTCTTAGTGTCTGAAGCTTTTGTTTGGCTAAACTAATTACATGACAAAAACAAGAGAATAAACGACTGAGATGGTATTTTCTGTCATCTCATATATAAATTTCATAGTTATTTCATTAGTTTATAAGTAGAATTTTATAAAATTATTTATCTTTTAACCTTTTCGGTGTACAAACTCCAAGTTGGACGAGTGAGTTAAAACTGTAAACTTTTGTTTGGCCAAATACAGAATCAGCAGTAAAAATATATTCAGTTTAATGTTATATTCATTTTAGTTTCGTTTGTAAAAAGTATATTAATAATTTGACAGATTATGAAAGTGACCGACAGTTTTTTCAAAAATAAATTTCTATTTATAATTATAAAAATATTCCATAGCGGAAACTTACATTTTCAAAATCAAAACAAAAAAGTTGGAGCGGTGAAAACTGTTAACAGGCACTATCCTTTATCCAATATGAGCAACAACTAATCAGTGCCTAGGAAAGGCTGCCTTCTTCCATTGTTAAAACTTAAATTTGAATATTGATTTTTTTACTTGTAAAATAATTCTAGAAAGGGCAGCATCATATGGTACCTTTTTAAGCTTTAAAATAAGCATAATTCCACTACAGTAATGTAAAAACCGAGCATCTTGAAGTCATGAACATCTCTGGCATGTGAATTCTGTATAAAGGTAATGTGTTTGTGCATTAGCAGAACTATTTTTGCATAAAGAATTTACAATAACAAATATTTAATCTTAAATAAAGCAGCATAAAAAAATCGATATCCCCTATTCAAAATGAACATTTAAGATACACAATCTTTCATGTCATGATCTCTTGCCTTATCTTAATAAAAATATAACACCTATTTAACTTTTTAAAATCTAATTATTCTTAAATAACAAATTACGGATGTGTTGCTACATTTATAATTTCTTAATCAAGAGTAGAGCTATTAGTTTCAGTCCATGAGCCACATTTAACATGTGAGAACCCATTAATAATCCTATAAAATTGCCATACATGTAGCAACTGTTTCTTCTTTCACCATAAAAGCAACATTTTTCATATTTTAAAGTTGTAACATATGACACATTGGTTATGGCTACTGTAATTGGGTTAAACGGATTCTACAGTGAGGATTGAAGAAAATTTTGTCAGTATTTTTAATTTATTTCAATGTGAAGTTTATTTCAAGTTCTTATTTAATATTCTATATAATAGCATTTTCTAAAGTTTAATCTGTGAAATGTTATGAACTTAAATGATGGGGAAGCTTGAACTATTTCTTAATAGTAACATTAACTTTTTGTAATTTCTTTAATTTGCAAAACATTTTCATTATTCCAATAAGTTTTAATAAATAGTAGAAATATATATTCTTTCCCCATATATATATATGTATAAGTGCCAATCTTAATTTCCCATGAAGTTCAAATATTCAATAGAAAGTCTGAAGTGTAAAAAGTATCATTATGAACTTCCACATATTTATTTAATAAAAATATAACTATCCTATAAATATGAATTGTATAGAAATTAATCAAGTGTATATAATACACAACAAAATAACTCTCTAACAAATACTTTTGACTGAATGTCAAAAATTAACTTAGTTAAGAAAAGAATGTGAAATGAAGTAGAAATAATCAATACTTGATTTGATATTAAAGAGAACTTTAGGTGATTGATCAGAACAATTTTAAAACTATGTTAGACACACTGCATAGTTATGACACCATAGTAATTCTCATTTAGTTTATGAATATTTACACTAAAAAAAACCAAAAAATTCTTAAACATGTTTAAATGTTTTTAAAAACTGTTTTAAAATTGCAGCCCATATAAATTCCATTCTACTTGGCCTTATGTTGTTATGCCTATCATACAGAATACTAATAATTTAAGATTATTCTTGTTTTTCCAGATCAAAAATTTTGGTATTGATGCTTAATTTACATCTCATTTTGAATTCATGTTAGTAAATATTACTTATTAAAGATTCTAATATATATGTCGAAAGGAAAAGTAGAAATGAACAGATAAAATTTTTGTAGATATTTTCATTTCTCTGGAACAAAAAACACAGTAATGGAATAAATAATGCTGAATTTCAAATATTTTATTATAAATTAAACATTTAAAAAGGGTCTAATAAATATCTTTAATGAAGTCTGATTTTGAAATTAAAAACAAGGATGCTTCCTGATAATTGTAAAAATCCATTATCTATTCTAGAAATCTTTGAAGTAAAATTTTTGTAGATCATACTTTTGATAAAATTGCTTTTGAAAGGATTGATTTTTTGAAAAGTATTTAATTAATGGATTTTTGTCACTCCACTCTGGCTATAAAAGGTTTGAAAAAAAAGAGTAGGGAGTAATTTATTAGTTTCAAGTTACCTGGCCAGAATATTTTTTTTAACTGTAGTGCTTTTCCAGAGTTAAAGAACCATAAAATAATAAAAAACAGGACAGTGGATACAACGGCAGCAACTAGTCCATGATGATGGAGTTTACATACACTTGTGAGGGAAATAGGTCAACTTCTTTGTTTCGTAGCCTTAAATGTGGACGACAGCTGCTTGCCTGAAGTCTATACAATCCTAGACAGAAGGCAGATTGCAAACCAAGTTACATATCCTTCTCAATAATGACAATCCCAGATTGCCTCCCATCAAGAGCAATCATCAGTTGGTTGAAGAATGTTATGTGCTGTTTCAGCAATGTGCAAAGCACAGGTAAATGCATACACATGAAGCATATCTGGTGAGCTATTTTCAATAATTCATTAAAATGACATTTTAAGAGTGAGATACATGTCAAGCATTGGTGGTCGAGAGACCAGTGACAGCTGCTTTACAAGCAATTGTCCCGGGTTAGTGGGTCCACTTCCAGACTGATGCTATGACACGAGAAAAAGAGTGAAAGATATATAAATAGAATATTTAAAAGTTTATTGAAAAAAAAAAATTGAAATTTATATTTTAAATTTGAAGACATTACAATTAGTGATCTGTGATATATAGAGAGAACAATGTTATCTTAAATCATTTATAAAAGACATTTGAAGAAAAGTGTAATATATAGAGAGAACAGTATTATTTTGGCCTTTTATGAAAGACATTTGAAGAGTAAACAAGTATATTTTTCTTGAGTGAAATGAAAGTCATAGACAATTATATATATATTTAAAGAAATTGTTTTAAGCAATTCCTTAGAAATGACATTTTAAGTGACACAAGTAAAAAAAAAAAAAAATTCCTGAATTTAAAAAAAAAAGTCTAAAGAAAAAACTAAATTCCATAGTATTTCTAGATCAGAAAACCTGCTGGAGTATTTAAGGACATTTATAAATTTTAATCAACAGTGACCTGTTTAGAGACTGTTATAAACTGTCAATGAATTAATAGTAGTTTTTTTTTTTTTTAAAGAAAACTTTATGACGAAATTTAATAACTGATTCATGTTGTTATATATAGGTAAATTTTATGTATATTCAAAATGGAATTTATGAAAGATGTTAATTTTATTATTTTGGCAAATTCGAATGCTATAAATTATTTTTCAATGGTACTGCACATCTGTGTGCAAATACCAATGCATGTCATTGACAGTATAGGGAAATTTTAATGTATTATCAAACATGTTCAGAAATTGTCACATCCGTGTGCTTATATGTATTGAGTGTCAAATACGTAAAAAATTTAATCATTTTTTTTTATTAAATGACCATTCAAATATGTTCATTTTATAATACTGCATATCTGTGCAGATATATATTGTAAGGTGATGCCCAATCCTTACAACAAAAAAAATTGACTGATGTTTTGGAATGACAAGCTAAGATTATAAAAATTGGATAGGCAGCCAGCATTTTGAACACATTGAATAATTAGGATATCTTGAGTCACATATATAAATAGCCATACATTCAGAAAGGAATGAACTAATTTCTTTTATTATTAAATATGGAATAAAGTATCTACACATTTATACATGAAGTTTTAGGAGTTTGAATCATGACATGACAGAAATAATAATCTGACTCAAGACATATTAACCACCAAGTTTCTTTTGTTTAAGAGTAGAAAAAAATAAAATTATAAGTTTTTTTGGTTTTGAACGTGAAATAGCTAAGCAAGTTAGTTGTTAAAAATGGAATCCAACTGGAAAAAAAAACCTTTAATATCTTGAACTGCATTTTATTTATTGATTCCGTAAAACACAGACCTTTTTTTTAAAAAAAAAGATATTCTTTATTTAACTTTTATGAACTTTAGTTGAATAAATTCTGAAAGATTTATATTTTGCTTATCAATTGCATTGTAAAATTATAAAATGGTTTTTTAAAAAAAGCAAACTAATTAAAATATAAAATAGAATTTTAAAATACTAGATTGCATTTCTTTTGAAGTAAAATGTCTTATATATATATATATATGTATACAAACTGCATATAACAGCATTTCTATTTATAATGCAAACTTTGAAAAAAACCTATACTTAATTACTTACTTGATATAATATTGCAATTTTGCTATATTGTCGAAGGATCTTTGGGCCTTCTTCGCATCATCAAATGGTGATAGTCTAACCATTAACCTTTTTCCCGCCTCTTACGAGGCCTCTCGTCGACATCTGACATCACTCTAACTCTGCCAGTTCTTATGCTAAAATATTCGTTTGACAGGTATTGATTAGGTTTTTAAAAGTTCTGTAAGATGGTGCCCTCTTCCGAATTATTTTACAAGTAAAAAATCAAAAAAAACGCATTTAAACCTAAACAAAGAAAGAACATTGTCAGTCATTGGTTGTCAGCGAGCTCTCAGCCGAAAAAGACATTCTGATTGGCTGGAAAGAACAAAGAAACCGCCTGATCAAAGAAAATAAAGAAAAACGCTGAGATTTTCATTTCGAATGCAATTTTAAGTATTAAAAAAATATAATTTCAGAAATTAAACTAGTTTTTTAAAAAATATACTAAAAAAAACAAAATTATTTTCGAAAAATATTGAAGATTTTAGTAAAAATATTTAAGATTTAGCAAAAAGAAATTTTTACTTTTCTAGAATGTAACATTGAAAAAAAGCGTTTGCGGCACCACTTTTTTGTTTAGACATTCGCTTTATATTTGCCGAAATTGAATATATTTTATAATAAATAAATAACAATTTTTTTTTTAAAGAACTTTCGTTCTCTTTCAATACCCTGAAAAATTAGTAATATACTTTTTATAAACGTATCTGAGTTGAATTTAATATTATAGGCGAATATGTTTTAACAATAGGCTTTGTCTTCAGTTTGTGAGTTGGCCAATTAAAAGATTTGATTTTTACCTCATACAACCAATAATATAATTAGCGGTTTAAGGGTTAATACGCCTAGTGTCTAAACAAGGATTCAGGGAAGAAATTGCTACAGAATCAGCTTTGAGTTTGACTTCATCGTTGGAATTGTTCGAAGTGGTTGAAGTTTGGATTCATTCAACATGCGTGTGAATAAGACACCAACTGCTGAAAACACTGAAGCCACTCTTACAAATTTTAACTCTTTATTTTTAAAGAAGTCCAATATTTCATTTAATTTTGCTTTTAAATATTTTGTATTTTGGGGGTATACTGAGAGTTGAGTTACTATTTTTCTCACCTTTTTACTCATTTGCAGAAAACATTTTTTTTTCTAAATCTTAAAATTTAAAGAACCCATTATGCTTAAATTTTAATAAAGGGAGTAAAATGTAAATACACAACTAAAGGTATACATATATAATTTTTGTTTGTAAATAAAATCTTACCATAATTGGGTGCATTAGACTTGACATCTGGACATTGACTTAACAGGTGTATTTTATAGCGGTGACACATCGCTGTGGTGGTGTGTCATTGAAATTTTGTATTCTTTTTACAGAAAAACTACAAGCATGACATCAACAGAAAATGCAGCATGTTTCGTTTTTCGATTCTTTTTTGAATGACATGTTAAAAATTCGAAAAAAAATTGAATTTTTTATGAATACTTTTATTTGTAACTGCATTTAATTTTTTGCTAAGTTTACAATTTTTCATGGAGAAAATAAATGCAAAAATTTTTGAATGTCCAAAGAGCTTAGGAAAATGGATTTAAAATGTGCTGATAAAATTCACATTTCAAGGCCTTCAAAATGTAATTAGAATATCGGGTTGTAAGTAAAATTTTATTTCTAATTATTAAGTTTTATAAACATCCACACCGCATGATGACGCAATTTGTGTTAAAACCCAAAACCGTTTATGCGACTGAACGTATTTTTCGGCCATGTGTTACATGTATACAACAGTTCTGTTGTACTATACAGTGCAAGCCATGTTGTTGCATTGCATTAAATTTCGGTGAATTAGCACTTCACACTTTTTTACGGTGTCGTGTGAGGGTTGTCTTACAATTACGCATAAATGGTTAATTGCAAATAGTTTAATTTTTTTTATTGAAATAAAAAACATCTTTTTTTAAAGTTTGTAAACATTTTATTATATGTGTGAGACTATCCCAGGAATTGAAATTTATATACCAATGCATTTAAATAGTTTTTAACTGAGAATATTTCAAATTTATATTATTAATTTAAGAGTTGTAAGGCTTCTTTAAATGCATTGCATTACGGCTTCTCTTGCACATATATAAGTAGTTACACACATAATAATGTTCACACATTTAATTAGATCATTTTATTAATTGTAAATTTAGAACTGCGTACACATTACATGCATAGACATTAATATATATTAAATGTGCACACATATCCGCACATACGCTATTACATATCAAAATAAATTCTGATTATATACGTGGACTGTGAGGGTTGAACTGTTAAAAAAGATACTAACTACGATGGAACATCGTAGGTGAAATGGGATGATGGCAAAATAATACTGATTCAAGCGGAACCAAAAAAAAAATCCCTAATAAGTTTTAATTTTTTTAAGGTTTTTTTAAAAAAGTGAAATCAAAAAAAAAATTGTAATAAGTTTTCAATTTATATTTAAAAAAAAAGCAAAACCAAAAAAAAAAACTTACTAACTTTAGGATTTATTTTTTAAACAAAAATACAACTGTTAATAAGCGTACTAAGTTTTACATTTAAAACAGAACCCCCCCCCCAAAAAAAAAAAACACATTGATTTTATTTTATATTTATTTTGTTGATGTTAATAAAAATAAATGTTTACAAAAATAAAATTTGTGTTTAATTTATTTGTAAATAAAAAAAACCCCAAGGAATTCAAATAAAATAAAAAGACCTGGGAATGTTCATAAGTTATATTTTGTCAAGAAAAACAACACCCTCACATGGCGTGGATGTCTATAAAACTACTTAATTATTTGAATAGCAAAATTTTTAAAAGTATTTGATAAATAAATGGTATGTTTGTATTGATGTCTGTATAGCATATAAAATATATATCATTTATTTATTATATATATAAATTTAAACATTTGTATTTAAATACAACAAAAGTAGTTTTTGTAATTTTGTGGTTCATTGAATTAGAATATCGGGTCGTAAGTATTAAAATTTTTTTTAAAATATTTGAAAATTAATTTTTTTTAAAGTATTTGATAAATGGTATGTTTGCATATGCATTGGTGTCTGTAATATATAGAAATTATATACCATTTATGCTCTTTATCATATGTATATAAATTTAAACATTTGTATTCAAATACAACAAAAGTAGTATATGTAATTTTGGGGCTCAGATCTAAGTTTAGGCAATTTTATTTTCTAGACAATGATTCTCAAAAGGTTTAATAATTTATTACTATGTTTATATTACTGTGTTGGTGTTTGCAATTACAGGTTTGTTTATATAACAAGTGATGTCTATATATATAAAATTAAGGTATTATAGAGCAGCACAATGTAAATTTTAGGATTATCAAATATACAGAAATTTTGTAGTTGATAAAGCAATTACAAAATTTACTGGGCATAGTACCATGTGAGAATATAAACATTTAAAACCAATGAAGATTTCAAATGGTGTGTGTGTGGAGATAACTACAATAGTTATGTATATACCATATGAAATTGTATGCAGACAAAGAATTAAATTCTGATTTTTGCCTGTGCCTTGGTACTCATGCTGTGGAGTCAGTAGTTTTGCTTACATTATTTTTTATTCTATAGCTAGCAAATGCGCTATATGCAAATAAATTATATCTCTGTGGAACATTAAATATAACAAGATAGCCACACTGGTGTGCATAAAGAATATAAACATCACTGATGTACACAAAAAATATAAAATGAAGAGATGAACTCATTTTGTCAGTAATACAGATAGTAACCTACAATTTCTAGTTTTAGATAGACAAGAAGTCAATTGCTATGATGACAAATGCTTATTCATCTTCTGGAAATGATTTGTTTTGTATCTTTTATTAGGATGAACCTTTTTCTTATAGATGCCTTTGAAACTTGTCACCTTTGGGATACAAGATAAAAATGAAGAATTCATATGCGACTTATTTTGGAGATTCTGAAGCTATGGATTATCTCAGGTAAGAAGTATCATATATGGTTTGAAAGATAATTTTGTGAGGAATACAAAAATTATCAATGAAGATGTAATTTAAACTTAGTGATAAATTAGAAATTATGAACAAACAATAAATTATATCGAATGTTGAAATTTCTTTATTTCCTATTTTTGAAATGGTTATCACTATTTATCTTAGCCTTATTGCTTTCCTTAGTTTTTCTATTTTCTATAAATGTAAAGCTTTTTGCTCTAACATTATGAAAACAGAAGTTATTGTGAAAATTGTGACTCTAAGTCAGTTTTTTAGGAATTCAATATGGCATCAAGGATAGCGAACTAATTAAAAGACAAAGGTAAGATTTTTAAACATCTACATTTGATTAGGTATTTAGTATATAAATTTAAATATTCATTTTACTTACTAACAAGTAATTATGAGTAAATTTTCCTGTTTGTATGATTAAGTCTTATGAATGAACTCTATAAAACATAAATTAACAATCCAGACATGTTTAATATATATTCAAATGACACAATCTAATTAAACGGTTTTTTTATAACAGCATGTTGAAACCGCCGGAGGGCGTGGTTGGTTTGTAAACAAAGATAAATATAATGTTGCCGGGGCCGGGTTTCTTTTTTTTTTTTTGTTTATCACATTTATAAAAGTAATATCAAATCAAATTTTTTTTAACACAACCAAAAAAAAAAAATGCATAAAAAAAATTACAAATAAATGAATTTGCAAAAAAGTACTTATTTTTTTTTGATTCTTTTCATCATTTATATTTTCAAAGGGCTGGGTTTTTTTTTTTTGTCGGTCTATGTATTTTTTTGTTGTTGTTGTTTATCACATTTAAAAAGTACTGTGGCTATCAAATCGATTTTGGCAACCCCCCCCAAAAAAAAAACAATTAAAAATGATTTTTCAAAAGTAGTTACCAATTTTTTGTTTGTTTTTATTCTTCTCATTAAACCCTTATATTTTCAGTTCGGTATTGTACGACAAAAAAATCAGCCGATTAAACTTTTTTTTTGGTTTGTTTGTTTTATTTTAATAAATAAATCTATTGTCCATTTAACGGTAACATTTACAAGCCAAAGTCAACTTTGGGAGAGGGGGGAAAAAGGGTGGAGGAGGGTGTTTCCAATTGCTAACAGAACAGAACGCCAACTCGAAGGTTGACCAAGTTTTGATGGTAATTCCCAAAAAGAAAACATCAATCTGTATGGCAATTAAAAGCAACTTTTTGGGCTCTTCAGGGGAAAACCAGCAGGCATGCAGCTTCAAGCTGTTTTGTTTGATAACCCGGTTCCAGCAGTCAGAGAAGAATCCTTCTTTCTTTGACATTCGGAAAGTTTTTCTATTTCAACCATTTGATTAATCAGCTCACAGTTGTTCTCGCACAAAACGTGACTTAGAGCGTGATTTGATAGGAATCGCACTTTTACCTACACTTGGCCCATTTTTTCAGCAGGAAATGGGGGCTAGGAAAGCATGAGACTGCTGATAATTGTTAGACCTTCCTAAAACATGCGATAGAGGGGGAGGTGGTCTTAATGAATATTAAAATAGTTTTGACAATCGGAATTCCAGCCACCCTCAGACAATACTGTAATCAAAAGTGAAATGTGATCGCACATCCAAAATGCTTAGCACAAATCTGAGCTGTAAACTGATACAATAGCTTCTGCAGCAGATTGGCTAATGTCATGTTTCTGTGCATTAGCATAGAAATAAATACAGCAGCCGGTACCCCCCCAAAATCAATGGACTATTTCTAGGCTTACGCATTAGAAATAGAATGTTCGATAGCGGCGGAGGCCACCTAAACGGCATATTTCTGTGCGCTATCATAGAAATAATGCCCTCTGGCGGTTTCAACATGCTATTGTAAAACAACCAATTAAACATTAAACACCTAATAATAGGGGTTGATCCTCAGGATAAGTTACATTATTCTATATTGTGCATTGTATTTTTTGATATGTTTAATATTTAACAGTAATATTAAGTTGTATTATAGTAGACACATATCTATACTTTATTATATTCATGTTTACATTTTATTAAATTATAATTGTTATAGATTTGGAATCCAGATTTTAATAATCTGTTTCTCTGATCTCTAGATTATCGAGCATCATTCATACATCACTCACCAGGATATCTATTGTACATGCTCACAGAACTTTTATACATATTTATATTTGGGAGGATTTAAAACATTCATTACTAAAAAACCATTAGGGACCTATATAGGTCACACTATTACCATTTTATTTAAATCCATCCTGGAGAAGTTTAAGGTAAATTTATTCAGTTTGAACTCAGACATAATAGAACCTTAAGTTGAGGGGGCTCTGGGTATACAATTTTATATTGTACTTTGACCAAATTTTAAAATTTAGCTCAACTGTTATAGACAAGCTTAAATATTGGTCAGGTATAATGTAGACCTCCCACATTTGTCAATAATATTCCATTTCATTTTGATACACTGAGCATTCGTCTGGAAATTGTTCCAGACCACGGTCCGTCACATTTTTGGCGTGCAACGTTTTGGACATGAACAGTTAGCCATTATGTTTTACGGTCCGTTACTATATGTATTTTATGTAAATCCATTAGGAGATATTGTAAACCACAATGTAATAACTTGAATTTTGTATATTAATCAAAATCAGAAGACTTATGTGTATAGCCATATTCTAAAGACCTTATTTTCATTTTTTATTGTTAATAACTTGTATTTCATTGTTAAAATTCTACTGAACTTGATTTAAAAGTTTTTAGATTATGTTCCATCATCTCTTGATCATAGTAAGATATAGAGCTTATGTTCTTTGAGTTAGATTCATGCATGTCTGATTATATGGAAAGAGATAATAGATTAGTGTTTATGGGCATCCAATTAACAAGGTCCTGTTTGGCACTGAGTATATTCTTTAAGTTCATGCACTACATTTTTAGTTCTCTATTAGAATTTAAGTTTATAGTTGGTCAGTACATTAATGGTACTAAATGGCCAGAGCATCGAGAATGATCAGCATATTTTAATATCTGAGCAGTTTTTATGGTTGTATATTCTATGGATGAGCACTTAGTTTGTGCATTTAAATTAATGGTTTAAATAATTGCCCCACATTGGGAAAGACTAAATTGTTGGCCTGGTCTACAGTAGACCTATTTCAAATCCAATCGCCAGATTGACTCATTTATTTTGATTGTTGATCATTCATGATGATGAATATTACTTATTAATAATGCTGACGAATTTAGTTATACTTTTAGTGACTGTGTTAACTGGGCTGATCTCAAGATCTCTCATGCTCTACTTGTGATATTAAGCATTATTTTAATATTATATATTAAATTTAATTATTTGAAAAATTGTTAACTTGGGATGGATGGCTTTCCATCACCCCACCATCATACTGTATTTTCTAGTCACATTATAGTATGTTAATAAATATTACTTATTAAAGATTTTAATCTCTTATTGATTTGTTTACAAATATATCATAAATTGATAATTTTGGTTTATGAAAATCTAATCATACATTCAGCCCTTTTACAAAACTAATTTTTGGTGTCCGCTATTTTTTAAATGTCTCATTTAATGTTGGCTTCATATTTTTTCTCTTTAAAATTTTTCTTCATGCATTGAACCTTTCAAGTAGGATATATAACTTTTTAAAATCTATCAGTAAGAGTTTGAAGAACATGTTTACTAGGAAAAATATGTGTGCATGTTTTTAATGAGACAATTTATGTACACAAATAAGATTGTACATTATAGTGGACATATACATTTCAACATTTATTTGTAAAAAATAGAAAATAAATTACTAGTTTAAAAAAATTCAAGATATGTAATTTTACAAGAAATATTTGTTAAAGGAAATAGTATTTAAAAACCCCATACATTTTATAAGGATAAGGAAAGATTTTTTTTTTTTTTGAACTTTTTTCTGGATGGATAAGTATGTCTCTTCTTAATTTATGTATAATTATCAAATATCTTAGTATTTCCAATATTTTAAACATACATCATAATAAATCATAAAAAAGGTTATGACAACGGATAATTATAAACATTAAAACAATTGCAACTTGGCACCTTAACACTTGCAGTAGCAGAGACAGACAACTCAAAATATAAAATGTCAGAAAAAAATTCCAATAATCTCAAGAAAAAATTCAAAAATTTCATGAATATCTAAAGGAATCCAAAAAATCTCTAAGAGAAGTGAAGAATTCTAAAATCAAATCCAAAAAAAATTTAGTGACTCTCAACACAGAATTTAAATTCTAAAAATCTTCCAAGATGAAATGTAAAAAAAAATGCTGAGAATATTTGAAATAAAAAAATCTCAGGAATAGATACAAGATGCACCAAAAAGTTAGAATAGAAGAGGCCTACAGTTGTCATAGAATTACAGTCTTAGTAATTGGCCTAGTGTCAAATCTACATAACTAACAAATGAGTTAGTTTCATTTAAATTTAAGGTTATTAGTTTGGGTAAAAATAACTCATAAATTCAGCTTTGAATCCTTGATACACATTGAATACAAAAGCCAGAAACAGATAGTCATTTTATAGCACTATCTCAAGCGGAGTAATGGCTCTAGATTAGGGTGAAGATAACCGCTTTTGAAAAAAAATGAGATTAATATGGAAATATTCGACTATTAAAAGAAATAAAAGATTAAAGAGTTCAAGAATATTTAAAAATTTCAATTTTATTTGAAAATAAAAATTAATAACATTCAGGAATTTATAGATTCAATAAAATGTATAACTGATATAAAGATAAATACAAGAAGTTACATAAAACATCAGTTTGAAACAATTTCAGGATAAACTAACTGGTTTATAGAAATGAAGTCAAAAATTGAATTATAAAGAAATCAGAAGAGATTGCATCTTTAATGGGTTGAATATAAAATTCAACGGATTAACACCAAAGAGTAATTAGTAATGTAAAACAAAGAGTGAATAATCTGCAATTTTTATTAAGATTCAAAAGTAATTCTGATAGCATAAGAGAAAATACAAAGGATAAGCATAAATTAGTATGTATAACTAGAGGAGATAAAAAATTAAAGAATTTGCTAAGCAAAATTGAAGAACTTATTCTATTTGATTATAAATTTTAATATATACAAATGATATCAAACAAAATAAACAAAACACCGGTATTGATTTTACAATTTTCAATATACCATTACATAAATAAATAAAAGCTATAATCAACTTATTCAGAATGAGAATCATACTATAAGCTGGCTATTGTAGAATCAATTTCAATTTTGCACAAACATAATTGTTGATAAAAATAATAAGATTTATAATCCTTGCACCAATTTTTGAAACAGTAAGACACAATATCTTTGTTAGACATATGAAATCCTGTTGAAAAAAAATGTAAGTCAATTGTACAAAATATGTTTAATTTGCAAGATATGAGATGGTTTAAAAAGTTTTTAGGTGACATGATTATCTGACAAGATTTATAATCCTTGGAACAATTTTTCTTGAAATAATTCATTAACATAGACATTATTTATAGCTTCAGCCAAGAATAATATAATCACTTGCTGCTAAAGATTAACAATTATTTCATAAGCTTATAACATATGGAGATTATAAGCATATTTTATTAATGAACTTCTAAAATGAAGTCCAGTAAGTTAGTGTGCAATATCAAATATTCATAATTAGAAACCATGATGGATTTGGAGAAATGCTGACTCAATTATTTTATTAACAAATTTCATATTTATATATATAAAAGACAGTATAGATACCACTGGAATTTAAAATGATAGTAGTTTTACACAATCTTCTGTGGTATGTAATCCCAGTTAATCAGTGGCAGGATCTAATGAATTAAATGGAGAAAAAGGAAGACTGTAGTGAGTATGGGAGACCATCTTTTAAGTACAGGAGATATGGTAAATCCATGAGACCACCTATATTTAAATATAATAGAAAGAAATAACTATAAAATAACTTTGGTATAAATAGATACTCAATCATCTATTAATCAGGGTAGAAGAAATCAAGAAATAACAAGTTAGAATAACAAATATATAAAATCAAAATTCTAATTTAAAAATGTAGAAAATAAAAAAAGGCAACAAAATATCTTCTGTGAGAATGAAAAGGTCAAAACGAGTAAGTATTTGCGAGCATATGTTGTTTGAAAGCAATTATTATAGGTCAGATAAATATTGCAAAAATAAAAATTAGAGGATATCAGAGAGATTACAATCTCTTTTGAATTATAAGAAATGATATTGCAAAACATACTTACTGTTTTCTTATATCATAAATAGTATGCTAAGACTGCATCTTAGCACACTATTTATGATTTATATTGAAATATAAGTATAATGCATATACTTAACCTAGATATAATTAAAGGGAATTTGAACCCAGACTTTCAAGCTCCCTACAATCATCCACTATGTCCAATATTACTGATACCCATGACCATATAAATGCATCTTTTTCACATGTATGTGGTTATGTGTATCAGTTATTGGATAAAATGAATGACTGTAGGGAGCTTGAAAGTCTGTTTTCAAATCCCCATTAATTATATTTATGATATATTATATTTCATAGAAGTGAAGATAAATAATTTTTTCCTATAATGCAAACATGTTAAAATAGAAAATTAAAGGAAATAGTCTCAAAAAGTGTCATATACAATGAGATTAATTACCTTAATAAAGAATTTGTTTCTATTCTAAATCTAGTTAGATATCAATAATATCTGATCTACAATCAGTAATAAAATTAACTAGAAGTATTTTCACTTTAGCCTTTGCATTATAGAACAATGTTACTGTAAAAAAATAATCAATGAAAATCTTTTTTGTAAATCATACCTTATATCTTTTCAGTATCAATAAGGAGCAAAAAATATTTGATGAAAATGTTAGACTGGAATATTATAGTAAATAATTTTCTTTATACAATAAACCTCTATTAGTTGAAAAAAAAAAAAGGGATATATAGCTTTATTGGCATATAATTCTTATTATTCAATACTTAAGAGTATATTTACATTTAAAATATAACCATTCAGCTTGCACTGACTCCGATGCACCTTTCTCCAAAATTAAAACAAATATAATTGATAAGAAAATTGCTTCATTTATCCTTATCAGAATATTATCAATATTTACTCATTAAATAACATAACTCTTTCCCTCTTTTCTTATACAGTATAAATGTTTTCCAATGTTATATGTTTATTATATTTTATGAGTAGCACAGCATTGTGAATTAATATTCTTTTTTCATTAATTTCTAGCTTTTCATTTAGTATATATTTTTTGAAATATGAGCTAGTCAAACTGCAGATATTATAAAAAGTGCACTAGTATCTATAACTTTTTATATCTTCCCAAAGAATTTGAACTAACTGGCATAGTTCTATTTATTTATTTTTAAGATAGTTCTATTGTACTAGTAACTGGGAATTCAAAAGTCTTCAACTAATAAGTTATATCTTAGAAAAAAAAAGTGTTAATAATCTATAATTGTTATACTAGTGCTCCCAAAATAGCCATTAAACATTATTTTTCAAATGTAAATTAAGTCAGATAATACACTTTTATAGAAGTTAATTGTATCTCCATAGATTAACTATAAAACATAAGCTATGTAAAATATTTAAACTACTATTTATAATTCATAGATTATCTAATGTTTAAAAATCAATAATCAATGGATAATTAACTTAGACAAAATACTGCTTCTCTATGATACACTTTATTGAGAGATTTGTTTACAAATTTTTTTGCTTCCTTTTCTTTTTTTTCTTTCTCCCCCCCCTCCCCTTTTGCAGCAATTTTACATCAAAAATAATATTAATCAAAGATTAATTACAATCATAATTTTAAATTCATAATGATAAAAACTAACAAATTAAACCAAAAAAAAAAAAGGTAAAAAAAAAAAAAACTTTCCTTTCATTAAATTTTTTTAAAAAATTTATTTTTTTTTCATTCTCTCTTGGTGTGCTTCAAAGGAAGAAACAGTACACTGATAGATATTGGGATAATATGGTGACCTTTTAACACATTAACAAATTGTAAAAAGGAGAGGGAAGATAAACTATGATACATAATATTTTACTTTGTTCACAGTGTAGTATTAACAAATTATAGTGTTTTATACAACTACTTTTTATTTTTTCACTTTATAAAATAAAATAAAAAATCCATCTTTAATCGAATACACTTAAAAGTTTTCATACAGTTTAATTTAAACCATAAGGTCAGACTATATTCATTTCTAAAGCAATTATTTCCAATAAATGGAAATAAATAGATAATTATAGATACATTAGGAATAACAAAATTTTCATTTACAAATAATTTTTATAAACATCTAATTAAAAAATAAGTCAAATTTGTTAAAACAACAAATTAAAATATATATGAATGCAGACAAAAATACTAAACACTATCACATAGTGACTATTTGTTAATTTTTTTTTTTGTTTCTTTTGCATAGCACCACCAGAAATTTTGAAGACTGCAATATTAAAATATCTTTTTTAAAATAAAAAAGTATTGGACCAAAATAAAAAGAAATGAATATGATCTGACATAAGCTTCTGAAAAATCCCTGCTTGCAAATCCTGGTATTACAATTAATTATCTAACAAGTGCTAATAAACAGATCCCTTCTCCCTGTTTTTACAGCACTAATTTTTAAAAGTGGGTATCTTTGAAAAGAGATAATAATTAAGACAGAGGCATATATATAAATATATATGAAATTCAGAAAATGTTTGGAATTCTTAAAATAGAAACAATAACAATCCTAGCTCCTTCGCTGCTCAAATAATCATAAAACTGCCATTTATTTACATATGAACAACAAAAAAAAAGGTTAAGTGTTGTGCACAATATGCTTGCTCTCAAGATCTTGGAAATTGTTTTAAAAAAACCTTTCAAATATTTTTTTAAAAATTTTAGTTACAAAATTTACTAAAAAGCAAAAGCAATTTAACAATTTTATGAATATATCTGTCTTTTGTAAAAACTAAACTAGAAAAGATTTAAGAAAAAGCCATTTCTATTAAATTAATACATGTATAAAAATACAAATTTGTGAGCTACCTAAAAATACTGAGCAATGAAGAAGCTTTTAATATAACAAATATAAATCAGCTTTCATAACTATTAGAATCATTTTACGAATTAATGAGCATTCAAAAATGAGCATTTATCATGAACATTTTGTACACCGGCACAACAAATGCATGATCATTAACTTTACCATATAGTTATAGGAGAAGCAGAAAAGGAATGCTTTTTTTTCCCCTGTACTTTTTCTTCTTCTACTTTTTAATTTAAATAATAAAAACTTTATTGATTTTTTTTTTAAAAAAAAAGACATAAAATTAAATTTATTTTTTTAACAAAACAAAAAAACAATATCATACATAAATACAAGTTTGGGAAGCCATCTTTTGGTTAAAAATCATTTATGCTTTAATATTAGGATTACTTTTGTACAAAAATATTTTAAATTTAATACTTAATCATATATATGTATACGTACGCATGTGTATACATATAAGTGTAAATATATATAGATAATAAATATACACATACATTTATAAAAATATACGTGTATATAGAGGTTTACATTCATATAACAAAATTATAAGCAAATTACTTTTTGCCCAAATTATTCTCAATTATTGCACAAATAAAATTTTGAACTTGAACTGTTCATTCATACATATTTATAAATATATATGTATATATATATTTACAAATGGGCACGCACACATAAAAACCTAAATTATTGCACAATACTAAGAACATCAGAGCCCTGTAAAAAAGTAATCAAACACATCATCTTAAAGTCCAAAAATATATACTGTATATATATAAATAGATTCAATAACTTATTACAAAAAATATACACATATGCACATATAAATTGCATTAAATGCAGATAAATAAGAAGAAACAAAGTTTCCCCAAACTCAACATCATGCCTTGTTTTTTTTTTTTAAAAAGTGTAATACTTTTCTTAAAGAATTTTATGATTTTTTTCAATTAATTAAACTACAATTACTATGAATTTCTGAACAAATATAATTGTACAGAATTTCTATGGTGATATACCGGTGAATATTTAAGCATGCCTAAAAAGATAAAGACTTCCCAAAATTGATTACATTATTTATTAGTTTTTAGAAGAAGCAAATCATTTTTATATTATTCTTTAAAATGTACACTTAAGGTGAGTGATTGTTTTAAAGCTGAAGAAGAAAAAACTTTCCAAATACTCTACTATTAAAAACCAAACTCAATAAAGAAACTTTTAAATGGAAAAAAAAGTTGATGCTAAAAAAAAAAAAATTTCAATCTGCAACAAAAATTATATACACACACATATATATGTAAATGTACATATATATATGTATGTAAGTATATACTTATATAAATATACATACATATATAAACACACATTAGGCATAAGATGATTCCTCTTATTGCCATAAGAATTTCTTATTAACAAGCAAGAGTATCTTTTCTACATTAAAAAAAAAAAGAAAAAAGAAATCCCAGACAGTTACCACATTAAAAATCGAAAAGGAAATGATCAACAAACAATGTTTTTCATTTTAAGAGATAACAGCGTCGGTGTTTGAATTCATGGTTATTTAATACTTTTACTAAGATATGCCATTTTCTTAGTTTCAGATATTCTGGTTCAGTTTTTATTATTATTATTATTATTCATTTTAATGCATAAGGAGATGGGGAAAAACTGGAACAAACCAAATTTATTAGAGGCAGTTCCACTGAAGGCAGTTCTGCTAATGGCACCATAACTCCCGAGCCATGATAGTACTTGTAAATTATAACTGGGGGGAAAAATTCAAACAGGTCCATTATGAGTAACACCAACAGTTGCAGCTGTTAGGTCTTCGAAGGCTTTCTTTGCTCTCACTCTAAAAAAAATATACATATATATATATATAAATTTAAGAGATTAAATCAAACTACAAAAATATATTTTCTTATATTATCAAGTTTAAACACAAACTAAATAATTTAATTTGCTATTCGACTAGTCTTATACTATTCAACTCAACACACATCAAATATATAATTCACTTATGAAGTGTTTTAAGTAGTGTCTTCCTTTTTAATGACAACATACACTATTCTTGTAAATACGTCTACTAGAATAATAATAATAATAATAATAATAATAATAATAATAATAAAGTTCAGAGTTTTGGGGGCACTTTTTTTCACTCTATTATAGAAATTATATGTATATGTAAATAATAGAAATGTGCGATGTGTGATGCTATTACAACCAACAATTAATATTTCTAGCCCCAAACTGAACTTTGTTTAAATTTCCTAGAAACTAAAAATTGGAATCAATTCAAACTGTAATTTATTAGAATATTCTTCAGTTTGGAGTTAGTAATGTTGATTGTAAGTTGCCTAATAATATCATTATTGAACACCTTTCTCTAATTATTATAGATTTATCCATTTATTTTTCTTAATCATCTGTGAAAATATCTAAACACACACATATATAAAACTAATTTTGTAGAATATATTTCAATACATCCTGGTCTCTTTTGGTGCGGATTTTTTTAATGCGATTCGTGTTTCTTCTTAATATCTTTGTATGCGGTTTTCTTTTATGCAATTTAATATACACACATTATATTTCGTATACTTTAAATGTCTGTTGGAAAAAGATTTGGCAATAAATTTAGATACTGTAGAAGATTTAGAAAAAGATAATGAAACAAAATTGGAACCTGTTCGTTTCACAGCAAAAATGATTGGAGAAAGTCTTCAACTTTCTAATCAATTGGACAATCATTTTCTTGTTAAAGACATGAATTATAATGAGCTCTTAAATTCCAAGAGCTAAATAGTTGTATGTCTAGATATCGCAAGCTTCATAAACAATTAGTAAAATCATTGTCTCAAATTTAATCACCGATTACATTATCGACAGACAACCATTAACTTTTAGACCGAAAATTTTTTTTATTGGCCGAGTGAATTAAAGTTTTTAACTTTTGATTGGTTCAATTACAAAATCAGCAGTATTCATCTTTTAATATTAGATTCATTTGTAAAAAGCAAATTAATAATTTGTCAGATTATGAAAGTGAATGCAAGTTTTTTCAAAAATAAATTTCTATTTATAATTATAAAAATATTATATAGCAGATAACCTAAAAAGAATGTCCGTAACCTATTAGAAAATGCTGCATACATCGTTGATTTCTTTCTCAATTTACGTTCATGTAAAAGTAAAGAATGTTTACTAAAATCTTAATTTTCTACAATAATTATATTTTCAGCAGATTTTATCAAAATAATATATGTTAAAAAACTACAGAAAAAATACTCTAAAATATAATTTTTCATTTTGAATGTCAAGCACTCCCTTTGATTCAAAATGAGTAGCAACAAATCAGCGCCTTACATACGTTTTAAGCTTTAAAAAGACCGTAAATTCACTATGATAATGACGGATTTAGAGCGACTTGAGGCCATGAACGAAAATTTCCAGTTGATGCACTTATTAAACACAGCACGAGACTGAAGTTGGGCTAATTGTGTTTCCTCTTGTGACGAATCTGATTTCTTATCAGTTCTCAAACGTACCCGCATATTGTGAAATAGTGATAATGATTAAAATATATATGAAAAAATGTAAAATAAATTACACATAAAAACATATTGTTTGACTAAAATTAAATAGTTAATACAAAAAGTAAGTCTTGTATCAATTTTTTTCAAATATTTGAAATTTTTTATTAGTCATACTTTATTTCCTTATTTTTTTTTATGCAAATTTTAAAGTAATTTTACCATGTTGCTTTGCTTTTATGTGATTTTTGAAAATTATAGATCGTATCCCACATTTTTCAATGTAAGTTAAGTCTATTTTTGTGCATTTTCTTTTATGCATGTTTTTTGCGGAACCTATCAACCACATAAAGAGTCCCAGGTGTATATATTTATTAAATGTGAAAGGGGAAATGCATTAATAATTGTAAATTTCATAAAGAAAATTATATTTTCTTTACAGATATATTAATAATCAGGTTGGTAAAAAAATAATTAAAATCCAGGATATAAATTATGTGTTCTTGATAATTAAAAAAGCACGTATTTAACAACTGTACTTTTATTTCATATTTCAAAATAAAACAAAATTGTTTAAATATAAATAAGATTCATGCCTTGTCGTTAGTGATGCTAGAACTTCACAGAATTGATAAAAAGAAATTTTTTGAAATTTAAAATTTGATTATTATATATATAACGTTTTACATCTTAATAAAATAATGAGCTAATAAAAAATGCTTAAATACAATTATGAATAATTTGTAAAATAAATGCAATGCTCATAGAATACTTTCATTATATATTGGATAACTGTATAAATATATATTTATTAAAAGTTACCGTATAAAGTATATAAATGCTTAAATAGATAAGTAGTCATTTAAATGTCTGAAAGTTTTATTTCAATTAGGCTCATCTGGCATTTAAAATCTCAAAAATCTTGTTTATTGAAAGTAGATATATATTTCAATATCACACCCCTCCAATTTTGACTATAAGGATTCATTACTTCAGGAATGAATATGATGTACTGCATTTGAGAATGTCAACAAACTTAGAAGAAATATTGTCAACTGATATTTCCAACAGATGAAAATGAATATTGATGCAATAAAAACTTCTGAAAAAAATGAATTTGAGAGAATTTTTTTTCAAGAAACGATTTAAAAGATAAAATATATATTACACAGTTGGGGGGGGGGGTTGTAAGAATTAACAATAGAGTGAATATATTCTTGAGTAATTCAATGACTAAAAAATATAGGAATGTGATAGCCAGAATGTAAGATGACTATGTCAAGTATTGAGATTTAGATATTGTTAGAAAAACCAAATAACAATAAACTGTTTTGCAAATATAATTGTTAAAATGAGTAGGCAGTTAGAAATAATAGAATTGTTAGTAAAGATTGATAATTAAATAAATTTAAACAAGATTGAAGCTAAAATAGCTGTATGATAAGTGTTTATTAAAGAAAATAGAGATAAAATATAAATTATAATAATTTTTATCATCTATTAAAATAAGGAATGAGATAATATACATAAATTTGTTCTCGTTCATACATAAGAATAAAATTGCAACATTGGAAACAGAAATAAAAAGAATATGATTACATTTAGAGAATTGAATAAGATAAAGAAAAATATGGATGAAATAATTATGGGATGATGTAAAGGATAGAAAATATTTAACAGACAAAAAACAAAAAAAATCTGGAAAAAAGGGCTAAGGCTTTTGTAAATATAAAGATTGTTTTTATAAATATGCAAAGGATTGCAAGAAATGAATGTGAAGAATTGAGGGGGGGGGGGTTGATTTATTAACAAAACAGAAACATGTTTGAGAGGTGAAAAAATACTGTATTTTCTAAAAAGAGTATATGTGATGAGAATGAAAAAGGTAGTACATAAAAAGAAAAATATCCAAGAAGGAAAATATTATGTCAGAATCTTAGGACTTGTCAATAATAGATGTGATAAAGTGACAATTCAATGAACAATGAAACTGGAATAAAAAAAAAATCAATGAAAAATATAGGAAATAGAAAAGGAAAAGTTTCCGCTGAACTTTATATATTTACATATAGTGAGAATAATTCTGCTTATTTGTAATTTCTCACATATATTTGATTATTTGTCTTGAAAGTATTCTATCTCAATTAATACTGCAATCTTTCTGTTAATAATTTCCTTGTTACATTATTCTTCACAAACATCTACCTGCTACAATATAGGCAAATCAAATAATCCAATATTGAATGGCAAATGAATAGCTAATTATTGGTAGTTAGAGGTATAGTGTTATTATGTTAATTTGATTATCAAGTTAATGTCAAGGTACTGACCATAAATAAAAAAAATTATGTAAAAACTCCTGATACTCAAACTGACAAATTATTTTATGTGGTATTATATTATAATAGGTTATTTAGAGACTATACCTGTGATTAATAATTAAGATACTAGTAAGTTCACTTCAATTGAAGTTTATATTAAGATTTTACAAAAATGTGCATGATTATAATTAAACAGAGCACAGAATATTACATGAAAAAATTATACCATGTAGTAAAGGATTTCAGTTCTGTTATTAGTAGAAGAATCATACATATTCCTTTGAATTTTGTTATGTTTAAATCAATGTTTTAAAATGATTTGATAAAATTATGAAATTAAAAAAATTGTTTATTTTTAATGATTCCCTTCTAATTAATATCAATAACTGATTTTAAAATCAAGCTAGTTCAATGAAATCTAAAAGTGATATTCCTTATATAATGTCATATGATACATTTCTTACAAATTATAAGTTGCCAACTAGAATGTTTCAAATAACACAGGCCAGAAAATTCTGCCAATAAATATGCAGTTGATAAATGATATGCAATCATTTTGGAAACTTGGCCCAATCTGTGCAAATCTTTCATATTTTATTGGATAATTGAACATGGTATGTCTAATATAAATCACATTAAGAACTCAATTCTTAAACTCAATGACATCTAATCAATGATAATATATTTGTTGAAGAATCAACTTCTTTAAATGATTTCTATACAAATGAAAAGCTTATGGATAATCTTCCTGCAGATCTTTTAACTCTCATTTTTCTATGCATTTAACATTCCTATTATTTCTTTGCATTGGCAAAAAATATTTCAACATTCTACAATAATATTTCAATAAATCACAATCTTTTAAATCCCAAATAAATATTCTAAATGTTTGTGAAAGAGGTAAAAACATACACCAAAAAAGATTTGATAGAATGTAACAAAATGTAAATGAATAATGGGCTGATAAAAACAGTAGTAATCAATGTCAAAGAACTCAAATAGAATGAAAAATTTTACTTACATAACTTTATAAATTTCTGTTCAAAAACTCATTTTATTTTTGATTTGACCAAAATTAAATTAGGGCAGAGATAAATAAAATCAAGGCACATATACCAATCTTTTTTAAACTAGTGAAAACAATTCCCACCCAAAATGGTTTTGCAATAAGCAACTCTAAATCTTTTGAACAATTTATTAAAACAAGATTTTGGGATTAAAATACAAACAATATTACCAATTAAATGTTAAAATTCAGAGTATTTAAACCCCAAACAATGTCTGTGCTATTAAAATATTCTCTCTCATTCAAATGGAAAATAGCTTATACTGCTTTTATTATTAATGATCCTGCCTTCAAAAATCAAAAACTAGGAAAGCTATACAAATATTATGTATACCATACAAGAGTATAGAAATTAAATAAAAGTAAGCTATTTTTTATTTAACTAATAAATTAACACTGATAAGAGAAAGTGGGAATTCTTTGCAAGTTTGTTAAAATGACTCTCGGGTGACTTGTAAATTCTTAATATAGTATGTGCATTAAGAGTTAGCTTTTCAAGAGATATTAAATATTCTCAGGCTACATATTTAATAATTGTTGTACATATACAGAATATTTAGAATTATAAACATAAATTTGTGTAACTAACAAATTAGCATTAACATGAGAAAGTGAGCATTCTTTGCAAGTTTGTTAAAATGACTCTTATAAGTTCAACTTGTAAATCATTATTAAGCACATTAGAAATTAACTTCTCCATTGACATTAATAAATATTCTCAGTACTATATTTTTAATAACTTATACATTTATGGTTTTATTAAAAATTATTAGAATTTATAAATATTGTTCATTTATATATATTTTTATAATTTAATAATAATATAATATTGTTATGTAAAGGTTATTCTTTTTAAAGTTTTATAACAGAGATCTCTATAGTTTTTAAAAAAATTCCTACTTCAGAAGAGAATTATAGACAATAACAGAAAATTATAATTCAAATGTTTTGATAATAATTATTAAATTGGATGAATGTAAACAATTAAATTCCATTTAATATATTTAGCAACATTGAACCTTCTCCCATTATCTGCAAATTTATAAATAAGAATTAAAGAATTACTTAACCATATGTAATCTATCTAAATAAGATCCATGTCAATTTGAAATGAATTGTAGAATATGTTTTACTTGTTTTGTGTAACATTTATATTATACATTCTCTTTTTTCCATCATGTAATCCTCTATTATATTATTATTTGGTTTTGATCAGTAAAAGCTATGTTAAAAGTAATTTGTTTGATATATATACACACCTGGGTCTCTTTTTACGCGGACTTATTTAACACGATTTTGAAGTTGCGCGATTCGTGTTTCACCGGAACTCGATTTCCGATAATGCGCTATTACTTTAAATAATAAATTTCGCGCACTTACGTTATATTGAAAGTAATAGCACATTATTGGAATAAGACTTTCATCTTAGTAATTTCAATATTTTCAGTGCTTTATAATAGTAAGATTTTATGCAATAATGAAATTAAAATCATGATTTCCACATTTTATGTATACACACATTAAATTTTACAAGATTATAATGTAAATTTATTCAAACATTGTGCGTGTTTATTTTGCATTTTAAATCATATTGTTTTTGCTTTTTAAAAAAGAACGTAATCAATTATTATTTTCTTATTAATGACACTAATCATTAACATGCTCTTAAATTCCAACGAGAGATAAATGGTTTTGTCTGGATATCGCGAGCTTCGTAAACAATTAAGAAAATCATCGTCTCAAAGATTAATTACGTTGTCACCAGAAAATCATAATAATTAAAACGTGTATAAAAAAATGTAAATTACTGTACTGTAAATTATGAATAAAAATATATTATTTTGAATAAAATTAAATATTATAGTTAAAAAAAGTTTGTCTTGTATCAATTTTTTTCAAATTTGAAATTTTTTATTAGTCATATTTTATTTCCTTATTTTTTTTTTTTGCGCAAATTTTAAAGTAATTTTACGTTGGTGCTTTGCTTTTACGCGAATTTTGAAAAATCACAGACCGCATCCCCCCTTTTTCAATGTAAGTTACATCTATTTTTGCGCGATTTCGTTTGCGCGTGTTTTCTAAGGAACCTATCTATCGCGTAAAACGAGACCCAGGTGTAGTGTATATTGTAAAATCAGTATAATGGCAAGTTTTGATTTGAAAGCTATATCATAATTTAATGATTTAATAAAAAACATAGTCTACAAAAAAAAAAATCATTATGATTATTGTTGTCGAAAATAATAATTTATAATAATTAATAAAATATAAAAGAAAATTTACATAGATAAGAACAATTTAATGATTATTCACTGAACTATAGTGAACATAGACTTAATTGCTAGCTTAAAATACAATTCAGACATTACAATTTAAAACATTCCACACTTTTCTATGCAAAGATATATGTATATAATTTTTATATCATAGTAATTCCCTGTGTTTAAAAAAATACATTATTAATATGGATTAAAATTAGATAATAATATTATAATCACTTATTTTCTTACAAAAAATAATAGTTTAAATTTATGGGGGAAAAACTCCCAAAAATAAAAAAATTAAGCTAATATTTTATGGTTCATTGGATCTGTCAAGAACTAGATAATTAAATATGTCTAAGCATTTCTAATGAAAAAAAAAACCAACTAGAATATAGAGAGAAGATTGTGGGAGAAAGAGTAAACTTAACTTTTCAAAATAAAAAAAAATTGGTTGAATCAAATAATATGAGAAATAATGAATCTTAGAAAAAATAATATGTATCTCTAGTGTTGATTTCAAGAAAAAAAAAGAAAAAGATAATGATATAGAAAATAATACTGTATAAATAATGGATTGAGTATTTATTCATACTATCTATCTCAAAAGTCCTTCACTAAAAATAAAACTAACTTTTGGCTTGATTAGATTTTAATCTATAAAGCAATTTTTTTAAAAAAAAAAAATGTTTATAAAACATACTCATTTATGTTTAAAATATATCATTTTATTTTTTTATATATAAAATTGATTTTAAAATAGTTTTCTTTTCGGCTTGTTCCCCCCCCCCCCCCAATTGATTAAAAACAAGCAAACTTGTTAATTACATTCCTGTCTCTTTTATTTTAATTATTTCTAAGTTAATTCTAAAAGGGGAGATTTAATTTTGTGTTGTTGTTTTTGTTTAAAATAATCCCTGGTTAGAATTCCTAATTAGTTTGAGCAGGAGATTGAGATTTGCCCTGGCTTAAGGCATAGAATTCGAAAACAAGAAAAGTTTACGCAGGAATGTAGCATGGGTATAAATAAACCCACAAATTTTGGGACAATAATTTTTGTATTATTCTTGCCTAGAGCAAGCTGCTTCAAAGTGATAGATTCAATATTTATTTTACACTTTGATTAAAGTCTGCTGAGAGTCGTACCGTATTATTAGCACTTCAGACATTAATTTCTTTTAAAAGAAAAAATTTGCAGTTGTTACAAGATTTGTTTCGTGATGATGTCAAAACTCACTGCCATACATATTCATTTACTTTTTTGTTCTTGGGGTAAATCAACCACGCACTGCCTTAAACGTGGCATATCATTGGCTGTTCTATCGATGATGTTCTTGGTCCTGACGCATTTTTCCGGGCCAAGAATATGCTCGCCGGCACTGTTTCGTTGATTTCCTGCAAGATCTTATTGTTTTCATATCTCTGAATAAGGAAACCAGTGTTGCGGGTGAATTATCAGTTGGAAAAAAAATTGTTCCCTCCTCTTCTAATAAACTATTAGAATATTAGTCTGTCTGCCAGAGCATTGAATTTTATTCTTTCTGGTATACGCCTGATATAACCTATTTATTGTATTATAAACTTTTACTTTATAATTTATATTTCTCGTAAATAAAATTTCAAAATTGTCTAAACTTAATTTGGCTGACATTTGTTTTAATGCCTTTGTTTCTAAATTGTCTGAACAATATTTAAGATTTCTTGCTTCTTCCTGAATCTAGTCAGTGCACACCATCATCCTCATCCAATCTTGATCACAGTAAACAAATTGTCCATGTTATGTGATGTATTATGGCTTCTCCATAAACGAAGTCAAGAATATCTCAGCAATTATGCCCAGATAAACCTGTTAGCCACTTTATTTTACATTCCCCACTCTAAATTTACCCATAATCTGCTCTATCCCATTTTCACAACATAATCTTTGTCAACTCTATAACCTTTATATCTAAACCTCCCATATCTTTTCCCAAACCCAGCATAAAAACCAATAATTCACTTTCTGTATAATCACTCTTTTCATATTTATTTTTCCACAACTTCATTATATGTACCCTTTCTGTTTTCAAACATTTACATTCAATTAACAAATGCCTAATATTTTCTATTCCTTCCTTACATAATTTACAAAATAAATCACCCATATTTTTCTATTTACATGTATATTCTTTTGTAGCTAAAGATCCCGTTCGAGCCTTAAACAATAAACTACTTTCCTTACTATTATCATATATTAACTCACACCTAATATTGTTTATTTCTATATATATTTAAACTCTTTTTACTCTCCATACTATTTCTCCATCTCTCTAACTCCCTAGTCTTTATTAATAAATTTATTCTTTTATCCCATTCCTTACGTAGTGATCAGGTGGCGCCCTCAGTGAACAAGGATGGATCGAGTGTCCGGTATAATATATTAAATTATTTATTTATATATGCAGATAATAAATAAAAATTTAATAGTAAATAAAACCAAAGTATCTTAAGTTTCATCCCTATCACAAAAATGGATGCAAGTATAATGACAAAATTAAACATAAAACAAAGCATGCATATTCTTTAAATATTTGTTGCTATATCTAATGTAAATGTTTGTGGTTGAATTTTATATCTCCAGAATTACATGAAAGAATTCCAAAATAAAAAATAGGATATAATGAAATGCATATTTAGCTTTGGAGTTTTATAAACCAACTATTTAGCTTGAAGATATAACATTAGTAAGTATCATTTAATTTATTAATTTATATGTACATATTTTTTTCTATTCTTGATAATTTTTTACACTAAGGTTAGGAACAGGGAAAAAGCATGTCCATGGCAATGAAAAAAAGAGAATGTCATAAATTTGATTTCCTTTAATTATAAATCCAGTGACAATTTTTCATTGAATTATATTATAAATGATATATATTTATCATTATTACTAACCAAGGCAAAGTGCCAAATAAACATTTAGTCTGCATGTAGAATTTTCAAGATCACTCCAATGTAAAAAGTATATTATTATAATTATAATTTTCATTACCTTTTCGGTACTTACGTATTAGTCTGGCAGTGAAATTTTAGTCTTCATTAGAATCATTATAATTATTTGGGATTGCTAAATATTTGACAGTGTTTAACTAATTAAGTAAATTTAACTTTCAAAGATAAGTTGTTGAAGATCTCAAGAGTATTTTTATATCTATTATACATTCTTTATAAAGTTGTGATGATTTATTACGCACATAGGAAGTATATAAATACTTTAGACAAAGGCTTTAATCTTTAGCATATGGCCATTCTTATCTTTATAAAGTTGCTATCTTGTGTTGAGGTTTGAGAGGTCCCTCTATAGTCAAAAAAAAAAATCGCTTGACTATTATAAACATTCAAAGTGCATATACATTCTTTATAAACTTCTAATTACCATTGATTACTTATGCTTTAAAGATAGCCATCTTTTGCCATGTAAATAAATTGACATTAATAGAAAAAGTAGTCATTTACAACTTTGTTAAAAATAATTTAAAGTTAAATTTATTTAATTAATTAAATAAAATGTACTATCAAATATTTACCAATCATAAATAATGAAGACTAAAATTTCACCACTGGACTAATACCTCAGTACCAAACATATTTATATAACAAATATAATTATATATCATTAAACAAAATTGGAAATAACATTATTAAATTTAGTATACTGATAATGTATATCTAATTAAATCAACTGAAACTAATTTACGGCTGGTCCATCTCTCCATTAAATATAGTATTGAAGATGGCACAAACACCATGAGCTGCCTAAAAATAATGTTCCTTTTGGATATATAATATTGATAAATTAAATTTTACAAGATTACTCCAGTTTTGTTTTACTATATATATACATACACACATCTATCTATGATATAATGTTGACTGAAAGATAAAATTATCAAATCAAGAAGAAAAAAAAATACTATAAATTCAAAATGGAAATTCAAAGATTACCAAAACATACCTCAAGAAAAGTATTCCTCCTGTCATGTCACATGCGATACACAAATCATAGATAGAAAGCATTATATATAAAGACACACATAATACACATATACACACACATATAAAAAGACTGATATTCATAAAATTAATAAAAAAAATATTTTTAAAAAGTGCAATATGTTTATGGGTAAAAGTGATATTTTATAAATATATAATGTGAAAATAAATTTAAAATATGATTTGAAGCAAATAAATTTTTACATATAGGTTTTATCATAAACAATTACTTTGCGTATAACTTTATAAACTACTTTTTTCCTTTGTGTATAATTATCAGCATTCATACTAAAGCACACAGTGTACTAATTTTTCTGCCATTAATAAATGCATTTTTAGTCATTCTTAATTAAAATTAAAAATTAATATTTGACTACTCTCAAGATATTTCTCTAGTTGTAATAACTGTAACTATGTTGGATAATACTTGTAAGCAATCACTTTTATTATATTCTAACATGCTTCATAGCTAAAGACATTTTCTATGTTGGATAGCTTTAGTTATTAAATTTTTGATAATTTTTCTGAAAATATTATCACAATATTTTTCTTTTTACAATCCAAATTTTTCAGATATTGTATAAATCATTGCTTTTTCATCAACATCTGTAAATTCATAAACATATGATAAATATAGAACAAAATAATCTTTACTTAATTCCAGAAGGAAAAAAAAATTATTATCATTGATCAGGGATTTTAAATTACTGTTCTAGCATTAAATTCTAGTGTAATTATGTTCAAATAATGACATTACTTATTAAGGCTGAAAATAATTGTATTTTTTTCATGCATATTCAATTAATGCATAAAAATGAAATTATTTCAATCATACAATTAATTCTAAATTCACATTATAATTACCCCCCCCCCACATATCATTTTGATAGCACAATTCATTGTTCTTCAAACAAAATTTTTATAATCACTCTTTAATTTTTAAAGGTCATTAAAAATTATTAAGTAAAAACCACCATCTTTTTTTTTAAATTGCAATGGGGGGGGGGGGGACAATTACAAAATTAAAACATCCAACATATCTATAATATTTAACACAGCATTACACTGCCGCACATGCGCTTTGAAGATTTTAACTATAAATGAATGAAATACTAACACTCAATCACATGATAAAGTCTTTGGAAAAGTGATGTTTTAAAGATTTAAAGAGTGGAAAACTTAACCAAATAAAAATATATATATACTTTAAATTGTGTGAGATAATAATGGGATGAACTGAGATAGTTTTATTAATAAGATGTTTCATGAATCAATATAGATCAGCCATGTTTTGCATCTATAACTGATTTTTTGGTCATACATGTGACATTTATATTATATTTAAACAATAATCAAAGAAATATTAAACCATTTATCATAGAGAAAAAGTTTTGTTTTCAAGAAAATATTGGTAAGTAAGATCACTCTACAGAAGGCTTGACATATTTTAATCTAGTGAACAGAGAGTTCATAGAAATATTGAATAAAACATTAAGTCTTTGAAAAAAAAATATTGTCTAGAAACAATAATTTTTAGCTCATATGGCAAAGTAATGATTGAACTAAAAGAATGCCAGACATTCTAACCGAAAGAGGTTTTATGATGATAAACAAACATAAATGTTTCTATTAGTTAAGAAAATTGTAAATGATTTAGCTTCATTTTACAATTTTAAAATTATCTAATCAAAATAATACAAATAAATAGGTTATGTGTTGAATTTAATATACACTGAAGTATAAATTCAGTAATTTATTATTAGCAAACCATCAAAAATATCAAACATTTAATAATAGTTTTTACTAAGGTTTAGTTTAGTTATTTTTATATATAGTCATTATTGAATATCAAAAACATTGCAGAAAGTAAATAAAATGTTGGATATTTTAAATTTTTGATTTCATAAAACAAGTTAAAGAATAATTACTATCTACATCAATGAATATCATGAAAGCCTAAATCAATGGGATATCCGTAAAGATTAGATTTGCCATCTCCCTTCCAATGTATTATTTTATTATTTATAAAAAAATATTTTTGACATTTATTATGTAATATGTACAATAAGGAACACACAGGGTTTAAATAGAACAGTCACTACTTTTTGCATTAATAATTTCAAATTAACCAATACTAACAGAATGTTAAATTGAAATCAATAGCACTTTTACCGCGCTTAGCAAGGGCAATTGTTCCTCCAAAACTAGTTTAGCAAGAATATCATATAAAGAATAAAAAGTTATAATGGTTTCTATGGAAAAAAATTTGGTTGGTTACTACACCTAAAAATTACATTAAAGGCTGTGAACAAAGAACTTAACCTAGCATATATAATAATTTAAAAAACCCTATATGCTTGTATAAATTGTCCTATGTGTATTACGCAAGTATGTACTTAAAATATATACGTATGACAATTCATTGTTCTTTCTGGTGATCCATTTATCAATCTTAATTATCCAGCTTTCTGAGTCATCAATGGCTCATTCTCAGGTCCATCATTTTCTAAATCCTTTGATGATCTTGATTTTTTTTGATAATAGTTAATTAGACACCCATACCACTTGATGGCATTGTTGCTACGCAAAAACTATAAAAGATTAATGTTCCTAGGCAGTATTTGTTGGGGATTTTCTCTCTTTTTTCTTATAAAAAATCAAACAGAATTTTTAATTTGTAAATATTTTTTTTTTATTAACTTCAAAAAATTTACAAAAATACAAATCATACACAGAATTTTTAGTTTTTGAATGCCTTTTTTTATTAAAATAAACAAATTTTCAACTTATTATGGTTGTTTTTTTTGGTTTCTTTATTTTTAAAAATGAAATCAATTAATATCAAACCTAATCTGCTTTTTTTATTAACATCAAAAAATTTTCAAGTTATTACCATTGTTTTTTTTTTTCTTTTACAAAAAAATAAAATCAATAAATGTAAAACTTCGTACGCTTTTTTTTTTTTCTTGGTTTTCGCAAGTTATTACTCTTTTTTGGTTCCGTTGTTTTTTTTGTTTTTTTTTAAATAACAACAACAAATTAAAAACTTATTACAATATTTGTATTGTGTTGTTTTTTTTGTTTTTTTTTTAAAAAATTACATCAACAAATTTAAACTTTATTATGGTATTTTTTTTTTTTGCTATAAAGATCAACAAATTAAAAAACCAGCTGTTCGCGGCTCCACTAATATATCAGAGGTATATCTTGAACAAACAGTATTCTGGACCCGTCAAACCAAGTTAGCTGCTATTGTCGGTAAATAAAAGAATAGAATGTCTGGGTTTTCCTGCACCATGTTGTTGGTCTCATTGAGTTTATGGAGAATGTGTTATTTGATGCGTTACCTACTTCAAAATATGTTCAGCCATACCCTTTGACAAGGTTTTGCACCTTAAAAGTTGACTACATAAGTGTGTAAATCCTATGATAATTATTGGTTAGTCAAATTGTGTGATTTCAATAAAAAAAATAAAATACTTTACAATTAACGATTTTTATATAATTGAAAGACACACTCTCAAACGAGACCGTAAATAAGTGTGAAGTGGGTGAATTCACATAATTTAATGTGATGCGCCAATGTGGCCTGCAATGTGTAATACAATAAAACTGTTGTATACATGTAACGCATGGCTGCGTATAAGTGTTTTTGTGTTTTAGTACATAAATCACCATAAATATGGTTGGCTGCGTAAACAGCATATTTGTGTTTCGGCATATAAATCACGCCATCAAGCGGTGTGGGTGTCTAATCAACAAATACCAGTTTCCTGCAGTTACCATGCTGAGGGCATATGTGTCTTCATAGGAACATATATATATTTCTTATTACTCGATAATGGAGATTGGCCTATCCAGTCAATGCCTATAATAATGTAGCTAGCACAGAATTCAACTCCAGATACCGTCTTCTGTAATTAGGTTTATTAATCATGCATGTTAGTAATGTGTGGGATGGGTAAACTATATCTATAATGTAATGGTTAAAAATAAAGAGCGAGAATTATTCTTTGGTCCATAACTCCTGCTGGGATTAATAAAATAAATATAATAATAACTATACTTAACTTACGTGATGTGTGGGTAAATGTGCACCAATTTGTTTTATATAATTTTGGAAATAAATGTAATAATAAAGATATTTAATCTCCCAGAGGTGTGTAAATGCGTATCCAGTTGTTTTATATAATTTTGAAAATAAATATAATAAAAGGTACTTAACTTTCTCTATGCATGTAAGTTCTGGCTGATAACCTAATCTATTATATAACTGGGTATGAAATCTATCCTTAGTAATTGACATATTCATTTTATAGTGGTATATTTTTGATGAAATTGTTAACATATAGTTCATTTGTAATGCTCTTATACGAGTTATACTGATATCCAAATATTGTTATTGATATCCCAATGTTGTTATTTGATATCCCAATAATGTTATTGATATCCCAATACTGTTATTGTTAACATTTAGTTCTCTTGTAATCTGTCATGTTGATATCCAGATATTATGGTCAATGTTAACGTAGTTCATTTGTAATGCTCTTATACTATTGATGTACAAATATTATTATCATTGTTAACATACATATAGTTCATTTGTAATGCTCTTATACTTGTTACACTAATATCTAAATATTGTTATTGATAACATATATTTCACTAGTAATGTATCATATTGATATCCAAATATTATTGTCAGTGTTAACATTTAGTTCACTTGTAATATGTCATACCGATATCCAAGTATTATTGTTATATATATATATCCTACTGGTATCCAAATATTGTTATTATTGTTAACATATAGGTCATTTGTAATGCTCTTATAGTGTCATACTGATATCCAAATATTGTTATCATTGTTAACCTATACCTCATTGAATTTGTTATTAATAAATTACGTATTTTTGGTTTATTCATTTGTCGGTGTCTTTCCATGATTCACCACATTCACCCAACTATATCCACACCAAATTAAATGATCTATGAGTCTGCTCATAACCCCTGAAGTATATTGTGCTGGTCAGAAAAATGCATGTTGATTTAACCCAGTTCGAATACTAGGCGAAAGTACCTCAAGGCCACTCATACGCGAGATGTAAAAATCAAAAATACTAAAGCCTCTGCCCTATTCGTCTATTTTCGAATCTAAACACGAACCAACAACATATCTGAGACAAGCATAAATTATTTTCTCACCCAGCCAAAACTTAGCATCAGAGAGAGAGACATGGACTAGAACACTTACGGGACTAACTAAGTCAAATGTGCATAAAAATATAATATGAAATATGTGTTTGTGCGTGCCTGGATCATTGCACGAGTAATGTAACAGATTAAGCTAATCAAAAATTGAAATAAAATTAGAAGACTTAAGCTTTTAGATTAAATAACATATTTTAATAAAACGTAAATTTTAAATATTTGAAAGGTTTTAATTATCTTCGCTATTCCCCGATTGATTATATACATATAAATTTATAATAAGGCGGAGGGCAATTACATAACATTTTGCGGTCTAAACAGTACTCTCCCAATTTAAATTAAATTACCAACTCGTGTCCCTTCGACAAAGCCAAATTAAAATAACTCTTTCACAAAGCATTTTCTAGTTGCTTTGTGCTTTAGAAACAGTTTTAAAATATTGAAAGATTTCTTAAAAGTAACTCTTATTTAAGTGTGGAATGAACGCAAACAAAGTAGGCGTTATCGAGGAGACCCAGCTAGCAGACAAAAGAAAACTTAACTATTATTTAGATGACAGATATCATTTAAATTGGCAAGTTGTAAATGGAAAAAAATAATTTAAACCGCAAATAAAAAAACAAGAAAACATTTATATGCATTTTAAAATGAGGAATAGCGAAGGGGAAAAATTTCAGTATAAGTAAATGACCAAACGATAAAAGTAAAATAAAACTAATATTAGTCTAATAAGAACAAGAGTTACATTATAAATAAGAATTAAAAACATAAGTAGCGAAAGGCATTTAGAAAAAAAAAAGGTAAGTAATAGTTCATGAGGAGGTTCATACAGTTACCGGTCCTTGCTTGATTAAATGCGTGGGGATTTGTCCGGACAAGGAAATGGAAATTATGCAGCATTTTATCGCGAAGTGCACAGACACGGTTCACAGTTCAGGTTTCTCTATGTTGGACAGGTTACAGCATTTTGATGGTTTTAGGACCCCGGCGGCAGGCAAAGCTGTTGTGCCTAGCCGCCAAACATGGTCGCGTCCACCAAATTAGTATAATTTTTAACCGGTCGCATGTTGGAATCAGATCAGTAAGAATAAATCGCTGGAACTCTTCAAAATAGGTTTTGCAATGCTTTCAGAGTCAATCTTTGAATAATAATTTCAGGAACACATTTGACCGATCTAAAACACAGGATCTGCACGAATAAGCCAAAGAACCAGAGAGAGACAATAATCATAATAACCCAGTGTTCTCCTCTCCTTTTTATACCTTTTCAGGAGCTACCGTTCTATTGTTTTGCGTATGATTTTAGATCTTGATAAGCCCCCTATGCTCCTTTGTTTCAAGGTAACTTTTTCTAAAAATAAACTTTTAATTTCTTATTCTAGATTTCTGTATTTAACTTTTTGAATTTATATGAATTAAAAAAGGCCATCTTTAATTTGCCTTGAATGGGCTAACTAATTGAAAATACCATTTCTTTAGAAATGTTGGCAGGCTTATCTTAAAATAAAATCATATGCCATATTTTAACAAAATTTAAAAATAAAAATATCTTATTATTTCTTTTAACAAAATAACATTTTATTTCAACAGAATTTTGCATTAAATCATATATATATACGCTTGACGTTTATATATGTTTGATTAAGTTTTAAAAGTAAATTTTAATAGCAATTTAATCTTAACGGAATTTAAACACCATTAAGTAAACAAAATGAACGTATTAATTTTAGCTTTAATGCAAAACCCTGCTGATGCTGGATTATAAACTTAATTCAGGTCTACAATATTAGTTAAGTTTATACAAGGCTGTGAAGCATGGATCGGACTTCCGGATCCATTGCTTCAATATTAAATGCTATTACAGGCATTATCAAAGTATTAGGTTCTTATGAGAGCTAGTTAGTATATGAACAAATTAATTTAAGAACTCTAATTCATGACTGAGGCTGAGATTGAATCCTTCGAGTCCTTGTTCCACCCTGACAACCGGGATCGAAGAGAATTGATTACTATTAGTAACATCAGAAGCGTTGATCGGGTAGTGGAGATTTTGGAGCACTGGCAAATAGGTTAATACTGTTCCACAATTACCATATCCTGAACATGCTAGGTTTGATGTACTTTTGTTGGGTCTCTGAATCTTGTTGGTTGAACACATGATTATGACCATTACAATATATATGTACAACACGTGTTTATTTATACTAGCATTTAATTAAAGAAGTCATGATAGATTATTGTGTTTTTTTATTGTGAATCATTTAGTATGGCAAAGCAATGTAGAAAATAATTACTTGTATATACTAGTAAACAAGCATTAATATATTGTTATACATTCTAAACTGAACAATAAAGTGTGACGCAATTTGAAACTAGGCAACATGTAGATGACCTGATGTCAAGTTAAGTAGCTAGGAAACTGAGTATGAAAACAAAACTATGATTTTACTATTTTATTTTTTTACTAATGAAACAAACATAACAATAAGCCGTCTCATCATTTTAAAAGGAAATGACAATTTAGTGTACTGCGCGACGTAAATCACGAGCAGTATAAAAGCAAAATCTTTTAAAAATCTTTCTTCTTAAAAATAATTCATATTCTATAATGAACTAACATCAATTGAATTAAAATTTCAAATGCTAAAAAAATGGAGTCTGTTGTTCGAAATTACAGGAGTTTTTAATCAAGTACTGTAGTATAAAACCATATCAAATTTAGAAGTAAGAGTTATAAAGTGAAATTAAATAAAATTTATAAATTTTCGTAATAACTAGATTATTTTCTGATCGTGAGTGGAAGAGTTTTGGAATTTTTAAATTTAGTCAGAAAAGGAACACTGATTTTGCTAATAGTTAAAGCAAAATATGGAATAAATTATCTAACATATATAAAAATTCTTCAATATAAAAACGTAATTTATGAATACAAATAGATATATATATATTATTTTGAGATGCATATGGGGTAAACAGTTTGCTGTGGTGCTGACCGCTCTCCCCCCTAACATGACTGCGTAAAACTTTCATTTTCCTATTTTATCATTACACCCGAGAAGATGCCTACTATCCAAGAAGAAGTAAGTGTACACAGGAGAATTAAAAGATGGACCTGCTAAGGATCGATGTGTTTATATTTTAAACGATGCCAGGAGACATCGCTGCGTGATCAATCCTTTGCAAAAAAAATTGACATGAAGAGCTAAACTGCTTATTGGAAATTTTCACTTCAAAACATCATGAACTATTTTCAAGGGACTTCAATGAACTTTATTACAATCATTAATTTTCATCAAGTGATTAATATTGTAAAATTTTCTTTAGTTTTTCTTTTATTTGGTTTATTTACATATTCAGAAGCGTGAACTTCACAGTTTATACTGTGGAAGATTTCATTTTTAGCATTAATAGAAAGAAGGGGGGGGGGGTTAACTTAGTTATTTTTTTTTTTATAATTGTAAATAAAATCTAGGCTAGCTCATCAAATTTCTAGCTGCTTAACATCAGGTTATCTATATAAATATAATGAGGTAAGATTTTTCTCTATTTTTCTCACATTAAATTACAACACTTGGTAGATTACAGAATTCATGTTATATATTGTTGATTAAGAATTGTTATATGTTATTTCAGTGTGAATGACTAATTAACTAGTATAAATTCTTTTATCATATGTATTTAAACTTAGATTGAGGGACTTAAATCAAATAGATTGTTTTCAGCAGGAATAAATCACAATATTATTATGAATGAGACAATGGATATTTAACTTAGTAAGTTAGAATTGCGATCATTTTAAATCATTAATATTTATTTTATTTTTTGTATATTCCATGATTTTGTAAGTAATGAGTGCCATAATGGATTTCTACCATAAGGTTAAGGTTATAAAACTATAAAATAATTAACCGATAGAATGATAGGGGTTCATATTTGATACATATATTATTTTCTTTTATTATTGTGTAAATATTTTATTTTTAATTCATTTTATCATTGTTAATAAATGTTAAATAGTTTATATTATTTGGGTTTCTAGTTTGAGTTATCATTGTATTCAGCAGTCAACTATTAATCGTAATATTCACACACACCTATTTCATTTTTATATAATAGTTTTATAATAAATTAAGTATTAAAAATGCTAGTTGTAACCTATATAAAGGTGCAGAAGTTGCTTCGTGTATCTGTTCATACCTGTTAAGAGAGTCAAAGGCAAGTTCTCCCTGGGTTCGAATATCAGAGCATGATGGTAACGGAAAAGGGCGAGAGGTGAATGAACCAACCTAAATTGTATCTGATATTATCAAATAGGTATAGAGCTAGTCAATTAAAGGTAGATGCAATCATTGATTATACATTTCATCACCATCATCATACCCAAGGACCCCAAAGGCCAACCATGGTTAGATGTGACTTTTTCCCTTTCCCGGCCTGGAGGAATTACATGGATCGTTACATCTGGTGTAGCCAATCGTGCGGCATTGAATTGTAGTTCCCAGACCGTTACCAATAGATTACATAATAGTATTCAAATAACACAATTCAATCTGTCTAATAAAACAAACACTTACTCTTTTTTTAAATACTATATAATAATAGACAATATTGTTCATTACTAAATTTGCGATTACAAATTATTGCTTGATGCAATGTAATGCACTGTGGCTTCTTTTTTCTCAGAGTCACGAATCTCTTAGCCACTATGCCCAGAGAAACCTGTTAGCCATCTTTCCTTCCATTTCCATTCTCCACCCTAGTTTTATATTCTTCGGGCTATTTTTATCTATCCATTTCCACAATTACTATTTTTGTCCACTCCATCCATGACCATTATATCTAAATTCCCTTATCTTGTTCCAAACCCAGCATAAAAAATTAAAAACCCATTTTTTGTACAATCACTTTGTTTATATTTATTCTCCCACTACTTCATTATTTGAACCCTTCCTGCTTGTAAGCATTTACATCCAATTGATGACTAATATTTTCTATATCTTTCTTACCTAACTTTCAGACTAAATCACCACATTTCTCCATTTTTATATATATATGTCCTTGTTGCTATCGATCCTGTTAGAGCCTTAAACAGTAAAATACTTTATCTGCTATTATCACAAATTAACTCGCATCCAATATTGTTTACTTCTATGTATATTTAAATTCTTTTTACTCTCCATACTAGTTCTCCATCTCTCCAACTCCCTATTTTTTATTAATGCATCTATTCTTCTATCCCATTCATTGCCATTATAATTCTCAACAATCCTCTTAACATGATCATCCCACCTTTTGTATTAAGTATACTGATATAAAATCTTTATCCAAATCTTCTGCATACTGTATTAACTTGTTGTCTGTCCTTTACTCATAACCCAATTAAACACTACTTTGGCTATTCTCTTATTATCCATAAATTGCAATCTACCGAACATTTTCAATTTTATTTTGCATCTCTCATATAAAAACTTGACCATCCCATTTCTCCTTGAATTGCCCACATCAGCATCTAATGCATGTCTTCCTAATTCCCTGTACTTTTTCTAAGTAATCTAACACCCCTTTACTAACACATAACACATCGTTACCATGAGTTAACACATCTACTGCTACTCACTTTCACGCAATTCTAGCTACATCATATTTATTAAAACACTATTAATTTCTTTATCAGTCCCCTTCTTTTCTTTGCTTCATTTATCAATTTTTTCTCTCATTCATCCAAATAATTTCTCTGATTACTTGACTCCCAAATATTTATAGCTATTCACCTCATTTAACTTTATATCCCCCAATAAAAAATATTTCTCTTTTCTTTCCCCAGCATTTATCGTCATTACTTTTGATTTTACTTCACTAAATTTAATCCCCATCTCTTTACCCATCCTTGTGCATGTCTTTAGCATAACTTCCATATCTTCCCTACTTTCTGTGCATAAGAACATATCACCAGCAAATAAAAGATCTGATAATATATACACTCACTTTGCCATCTACTGCTGGTATCTCTATCCCTCTTCCTAGTCTCTATTGTTATCTCCATTTCTCTCAAATATAACAAAAACATAGGTGATATAGGGCATCCTTGCCTTCGTCCCATCCCATTTTTAACTCTAACTGATTCTATACTTCCTAATTGATACAGAATTATTTTCATACAATCTTTTAATAAATCCATTAAAGCACTATTCATTCCCAAATTTACTGAACTTACCCATAATCTATTTCTATTTACTTCATCATATGCCTTGTCTATATCTATAAAGACAATATATAACTTTCTATCTGTATTTCTATTCATATCTGTAAGTTGTATAACTACAAATAAACTATCTCCTATACAGCTATCTGATCAAAAACCTCCTTGCATTCCATTATATTATTTTCTTCTATCCAATTTGTGACCCTTCAAGTCACCATATATGCAAAAACTTTATATAACACTGACTTTACCACTTTCGGTTTATAATTGTTTAACTTTTTACGAACCTTACCCTTTCATATTCCAGCTGACTAAAAATTCTCTCTTCTGTGCCGCCTTATTAAAACATGATAATAGATTTAATTTTGTCCTATTTCCTAAATTTATCACCATCCCTGCTACCATCCATCCAAACTTCGTGCCTTTCTACTTTTCAATTTCTTCCCTGTCTCATTCAATTCATTTTCTGTAAAACTAAAATTTCCATCACTATATGCTTTTATGTTTATTACTGCTGTCATTCACATCTAACATCTTTTCTATATCCATTACATACTTATTCAAGATTATCACTAATTCTTGTTTAGAGCTACACTCTTTTTCCTCTTCATCTAGTAATATTATTTCTCTCTCCCTACACTCTTTCTTTGAATATATTTCCCAATTTTTTTTTACTCCCATCTCTTCCACTTTTATTAATATCCTCCAATAATTTACTATTTAATTTCATTCTCTCTCTCTATAATTATCTATTTTAGCCAACTTCTTTTTGTTTTAAATATTTTCCCCATTTAATATTAACATCTTTTTCACTTTCTTTGTTTTTAATAGCACATTTATATTATTTGCATGCTTTTTTCCTCTCTTTTACACTTTTACTAATTGCCACTTAAATCCTATTTGTCACTTTTTCTGCTTCACCACACCAGTCCTTGTATTCACCCCTAACAAACTCTTCCATGATTTCAACTACTTTTATTCTATATTCTTCTAACTTATTCTTATCATTCATTCTCCATCCACATCTTTCACTAACCTTTCTACTTTTATTATTATTTTCCATCACATTACTAGTCATTTCTATTGTAAAGAAATTATGAACACTATTACATACTTTCTATTCATTATCAAACACTTAAATTTTCCGTACTTTATTCATTCCCTCTTTCTCTGCTAATACATAATCTAGTGTGTGAAATATATTATTTTATACCATGTATATTTGTCCCTTATAAATCATTTGATAAATTTCCAATGCTCAAATTCACTCTCTGACAAAAAAAATTTCAAAAGCTGTCCATTCTTGTTATCCATGTCATCAATTTTTTTAATATACCCATTCACATCCCCTACAACCATTATTGTCTTTCCCCTTTTTTTGAAACTCTGTATAATCTTAATTAGGCATTCATATATGCTACTGATCCACTCAATGATAGTTGACCGTATCTCAATCCATATTTGTTCTTGACACTTAAATGTATTTAAATATTTTTTGACAAAACTCCTATACCATCACCCCTTTTTTCTTTTCTATTTATACCCTGTACTTTCAGGATACAACTCCTCCCTCTCTTATTTGAAAGATCCCATTAGCAAAATTGTCCACATTTGCAACATTTTATTTTTACAATTAAACCTTTTTTCTATATCATATATTGATAATCTTTACATTATATATTGCAAATGTAAACTTTCAAACAACAGACTTTACCAAATAGAAAAATAAAGAATTAAATAAAGTTCTTAATTATGACAATGGCATTTTTCATTATTGGATCATATTAGTGTCTTTTCATAAAATTTGCAGAATTACATATTTCTTATTTGAATTCCATTTTTAAAATAGAAACAAATTTTGAAACATTGTAAAAGAATGGAACAATATCGTAAAAGTCAAAATTAATTTTATTATTATTATAATATTTCAAAAAATTTCTTTACCAAAAACAACTTCCAATTTGCCATGACTTATATTTTATGCTTCGTCTCCTTAAAAACTAATATTTTCAAATAAAATTTTATTTTAATCACATAGGTTTTTTGATTTAAAATAAATATTTTACAAATATATTGCATAAACAAACTTAAATATGTAAAAAAATTACTGAAAATTACAATTTTTCTTTTCAAAATACTATTACAAAACATATATTGAAATTTACGTTCAGGCCAAACAACCGACCAATTAGAAATAATTGCTTTTTTTGAGATTCAATTAAAATATTATCAGCTTCTTATATATTAAAAGAGAAGATTCAAATTTTCTATTATAAGTTTGTACAGTGCTGACAATTTCAGATTTTTTTTGGAACTAATAATTTTAATTAATGATTTCTATGCAAAAAAACTGCCTATGGTAACTAACATTATAGATAACCCAAAATTGTGAAAACATTTCAAAATAAGCAAATTTGTAGATACTAAATAAAAACATGTTAAAAAAAATTTTAATGTGACAAAAAGTCAGATTAGTCAATATTGACGAGATCTATTTTTTATACTAATCTATTAATCCAAACATTAGTATTTTACGAATTCTTTCAATCTCATAAGCCTCACTTTTTGCATATAACATAAGATTACAACGTCCTATTTTACTTCCGAATTCCCTATCCATATTTTTATCTTTTCAATATTTTTATCCATTTTACTTATCATTTACTTGAATAAAAAAAAATTTAAAAGAAAAGGTTTGCAGAATAAAAATAATAGTCATATTTTCTTTCTTCATTTAATATTTTTATTTAAATTATTAAAAAAAAACTTTTTTCCCACATTATCAACCTAATTAAATAAAATTACAATAAAAATTTTTCTTTTACATATACTTCACACAACTATCTGCCTGAAAATTGGTTAAAAATCTTAAGAAGACAATATTACTAATACACGATCATTAAGTTCATAGTTTACAATTATTTACCAGACTTTTAACACAATTTATTTTAGCATCCAATTTTAAAGTTAAATCACAAACTTTAATAAGATTTTTATATCACTAAGATGTTTAATAAAATTGATATCTATAGCAAATAAATTCCAATAACAAAAAAAAAAAAGAAAGCAATATACTTACCGTGCATCTTCAATTTTTGCATGATCTGCTGATAAATCATCAGACGATTTTTCTTTTATTGTAGACCCATTACCTCGTATTTCAGAACTTAATTTTTTTAATTTTATATCCTCTGTTTTTAGCATTCCTCCTGAAGCCAGAAAACTATAAATTGATATTATAAACTGAATTAAACAATTATTCCAATTTACATTGTGCCTCCTGTTTTGTGCATTAAAATATTCAAAAGTTACATATAAAATTACTTTAATAAACAATATGTAGCACTTTAGTACAAAAAAAATGTATGCAACATATCAAAACATTCACAACAGAATAAGATAAAAGATGGTATTAATATATATGAAAAAATAACTTAGAAACTAAACATTCAGTTGTAATACAAACTGCAAAAAAGTAAAACAAAATTATCAATAACATTTTAAGAAATCCATTATTAACAAAATAAAACACACAACATTAAAATAAAAAAAAATAAACTATTCTTAAAATTTACAAGATGGACAGATATAAATTGGAGGGGTGTGTGCGTGCTTTTTTGCTTGTGTGTATAAGAAATGTTTATGGTAAATTAAATCCCCAATAATAATAAAAAATATTATGCAAACAACAATCTGATCAGTCTAACCAAAAAAGGAAGTCATTTTAAAACAGGATAATGTGAGGATGAAATTTTGCAGATTGTCTATTACATTGCCCTTAGTAAATTCAAAGATTATTTTCAATTTGTTTATGTCAAAATATAGAAGACCATTTATTTATTCATAGGAAAAAATAGCAATCAATAAATGATGTGTAATTGGTAAATATTTTAAATTACTATTACTTATTTTTAAAGCAAATCCTGTTACTTTTATTATGTAAACCTGATTAATTTTTATTATTATATATAACATGGTTTGATAAGTATTTATCTGACATGTTGAAAATATGTTGCTTAATAATCTTTTACTAATTGAAAAGCTACTACTGGCACCTGGAACATTGTGAACCTGTGTGGAAACAATGCATCTGATTTTCTTTAAACTATATTAAACATTTAGTTTGCTCAATATCTTTTCACAATTAGTTTATAGTTTACTGATTAATGTGTTTCTGAAAAAATAAATTATTATATAGATCATAAATATTTATGTAAATTATAAAATGTTTTTCTGAAAATGTTTAATTTTTATGATGAATTTTTTACAATTTTTATTGAATGACTCTTTTTTTTAAAAAAATATTAAAATTGATAAACAAGATTAAATATAAGTAGTTTTTTTTAATCTTATTTTCTTTTTTTACATAAACCACTTCCTTGTATAATAAATACTTATTGCAATGAATTAAAAATATATGATTTGATTTGTTAAATATTATTTACATATAATGTTGTTTCAAAATAAACTTCATGTATATCATCAACAATGTGAATTCTCTGTTCCTCTGTAATACTTTTAAACATTTCTTTTTTGGCTATTATTTCTGTGCTTGAAAACATATTTATAAAATCAAATATATAGAAACTATCTTTTATTTTTATTAATTTTTTCATGTATGTAAATGCACATTGAAAATTAAAAGTTTAGTTTCTTAATTACTGAATTTGCAAATTCATAACTATATAATTATAGAATCCTGCTTTTAAAAAAATCTCTCTTCCTCCCCAAGAAAAAATGGTACTGTTCTATGGGCCAGGGTCAGCCACTTGATGGCATTGTTGCTATGCAAAAACACAGAAATATAATGTTACCAGGTCCACCCCATTATTTGGAAAATAATAATAATCATACAGGTTAACGTAATTCATTTATTTCCTTAATAAATTACTGTAATTTATCACAATTTTATGTTAACATACGTTATTGCAAATATTATATTATAGTATAATTCCCCGTGTATGCCAGCGCTGGCAAAACATCATCCCCCCTCCGCGCAAACTTCACACAAAGTCTACTATCATTGCTTGAGAGATAACTAATTACATGCATGATGGAAGAAATGATAATGCTTTAATTACTGAACTGTATTTTACTTTTTTTTTGTAATTTTTGAAAAGGAAAATTATTTATTTATTACAATACCTATCTTTGAAAAAAGATGTTTATGGATATTAATGGCACACCTATTAATAACGATTAATAATCCCCAACTCGTTTGGTTATCGTTTTTATTTTTTTTAAATTAATAAATGTATTCTTTTGACAATTTCTTTGGGTTTCTGGATAGATCTATGAGAAATTTTACAGTCAGAGATTTTATCCTACGGGTTATCGTGATTCATTGATTTCCTTAATCAATGACTGGAATTTTATGTGACTAAGGTATGTATATTAATGGCATGCCTATTAATAACAATTAATAATTCCAAACTCGATAGGGTTTTTTTTTTTTGGAAGATTAATAAAAAATGTATTTGTTTTTACAATTTCTTATTGTTTCTACATAACTATGAGAAATTTTATAGTTTGACATTTTAATTCTCGTAGGTATTCTCGCGAACCGTCAATTTTTTCAGGAAAACAGTAAAATTGTGGTTTCTCATAATCTTTTCTAATTATTTACACCTTACATGTTGTGTTTGGAAGCGGAGTAATGGGCTTATAATTATTATTTTTTAATAGTACGTTAATTAAGTTGTACCATAATTACTTTTAAATGCAGATTGCAAGAGTTCTGCAAACTTTAAATCCACCCACCCTGAAATGGTATGGTAGCGAAGTGTTAACATTGGTAAAAGATAGGACTGTGTGTGCACGGAGGCCACGTAAACAGCATATTTATGTCTTTTTGCATATAAATAACACTAACAAGCAGCTGACACCGGCTAATACAACAGTATCGAAAAAAATCTCAATATAAAATAATTGAGAAAATATATTTTTATTTATAGAAGTTGACAAAAAAAAAAATCAGATTCATAGTGAATGAATATATGATTCAATTCATAAGCATCATGTTATTATTAAACATTAATATTTATTTTTAAGATTAGTAGTTATTATATTTCTTTAATCAATATACATATATTAGTCTTATATTAAAAAGTAAATATATATTTAATATATTAAAGTCTCTCATGACATTTTAAAATTGTCATGGGAGACTTTAATGCTAGAATTGTAAAAGATTGAAAGATGAAAGTGCAGTAAATATGGTTGTATTGATAAAAATCAGAGAGAACAAAAACTTGTAGAGTTTTCAGAAATAAATAACTTCTTAATTTGACAAAAATGCTAAATAAAAATGTAAGCATCCAAATGAAAATATAGTAGAATTGGATTATATTTTCATTAATAGACAATATGTATTTCAAGATTGTAAAATTCCTAATAAATTCAACACAGGAAGTGAGTTAATACAAAACTAGAGACAAAAATTACACAAAAAAAAAAACAATATTCTCAGTTGATATTCCTAGCCTTCAAAAACATTCTACTGAATTTAAATTAGAACTTGCAAATTACTTTAAAATATTATCAGATTATAAAGATGATTCAGATTTGAATGAAATCAATATGAAAATAACTGATATAATATTAAAAACTGCTACAAAAATGATAGCTAATGCAAAAACTAGCAATTGTTCAGTAAAATTTCTACTAAGACAACAATTTATGAAAAAAAAAAGAAATATGAAAGTAATAGTAATAATAATAAAGATTCATTAAAAAGGACTGTAAAACAGTATGAAAAGAATTATTTTAAATGAAGTAAGAAATGCAATTAAAGCTATAAAAAAGAGAAACACCCGAGGTAATAATGAATTATAATCGATATCTTAAAAGAGGCAGATGAATGAATAGAAAAATCACTGGAAAAGTTGTATACCGAATATCTAAATGATAAAGATGTAAAAGATAATTAGAAGAACAATATTAATATTTTTAAAAAGTGATTAAACAGATATTAAAAATCAGTTCTATATAAAATATTTTCAAATAACTACAACTTGTCTAAAGTGAACTTTGAATTTTAACAGCTGGATTTAAAAGTAGTTTCATATTCAAGTATTGAGAGAAGTTATAGAAAAGACCAATGAATAGGAATTGCCATTATGCTTTGGATTTGTAGATTATGAAGACATTTGATTCTATAAACATTTCTACAGTGATTAAAACATTGAATCATCAAGATATAGATCCATGATATGGTCATATTCTGAAGAATATTTTCAACAGCAATGATTAGGTTACATAATGATACTAGGAAGATACACCTGGGTCTCGTTTTATGCGGATTATTTTAATGCTATTTTGAAGTTATGCGATTCATGTTTCTTTTTAATATCTTTCATATTTCACTATATTTATTAGATATGAAGAAATTTAAATTATTAATAACATTTTGACTTGAAATACTTTTTTTTTTTTTTTTTTCAAAATTATAAAGTTATATTAGCAGCTAATGTGAATATGGCCTGAAGCTGTATTTAGAATATTAGCTTCTATGTAAATAACCTACTTATACTAATGAGTAAATAATAATAATAGATTTATATTTACATATAAAAATATCGCAATAAATGTTCAAAAATTTTAAACTTTTAAAACGTACTTTGTTAATTATAACAGAAATAAATATTTTTTTTAGATTTTTAAAATAAATAATATCAAAGATTTTATTGATTTTATAAACTGAAAATAATCTTTCTAATGATAATCTATAATCTTTTTGTTTTGATTACGATCTCATTTTTTTAATATAGAAACAAAAACACATTAACACAGCTCAAGACTGCAAGTGGCGCTAGTTGTATGTCACATGACGAATCTGATTTCTTAACAGTTCACAAACGAACGCATATTATCAAATAGCTAAATAACCGCTAATGATTAAAATATGTATGAAAAAATGTAAAACTAAATACTGTAGTTAATAAAAAACGTAAAAAAAGTTTGTCTTGTATTTTTTTTCTTCAAATATTTGAAATTTTTTACTAGTCATACTTTATTTCCTTTTTTCCTTCTTGCTTTGCTTTTATGCGATTTCTGAAAATTACAACCCCTATCCCCCATTTTCCAAGGTAAGTTAAGTCTATTTTTGTGTGATTTCTTTTGAGTGCGTTTTCTGAGGAACCTATCTACCGCATAAAACGAGACCCAGGTGTATCTCCAAAATCTTTTACAGCAGTTTGCAAAGAATATTTTGTAGATTAGAAAAGGAAAGAAAGGGAGTAAAAGTAAATGGAGATTATTTAAGTCAGCTAGATTTTGCAGATAATGTAATTGTTTTTCCAAATAATACTTCAGAGCTTTAATAAACGTTGCAAGAGTTATCAGATAAAAGAAAGTAGCACTAAAGATAAATGTTAAAAACACTAAAATAATGTTCCATAAATTTTCTCAAAAGAAGAAAATAAAGATTAATAATGATGAATTAGATTAAATTAACAACTACAAATATTTTGGCCAGATTAATAATACACATGGAAATATAATAGACAAAATTAATCATAGAATTAAACTTAAATAGAGTGCTTTTGGTAGAAATAACTTAATATTAAAATTAAATATGTCTATATGTTTGAAAAGGAATTCAATAAATGTGTTTTATCAGTTCTTGTGTATGAATCTGAGATTAGGACATTTAACAGAAGAGCCATAGAGATTTTCAGACTACTCAACAAAGTATAAAGAGATATATGTTAGAAGTAACAAAAAGTGATCGAAAATACATGGATGAGAGAACAAACAATTGTCACTGCCATCATTGAGAGAAATAAGAAACCAAAGTGGAGTTAGGCGGATATTTTGGTAGAATGAAAATAGATGGACAGATAAAATCTTATATTGAATCCCAAGAGATGGTAAAAGACCTAGAAAGAGACCATGTGAAATGAGCGGATGAAATAAGGAAGTGAGCTGAGGTGATATGGAGACGAGAAGTTAAAAATTGGAAAAACAAAAAGGACTAAACTTATGAGCCCTTCATCCTGCAGTGAATTAATAATGATGATGATAATAATAATATTAAAGCATAATTACTTTTTAATCAAGGTTTTATTTCTTTCGTGTGCCAATTCTTATAATTTTTTCAAATAACACAATACACATTCATATTCTTCTTTGTGCATACAGCTTCAGAAAAAGAAAAATTGCATTTGAGTGTCAGTTACATTTCCCCTTATCATTGCTAACTACTTAAAAAGCAACATGAATATGGTTATGTTATTTGAAAAATTATACAATAAAATGATTTAAAAATAGACACTGTCTACATGTATTTAAGTAAAGATAAATCCTGAAAAGTATTCAAAATAACAGCTAAATTTTGTTAAAAATCATAAACGAAAAACTGATACATAACGAGAAAAGTGATTTAAAAATGCATTAATTATTCTAGAATAACTATTTTCTATTTGCATCAATGCAGTATTTTTTCTTAGATATTACTGTAATTTTTATGACTTTTAATATGTAATGTAATTCAAAATTTGAAATAAAGTAAGAAATGGCTATGAAAAATAAAAATAATTTGAATGCAAAAAAGTAAATGAATAATTATATATCAGTACAATAAGATTATCATATAAATTTAATTTAATGATCCAATAAAATACTTTAAAATAATATTAATTTTATAATAAGAAATCACTTCAATTAACTATATAAAAAAATGGGGGGGGGGGGTGAGACTGATCAGAAATTATGCTAAGCAAAAAAAAAAAAACATATAAGTATAAATTAAAATATAAATGCACTAAAAAATAAAAAATGGTCTTTAAGCTTTCATAAATAAAAGTACTTTGAAAACTCATCTTTAAAAACAGTTTTTACAATCTATCAATTTTCACAAGCTTCCTATCAAGCAAAAATTACAATTTAACATATTTAACTTAATATTCATTGTTTTGTTACTATGTATATGAAAAAATATATATGCACTTTCTACTTATATAAAGTATAACTAAAAATGTTTCTAAAAATGACCAACCCATGTTTTTATTTGTGAAAGTAGAAGAAAAATTATTTTTAATTTTATAATGCATTTTACATGAATAATAACATTTCTTTAAAAAAATTTTCATTAGATTTTACTTTCTATTTTTATATATGTAATATTGAAATAAAATGAATTTATTTAAATTACATTCTGAAAATGTTGAACAAAATTGCACATATTTAAAATAAATTTGTACAAAATTAAAAATTTACTTTTTGGCTCAAGTTTATTTGAAAACTCTATTGGGAATACATATGTATGAAAATAGATTGATATCCATTGCCATCAAGAACTCGGAAAAAATATTATTAATCATTATTAGAGTTTATTCAATGTATGAGGAGGAATTCGATAGAAACAGATTTTGTAATAAAAAATTACATGTTTCAAATTGAATCTCCTTATAAGTACTATCTATTTGATGCAATGCACTGATCTAAATGTATTTTTCATTTTTTGAAGCAATCCCAAAACTACTGCAAAGTGATGTCTTATAATGCCTCTTTTATCATTTATTCTTCAGCTCTTCCAATAAAATAAAAAGAATTGCACTGAATAAGATTAGATAAATGTGGCAGATGGATAAACCGGGTCATACTATTTTTTGATTAAAAATTGTTTCAGACTCAAGACTTTCTACAGAGAAGCCACCGCTCCCCACTTTGTCACAATTCAAAACATATTTGTCTCACCGCATTATGTAAATCTTTTTTGGGGTGTGGTGAATTTGAATTCTTCTATTAAATCACTTATAAACTTGTGTTTTCTTCACAAACCCTTGCTTGTAAACTGTTTTAAGCACACAACTGTTTCTTCTGCCATTCTCCTTAATTGAAAACACAATTTCACATGGTTCCAAATTTTCAGTCATTACAATTTGGCAAGAGGCACTTAACAAAAACAAAAACATGGGTATGTTTCCACAACTTCACTTAATGACACTCGTTAGCAGGCTGATGCAGAGGGTCCCAATACAAGGCATCATGCAGCTGAAGCGAATACTACAATAGATCTGACTAAGAAAGAAAGAACGATTTTTTTTGCCTATTTTCTTTTACAACATTTTAGTATTTATTAAAAATTTTGAATCTACACAAGCTATTCTATATGATTTCATTTTATGTATCAGATAAGTATGAAATGACATTTTGTTTAATAGTAAAGATTAAAACAATAAATTTCTAAAATGGCTTAAAAATTAGATAACTTGTGATTGATTGAAATTCAATTCTTTACTATGAGGATATCATTTCACCTTATGATCAGTTTGTTAAATGATTCCTTATGATTTAACTTTTTTCTAAATGCATCATTTGCAGAAATATGACAATATTTGTTAAATATTTTTTTCACTAACAAATGTTTGGACAAATTGATCAATTACAGCCTATAAAGAATAAATTCTGGGTGGGATAGCAGGGCTTGGGTTCCATGCCATCCAGATTGCAGATAGGGGAAAGGCCTTCAGGTATGAAGGTTAGCTGCGAATAAGCAGAATATTGTAAATAAGCAATCGCTGATAATGGGACAACATTCACTATCAGAAAGTGGTGAAGGAAACAGTGGCATGTTTACTTCTATAAAATGCCACAATTTCTATGACGGTGGATATATAATGGTGAGTGTTGAACCGCCATTAAATAAATGAACACCCCACTGGGTGCTGGGTCAGCAACGGCATTCTTTCAAGTCTGTAGATCACTATACGTGACAACAATGAGGGGGAAGAGGTAGTTGGATATTCATTTTATGAGATTTGGCTAGCGCATTAAGCCTATTACGGAGGTTATTGCTGGACAAAGAAGACAACAGGAAACCACTTTGTCTTATAATTCTCTTGTTTTAGTATGAGTACATCTACAGGAATCATAATGTTTAGTGTTGAGACCTTAATTAAGAATGACTTTGGTGTCTTGTCTAGCAGGAGTGAACATGAGGCTACTCAGGTCGTCAACCGGCGAAATCCTCATAAACATAATTCATTAAGAGAAGATACATTGAGAATTGGAATGTTAGATTTTTGAGGAGAATTGGGAAATTGGAGAATTTTAAAAGAGTTGTACATAAATAACATTGATGTTATGGGATTAAGTGAAGTGAGGTGGGAGGGATGTGGAGAAGTAAGTGGTGGAGACATAAGTTATTTTATTTGGATGGTGATGAGTCAATTAATGGAGTTGGCATTGCTGTGGGGAAGAAAATTTTTAATAGTGTGGCAAAGGTTGATAGTGATGAGAATAAATGCAAGTCCTAGGGATTTGGTAATTATACAAGTTTATATGCCAACTCGTAGTCATGATGATATTGAAATTGATGAAATATATGAGAAGATAGAAGAAAGTATTCAATGTGAAGGGGAAAATGCATGTGTATTGCTATTGGGGGATTGGAATGCTGTTGGGGGAAAGGTAGGGAAGAGAAAATTGTTGAAAATTATGTATTGGAAAAAGAAATGAAAGAGGTAGTTGGCTTGTACAATTTGGTAAAGAGAATGGGTTTGTCATTGCAAACACTTGTTTTAAAAATCATATTACAAGATTGTATACATTGAAAACTCTAGGTGACAGAGAACATTATCAAATTGGATTATATATTGATTCAGAATAGATATCACAATGCTATTAAAGGTTCACATGCTTTTCGTAGTGCTGATATAGATTTGGATCATAATTTGGTTTTATGTCTAATTTAAAGTTGAGTTTAAAAAGAATTAAAAAAGGGGAAAATATGCAAGATGGGACTTGGATAAATTGAGACAAATGGAAAAAGGAAAATTTGGTTTAATATGTGAAAATGAAGTTAAAAGGATTGTTCAGGATGAGAAATATATTAATAGCCCTGACGAGTGTTGGAATAGAATTAAAAAAAAATTCTTGAAAACAGCAAAAAATGAAATGGGTATTATACATGCAAGGAAAACTAAACGACCTTGGATAACTGAAGGTATGTTGGAAAAGATGGAAGTACGGAGACGTTGGAAGAATATAAATACTGAGGAAGGGCAAAAGGCACATAGGAAATTATAATGAACTAAGAGAAACCGATTTAGCAAAAGAAAAATGGTTGGAGCAAGAATGGAAAGAGATAGAAAGGCTTCAACAGGTGAAAAAATATGATCTGGTATTTGATAAAATATGAAGTATCACTTGGGAGAAAAAGACATAGGTAGCAAGTGAGATGCCAGATAAGAATGGAAAGAGATTAAGTGGTAGCAATGATATATTAAAAAGATGGGGAAAAATATCTTCAGTGTCTGCTTAGTAGAGGAAATAATTTAATTAATTATGAACTTGAAAATGAAGATGATGTTGAAATAGATGATAAAGATACTGACATAGTGCCGGATAAAGTAAGAAAGGCAACCACACAAATGAAGAATGGTAAGGCTATTGAATTTGATGCAATACCTATAGAATTTTTGAAAGAAATGGGAGAAATTTACTGTGAAGGAAATAGTTGGACTTTACAATTTGATATATAATAGTGGAGTTTGGCCTGAAGATTTTTTGAGAACTATAATGATTCCAATTGCTAAAAAAAAAAAAAAGCTGCTAAATGTGAAGAGTTATAGAACAATAAGTTTGTTATCTCATGCTTCAAAAGTTTTATTGGAGATTTTAACTCAAAGGATTTATGGGAAGATAAATTATTATATTGGAGAAGAACAGTTTGGTTTTTGGAAAGGGAAAAACACAAGAGATACTATTGGTATTGTTAGGACAATTGCGGAAAGATATATTGAAAAAGATAAAGGAGTTGGTATATGCTTTGTGGATTTAGAAAAGGCATTTGATAGAGTAGTCTGGAATAAACTTATGTCCGTTTTAAAAGATAAAGGAGCATTTTGGAAAGAAATAAGATTGATTTGGAAAATGTATAATTGTCAAAGGATAAAAATTAGACTTGGGATAATGTGACTGATGAAGTGAATACAAAAAGTAGAGTTAGACAAGGATGTAGTATGTCACCTGTTCTGTTTAATATTTATTTAGAAGACATGCTAAATGATTATTTGGACTGTCGAGGAGCAAATGTTGGAGGGAAAGTAATAGAGTATAGATATGGCTCTTATTGATGAGGAGGAAAAGGGTCTTCAGAATATGTTGAATAAATTGGAAGAACGATGTATGGCATATGGAATGAAGATTAATATTGAAAAGATTAAGGGTTTATGGATAGGGAGAAATGCAAAAAGATTGCAAATTGGAATCCATGATAACATGGTTCAACAGGTGAAGAGATTTAGATATTTGTGTAGTTGGTTGAGTGAGGATGGAAGAAGTGAAGTTAAAAGCAGAATAGCATTAGCAAAAAAGACATTTGTGAAGAGAAAAAAGATATTTTGTGGACCTTTGGAAAGAGAATTAAGGAAGAGATTAATTAAATGTTATGTGTGGAGTGTATTAATGTATGGTTGTGAGACATGGACATTGAGTAACAGAATTAAGAAACGATTGGTTGAGATGTGGACATGGAGAAGAATGGAAAGAATCAATTGTATGAGTAAAATAACAAATAAAGAAGTTGTGAAAAGAGTAAATGAAAAAAAAAAGAATGATTGAGAATACAAGGGAAATAAAACGAAATTGGATTGGACATATATTAAGAAAAAATTATAGTTTAATGAAAGATGTTTTGGAGGGAATGGTGAGTGGAAATAAAAAGAAAAGACAGAAGAGATTGAGATTATTGGATGATATAAGAGATGGGAAGACTTATGTGGAATTGAAGAAATGGGCAAGGAAGATAATGGAATGGCAGAATGGATGAAATGATGTTGTGACTACTCTCTGGACCTGTCTATTGGACAGAATACTATTGACTGATTGATAGAATAAATTGAAGAAAGGTTAAAAAAAAAAAGAATACCTCAATCTATTAGCAATATGATTTTGGAAACTGTAAAAAAAAAAAAAATCATTGTCAGATTAGTCCTTAGTCAATGAAATTAAAACTATATGACAAGACATTATGTTATTATGTCAAAAATGATAACAAATTCCCCAAAACTAATAAGCAGCGCAATATTCAAGAAAAAAGCAAATATCATTATATTAGAACGATTATCTCAAAAAAAAAAAAAAAAAACATTCTAAAGAAGTGATTGATACTGATTGCTTTTGCTGTAAGAATTTGGCTGAGGATTGAGTACTATAAAAAGTTTAAAAAAATAGAAACCCAAAATATCAACATAAATTAAAAAGACAATTTGTAGTATGAGTAAATATAATTTTATTTCATTATTTGGTTTATATAGATATCACAAATATTATTTTTGCCTTTTTAATTCTTTATCTTGGGGGGGGGGGGATAGTTAAAATAGTCATATTTAATAATGATTATAATTTCTGTTAAGGACTGACATTTCAACTGTAAAATCTGAACTATATTGGCTAATTCTATATTTAAAAACAGTAAAAAGAATTCAATGAATTTAAGTATCAAATATTGATTACAAGTTATTATATAATGTGTCATATAAAAATAATACTACGGTAATTAATAACTTTTTTGTAAACAGAATAAGCAACTGATAGAAATTGTTGTTTGAGGAAATAACATATATAAAATCACTCTAAGAAAATTACATAAAAATAGTCAAGCCAAATAAAAAATCAAATAATATGATCACATAAGAATGAATATCATCATATTCTTTTTATTTTAAATAATATCTTTATAAATGCGACCTGAAATGAGTAAAATAAAAATCTCAAGTTGATCAATCAGCATACTTGGATCCTGGAAAACAGTATAACTTTCAGAGTAACAATTTAAAATTATTATCATCAATTTAAACAAGATCAGAAAAAAAAAAAAAAATTTTTTTAAAAAATGTGTAGCAATGACATTAACATATATCATAAATGCAGTTTTATAAATATTGTAGTGTTCAAAACTGATTATTAATACACTCAAATTTTATGTTATGGCTAAACACATTATAAAGTTTAATGACTAACATAAAAAAAAATTGTAATTTGGCAAAACTTGTCATAAATGTTGAGAATAAAAAATCATTTTGAAGGATGCAAATTTCTCCCCCCTAATAAAATAAATAAAGAGAAAAATATGGTTTATGTACTGAAACAGTAAGATTCGAGTTCGAATCTTAGTTTGACCTCAGTTTTATTTGTTCTACCGTCTTTTACCCACTCCCCAATACCACCTAAATATAAACCCTAAATATTGGACTGGGTGGGTATAACGGTACTAGATATATATGTAACGTTTGTTAAATATGCCGTGTGTACACACACACTCCGATATTAGGTAAATATTAAATTAAATAACGTAACCTAAATAATTTGTTAAATTTATAATATTAAAATTCCATCGTAAACAATTATTTAGGTCAATTTCATATATAATATTTTCGTTTGTAAACTTTAAAATCTGTTTGTAATTTATAAATGTATAAATATACAAAAATAAAAATCCCTGTTTATTTAAAATTGCAGTCATAAAGAGTGGGGAGAGACAAGAGAATACTGAAAAATATTCCTAAAAGCCTTTTTATTAGTTTTAAAAAAAATAAAATCTGCGTTGTAATCAGATCATGAGTTTAGACCAAAAATAAAGTACAGAAATTCAGTTGGATTGAAAATACAAATTTAACATGTGCTGCTAATGCATCAATTTACCTGAAGGTATTGCATTAGCGGACCTGAGAAAATCTGACTACGTCATGTCAGATAGATTCGCAAGATAGGAAACATGAAAGAGAAAAGATATAAAAGGATCTTGTTTTGATTATAAAGTATGCTATTCAATTCTAAATTGATGCCATTCTAAGTTGATTCTATTCGATGCTATGCTGGTTCAAATTTCTGATAAGCGAATAGTCTAATCTGTTCCATTCTGTGCTGACATTCTTTCATGTTTGTGTTTGTTGTTTTATACTACCATGATTGAGGAGTAGGCGTGCACTGTTGTCCTCTGGATAATGGTAAGTATGCTGAATCTCCTACTTGCTCTATAATGAAATGATAGTCCTTATTAAAATCTATACACTGCTGCCTGATTAAAATGCTGCCATTAACCAAAATCTTGAAATGAACTGTCAGAGAAAACTGCTGCTTATGGACCATAAAAGATCACTCATCAACGTGCACATTCGACTGAATTCAAAGGTAACTGGTACCCAAAATCAAAAAAAACTTTCATTCCTTAATCTAAAGCTATAGCTCGTATATACAATCTGTATTTTTTTATAATTTTTCTTCTACTTATGTAAACTCTGTTAAAACTATATTAAAATGTATTAAGAATCTGTAATTATTTAAAATATTTAATTATCTTTCCCTTTTTACCTTGGGTATCTATTTTATTATTATTTATTTATGTAACTGATTTCATGCCTAGATATTTTCTGACCTGGCTTGCTAACTTTATTAAATGTTATAATTCGTAATTTCCGCCAAGATGAGCGAAATCATCAATATAATATAATAACCTCATTTTGCACTAATAAGCTGCCAGCTAGGGAATTATCCGTTCTTATTCTTAAATGATCTATTAATGGATGCGTTCTCACGATATCATATTACTATGCTTACCAGTATTATGTATGTAAAATAAATTGCCGTGACTATAGAGATGCATCTGACATTTCATATTAGTTAGGAATGCGGGTGTACCACAATTTGTTGCGAGCAGATTTATCAAATTAGCAACAAAAATAAGATAAAATTTAATCTCCGTTTTTTTTTTTTATAAATTGGTTTATATTTAATTTATTTATGCTAACTAACCAATAGCATGTAATTCAAAGGCTTGCAAGTAAAATAAATTGTAAATGTGGGCTTTGGAAATGAATTATCATTTTAAAGCAAGTTTTAAATATATATATAACTATGATCTATAAGTGATAGGTGCTATAGCTTAGCAATGTCATATTCTCTTTTAAAGCCATAAAAATTGCTGGATACTTATGCACAAAGGTATCATTCTGCTCCCATACAGTAGGGCATATTTAGAAGTGCTCCCATGGGTAACTGAGTCCGTCATCCAGTTGGGTAGTAACAGCGGCAGAAGTCCCTTACATTCGAACCTGCTTATATGACCGGTCTCGTAGGGTACCAGGCACAAAGCCCACCCATGAGTTTATATTTCCCCTATGGCTTCCTAGTCTCATGGTTTACTCTTTAATTATTACATGACATTTCTACACATACCACCTCTCATCTACTTAATTATTTTCTTATTGTATGCTTATGATTACATTTCTCAAGTCTTCCACGTTATCTGCTCTCAAATAACAGGCCCTAGATATTAATTATATGGATAAAACTTTGAGTGTATAATCTGTTGCTAATGTGAGTAGATCTGCGGCCACAAACCTTATTAGCTGTTTTGCTTCGTATTGTAACTGATATAATTCGTACTTAGGCATGAAATAACTTTTAGCTTTCATTAATACCCAAAGGGCCAGATCAAATAAATAAAGATTTACCAATGTAATTTAATTTCATATTAGGAGTCTCGAAAATTACCGAACTCAAAGCATGTAACCGAACTTTATGTTAGTATTAAAAATAGTGTTTTAATTATGTCTGCGTCCGTATGACTGTTTTTTAATGACTTACAGCCATGGTATCTCATCTCGATAAGTAGTTACATGTATGAAAATTACGCATGAGTGTAGTAATAATAGTAACCATAGGTTTAGTTAGTAAGAGTCCCTTGCATCTCCCTGATCCCTGTGGCCTAAAAGATGTTTTCTATTGTGATGGCAGGTGCATTGGAGTGGTATGTTGTGGAATCAATCTACTAGGTTCGAACACAGCACTGCAGGCCCTGAACCCACCTGTTGTGCTGCTCTTCAAATGTGGTGGTTGAATTGTGCAACTAGTTAGCTAGGTATATGAATTCTGACCGTTACAGTATCTATCTAATTTTTCCATTGTGTTCAGTTTCAATCAACTGACTTCTAGCCACAGCATTTTTTTTTTTCAAGGCAATATTAAAAATCTCATTGCAAGTAAGTCTTTAATTGCTAATTTTATGAAAAATTTAGTATTGAGCATAATGTTTGAAAAATGACAGAGTAATGGAATTTATAGATTCCACTAATTCTATGAAAAATTTAGTATTGAGCATAATGTTTGAAACATGACAGAGTAATGGAATTTATAGATTCCACTAAGATCACAAATCATCTAAAAAAAAACCCCAGTCTAATACATTTAATTTTATATGTAGTAATGAGATGTGTATAAATACATCAAGAAAAAAATAAAACAGCTTAAAAAACAAGAAATCTTTCATTAAAAATCATTAACTTTCTACAAAAGTAATTTCTTTTTTTTTCCTTAACATGAATGACTGGTTTTTCAAGGATCAAGTTGGCTTATTTGTTAATCATAATCACTGATAGCTTTTACGATAAATGTCATTTATTACACCACTTATTCTAATTGATATTATTTTAATTCGTCAGCTTGCTCAAATCTTTTGTCCAGCTAAATACAATTTTTCATATATTTCCTAATTTAGTAATTCCAAAATTGATCAATTTGAATCTTTATACATAAGTTTCTCTATATTCTATTCATGCAGATCACTTATGCTAATTACGTTTGAAAATTAAACCTAATTCTTCAAATTTGACAATGTAATCCAATATAATCCATATACTGCACATCATATGCTCCCTGGAATAAACTTATTAGTCACACCATATTTTATGCAAATGTGGTTTTGGCAATTAAACTACTAATTTGCACTTTCAAATTATCAGCAAGTTGTAAGTTTAATCATCAAAACTATTATTATTTTGCTTCATTTGTAAAGATATATTGTTTCACTTTATTCTGAACTTCAAGAAGTAAATTATGACCAGAAATGACTTTATCAAAATGAATTATTTTATATCTACAATTTGATTGAATGTTGACATAAATAACACCACTGTCAAATAAATACTAATGGTATATGCAATTTTGTACTCTTGAGTTTTTTTCTCATAAGTAGCAAATCTTTCTAATTGAGCAATTTTATAAACTCTTAGGTTTTGAGAGAAGTTGTCATAATTTTCTATATTTCTATCAAAATTCATAATATCAAATTCTGATTTACCAATGAGATGAGCTAACCGAAATAAGATTAGGCAATCAATTTTTATAGAGTTTAACTTAAGAGCAATAAAGCTATTCCAATATAGATTTATTCTGGAAAATGTCAATGAATAGCAAAAATTTAAATTATAATAAAATCATTAGACTACTATAAAAAAATTAAAATTTGAAGAAAAAAAAAAACGTTACAAAAAGTGAAAAGACAGCAAAATAAAGACATGCAAAATTGAGTATAATGGATGTGTGTGCATTCACTTAAATACTATATGGATGTGAAATGTAAACGATATAAGTTTCAATGAAAATTGACTGATTTGTGTAATAAATGAATAAATCTACATGTGTGTGTGTGGTATAAATGGTCAATACAAAAGAATTTGTAGTCACATTAAAAATAATGAAAGTGTCTAATAAATAAAATTATTTGCATAAAGACAAAAATAAACTGTTTATGCAAACAAGAGAACTATCAAAAACCGTTAGCAGAATTTTAATGTCATGTAGTCAGAAATGCCAGAGAGCAGAGTTTAGTACTAAGTGTCATGCGAATAGTAAGGTGCTTGCAAAACCTACAATCTGTGAGCAGCGAAACTTGCTGAATAAAGAATTATAATGAAAAATTAAGGAAGGAGAGTCAATAGAAAAAAATAAAAACTAGCAATATAAATATACAGCATTAGGAACATCACAACATTTAGCGTGGTGGCTGCGTTTATTGTTTGAAAATATATTTTATGTTGCCATTTCAAAATTGAGGGAAAATTGAATGAATTATGCATGTGACAATACTGTCATTCTTCACGGTTTGACATCTTTTTTTCATATGATGTACATCTTGTTAAAATCGGATAAAAATTAAATCTTTTTAGTAATTTTTTTTGCTCAATTTATTATATTGTACAGAGAAAACAAGTCATACATTTTTGATGGGAAAAATTTAATTCGTAAATGGATTCAACATGTAACAAAGATTTAACAATTTCAATCCTTCATCCCTAAAACAAACGTAAATGATGTAAGTATTCCATTTAAGATTTTATTATTTGAATTATGATTTTAAAAAGGTATTATTTCATGAAAGTAATTGTTAGTAATAAATATAATTAGTATGTTTATGTTTGTATAATGAAAGTGATTTGGACTGCATGTATAAATTTACCGATTATGTACAATGTAATTTTGGAACTCAGACTCAAGTTTGAGGCAAACTTATTTTATAGACATAACAATTCCCAAAAGATTTAATAATTTATTAGCGTGTCTTTATTTGTGTTACTGTGTTTGTATAACAAGTAATAATTTTTCACTACATGTATAAAATTAGGCTATTATAGAGCAATGCAGTGTAAATTTTAAGGCTGATTATCAGACGCAAGGTTGCAGTTGATAAAGCAATCACAAAATTTATTGGGCATAGTACCATGTGAAAATATAAACTTTTAAAACCAATAAAGAGAAATTTCAAGTGGTGAGTGTGTAGTTATAATAGCCACAATGGTTATGTATAACACATGGAATTATATGCAGACAAAGAATCAAATCCAGATTCTTACCTATACCTTGTTGTACTAATGCTTTGGAGTCAGTAGTTTTGTGACATCTTGCACCATATTATTTTCAAGTCTATAGCTAGCAAACGAGCTAGGTGCAAATAAAATATATCTCTGTGGGACAATGTGCACAAAAAATAAAAAATGAAGAGAGGAGACTTATTTTATCATTGATAAAAACAATGACCTTCAATTTCTAGTTTGGATGGACAAGAAGCCAACTGCTACAATTAAAAATGCATATCCACCTTCTGAAAATGATTCATTTTGTATTTTTATTAGGAAGAATCTTTTTTCTTAAAGATGCCTTGAGATTTTTTAACTTCTGGGATACAAGAAAGAATGACGAATTCTTATGGTTCTCTTTTTTTAACTTCTGAAGCTATGAATTATCTCAAGTAACAAGTATTATATATGTTTTGAATCAGAAGTTTGTAAGAAATACAAAGATATTGTCAATGAAAATGTAATTTTAAAACTTATTATGATAAATTAGAAATTATGAACAAAGAATAAAGTAATAATTTTTTAGAATATTGAAATTCTTTTTTTTTCTTCTTAGTTTTTCAATGAAAATCACTATTATTCTTAGTCATATATTTTTCCTTAGTTTTTCTAGTTTCTATCAATATAAAGTTTTTTGCTCTAACATTATTAAAATTGAAGTGTTTGTGAAAATTGTGTCTCAAATGAATTCTTTAAAAATTCAATATCGCAACATCCTATTCAAAAAGTTATAGTTTAACTGCATAAAGGATTGTTTGTGCATGATTAAAACTGATTTAATTTATGAAATTCAACCAGCTAGCTGTTAGTGGAAAATACTGATCAACTACTAATAGTATGTATTCAGAGTTATTAAAACCATTTGTGTACTATTTTTAAAATAAATAATAAATGAACAGCTGCCTTATGTTAAATTTGGGCCTGTCCACATCAAGTGATATAGTCTACAGAGCTGTGTTAAGTATTAATTACTAATATGGCAATGCAGAGAAATGTGATAACACCATTTAACATAGACAATCCAGGACAGTGGCAAAAATATGGTAGTATTGTTGGTAAATAAAATAATTAATAATATTACCAATATTAAGTTGAAAGTTGCTATCTTACTACTGATGTCAGGAAAGAATGTACTGCAACTAGCAAATCATCTCTGAGACCTGAAAATGCCTGAAGATATTCCATATGAGAAGTTACTGCAAAAGTTTAATTCTAATTTCAGCCAAACATGTGTAAACAAGGCGAAGGCACTTATGATAGACAGAATATTAAGTAGGATCCCAAGTTTGTGATGCATAAAAAGATTGTGTAAATTTAAGACATACAAGAGCCTAAATTGAGATTGACAAGTCATTTGTCAAAGATTTGTAGAAGCAAATGACAAAAATAATTTAACTGCCAATAGTAAATTGAGGATAGTTATGAATGCTACTAATGTGAAAAAATTAAAAAAGCAAAAATATATAGAATTTTTTAGATGTCAAAATTTGTAATCAAATCACAAAAATGTAAATAAATAATAAAGCCTTAAAGATGGTGGGAAAAAATCATCAAATACTTAGAAATGCTGCGTCTAGGTAAAATAATGTTGACTATTTATTTTATCATATCTTTTTAGATTAAATTTTTCCAACTATTTTATTCTTATGAATAATAACACTTTTTTCTCTCTTCTCTAGTGCAAGCTATTGCTAAGTTTTAATAATCTAGGGTTATCATATGGTATTTTAATTACCAACTACCAGATTTGTGAATTAAATTCCATTGACATATAGTCAAGTTTAAGAGATGGCATTAGAATAACTAAAACAAAAAACTTTTTTTACAATACTGTAGTAAACTGAAAGAATGAAATAATGATGTGTTGGGACTTATCGCTATTAATAAAACTTTAGTGAAATCTTTCATTATATTACAGTTTATATTAATAAGTAAATCCTTCATTACACTCATATTACTAGATTGTATTCAAAATAAAAATTCCACACAATCACATATATTATATAATGCTTGGTAAAAAAATTAACTTGGGTGAAGTAATATTTATAATACTTACTTATGGAATAATGTAATGTTTAAGTGGAAGCTTAGCACGAGACATAATAACAAAAACATGACAAATATTCTACAAAAATTTAATTAGAAACTAAAACTTACTTAAAATTTTCGTTAAGCTCATCATCATCACTATCTCCTTTTTCATTAACTAACTGTTCTGTGGTATAAACTCTAGCGTCATCTCCTAAAGAAGGCAGTGATTCTCTGGATATACAAGTAGTGCCTGAGTGAGACTTTATACTATGTAAATATATATATATATATACTAAATACCTAATAAATAAAAGCATTTTAAAACTTATAACTGTCTGCTTTATTCATAAAACAATAAACACTTTTTCATATCTGTGATGTAAAATATTTTACAAAAATTCATAACCCAAATTTTATTTATAATTATTTTAGATAAAATATTTTATTCTTAAATGTAAATCAATTTAAAATATTTGCATTAAAAATAGATATTGGTCCAACCTTATTCATAAGAAAACTGATGGTTATTCTTTAGAAAAATCTACTTTATGTTCTAAATTTCAGGAGCTATTAAACACTAAAATTGCTAATTTGGATCAGGACTATCATGTTATTGAAACATGGAAATTCTCTAAGGAGAGTGTTATGGTTACAAATAAATCTATTCTTGGATTCATCAAAAAAAAAAATGATGATTGTTTTTCTGACAGTGATTTTATTATTAGTGATTTCATTAAAATGAAACACGGCATTTTCTGCTTTGCAGAATAATAGAGCTAAATGAAAAGATCCAACAAGAAGACTTAAAAATGATTGGTGGATTAAAACTGTAAAAAAAGATACAGACATTCACTGATCATGTCATTCTAGACCTTTATTTGATTCATTGAAACAACATATGAATCTGAGAAATAAAATCACAAGCTTATTAAATCTAGCAATGGCATTCTCGTATACAATGACAATGATATTTTGAACAGGTGGAAGAAGTATTTTGATCATCTCTTTTGACTAATGATACAATAATTGAGATGGTGACTTTTAACGATATATCATTATCTACCTCATTTAGATTTGGACAAAGATATTCAATTTAGTAAAGTTCAAAAAGCACTGTAAAATGGAAATGCTGCAAGTCCTAATGAAATACCAAAAATTTTAAAATGTGGCAGTGATACATTGGAAAAAGATGTTTTTATTATTCCAATTTTTAAAGTAAAGAGAATAGACATGATTGCAGTAATTATCAAGGTATTTTTAAGGATTTTGTTGAAGTGTCTTCCAGTTATAAATAGTTACCAGAGACTCAATGTGGCTTAGAGAATTAAGAGACATTATAGACAGGGTTTTTGTAATACAAAAAGAGCTATTCTGATTTCCTCACAGCAATTGAACAAGTCTATGATATTGTTTGAAATTAATTGGTTATTCACCAAAATTTATTCATATTATACAGATTCTATATGATGGAATGAGAAATGTTATTACTACAAGTGGAATATCTGAGACTTTTAAAATGAAAACTTGTGTTAAACAAGCATGTATACTTGATCCAATGTTGTTTTTAATTTTTACGACAGTGGTCTTTGGAACAGGAGTGACAATACAATACAGGTTTGATGGTGGAATTTTTAATTTGAATTAATTAAAAATGAAAAAAAAAATTCTTCCTGGATTGTATTTATAGTATGCTGATGATTTTGCTATTTTTTCCAATTCAAAAATTAATTTATAGACTGTTCTTAAGGTTTTGAATGCAACATATAAAGATTTTGGTCTATTGATTAATGTTCAAAACAACTCAAGTTATCAATCAGTGACAAAAAAAAAAAAATCTTCAGCAACACTTTTAGCCTCCATGGTCATCATTGAGAATGTAAACATGTTTAAACATTTAAGTAGAAAAATGGACTCCAAATGTGCTTCTATTTTTAACTAGTTAAAAGGTAGAGTATTTCATCATAAAAAAATAATTACTGTAACTATGTTAGGTGTATATAATTACGATTTTACCTAATTTATTGTGTGGAAAGAAAACCTGGACACACTATCAGCACTACATAAAGGCATTAGAAACATTTCATTTAGGGATACCCTGTAAAATTTTAAAAATACAATGGTATGATTATAAAACCAATCAGTATGTCTGGATGTGATACTACTGAAACTATTGTTGTAAAATCACACTTCTGCTGAATTGGACATGTAAAGCAAATGAATAATATTTTATGAATCAGGTTTTAATCCTTCATAAAAAGATGTTTTATGTTTGTGGGGAAGGTAGACTCTGGCCACATTATAATGATTATCTCAAATATTTTAAAGATATGCAATGTCAATTGTTTCTAAAAAGATATGATAGAGAATGAAATACATTGGAGAGATACACTTAGACATGGTATTGAAGTATTTCAGAAAGAAAAATTTTCTGCTGAAAAGATGTAAAACATTGTCTGCACAATGGTACTTGGCACATGGTACAAATAATTTTGTTTCTCTTTTCAATTTTATATTTTGCATATTTGAGCACAAATGGTCATCTATGTTCATCATAAACTTTGCTATTTTAGTCTGACTTTCTCTGCAACTTTTGCATTTTACACAGCTATTTTGTTTTCCAATTGCTCATCATTTTTTCAGCAAGTGGGATAACAAATTGTATTAATTTGACATATTGGCTAATAAACATAATCAAGCTGCAAAGAAATGGTTATAGAAATCAGTCTATTTTATCAATGACCTTATATTCAGTTTGCATATTAAGATGTTGAGCAATCTTGAGTCACAGTATATTTAGGTACAAAGGTATGGACCACATGCTGAGAACACTGTTTTGAAGAGGTACTACAGAATTAGAACTTTTGTCGGAATTCACTTCAATATCAATGTTGTTGGAAAGCTAATCACCATCTTCATATGAAGTTGCTGAAGAATTTTCATCTTCATTCTCATCACCACTGTCAGCTTCGTATTCTTCACCTGATGAATTGTCTAGAGAAAAGTCAAACAAGTCACTATCAGATTTCTCAAAAATCTGTTAAATTTCTCGATCTGTAAATTTCCTTTTATTACTCATTTGAAACAACTTCAAAATGAATTAAAATGTGTTTTCAATACCACTGGGACATATACTGATGAAATTACTTGAATACATGCTACTTACTGATTTTTGATTGTATTCTTTAATGACACATGGAACCTAAAAATAAACAAATAAATACAAACTAACACAAAATAAACCTATATCTGTATCACAAGATTAAAAAACATGACCACAGTTAAGCAACTGGTGATAAACAGCGGTTTCCTCTTAAGAACAGCAGAAAAAAATCTATAGATAGTTTTCTGAACTAAACATTGCATATTGGCTTCTAAAGAAGTGGGACAGTAGCCAGTTCTAAAATTACTATTTTCCCCATTAGTGTCTGTATTCTCCCCTCTTTCATGGGACACATGTCCTGTTGGTAGTTTAAGGGTTAAATGAACTGCTTACAGTGTTTATGACAAATGTTATTTCATATATTTTATCATAATCAGAAATGTTTCTCTTATAATATAGATTTGACATTAGTTTTGGCAATACAAAAGTAAAGATGACAGCTAAATGTGTGAAAGTAAATTCAATACTCCTCATTGAAAAAGATTATCAAAAACTAATTTAGGGGTGTAGGATTTAGCACTAACACTAATGTCCATTAATTAATTACTCAAGCTTACAATAAATAACTCTGGAACAACTATAGCGAATCTATTAGTCCTGATGTAGATGTTGCAAATAAGTACTCAATTGGAAATTCCCATTAAAAAAAAAAAAAACAATTCTGCAGGAATTACAAAAACTAAACTATTTAATAGAATATCTTTGTCTGTGATATTAGAAAATATAAATTAAAATTTTTTTTTTAGAAATATAATAAAGAATTCTTTGTCATTTTGAGTTACTGTTTTTCAAAATGAACAATTTAATTATATATTTTATTTACTAAATTTTACATAATAAAAAACAATAATAGCAATATAAATTAATCAAACTATATGATAAAAAAAAATACTTTGGAAAATGTAAAATTCACTTTAGAAAAATCTTACCATTCTGATTTCATACTGTCACATAAACTTCTATCTCCCATACAATTGATTATGGGAATAATTGTTTCAGAAGATACTTGAACATCACTTTTATCTATACTAGTTAATTTCACATTTAATTTATCTGGTGAATCAGATAAATTGTGAGCATTAACTTCTAAAGTATGTTGCGGTTTCTTTTCAATCTCAGATTCTAATCTTAAAAACAAAAAAAGCCTCTATTATACATAAAATATCTACATCTATAGTATATTTAAAACAAAATGTGTAATTAATGTAAAATTCCGTTTTTGTTATTTAATCAAAGTATCTACATAAACAAATCCTACAACTGTATGAGTAGATTATATACGAAAAATATGCTTAAATTACACATTCCATAATAAACCTTACTAATAACAATTATAAATTATTAAAAACATTTCTTAAATTATATAACTATAAGAACATCATTATCAATGAAATTTCTATTTTCTTCATTTCTCATTTCACAGAACACACTTTTATCTTACTTGTTTTGCAAAATAAAAGTGTAAAAAAAATAAATTATTAATAGATTATTAATTACTGAAAATCATCTTAAGATAGTTAAAGGAATGAAATGATTGATTATGGATGTGCTTGTATTAACAATTATAATGGATATGTTATTAATGATTTTTGAATAAAATCTGATCATAATTTGCGTACTAATTCATTTTGTAAAAAAGAATGTTGTCTTAATTCATGGTTTGCCTTGCAATCTTATAAATAATTTAAGTTTTTTAAAAAAAAACACACACATTGGAGAACTATAAAATATTAAATGAATATTATTTAATAAATTATAAAAAATAAAAAAAATTTCTTTCCAGACAAGCTCATCTGATAAAAATTCCTAACATCAGAATTTAGCCATTTAAATGGACTTAAATATTTTTTTAGAACTTGTCAAATTCAAACAATTGTTTTAAGTTTTCAAGAAAAATTCATTGTAAGAGTGTGTAAAAAAATAAATGCACAGTTTGCATCATTATAAATTATTGCATACTTTATTATAATACACTATGTTTTCAATACAAAACTAAAGAATTTGGTGATGGCTATAAAAAGAATAAAAAAAATTAATTATTTTTTTTTTATGAAAAATTTTCTTTACAAAAATTTTAATGTACTTTTTTGTTAATATGTTTTAAAAAATCAAAAATTGTTTTAATTATTTTTATTATTTATTTAAAAACCTACTCATTAGTTGATTAGAAATAATTTCTAAATAATTTAACACAAAACTGAATTATTGCCATGATTTAGACAAAGAAAGAATGATAAACTTGCGAGTTGTGAATTCTTGAATTAAAGCTCATACAATTTCTAATGCTCAAACTTCAAACTCTTAAATAATTACAAACATATTAATATATCACAAACAATATTAGTATTATTTTACATATAATTATCAATGAAGCAAGTCATATATAACGTGACATTGCTTTTATAAGCTTGTGTTTACAAAAATGTAATACAGAGAGCGTACCAATAGCTCAAACAAGCTCTTAATTTATAAGTGCGGTAAGAGAAAATATTTAAAATCTCTATCCGAAATTCTATTATCCCCAAGACCAATTAATTTCAAGCTTATGGCTCACCTCAATGAGGAGCTAGAATATTCAGACACTAGATCTAAAATATCAACTAGCACTTATTTCATATGTAATATTTAAGTAGAAACTCTGAAGTTTTCAGACATGAAAGTGTCTCTTACTCCAGCTATTTTTTTGTATTTTTGTAAATACAAGCTTATAAAAGCAATATCACGTTATGTATGACTTGTTTTATTGATAATTATAATTTTACCTTTATAGCTTTGGCTATGCTGAGGCTATTATATGGTAGATCTGAATTTGGTTAGTCCCATATAACTATTTAAGTTAGATAATTGGAGTAAAAGACATTTTCATGTTCAAAAACTTCAGAGTTTCTACTTAAATATTATGTATGAAATAAGTAATGGGTTTTGAGTTGATATTTTAGATCTAGTGTTTGAATATTCTAGTTCATCACTGAGGTGAGCCATAAGCTCGAAACCAATAGGTCTGGGGATGAGCGTATTTCGGATAGAGATTTTAAATATTTTCTCTTACCACACTTATCAATTAAGAGCTCGTTTGAGCTATTGGTATGCTCTCTATATTATATTTTACATATATACATTTAAATCAAAACTGTGTTCATCAATATTTAAATGAGCTGTAAGAAGTGAGTGACCATCATATTTACTTATTTTATTGATCAATCAATATATTAAGACTTCATAATTATCTAAATTGATCTTTAATTAGGATTTCATCAGTTCTTAGTAATAGTTCAACACAATTGAAATAAAACCAACTATATAAAAATAATAAATATTTTCTTTATTGAACCGGTTTTCGCCCTATATTAGGGCCTTTTCAAAATACACTTTTCTAATATAATCAATACTCCCTCTAACATTCATTTTATATAATCATTTTACATAATCACATAACCTACTGACATATATATATATATACTTCCCCCTCCCCCTAATTTTTTTTAATTTTATATACATATTATTTTTATACGATAAATAAAATTACATTAAATACAATTCAATAATTATATACATATATGACACACCATAAAATTATATACACATACTTTATACACTAAATTATATATCATTTCTCATATATTTCTACTAACCATATTCTTCAAATATAACCGTATCTATCTATAATTAACAATTATTTACATTAACTAATTATTCATATATACATTATTTTAAAAAAACAGACAACAACAACAAAAAAAAATCAACCATATATTAAATTTTTTTTGTTGTTCTTGTCTGTTTTTTTTTTTAAATTAATATATTAAAGCAGTCAATCTTAGCTTAAGATTGAGCTTCATAGTTCCATCTACTAACCTGTATTCAAATCCTATATCCCATCCCGCTCCTTTTGTCGTGTATATAGATTTTATGTATATATTTGAGATGCGCGCTTAAGTTATAAAATTTTAACGTTTCAATAACATTTTAAAATTATTATTAATTCTTTTTTATTAATTATTAGTTCTTTTTTTATTAAAGTATTATAGGTGCAGCTCAAATATATATATATAGGAGCAAATACTTACTAATAATATTGATTTTTTAAAAATATTTTTTTATATGTCATTTATACAACTTTTTCTTTTTAAAGTATTTTTTTTACTATTAAACTGTATCTTATAAAATCCAAGATGGAAGGAAGGTGCAACCGTTATTGTCCAAAAATAATTAAAGGGTTGGAAACACTACTGTTTTAATCGGGGGAAGGTATTTTTAATTAAAGTTTTTACTTAAAATGAAATGGGGATTAAGATTAAAGATTTTTTGTTATAAACATTTTTCTCAAATCTATTTCTAATCTGGAAATAGATTTGAATTTATTTTTGGACGTTATCTTACTGTTGCCTCTTCAAAAACAATCAATAAAGAAAAAGTAAGAATTTTAAGATTAGATTGTGAGCTAAAACTAAGTAATTAAAAGCATTCCAGAAATTCCTGAGCAGAGTATAAAATGGACGAATTTTAAATCACCAACAGATTAGATATTATTGAGAGAACTGTATTGTAAACATATTACACGTCACTTGAAATGATGCAGTAGTAAGTCCACCACCCTTCTCGGCCCTGTTGGGTCATCATCTTCCGCTGCATTACCATTCTGCTGCCCAAGAGTGAAGTAAAAGTTCGACCGAAGAACTTTAGAATGCTAACAGAAGTTTGCTGCCACCGAAAAACTTGCATTTCAATTGCCGTGCACGTGCCATACTTTAAATTGGACTCTTAAAATTGCAAGGTAACTTTTCAAACCATCACCTCAAACTAAATCTAGTCTAACTCATCTATCAAGATTTCTTCTAATATGTGATTTAACTTTGTTTTGTTTTAATATGTAATTTGCTCTTAAGTCATTTCTATAAATTTAACTCTCTCTCATATGCTCTTAACTTTCCTTAACTTTGGTGCGGTCATTTATTTATTACTTGATTTTATATGTGTGCTTTTATTATTAATATGCCAATTTCCAGCAACCTGGCAAACATAATTTCTAAAATCCTTTTTGTCTTTCAATTAAATCTCCATTAATCAAGAATTTAACGTTCCCTAAAAATAAAAGGTATTGCTAATTAATATGCTTGCCAGATTGTTTTACGAGTCAACATTTTATTTATGTTTTAGTACAAATATATATATGTTTAACTCTGGATTTTCTACCCAGGGTGAATCCAGAACTCAAGCTAATTAACGCTTTGAAACCTTATTTATTTTATAAAGGTTATTCAATTCTAAAAAGGTGACCGATTATTTGTTTTCTATATAACTGCTAGTCTTTTTTTTACTTACTCTTAAAATATCAAATACAGTATTTAAATATTCCAGTTATTATAAAATCAACGAAGGTGGGATTGATTTATTTTAAATAGCAGAAAAGGAGGGGGTCAAATATTATTAATTTGAAATCCAAATCTCTCTATATATATTCTAGTGCATAATGTATTATTTATCTAAATTATGGCATTCAAATAAGGGTCATTCATTTTAAAGCAGAAAACTTATTCGATGTTGTTAGTGACATTTACCCATACTGTGTTGCTGACATTTGGCCTTATCTTCGTGTTTATATATATTACGTGCTTCTAGTCTTCTAATCTGGGGGTTGTGACAAGTTCAAACCCATAGATTTATTTCTCAAGCCTTGTTCTGAGGATAGTTAATCTTCCCAGGACCATTTATTTCGTATAAAAAGGCCTATGGCGGTGATTCCCTAAGTCTGGCACACGCTATGCCTATCCACTTTTTTCATATCTAGGCCTGCACGTCGGCGATGCTCCACGGCATACCTATCCACTTCGTTCTCGCCCAGAAGCACGACAGTTTCCTCTTAGTTATTTTTGGCTATTATGTTAGTACCGCCCAAACTTCGTATTATTATTATTTCTTTTGCTTATGACCTAATTTTAGTGCTGTAATAATATTAAAATTGCGCTCTGCTCAAAATATATATAAATGCCAATTATTCTAGTTTTATTAATTAAATTTATTTTAGTCTTATACAATCCCACCATCGTAATTTATTTCTGTATTTAAGAGTATCTATTTGCCTTGGGGTAAATAGAGCATTCTTCTTACCAGCGCTAATTAAGAGAATTTTCATTAAATATTTTGTCATATAATCAAATGTCATTTTCAAATGTGTTTTACTTATTTTCATGACCGTAATGGCGTAAAAATAGTTTTATATATATAATGAATCTCGGAACGCTGCCTGAAATCATATGTTAGTCATCACGTTTCAGAACCATAATCCAAAGCGTTAATAGCAATTTTATGTAACTTCTTTCTAATAATCAATTGGCAATTTAATACTGGACCACCAAAGATGTGTGCTTATTTATAATATATAACTTAGCTAATAAAGAGCATATGAGAAATAATAGCGTGAATGACACTATGTAATCATCTACTGCTTGCTCATTCACGCACATACTAATGTATGCAATTAACTAAGTCATAATGTATAATAATTTGTCATTATATTAAACTATATTTTATTGTCTAACTTGTTTGAGTAGTTCAAATTCCTTTTTCTCCACTTCCAAAAGTACAGCCATGCTTATATATATTTTTTAGTTTAGTCATAGTAATAGATGTCTCATTGTCTTCTCCGCTTTGCTAGTGGGCCAGATTAAGAATTCTCATGTGCCATCATTGTTATGTTATCCATTAGGTGTTTGATCTGGGGCTTGACTGGGTTTGAAGTACATTTTGTGAGTTTCAGCTCATGTTAGATGGATAAACATGTTTTGACTGGTACAATATATATTTAATGTAAATAATTGTTAATTATGGATAGATATGGTTAATAGAAATATATGAGAAATGATATATAATTTAGTGTATAAGGTATGTGTATATAATTTTATGGTGTATAATATATGTATATAATTTTTGAATTGTATTTAATGTAATTTTATTTATTGTATAAAAATAATATGTATATAAAATTAAAAAAAATTGGGGGGGAGGGGGAAGTATATATATATGTCAATAGGTCATGTAATTATGTAAAATGATTATATAAAATGAACGTAGAAAAGTGTATTTTGAAAAGGCCCTAATATAGGGCAAAAACCGGTTCAATAAAGAAAATATTTATTATTTTTATATAGTTGTTTTATTTCAATTGTGTTGAACTATTATTAATTATTGAAAACAACATTATGGACAAATTTATGTTTGACCATTATTAAGCAGTACTTAGTAGTAATGATCACTACAATTTAATCACATAAATAAACAAAACTTTTTACTTCCTTTTTTATGTGCAAAAATCTAGTTTGCTAGTTGAAAGAGTAACAATACTCAATAAATTTTATTTTCAATAAATGATTCCTTTAGATTAAAAAAAAAGTTTATTGCACTAATCTTCCATTTATGCTTGAAAATAATGATCACACTTTCTGTTTGAACAAAAGTAACTGGGAAAAGATACTTTCATTTAAAAAATTTACCAGAAGTAAATTTCTAAGTTTTATGCAAACATCCACAATTCAATTTAAAAAAATGTTTAAACAAAATTTTTGCATAAACCAATGTTAAACATCCGTCTGAATTGGCTATGTTAATATAGAAGGTCTTTCATTGTAATTGCTAACTTCTTCCAAATGCAAAGTAAATTATAACACCGTTCTTTTATTTCCCCCCAGCTATTTTGAAGTCATTATGACAAAAAAATCTCTGGCAGGATAAATTTTAAATCTATGAATATAAATATTTATATAATTAAAAATTTATAATGAATTCAATTAGTCAAGCAGTATTAAAATCAATCAAAATGAAATATTTCCAATTATCTTGATATTAGGCAAGATTGTGGAATATTATTCTTGCTTTTTAAAAGCTAGATATTCTCACAAACTTCCAAGCAAAATATGTAGTTTTAATTGTAATTAAGTGATAATGAAGATCTTATGGTTGTTGAATAAATTTTAAACATATTGAACATCAAAGCTATTATAAATAGTTGAGGCTTTTTACTTAATAAATTAAGCAATAAACTAAGATATTTTTGTATAATTATTTTTTCATATAAAATACTTTTCGAAAACAACTTTAAATTTAAAGATTATGTAAGAAAATATCATAATTCTTTAACCACTAAATTTATATATATTCTTCAATTTTTATTTTTTTATGCTTTATAAAGCTGAGCTCATGATATAATGGCAGAAAGCATAGTTGCTTCTTATATTCATAAACTGTGGCTCAAGTATATGCAGAAAAATATTGGAAAGTGTTTTACATCACAAGCATGCATATGATTTTTCTTTAAAAGAATTAACTGGATAGCCATCCAGATACTGATTAATAAATAAATATCTGACTATTATTAGTTCCAGATTGAATGGAAGTAGTAGCTGTTGACTAAAAATAAAAAGTATGAGGGCATTATATTATTGCCTCCAATAAAGGAATGTGTATTTCTATGGATATGAGTCAATTGTTTGTTGTTACTGTTAGAAAAATATAGTGAGATAGAAAAATAACAAAAAAAAAGTAAATGTAATTTAAACAGAATAAAATAGCATGATTAAAATAGCAGTTGCAGAAATTAAGCAACAATTAAAATTAGAAATAGTCAACTAATAGTACATAAATGTATTGAGAAGATCTGAAGAAAGTATTTGACATACGTTTTTATTTATATTAATTAAAAATCAGATATATAAGAATAAAATATATTATCAAATAATAAAGCAAGAAATTATCAAGCAACAACAGAGATAAAAATTAACAAATATAGATAAGAGATAAGATCCTAGTTGAATCATTAAATGTTAAAAGGCTTATAGTACATGAGTCACAAGATTGAATAATGGATTTTGTTTCAATAGTTAAGATTTCAGTGGCTAAAAGTATTGTTAAATGCTGCTAAGGCCTTACCATTACCTCATACTTTTCTTTAATGGGAAAAAAAAAGTTCTTTGCAGTAGTTTTATCACCATTTCCATTCTTTTCATTATCTATTTTTATATATGATAATTTCATTAAAAAACTAACAGCCTACCACCATCTATGAAAAGTATTTAACAGTATATTTATTGAAAACATATTTATCTAGGCTGTAATTAAATTCAAAACCATTTCAAAAAGTTAAAAACAATAAAAGTATATCATTGTATCTAAAATATATTAAATTATTTCCAGGTAAAAACTAATACTTCTTAATATTTTTATATAGATTTAAGCAATAATTATTTGGCCAGCATTATATATATTTACAAAAAAAATCAAGTCAGATGTCACATGACTTAATTTAAACAAGCTTGTATTACAAATGTTATATAAAGAGCTCGCAAATAAGCTCTTAACAAGCTTTGCAGAAACCGATCTGGAATTAGGGCTACTCTGCAAAGCTTGTTAAGAGCTTATTTGCAAGGTCTTTATAGAACATATATACATTTCTATAAGATCTTGTTACATACAGATGATTTCTAAAATCAAATATATATATATATGTATTAATGGAATTGGGAAAAATTAGAATGAAGTATAGATAATCATACTTTAAATATGCCAAACATATATATATATATTTTTTTCAAAAATGATTGCCTAATATTGATAGACATAATATAAACTCCTAACAACATAGGTTAAGATAAACATAACTAAAAATTCTGAACAGCGAAGGTAATATCCAAATAATAATAATGTTCTCTGACTTCACTTTGAAAATCATTTACCTGTAGTTTGAAATGCCAATAAATACATTTTTATTTTAAAAAACCACAGGATATCAAATAAAAATTTAATAAAATAAAAACATTGAAATAAATGAATAGTTGATAAAAGCAGAATTTTTATAATAATGAACAATAGAAAAAATTAAAAACAAATCATTTCGGCTATTAATTAAATAGCAAATTTTCTATGTACACCTGAGTCTCGTTTTATGCGATAGATAGGTTCCTCAGAAAACACGCGCAAAAGAAATCGCACAAAAATAGACGTAACTTACCTTGAAAAAGGGGGAATATGGACTGTGATTTTTCAAAAATCGCATAAAAGCAAAGCACCAATGTAAAATTACTTTACAATTTGCACAAAAAAAAATAAGTAAATAAAATATGACTAATAAAAAATTTCAAATTTGAAAAAAATTGATGCAAGACAAACTTTTTTTAATTTTATTCAAAACAATATATTTTTATGCATAATTTACAGTACAGTAATTTACATTTTTTTATACATGTTTTAATTATTATCGCTATATGCCGATAAACAGGTTTGTTTGCAAACTGGTAAAACATCAGTTTCTTCACAAAAGGAAATACAACTAGCGCCAACTTCACTCTCATGTTGTGTTAATGGTTTTCTGGTGACAACGTAATTAGTAATTAATCTTTGAGACGATTTTATTAATTGTTTATGAAGCTCGCGATATCCAGACATACAACCATTTAGCTATCGTTGAAATTTAAGAGCACGTTCGTGATTAGTGTCATTAATAAGAAAATAATTTGCCAACTGATTAGAAAGTTGAAGACCTTCTCGAATCATTTTTGCAGTGAAAGGAACAGGTTCCACTTCTGTTTCATTATCTTTTTCTACACTGCTAGAAAAAATTTAATTAAAACTACAACTAAAAATTAAATTATTTTTGTCTTTAATTTTCAATTCCGTTTAAAAATCAAATTTTGTTTCACATCACATTAATTTCAGGTCGCCTTAAGTAATTTTTAAATTGTTAATTACAATTAAAAATCAGATTTTAATTTTTAATTGTCAAATTTAATTGTGCCCACTGCTATTACTCACCTTTTAAAAATAAACTTGCGAACACTAAATGATTAATAATTGATTACGTTCTTTTTCAAAAAGCAAAAACAGAATGTGATTTAAAATGCAAAATTAACACGCACAATGTTTGAACAAATTTGCATTATAATCTTGTAAAATTTAATGTGTGTACATAAAATGTGGAAATCATGATTTTAATTTCATTATTACATAAAATCTTACTATTATAAAGCACTGAAAATATTGAAATTATTAAGATGAAAGTCGAATTCCAATAATGTGCTATTACTTTAAATATGACGTAAGTGCACGAAATTTATTATTTAAAGTAATAGCGCATTATCGGAGTTCGACTTCCGATCTAATGCATTGTTAACGCATAAAAGAAAACCGCATACAAAAAATATTAAGAAGAAACATGAATCACGTAACTTCAAAACTGCGTTAAATAAATCCGCGTAAAACGAGACCCAGGTGTAATTAATTAAAAAGATCTCTCAAAATTCATCAAATAAAAAATAATTACCAAAGACCCATTAAATGCATTACCAATTTGTTGTTTCTCCTTATTTTTAAATGGGGTTTTGAAAAAAGCAAAAACTGCTAATAGTTTACATTATCTTTAATATTTATGCAAAAAAAAAAAAAAAAAAATTATTTAGTGGTTCAAGAAATAGACTATCAATTACTAGTAATTTAATATATATTAGAGCAATAATGAAAAGTATAACAAAACTTTAACATTTTTGGTGTTATTTTTTAAATCAGTGGCACTGCAAAACTATATTTTGTTCTAAGTCCTCATCCATCTTGCACATTAATGTATACAATGTAAAATGTTTCAAATTTTTCTAATAAACATTAATTAAAACAGAATGTTTATTGAACTCCAAATTCAACATGCACATATATATAACACAGATACGTCTTTATATGTATAGTATGTATACAAAAATTAAGATTATAGTATAAACAAAATTTTGAAAGAAAAAAAGTTATTAATAAGAAATTGAGGTGACACATTTATATGTATATTGTACTGAGGGTGTGTTCCCTTATGCATTCATTGAAGCAATAAAAATAATTTTAAAAAAACTAACTACTATATTTTTAAAATAAAGTAAGTAACGAAATGTCATTCCATCGCTATTAAATATGTTCTGGTCAATATTCTTTTTTATAAAAAACTTTTTTATATTATAGAAACATAAAACTAGTAGTCACTTTATCAAAGAAGTATGACCTAATTATTTTCATGTTTTTATATCAGCATTAACTTTAAGTATGTTTTAAAATTTTGTAAAACTTTTAGCATAGAAGTTATTTAATTACGCAAAAGACTACACATAATATGATCATTTATGGCACTCTGAGAGGGAAAACT